>CM065723.1:44987076-45059576 GCA_033310375.1 Conus canariensis | reverse complement strand
ACCCCAGTCTAAAGTCGAAAGAGGGGAGTGGGGGGAGGGGGGGGAGCATTCAGGAGGGAAGGTGCTTGGAACCACCGTTTGATGGCACTGGGGGTGATCCCGGTGCTGAGGGTTCGAGCGGACGTCCACCAAGGTGAGGTTGATTGTTGAAACTTGTCTCAAAGGGCAGGAAGTCGGGTTTGAAGACGGATCGTGAGAATAAGTGAGGAAAAGGCCATGACGGCGCTGAAGTAGAATCCCTCTCTCTCTCTCTGCCCGTCTGTCCGTCCATCCGCTAGTCCGTCCGTCGATCGGTCTGTCTGTCTGTCTGTCTGTCTCTCTCTCTCTCTCTCTCTCTCTCTCTCTGTCCTTCAGTCGCTATCTGTCTGTCTGTCCCTCTGTCTCTGTCTCTCCTTGTCTGTCGCGGTCTGTCTGGCTGAGTCAGTCCGTCAGTCAATCAGCCTCTGTGTGTGTGTGTGTGTGTGTGTGTGTGTGTGTGTGTGTGTGTGTGTGTGTGTGTGTCTGTCTCCGTCAGTCAGTCAGTCAGTCAGTCACTCTCTCTCTCTCTCTCTCTCTTTTCTGTGTGTGTGTGTGTGTGTGTGTGTGTGTGTGTGTGTGTGTGTGTGTGTCTATCTGTGTGTCCGTCCAGGTCTGTCTCGGTGTGTGTGTGTGTGTGTTGTGTGTGTGTGTGTGTGTGTGTGTGTGTGTGTGTGTGTGTGTGTGTGTTTCCATAGGTTTGTTTAGACTGCTGTGTAACTCATTCCATACCCCGTACCTTTTGTGAAACTAAAAAAGCAGCAGACTAAACATGTCTCCCAACTGGTTTGAATCTAAAAAGGAGGAAGAGGGCAGAAAGAGGAGAGAGTGGGGAGGGGTGGGGAGGGGAAGCGGGAACATGATCAGAAACAAAAAGAAAGAAAAAGAAAAACGGAATTCACCATGAATCATAGCACTGAGAGGCATGTTAAAAAAAAAAAGGAAAATTACAACGGTAGCATTATTTACTAGCAACATTGCACCTACTGCAATTATCAGTAGGCCTACTTGTTTTCGCCTAAAACGAGTTCTGCTCTTGCTAGTTCTGCTTTTCCTGGTGGTGCTACGCCACCATTCTTACTATTACTACTACTACTACTACTACTACTACTACTACTATTACCACTACTACGTACGACTACTACTATTGCTACTACTGCTCTACTACTACTACAACTACTACTGCCGCTGCTTCTGCTGCTGCATGCCCAGTGCATCACGACAGTCATGACAGGACGATCTAACAACATTTTGTCAACAACGGCGCTGAGCATGTACATTTCAAAAGCACGCGCTCGCACAAGCGTGCCCAAGACGCACGCACACACACGCACGCACGCACGCACGCACGCACGCACGCACGCACGCACGCACACACACACACACACACACACACCACACACACTTCCATGCCCAACAGTCAGAGAAGACGTAAACTAAATAAAAGGGTGATGGGTAAGGGTCAGAACGCTTCTCGGAAGACACCAATTGCGGAAAGCTGTTAAACCTGTGGTCAGGCCTGCTCGGCGAACAGAGAAAGGGAGCGTGTGAAAGGAAAACGTTGGCCGTAGGAGTTAGGCCTAAAAAAAGAAGGAAGTTTGTACATGTGGATGTCAGAAAGAAGAACGCTGGCCTTAAGAGTTAGGTCTAAAAGATGGAAGTCTGTACCCAGATTGCTCACCCACTGAGACAATCTAATTTTTGTCTTGTTTTGTTTACACGCTAAAGAAAGGGCAGATCTACGAAAGAAAGAAAAAGGAAAGAAAGAAAGAAAGGGGAAAAACGTGTGAGAGTTCTAAAACCAACGCTGGAGACAGGAAGAAAAAGGGTTATGGCCATCATAAAGAGCTGCTGTGTAATGGAACAAGCAGCTAAAAAGACGATCGTTTCACACGAGCTTTTGAAGTCCATTATCACTGCTAAGCGTGAGAAATATGTGCTTTGTATAGGTCCTTCAACATCCCACTCCATGTCACAAATCCAGTATGGTCAAATGAGAAGAGACGAACAAGGACATGGTTCAACACTTACATATTTTAAAGTAAAAAGGAGGGTGGGGGGAGCAGGGGGAGGGTACAAACCAGAGAGAGAGAGAGAGAGAGAGAGAGAGAGAGAGAGATTCGACTTCGACGGAATGCAATAATAAAACACCTTTTTTTTTTTTTTTTTTTTTCCAAATTGAGCGTTCATGCAATCTGCACCAAATCATCACAGGTCCGCTAGAATGAGAAATAGAGAAGCAGCCCCGCTTTCCATCCCCTAGTGCCCCACCTGACTGCCACGTTTTATCATGAAAGAGTTTTCACATCAAAATACTACTTCATTTCTGTAAACAATGACTGTCACGACTTACGATCCTTATGAGCTCAAAGAGCAATAATTCCCTTAATTACGTCAACCGATAAAGAAAAAAAACAACAAAGACATAGAATATGGAAAGCAGACTGGAAAAAAAAAAGTAACCGAAGCTGCCGTCCTAATCACCTAATCACAAAAAGAAAGGGACAGAGAAAGCAATCATCAGGCCAATGTTGAAATTCATGCTTGCTTATACCAAGATCCAGTGGCTGTTGCACTCAGCATGACTTAGTTTTATATATCCTAAGATGCCAATCGTCCCGTTTGGTTTACTTGACTATATGCAAGTATGCAATTTTCTTGTTGCTGTTTGTGTGCGTGCGTGCGTGCGTGCGTGCGTGTGTTTGCCTGCTTGCAGGTGCGTGCGTGCGTGCGTGTGTGTGTGTGTGTGTGTGTGTGTGTGTGTGTGTGTGTGTGTGTGTGTGTGTGTGTCCGCGCGTGCGCGTGCGGTGCGTTTGTGTGTGGTGTGCGTGTGTGTGTGTGTTTGTGCGTGTATGTGTGAGTGTATATGTGAGTGCAAGTGTGTTTGCGTGCTTGTGTGCGTGCGTGCGTGCGTGTGTGTGTGTGTGTGTGTGTGTGTGTGTGAGTGCGCGCGCGCGCGCGCGCGCGCGCTTGCCTGCCTGCAGGTGCATGTGTGTTTGTGTGTGTGCGCGCGCGCACGCGCGCGTGTGTTTGTGTGTGTGTATGTGTGTGTGTGCATGCGCGCCCGCGCGTGCGTATGTGCGGGCGCGCGCGTGTGTGGGTGCGTGCGCGCGTGCGCGAGTGAGTGTGTGTATGTATGTGTCTGTGCGTGCGTGCGCGCGCGATGCGTTCGCGTGTGCGTGTGCGTGTGTGTGTGTGTGTGTGTGATGTGTCTGTGTGTGTATGTGTGAGTGTCTATATATGAGTGTCCGTGTATTTGCGCGCGCGCGCGTGTGTGTGTGTGTGTGTGTGTGTGTGCGCGCGCGCGCGCGCGCGTGCGTGCGTGTGCTGACAGAACTTTCTGTCCTCTGCATGGTGACAGCATGAAATGGCTCCAGGTGGTCTGCTGGACTACAACAAAATGACAATGACTGAATCAACATAATTGCAGACAGCTTATCATTTTTTTTTTTTTTTTTTTTTTTTTTTTTTTTTAATCAAGGTATTCCAAGGTTCTCAGTTGACGAGAAAGACAGATGCTAACACAGAGAGGACATGTTGCTGGTGCCAGGTGTGCACAAATTGTTTACACCTTACGTAGTAAATAACATAATACCGGGCGTGCACCCGGTTTCCCACATTTGACGACAAAATGAACATAGCTTTTGGCGATGGTCGGGTATCCCACACTTTACGGTGAAAGTAGCTTAATGTCAGACGTACACCGAGTATCCTACACTTTACGGCGAAAGAACGGTGTCGGGCGTTTTCAACATCTTACAGAGAAAGTAGCAGTACCAGGAGTGCATCGGCGTGTATCCTACACCTCACGGCGAAAGTAACACGATGCCACGTGCGCACGGACATACTACACATCACGGATGAAATAACTTTTGCATGGAGTACACCGATATCCTACTTGCGGCGGAAGTATCATGGATGCCAGCTTACACACTTATAGGAGAAAAAAAAAACATGGTGCTAAGTGTACACGGATTCCCTACATGTTATGCAGAAAGTAGCATGATGCCGGGTATGCACGAATAGCCTACACCTTACAGAGTAGGTAACAAATGTGAACGGATATCCTACACTGAAAGTAACGTGGTGCCAGAAATGAACGGATATTCTACACCAAAAATAACATGGTGCCAGAAAAAAAACGGATATCCTACACCAAAAATAACATGGTGCCAGAAATGAGCGGGTATCATACACCGAAAATAGCAGGATGGGCGAGTACAAGTACGAAAGAAAAAAAAAATGGAAAGGGCTGATGAAAAAAAAATGGCGAGAAAAAAGAACGGGTGGAAAACATGGCAAGGAAGAAAAACACACCAGGACATGGTAAGACAGAAACGGTTGTATAACAACACCACGTGTAAGACATGGCACAGTGGCTGTGAAAATGATAAGGAAGACATGTTACGTGATAAAGGGTGAAAAGACGGATAACAGATGGTGAGGAAAAGAGGGCGAATGAGGACACGACAGATTAAAAACCAAGGAAAGGTTAAATGGCATCAGAAAGAAAACGACGGATGAAGACATGGTGAGAAAACGCAGGATGGGAACATGGTCAGCATGGGTGACGAGGACAATGTAAGAAAGGTCTCTGATGACATTTTCAGAAAACAAAGGACGAAGACCGGAAAGGGAAGGACAAATAAAGGGGAAGGCTTTCCTTCGTACTCCTCTGCTTTCTACAGTAAAAAGCTTCGTGGCGTCAAATATCCGTGGAGCATAGAAAGATGGAGTAAATATTGACAACGTTCTTAAACGCTTTGGGAGCATACAATAAGAATTCGACACAGTACGACAGCTTTAACATCTAACAGGAAAAAGCTCTTCTACAGATGAAGATGGTTGAATATGAATTATTTCAAATACGTATTTTTTTTATGTCTTCCCAACTTGATTTAACTTTTCTGCCTTTGGAGACAATAAGTCGGACAGAGGGGAAGGGGCGGAAATCTTGCCAAAAAGTATCTTGCACTTTGCGCATCTTTTTGTTCATTACAAATGGCTGCTCATAAACGAAGTGCTATCGTTGTACTTTTTCGCCGGTGATGACCATATGAACTGTTTGAAGTTAATGCAAGAGGAACTACACCATATGAACTGTTTGAAGTTAATGCAAGAGGAACTACACCATATGAACTGTTTGAAGTTAATGCAAGAGGAACTACACCATATGAACTGTTTGAAGTTAATGCAAGAGGAACTACACCATATGAACTGTTTGAAGTTAATGCAAGAGGAACTACAGACACATTTTATTATAAATTAAAAGGTGAAGGAAAGAGTATCCAAGAAACTGATTAGTACACTGCTCGACTGACTGACTGGATCGATTCATATTTTTATAACGTATTCGTCATCTGTAAATCTTTACTTCCCTTTAATTGACCGATGAATAATTTTCCTTTCAACAAGGAAAGAATCGATTACTTATTCGTTCAGAAATCGGCAAAGTAAATTCCTAGGCATTGCTGTCCACACGCACACATGTGCGTGCATACCACACACACACACACACACCAATACACAACGCACATAACACAACTCGACATAAATCAGCGTAGCATAACACAGAAAACACATGCGCGCGCGCACACACACATACACACACACGAACAAAAACTTACCCACTGGGGTAGTTATCAATCACTGTCAACACTGGCGTGAGCCGACACCTAGCGATATTCACAATGGCCGTGATATTTTAAGCTTGCCTTTCTGTTTGGAAGTACAAAACAGCCGCTTTCTCCATGCAAATTTCAGAAAGTTACGACTCTAATTTCAGAGGAGAAAAGCACTCGTGGATGAATGTAGATAATGGCCAACATCAATGTCGCTAGAATAAGAGCCTTCCGCGAAGACCACTGACAAAAAAACTTATTCGTTTTTGGTGTTGAGGTGGGTCGTATTTGGTGTTGAGGCGATGGTCATTCTTCTCCTCCATGTTGTTCCCACCCGAGTGCTTCCACATCAGAGAGTGCGCAGACCGGTTGCTCATACAGCAGGCGGGAGGACTGAGCACGTGCAGCACGACCGAAATACCTCTGACCTGCACCGAATTCTGATCGTCGCTCATAGGCTGGTTGACAAAGACCTGTTTCGAATGCACTGCCTTGTCGTTGATACGCAAGCACAAGGATGTGTGTGTGTGTGTGTGTGTGGTGTGTGTGTGTGTGTGCACTCTGTGCAGATAAAGAGTCTTTAACACACACGCACGCGCGCCTCACCTGCATATTTTCAAAGGGAGACAACATGTATGCACAGCTGGGCAGACCACAAATTAATGACTGACAAAAGAAAATATAGGGGAGCCACGCTGTCTTCTGCCCTCCTTCCGCTACCCCAGATATTTAAGGCCAAAAAAATGTGAAGAAATTAATTAATGGTAAAAGAAAGCCCCTCACTCCCCACCCCCCGCTTTTACAAGAATTTGGATACCTGCCCCTCTTCCCCCCTCCCCCTACTTTCCCGCTTTCATGAAAATTTAGAACGAGTCCCTCATTATTCCTCTTCCTTTTCACACACACACACACACGCTTCCCAAACTTTTTGTGGAAATTTTAAATTTGTTTTCCAATTTTTGTTCAGTCAGTATGTCATTTCGATGCCAAAGAATGTTTTCAATTTTTTTTTTCAGTACATCGCTCATGATCATTTTTATCTCTAATCACAAATTTTGCATATTGCTGAACTAAGCTGAAATTCCGACGCGCCACCAGTTTACAAGCGTTTTGTCCACCACAAAATTTCCGCACCAGTTCGACTTAAAATCTGTATTACAAAAAAGAAAAAGAATATATATATATATATATAATGCGGGGAAAACAAGTGCAAGCTGGTGTCACTGGTTTTGTCATACCAATTAATCTTTTATATCATTTTCGCGCCTACCATGACTCAAAGCCCTTTTTCTTTTCTTTTCTTTTTTTTTTTTTTTTTAATTCATTTTCTTTTCTGTTCTTTTATTTTTTGCAGGTCGCCAAATTGGAAAATGTCCTGTTCCTCCAGTTAACCCTGATGAACATCTTTTATTTGCCGTTTTGGCACACCGTCCGGGCAGTACTTCATGTATACATCTTTTGGTTAATTTTAACTTTTTTTTTTTTTTTTTTAATGTGTGTGGTAGTATGATTTTCAATGATAGCCACGGGCACACCACCAGTTAGTGGTGGTGGTGATGTGTGTGTGTGTGTGTGTGTGTGTGTGTGTGTGTGTGTGCATTGTGTTTTGTCCTGTAATCTGTGTGTATTTTCTTGAGGAACTAATACCCTTTCTTTTTAAAATTTGCTTTAATTTCCACCCTCAGTCACCTTGCTTTGAAAATAATCTTGATATTGAATTCGCTTTTGACTGTTTAACTGAGAATTGCATTTCTCTGATCATAAGAGTAAATGTATACCTAGTTCATCTGATTTGCTTATATGTTTGTATGCTCATCTCAAGAAAATTAACTTTACTTTCATTTCAATCTGATTTCTTTTTTTTTCAATGAAAATGAAAATGAAAAAAAAACTTGATAATTTTGTTTCAATCAATAAACTGCTTCGAACAGAGTGATAAATAATTCCTCTCTAAAGATTAAGTTTAATACAGTAAATAAATGCCCCACCCACTATCTCAACGTGTTCTGTAAAAAGCAAAACAAATTGCATTCTTTACAATCTGGATATACACACACTCATGCATCCTTATATCAGACAAATGGTGATTACTCAATTCTGAAGATTTTTTCATATCAAAAGAAAAAAAAAAAACGAAAAAAAGAGTATCTTCTTCTGTTTAGTGCAGTTGTGTACACATCCCTATTTCATGGGGCTGCTTCTAATAAAGTATGGATGTTTTCACATCCATGTCATACACAAAACATTAAACTTTGAGATTTCTTAAAATTTCTATTTCTTCTTTTTTAAACAAACAACTTAGTTTTGGACAGAAGACGGGCACATGGATGATAATGAGAGTAATAAAATTTGCGCCAGGAAAAACAATAAACTGCAAGTTCTGATGGTTTGAACGCATGTCTGGGTGAACAGTAACTCAAAGTACCAAGAAAAAAATCAAGTGTCAAGAAGACAGCATGGAGCTGCTTTAGGTTTCTTCCATTTGATGGTTGACTCTAAAAACCCAGTGCAGCCAGTGTAGACCATAGCAATGAGGACAGGACTGTTATTTCACTGGGTATATATACTTAGCCGAATAAGCCATGATGAAAGACAGATGCTTGAACAATCTGCTGTGGTTAAGTGATAGTCCTTAAGACAGGAGTTGAAGTTATTTTCTTACGGTCGTCTCCAAAACATCCTGGAGACATGATTCCCATCAGCAAAATCACTTGCCAAATATGAATTTGGAAGGAATTTCAGAGCTCCTTTAATAAGAGCCATTCAATACAGCATTTCCTTCACAAAAGAATTAAACATGGTATCCGGGATTTTAAGCAGTTGTTTTCATAGAGAAAAAGCTTTACATATTAGTCATTCATCTACACAGCAATGTGTTAAGTCAAAGGTGATATTGATAGTTTACAGCAACTCTACGAACCAGACAATGGGAGAAATAATGAAGCAGTTCACTCCGAAAGCAGAGAGAAAGAGAATGAACAGAAAAAGTAACAGTTCCCAATTTACTTTCAAGAACCAAAACCTGGTTCACACCCGTCACAGCCTCATACAAAAAAAGCATAATCCAGATGATCAAAACCACACACACATCCTGTAGCCGACATGCTTTTGTTTGTTTGTTGTCTAAGTGTAGATGAGACATGAAAACAGATCTTAGCTTTCTGACCTCAGTTTCTGATTAACCATTTACCTAAAATGCAGAACTTGTTATATAATAATGTTCTGCATGATGACTACACAGAAATAAAATCTCAACCAGCTGACTTTGCCACTATGGTGCAGACTCTTTTTCAATACAGGAACGGAGAAGTCTTCCAGTCAGGTTGCAGCACTTTTCATTTTTTTTTTAGGACTTTGTAACTGTTCACTGCTCTCAACTTTTAGAACCATTCATGTACCACCAACTCTGTTGTGTGTGTGTGTGTGTGTGTGTGTGTGTGTGTGTGTGTGTGTGTGTGTGTGTGTGTGTGGTGTGCATGCGTGCGTGCGTACGTGCGTGCGCTCCATGCATTTTTGCATGAGTGCGTTTGCGTGCTCACATGTGTGTGTGTTTGTGTGTGTGTGTGTGTGTATACACATGTGTGTACACAAGTGTGTGTGCATAAGTATGTACTCAAGGGGGTGTGCGCTTGAGTGTGTGTGTGTGTGTGTGTGTGTGTGTGTGTGTGTGTATGTGTGTGTGTGTGTGTTGTTGTGTGCATGTATATGTGTAGTGCATATCAGTTTCATGTGTATTTGCTTGACTGCGGCTCTATGCGTGTAAGACGGTGAGCATGAATATCAGGCTATGTGCATATATGTTTGTGTATGTTTGGATTTGTGAATAAGATACAGCATGTGTTACTGGAATGAGGTAGAGCAAAATGTGATGGAAGGAGAACAGGTGCTCAATGATTGTTTAATGTAATACTAGCATTCCTTGAAAAGAAAACATTCAAATGCAATGATCGCTCATCAAATGACTAATGTCTACATGCTTCCCAAACATTCATGCAATAAGAGCAAATATGAGATGCTATTTATAATCAATTTTTACTGTAAATAAGGAGGGACACACACACACACACTTAAACACTTAGCGAAAACAAGGAGAACCAAATAAACAACAAAAGTCTTGCACAAATTAACACACACCCCTGCAGCTTGGTCACTTTGTATACATTGGGTAAGGGGACGTAATCCAGCTCATGACTTGTTTTTATCAGAATGAATCAGAAATCTAGAATGTATTCTTTGAAAAACATATATCCAAATTTCATTTTTGAAATTGGGCTGGTTGTTGTGTGGGACAGTGTGTGTGTGTGTGTGTGTGTGTGTGTGTGTGTGTGTGTGTGTGTGTGTGTGTGTGTAGTCCTCAAATTTAAAGTCTCTTCCCCAACCCTCCCCACCAGACCTTCCCCCACCTCCACATCCACTGTGATCTGCACTTGCAAACATATAATTCATGAATTAAAACTAGTGCCACACACACACACACACACACACACACACACACACACCACACATATATTTTAAATCATAATAAATGTGTGTAGTCTCTTTCTCAGCAATATTCTACATTCCGACGTTCACAAATGTCAACACTCACACACTGATCATGACTTAATCATGTTCTCTCAGATTCCTAGCATCTCAAAAGATCCCTACTCTTTATAACACAATAAACTAAAAAGACCATCAACTGTCTTTCAAAGGTTCCTTCCTTCTGTGCATTTTCAGTGGCAACTGAAACTGATCTGGTGTTGGTGTGATCCCGCTCTTTTCCATCTCCATCTTGGTCAAAAGCGTCAACAATGGTGGGGCCGTGAAGTGGGTGGGTGGCTTTTCCTTCTTCGGCAGCACTGCCGTTATTTTGCAGAATTCCGCTTCCTGCTCCTTGGGCACCAGATGCCAGTCAGTCTTGTAGCCAGTGTCAATGCGAGTGACGCCAAATATCTGTCCCGGTACACCTTATCTCCCCATGCCACTCCTCCTTGCCGAGTCTGAAGGAAAACAAAAACGAGAAAATTTCAGGGGTATAAATTCCTTATTTAACCTTTCCATAATTTTTGCTTTAGACTGACCATTCCCAATATGAGCCAACCACAACGCATACCCTATTTGTAAGCTTTATGGCATTTTTGCTGCATTTATACCTTTTCCAGTGATACAGGTCGAACCTGACCCATACTCGTCAAAGAGTTCTCTAGAGTTTATACTTAAACAACTATGCGAGTTGCCAAAGAGCCATACTCAACGCTCTGCTAACTAATTACCACTCTTTGAAGAATGGGTCCTGTATGACCTGCATCAACAGAAGTGTAATGTTCAAATGAAGCAAGATATTATTTCCTTCCCTTTTAATGCACATACACCAAACTTGGCTGATGGGTAGCAAATTGCACTTTCGACAAACAACCAAATTTAATCAGAAAACATTTAAATAATTAATAGCTCAAGAGATGCAATGATTTCTTCTTTTTTTTTTCTCTTTTTTCTTCATCAGACTCAGACTCTATCGGTCACAATCACTTAAAATCTGAATCATTTTCTGTATTACATTAGCATTGCATTCTATGATACAGACCTGTTAGGCCTCAAAAACAGAACATGTAGCATTTTAACATTTTAGGTGTTGCGCTTCAAATAAAAGCGTAGCATTCATATGTGATGTGAAAAGCAGACTCAGCAATGGAAATCACGTTTATTATCACATGGTTTTGACATGAACAAGAACAAACAAACAAGTTTACAAAAACACACATACACAAAAAGGTCGACAACAAAACCAATCAACAAGACAGCAAAATCACAATAATCTTCAGTGATTATTCTTCTTCCTCTTGTTGAACTTGGCCATCTTTTGTCAAAACAACTTGTCTGCAGTCTTTATGGCTACATTGTTTCAATTCCATTTAAGCCACAATCAAGTCCATGAAGTGTTTTTCTTTCTTTTTTTCAATTTATTATTATTCTTATTATCATTAATATTATTATTATTACTATTATTAATTACTATTAATATTAATAATATTATTATCACTATGTTCTTCCCTTTAGCATAGACTATAACAGCATAGCACTCAATGAACTTGCAGCATGCCACACCAATACAAAAGCGTAATGAGTTTTTCCTAACACTGTGTAACAGCAAGTTACCATTCCTTAAATTCAAGCTGTTAAGTTTGTGACAGCACTTTGCCACTGTACAGTGCTTCCCATATTTTGAAATGTTCAATTAATGATTTTTACAGCCCAGCCATTTCAGGATTGTCTCATTTTGTCAAAGTCAATGCAGTACATTTCTCTCTCTTCTCTCTCTCTCTCTCTCTCTCTCTCTCTCTCTCTCTCTCTCTCTCTCTCAATTTAGGTGGATCTAGATAGATGGACAGATAGATAGGTACAGGTACTGTTTTTGTTTGCCTTCCAAAGTGGACATTACTATATATCTAAAAAAAAAAAAAAGGTCTATAAAGAGCATGCTTTATGTTTCTCTGCATGTTGATGTATCTGAATCTACCACCATTTAACCTCTTGACTGGTGAAGAATTTAGAGTCCTTCAAAACTTGAATAAAAACTCAGCCCCTCTGCTGTGAGAACAACTCAAAGATCACATGGAAAAAAAAAAAGAAGAAACAAAAATCCACACATTTTGTCAAGAGAACTACTGTACAAGCATACATTAGTATACCCTAGAACTGTGTGACCAGTGAGTAAACAAGATGCTTGCTTCATCAGGTTCATGCCCTCCACTCCAGTACTCCATCTCTCATCCTCCTCTTACGTGAATCAATGACTGACCATTCTTTAAGTCCTTTCCTCACAAGCTAATTCAACATAAATATTCACTGAACATGTCAGTCAACTGCCAATGGACTAAACTACATAGCACAAATCACTGGAAACACGCACTTTTGAGTGTGCCAGTATTTAATCTGCATTGATATGCCATCACAACAGCATAATACATTAATAGCTTAAATGTACTGTATGCAACTTTACAAGAGTGTGTGCATCAATGACTGACATGAATGAGCTTGTTTGTATATCTATATGATTGCATCCATGACAGAGAGAGAGAGAGAGAGAGACAGAGTGGTGTGTGTGTGTGTGTGTGTGTGTGTGTGTGTGTGTGTTGTGTGGCGTGAGTGTGTGTGTGTGTGTGATCATGTGATATCACTATGTTTATGCTTGATCTTGATGCATAGTCAACAGGGCCACACTGAGGCATAACATTGACATGAATGAGCTTGTTTGTGTATCTGTACGATTGCATCCATGACACAGAGAGAGAGAGAGAGAGATAAATGCAGGCATGCATGTGTGTGACAGCATGTGTGTGTGTGTGAGTGTGTGTGTGTGGTGTGTGTGTGTGTGTGTGTGTGTGTGTGTGTGTGTGTGTGTGTGTGTGTGTGTGCGCGTAAGACTAAAACTATGAAAAAGATGGGTCGTGTATGCAAGTGACAGGCAGTGAGACAGCTGAGAAAATGCACTCTAGGAAGATCATACATAAATTGTTCAATAATTCAAGAATCATTACCAGGTCTGACATATCAGGCTCGATCTTTGTCAGTCGATAATAGCTCGTCTCTGGAAAATGAGCATAAATGTGCCGGTACACAACTCGACCTTCACCAAAGTTCTTCAAGTTACAGCAGAGTTCGTACAATGTTTTACCCCGAAAAATCGGGTCTCTTCCAACAAATCGAGTTGGCATACTCGTCTTGATTTTGTTCAATCCAGCAAATGGTTGATTATTCCTCAGTTCACTCTGTTAAACATGAAAACTGCAGATGAAAGTTTCTACATGTGTTTATGTGTGCACCGGAAGTTGAATGCGAAGAGATTCGTTTCTTTCTCGCAACAAAACCAGTTTGGGTATTAATTCCACAATGAGGATAAAAGCTCCCGCCAAAACGAGAATGAAATTAAGCTCGACAAATTTGAAATTAGCATGAATTCTAAATAAACTGATGTAAACTGTATAGTCTCTGATTACAAGTCAAACCAGCAAAGCAAACACATTCCCAGTGCCGATGTTATAGCCTTTTTGTCCCTACTTAGACCAAGTTATCAAAATAAGACAAAATAGGAATTTCTTGTAGTTAACTTCTGGTGTCATGGCCGCAATCAAGTGTTACATTATTTTATGTTGTTGAACATTGAGGGCATACAAAATGACAGTTGACGTCGGAAAAGGTTTTGCCCTTCCATCTGGGCCTTCCTCTCTTTGTTTTGACAAGGAGGAGTTCATGAAAGTAAGTGCATGATGAAAACGCAAAGTGCTGATATACATTGTCTTTGCTCTGCAGCCACGTAGCAGTCGACACGCATCAACAATGTTGAACTAGTGATCGACTGAATGATCAAACTCATTACGTGTTGTTTGGGCATACAAAATTTATAATATTCAGTAGAAACGGACCCATTATTTTTTTTTTTATTAATTGTTCGTTCTTGTGTATCAACTAACACAAGTATTATGGTATGGATGACACGTTACACATAGCATGCACCTTCCCCGAAGTTGGAGTATGGCTGCCTTTACCCTCACCCTGCGCTTTATAAATATTATATAGTTTAAAGACATGCACTTAAAATCAAAGGATGAACAGACAACACTGCCCCTAGTCATTTTCAGGGCTTTTGTACATTAATTATTAGTACTATTAGTAGAGAGGTAAACCTATACATTTTTGGAAACTAGATATGTTGTAGATTTTGATAAAGCAGTAAAAAAAAAAAAAAAAACTATACCTGCAATGTAGTTGAAGATATCCTTGAAGATATATCCAATGAAATTTGTGCAAACGTGATGAAAAAAGTTTTCAATAGTCTTTGAATTGTCACAATTCACCAATCACAGTGTCCAAACACTCAAAATAAGCAAAAACATAGAGAAAAAACATGTTGCACATAGCTCAGAAAAAATCACTAGTGCCTTGGCCTCTTGTGGTAGGCAGCAAAACACTTTGTGCCCTCACATCACAGCCACTGCACTCCCAGCCAGAACAAACACAAGTGGCATGACCAGCTACACAGTTTCATTCCTTCCTGCAGCCAGCTCGATCAGTTCATGGCCTTCCAGGAGATGAGCTGGACCTGCCTGAAGTGGTGGGGGCCTGTGGGACTTGGGGTTGTCCCTGGCAGCTCTAATTTCAGCAGCTGTACGCCTTCGACGCACAACTTTCTGAGGTGGATAGTACTTAGTAGTCTCCAGTCAGGCCCTCCATCACTGAAATCATGAAGTGGTACCTGGACAGTATGGGGGCATCACTGGTGTTCAGCTTATAGATCAGGTAGCTGTTCAGGACAGCTCTCCAAAACAGAGAGAAGGCCACCTTTGATGTCCACTTCATTGTCCTCCTCTCAGTCAGGTACCGGTACAGCTTGGCATCACCAAGGTCCACTCCTCCCATTGACTTGTTTGTACACTGTCTTCAGCATCAGATTCTGAATTACAAACAGAGGAAAATTTTATGATTATTTTGTTTCTCTATTATGTTCATTACATTTGTTTTATTAATGAATAAAATGAATATCACAACGCTACTGTAAAATATAATTTGCTTATGATTTTTTTTTTACTGATTACAGTGAAGATTGTAACTGAACATATCAAGAATTCAGCAGTTTCATGTGTGCTTTCTATAATAAGAAATAGATTGCATCATAAAATTACCAAAATATAACTATGATTATAAGTAAACCATTTCTTGATAGGAGCCACACCCACTTTGCCACGCCCACACACATTGTGTTTGTTTTGAACATGAATGACTCAAAGACAAGACAGATGTATGATCTCAAACAAAATATTATGCTTTACCATCCTTTTAGCAATGTTTAAAGCATTCACAATGAAAAAATTCAGATTCGCTGGTTTGATTTGGCCAGAAATGCAATTTGACTCCCACTGCCACCCTCACCTCCCCCCATCCACTCTAGTGGCGTACCACAAACTTCTAACTATCCAACAACAATGGGTGACAAGGTCTGATATATAAAGTTTCAAACTTTCCTAGTTCTGTCCACTTACCGGCTTCACTTTCGTTGCTGCCGCTTGCAACAATTGACTGGTCACTTGTGTCATGCTCACGCGCCTGCACGTCACGGTCACTTTCTGTTGAACTCATTTTTTTAGTCAATCGGACTCTAATTGATCGACACACTAGTACAAGTTAACAAAAGATGGCTAGTAATGCAAATCAGGCGGCTGCCCAGATGTTTAACGGCAGTGGCTTAACGGGTTAATACCTTATGTAAACAGAGCCACCAAGGTGGCCAGCCACAGTGTACCGAGAAAGCCACCAAGGTGGCCAGCCGCAGTGTGCGGGTTAATGGCGGGATACAAAATGGTCATACACACATAAATGTTAATAATGGTCAAAGTCATGACCGCTGAATATAAATGGAAGAAGAAGAAGAACACACAATATATTCGGGGTGACTTGGTCATTTAATGACCGAGCCACTCTACAGCATAAAAGTGAAGACGCTTTCGGAACGTCTTAAATCAGAAGACACCCTCAGTGACAAACAACATGGATTTGTAAGTGGTCGCTCATGCGTTACACAGCTGCTAGATGTTCTTGACACATGGACAGCGATCCTGGATGATGGAGGCTCAGTGGATATAATCTACATGGACTTTCAAAAGGCTTTCGATAGTGTCCCTCATCGAAGGCTTGTCTCAAAGATAAGAGCACATGGCATAGACGGTCAGGTCCTAGAATGGATACAAGACTTTCTGAGAAGTAGGCAGCAAAGAGTGGTAGTCGGCGATGCGCAGTCAAACCAAGCTAGTGTGACCAGTGGGATTCCTCAAGGGAGCGTTCTAGGCCCAATACTGTTTGTCATGTACATCAATGATCTTCCCACTTGGGTCCACAACAACGTTCGACTCTTCGCTGATGATACAAAGATCTTCTCCAGGACTGACACGGAAGATGCCACACATGACCTACAGGAGGATCTGAACAGGCTACAGGAATGGTCAGACCGGTGGCTTCTCCATTTCCACCCAGATAAATGCCATGTCCTGAAATTGGGACGGACAAAATCGGACAAAGTATACCAGATGAGGGGAAAGAATGAGGCCGGCGAGGCGTGCACCATCAACCTGTCTGAAAGCCAAGTGGAGAAAGACCTGGGGGTCCATATAGACAACAAGCTTTCCTTCAAAGAACATGTGGCACAGGCAACATCTAAAGCAAATCGAATTGTCGGGATAATTAGACGATCTTTCGACCACTTGACAAAAGAGACCTTTATCCAGCTGTACAAGTCACTTGTAAGACCAGTCCATGGAGTATGGACACTCGGCTTGGCAACCTCACCACAAGACTTTGTGTGCTGAGGTGGAGGATGTCCAACGCAGAGCAACAAAGCTTCTTTCATCGCTTAAGGATAAACCCTACCCAGAACGCTTGGCCATACTACAGCTTCCCAGTCTTGAACATCGACGGGCTCGAGGCGACATGATAGATTTGTACAAATATGTTCATGGCATGTACAAGGTGAAGAACCCTCAGTTTCAGTTGTTTGACAGCAGAGAAACAAGGGGCAACAGTTTGAAGTTAGTCAAAGGACACTGTAGGCTACAAGTCAGAAGTAACTTTTTTGCTGAGAGAGTCATAAACTCTTGGAATAGCATCCAGCTCACATAGTTACAGCTCCAACATTGAACACCTTCAAGTCCAGACTGGATGCCCACTGGAATAGCCTTCCCTCAAAGTTCAATCCAGTATGCTACGAATAGGTGGTGGTAGTGCCAGTACTATTAGAAACCCCACGCATGCAAGTTCATAGGCATAGACTTACATCTACTGATCTCGAAGGTGAACAGGCCTCCAACGAGGCCTCAAACACCTCAAGTTCAAGTTTAACCCCCAAACTGATACAGCATTTCTGACTATGACATTCTGATATGCCAAGGTGATAATAATTAATATTATGCTATTTTAAGAACTGCCAATAGTCATGCTCATTAATAAATATTATGCTATTTTAAGAACTGCCAACTGTCATGCTCATTAATAAAGTATTCTTCACAAAATTTAAAAGCAGGCATGGATAACTTTTTTTGTTTTTTGTTTTGTTTTTGTTTTCCGAAAAGCCTGACCTTTCCCTACCACTCCTTGCCCAGATTTTGCCCCTGAATAGATCCAAACTTTTGTATTGGGTATGAGTGCTAAAAAACACAAAACTTACATGTTGCAGTACTTGCACATCCCCTGATTCATGACTGTTCTAGACCACAGGGCTGCAGATTGCATGCTACTGGGGATGGGGGATGAGGAGGAAAAGAAATTTGTGCATCCTTTTCTACAGGTGGAAAACAACTGACTGTAGATGCCTGGGAAGTTATACATCAAACATTGTATGCATACGCGTCAAGTCCATAACTAGTTTTGGAACTTGAAGACAGCATAGTGACCGTACTGAGCTGAAGTTAAGAGAAAGTGCAGAAAAAAAAGCTGAATCAAACAAATCAGAATGTGTTAGACTGATGATGATGATCAACATAGACGGTAAATCTTCATGAGAAAAAAAGAAAATACTGCCACACCTTCAGCAAATGATCTGATGAATAGTTGCTTTGTTGACAGCAAAGATGAAAAAAAAATAGAAGTATGGTTTGTGCACTGTCATCATTCGTATTTGTGAATGCTACAGCATTACATAAGTTTGTAGCAATATATTGATATTGTGGTCTTGAAAAGTCTCTAATTTAGTTTAAGAGAGCTCCAGTCCATATATTTTGCTGGGAAACATACAGATTTTGTAAACTGAAGGTAGCATGGAAACATTTTTACCATGTTTCGATAGTTTTGCTGGTTTTGTATTTAGAGTAACCTCCAAAGTCTGTCTCACCTAAGTTGAACTGATTTCATTTTCACTTCAGTGACAGTTTTACAGTCTATACCATGTCTTAGTTTGGCATGCAAGACACAGCATGCTGGACAGCATTAGCAGTCTGTGTCCACTTGGACCTTTTTTTTAGTATACAGATCATGGATGCAAGGCTGGAGATGGATGAATCAGGCTCTGTTGCTTTGGGCCAAGAAGGCCAGGACACCCTGGAGGTTACCTGGGAGGGTTCCACTTTGGACCCTGTCTTGCAGATCTTTGCCAGTAAGATTTAAGAACTCTCCCTTGTTCAGCAGGCTATATTGAGGATGATCCCTGAGTACCTGCAATCCTTTTTTGACAGCTGCACTGGTTATTTCATCTTCCACACAGCAGAGGTTAAAAAGAGGCTGTTTCCTAAGTGGCGGGCCCCACAGGTATTCTTCAGTCCATGTCCATCCTACAGGCAGGAGACAGACTCCTCTTGAGGACCTAACAGCCAAATATTTGATGGCTTCCAGTTCTGCTAAGACCAAGGTACTGCGGGCTCCCACTCCCTACCAACGTCAGCTGGGCCCTTTCTCACATTTTTTGTTAAGCCAGTAAGGACTGCACCAAAAATGACTACCACAGCACCCCACGAATCCCTTACTAAAGGCATTTCCACCCACTCTGGAGGCCTGCCCTTCCCCATTGGTGATTGCCCCCCCTTCATTGATAGGCAGCCTTACCCAGCATTCCCTCAGTGGCTGTGCTTGGGTCTGAAGCTGTGGATAGCCTTCGTGCCAGAGAAGGAATACCTCCTCACTTAGATAATGGAATGTTCTCTACTCATAATCCTCCCCACCTCATTCACAGTGAGCTCTTCCTGAGGAGGAGGCATTGACTGAGGACAAGAAAACCTCCTCAAGAGTCCAGTCATGAAGGTATTCCATTCTGCCCTGGGATTCCATGCTTGGCTGTTCAGCATGCCAAATAGCTTCAATGGTTGAAGGCTGTCCCTGACCTCTCACCTCAAACAGTGAAACACTTTCCGTGGACAGTCAAGTCTTCAGTGGACTCACATTCTCAGACCAGGGACTCCAACCAGTCTGGAGATTGGGATTGTCCATTGATCTGAAGGACACAGGTACCTTCAGATTCTCATTTACCCTGCTCAGCGTCAGTATTTGAGGTTTGTCTGGGACAGCCTGATCTGTCTTCTCCTTTTTGGTCATGATGGAGTCCATAACTCTTGTCATTTTCCCTTTGATGTCCTCAAGTGTCTTGACCAACATGAGCTGCAGCATTTTGATCATGATAGACCTGTTAGTGATACGGCTCATCTCATTAGGTCCATAATTCCAGTGGACGACTTACAAGTGGATGGTCACCCATCTCCTTTTAGACCCACCAAACATCCCTACATATGCCTCCAATTTGGGGTTCAACGTCCACGTTTAACTACTGCATGCTTCATGAACCTGAGACAGTTATTTAGGAAAATGATGGTAATAAATAGAAAAATATATATGTATAATTTTGTGTATCTGTAATCTATTATCCATGATCACAAAGTTTTGAATTGTTGATTTGTTTTTCAGTAATTGTTTAATTAGTTAATTTATTTAGTGAAATAATTTGGTTGCTGGATTTTCATCACTTTATTTGCAAATATTCATTAAGAGCTAAGAAATGTTAAAACTTGTATATGTTTGATTAAAAGGAATTGTGTGTTATTTTCAATGTTTTAAGAAAGTACCTATCTCATAATCTTGAACTTGATGTAAATATATATTGGGTATTTGCTGTGGTTTTGATTTTCAGAAAGACTTTGATGTGGACGCATTTGTTATCAACTGCCGCAAACGTGTTCCTTTGGAAACATTGCGTGATGACTTGTCAGTGTACCTGAAGATTTTGAAGAGTGCCATGATAGAACTCATCAACAAGGACTATGCCGATTTTGTCAACCTCTCCACGAATCTTGTGAGTGTATGCTATGTCTGAGTGTCTGTGTGTGATGACTTTTCTGTGTACATGAAGCTTTTGAAGAGTGCTGTGGTAAAACTCATCAACAAGAACTGTTCAGATTTTTGTCAACCCTCCACAAATCTAGTTGCGTCTGAATAATGTCTGTCTGTGTTTGTATAATGTGTATGACTGAATGTCTTACTGTCTGTGTGTGTGTGCCATATGTAAGAACTTGCAGTTACCTTTGAATGGTATTGATGATTATGTCATTTATGAAGAAAAAAAGAATTAACAGTTTTTTTCATTGATTCAAACTCCAAATGCAATACTTGATGACAAGAATGATAGGACATACTAAGTTTTGCATTCATTTTCAAGTCATGATGTTTGATTCAAAGTGAATCAAAGCAGTGATAATGATGATTCATGACATTCTTGAATCACTGTCATGTTTTGAGTGAGAAAGTCAGTGTTGTGTGTTTTGCAGGTGGGAATGGACAAGGCCATCAGTAATCTGACTGTGCCACTGGGTCAGCTTAGAGAAGAAGTGTTGGTGAGTCCTGACTGCTACGTAATTTGAACTATTCACTTATTCAGTAAATCAAATATAAGATGTTTTCCACTCAAACCACCCAGTATAAAAATATTGTCCACATGACATGGTGATATTGTGTCAGAGTGCGGTTGGGACATCATGGATGGAACCCTATCAGTACCAAGGTATTGTGGAATTTTTTTTTTATTGGGCCAGATCCTAGTCAGCATTATTGAGTAACTTTTGAGTTCACATGGGAAGACTAGGATTGCAAAGTTGAGTTTCATTGACTTTTAATGGATGGTGTCTCAGAGCAGTATTCATATTTCCTACCCAAAACTGTGGATACATGTCTGCATCTTTTTGGCCTGGTTCACTTCATGATATAATGAAAGGACAGATAGAGCACAGCTGTGTTACATAGCCTCAAACAAAAATTAGACTAACAAGTAACATGATTGATCGGTTACTATCCATAAACTCACTGAAGTCAGTTTCAAAATGAAGTGACTGAGGGCGGAAAATGAAGCAAAATTTAGAAAGAGAAGGGGTTAGTTACCGCCAAGGACACAGACAAACAGAGTACAGGACAAAACACAATGCATTTTGACTACTAGGGTCTTATTCAGGCAAAAACAAATAACATTTAGGACAGTGAAAACGAAGAACGAGAAACCACTTATGTTCTCACATTCGCACTGAATATATTTGTGCCGAATATGAGACGATAAGTGGTTTCTCGCTCTTCGTTTTCAGTGTTCTAAATGTTATTTGTTTTTGCCTGAAGAAGACACAAGAGCTCAAAATGCATTGTGTTTTGTCCTGTGCTCTGTTTGCCTGTGTCCTTGGTGGTAACTATCCTCATCTCTTTCTAAATTTCACTGATTGTCGTATAGAAAAGGGGCATTTGGTACACAACACAAGTTCTTTGTCCATTAGTGCTTTGCTTTCATGTTGATCTTGGTTTTGATTTTCCCACCATACCTGTGGTGAGTTTGCCCCTCGGTCTTCACTGTTGGCAGATCTATGGGCTAGTGTTGGAGGGAGGTGGTCCGTGATGGTGTCAATATAAAAAGGGATCTTGGCTGTATGGCTCTGCTACTATTTTGTGTTATATTGGGAGTTGTCTGGTGCTCTAGTGTTTATTTTTTATCAGAACAGGCACAACTGAAGTCCTCAGAAGTGTTTCAGCAATAGTGCAGTGTTCATGATTACCTGAAGTTGGAGTTTCCCTTAAACTGCTGGAGCTAGGACTGCAGTGTGTCAGGCCTGGGTGTGGTTGTGATTTGGGGAGCTGGAACTAGTAGCATGAGAGAATGGTGGCAGAAAGTGCCAGGAAGATAGAACAGGAAGAAAGTAGTCTGTTTGAATATTAATTGATTATTATCACGAACAGTTTATAACTATTTACAAATCACTCTACTAGGAGCCTTTGTATTACCATTTCTGATGGCCCTGTGTTTGAATGTGAGTCCTTTTTCTGATGTACGATAATTTTAATGAAATGTTGTGCATATATATGTATTAACTGTTAGCTTCATTCTCAGGACTAAGGAAAAACAGGAGAAATTTGATTAATTTTCTTTGGGTTCCCATTGAAGTGCCGCAACTTTGGTGTTCACCTCACTTTCTTGTGTAGTTATTTCATTTCAAAATGCTCAGTGTTAGCATTTCCATGGTCGGGGAGAGGAGAACATGGTGGGTGAGTGTGTTGGGGTGCGGGGATCTTGGGGATGGAGCTGAGCAAGACGGTGGTGGTGGTCTCTTGGTCTGGTTACAGACGAAATATGACTGTCATCAGCACGTGCATGTGGAGTTTCATTCAATTTTAATTAGACTGGAGTGAATACTGAAATGACTGTAGGGCAAGAGATGTCAGTGTGTATGAGGGTGAAGGATGCTGGAGCCATGATACCACATTTAAAAAAAAGATTTCTTTTAACATTTTTTTTTTCTTTTGTTTTTAAAATGGGCCTCCATCCTCCTCTTTTTTTTCCCACCTTTTTTTTCCCAGTGAGTAACCACAACTCTCGCCCACCGTGCAGGAGTGGAAGTTGAGACAGGATTCAGTGAAACCAAAAGTTACCCTGCAGTGACAAGAATTTGTTTATTGTACTTTGCTTTTTATGGTCTGTTGTTATTTCATTATTCACCATGCGTTTACAGAGTGTCCGGACAGCAATGCATGAGGCCATTCAAGCTGTGGAAGAAAAACTTCGACAGCAGCAGGAAATTCAGAAAAAGAAGGTGAGAAAAAGACGAAAGAAAACCTGAAGTGGGGCAGACATGTTTTCATTTCTGATCCTGGTATATGTCTTTTGCGCAGTCAAGATCAATAGTGTGTGAAACACTCTACCTTTATTATTTTGTGTGTACATGTTTCTTCATTTTCTTCTTCTTCAACTTCTTTTTCATTTATGATTACGAGACACTCATGTTTTCTTTTGCATAAGGGTTGGGTTTTTTTAGATCAGGCTTTCATGAATATATTTCATATAAATATATATCCAAGCACACCAGAGCAAGTCAAATGGTTGCATGATTTAGCATAAAGAGCTCAGAGCAGCACAGGACAACACTATGCAGAAAACAAATATTGAACAGAAAAATGCTGTTCTTGTAATGAGAAAAATGTTGTTCTGCATGAGATATAAACAGCAGGAAACAGGTCTACACCAACATTGACACAGCAGTGTTTGCGTTTATTGTTAGGTTCAGTACAGAAAACTGGAAAAGGCAAATGGATCAAACAAAAGTAGTTGCTTGTCATAGCATTTGGTAAAAGTAAAGTGTTACAGAGGTCCACTTTCATGCCACCAGCATCTGAAAAAACTGAAGTTCAGTCAATACAGTAGTAGTGGCTAATATTTTTTTCAGTATTTTGTCGTCTGAACCAGTAAAGAATTGGTGATTACCCTAAACTGTGTTATCAGGTTCATTGATATATGATATACATTAAAAGTTCAAAAAGCTCCCTTTTCATTTTCTTCATGCCATTGAAAAACTGGGAAAACAGTGTCACTGTAGTTTTATTTGTGTTGGATTGGTTGTAGAGAGAAAGGAGAACAGAATCCATGTTACATTTGGGCCTGTGACTGTTCTTAGTCTTCCATTATATATATATATATATATATATATTTTTTTTTTTTTTTTTTTATCTAGGCCTGCCTGCAACGCCTGATGAACATCACACACTCTGTGGAGAAGATAGAGCAGCTGTTAGGCATTAGTCATAGTGCTGCCAGCCCCAGTGCTTCTGTCTCCAGCACGTCCACAGGAGGGTAAGACTGGTGTCTGTGCATGTCATAAAGTGTGGTGGATTCTTGTTTTTCTCCGATCCAAATGTGCCTTAAAAAAAAAAAAGAAGAAAAGAAAATTCTTGCTTTTCTTCTGTTTTCACAATTTGGCCTGCATGTCTCTCTGTGTCTCACAACTCTGTCTGAGACAGTAACAGTGTCAGAATACAGTCATTCAAACAGGCTTATGTAAAATGTGTAAAATGTAGGACCATGCTGTGACTGGTCAAAATAACATCAGAAACTCTGCAGTGGTGTTTTTTACCTCCCTTCCCTTTCCTTTCTTTCCCATTTTCTTTCCTTCCCCACCCCCCATCCCTGTTTTTCATGTTTTTTAACAAATTGATTGACTTTTGGGGATTAGATATACTCTCCAACATGTCTATCGGAGAGTGATACTGACTTTTTGTATGTGATAAAATGTGGTTAATTCTTCTTTTTATCTTGTTTTCTTTTTCTCTGCTTCACTTCTTTTTCTACTAGTTGGATAAGCTTACTCTCTACCCTCTAAAACGAAAGAAAAGTGTTTCTTAGCATATTGGTATTAAGAAGATCAATACGATTTTGTTTTTTAGGCAGTTGAGTGGACAGCTGATAGAGAGAGTGGCCACAGAGTTCAACAAGCTTCAGTTCTATGTGACCAAGAGCAAGGGACTGCCATTGGTGGAAAAGATCAAGCCAGTGAGTAAAGAAGTGACTTGAAACATCCAGTGCACTTATGTCTTTAGAAAGAAGTGTGTCTGAAACGATAATGTGTCAGTGAAACCTAATCCACTGTGATAACCACGACAGCTCATTATGCTATACAGTAAAATTTGGAGGTGGGGAGATGGACAAGATAGGTTATGTTCGGGAATGCATGAGCGTGGATGAGAATGTTGCAATATACCAAGTAACATCTGGAAGGGGTGGCATTAAAAATGCAGTGATCAAATCTTTCATTTTGATTTAGACTGAAAGCTAGCATTTTCTGGATTATGATCCCAAAGATTTCTTTGCAAACAGATGTTTCTTCACGTTTCAGTTATCACGTGGCTTTGTGCTAGCATAGCATTGTCCAGTAAGCTGACAAGTGATCCCTAGCAAATGTGGCTATACTCATATTGAAGTTTATTGTCCTGTGTGTGTTGTGTGTGTGTGTGTGTGTGTGTGTGTGTGTAAGGCTGTATTCCTTTTTCCCCTTATTTGATGGCCTCTTGATTTCCAAACGAAGACACAAATTTGTATTTCTATCTCTCATACTGATAGCGTATTGCCAACATCACCACCACCCTGCAGTACAGCTTAGAAGGATCCTTCCTGGAAGGGCTGGAGCAGGAAGACGTGGGTATGCTGCGTCAGTGTCTGCGCACCTACGCCCTCATCGACAAGATCCGTGATGCTGAAAACCTCTTCAGGCAGCATGTTGTCAAGCCTTATATGGAGGAGGTTCGCGTGTGTGTGTGTGTGTGTGTGTGTGTGTGTGTGTGTGTGTGTGCGTGTGTGTGTGTGTGTGTGCGTGTGTGCATGTGTGTGTGCATTCGCGCGCGCATGCATGCGTGTGTGTGTTTCTCTGTCGGTAACTAAAACAGGATTGTTCAGTGTTGTAAGGTCTTCAGACTCATGATTTGTCCTTTTCCATGTTTTATCTAATTGTCTTTTGCAGCATCACATCAGAGAGGAGAATTGTTTGCTGATGATCCATTTTTGTTGTTGTTATTGTTTATCTGCATCATTTTTAGGGTGAGAAACCTTTTATAGGTGGTTCTTTTTGAGTGTGTGTGTGTTGTTTTGATTTTGGTTTTTGTTTTGTTTTGGTTGCACCTGTTTGAGAGAGGGAAACTGTCTACTGAACACCAGTTAAGAAATAGTTTATTTTCTTTTTATTACATATCAGATCATTGTCCATGATTTACCCACAAATATATTGTCAGTGCTTTTGGACCGTAGAGTCAGAACAACACATTGTTGCATTATGAAAGTTGCTTGACTGATTCAAAGGGCCTTTTCATATTCATGAATGTTGCCTGACCCTCAGATTAAAAGTGTTGTCATTGCCAAGTGTATTTTCACTGTTCACAGGTGATCTCAGAGACATTTCTTCGCTCCAATGGTCAGGGCTTAGACGGCATGTTCAACAAGGTCCTAGATTTGTTCCCACTCATTGCCACGTCCTGAGGAACATCACCTGTCCTGGCACCAGGTGAGGCACACTCAGAGGTTATTATTAATTCAGAACAAACAGGACTGGATTGTGGATGTGGATGTCATGAGGGAGGGAAAGGTGGAGTGGAGGGGGTTTGGGGAGGGGTAAATGTAGGGTTTCCAGATCTCCGCTTTCAGAAACGAATTTTGAAAAAAAAAAAAATGTAATCTAGAAAATGTGTATAACATAATCATCCATCCTCACCTTGCCATCATCTGCATCCTGTCATGCATTTTTTGTTATAATATTACAATGCTCATCTTGATGGGTGTGACTTAATCCATGCCTCTGTCCCCACTTGATCATTGTAATTGTGCTTTTACTTGTTTGTTTCCCCCAAAATTGTGACAGCCGTGAGAGGGCCCTGTGTAGTGGACTGCACTATGATGAAACTGAATAGGGCCAGACAGTCTGTACTTCATATATCCATGGTATATGAGAGATAAGCTGACAATGATGAGTAGGAATGAGAACAAGATACAATCTGTTCATATATTTACAATTTTGATCAATGGCAGGTTTAATGATGGCACTGTGTGTTCTCTTGTTTGCCCATATTATCATATTCATTGTTATTAATTCAAGTCTGTGTTTTATTTTTTGGTCATGATGCACATCGAGTATGCTCATGATTCCATTTCTGGGCTCTTACAGTTCTGGGGAGATGGTGCGGGGCTATGATTTTCTGGTGAATTCCGTGTGGCCAGAAATAGTCGCCAACCTTGAGGCTCGCACACCTTCCATTTTTGCGCCTGGCAACCCTGAGGTGTTTCACCAGGTGAGACACACATTTTGTTATAATGTTCACATGACCCATTTGTGGGTGGGTTTTTGATTAGTTGCTTGATCAAATATTTGTACTGTATAAAAAGATGTGCTTGTGCAAAGTGTGTTCATGTGCATGTATGTGTTTGGTTTTTTTTTTTCCTTTCTATTAAAAGATGTGCCAAGTTTTTAGCTTCACTATTCCTAGTTCTTTCCTCCAGCAAGTAATCCGTAATTGTATTGCTTTGACGTTATCATCACAACGGAAAGTCTGTATAAAGTTCTTGCTATGGCACCACCATTTTCTATCTGATTTTGTTTGATTGTTACTGACATTAGCCCCTTGTGAAAGCTGATACTAGCATCAGATAAGCCTTAGCATCCACTTGACACTAATTGAGAAGCAAGTGTTTTAATTATTCAAGTGTTGCATCCATCACAAAGGAAAGTAGCAACTGTATTTACGAGTGGAATAAGTATGCATGTGTGTCTGTATATTGTCTCTTTATTGTCTCAACCCTTATTCCCCACACAACTCCAACCATTCTGTTTCCTCAGGATTAAATGGCTTTGCAATTTTTTTGTATCTTAACTGTAGAGACTACATTCACAATAGTTACAAAGTTTGTGTGTCCCCTATCTTCTTGCTTATAGTTACAAAGTTTGTGTGTCCCCTATCTTCTTCCTTTTTCCTGAAATGAAATATGTATGTCACAACTGTGAATTTACTGTTTTGTTTCCCTATGTAGAAATATCTGGTCAGTCAGTCATTTCTGGAGAAGTTTGAGATGCTGTGTGCCACTCAAGCCAGTGTGCAGCGCTTGAGAAATCACCCCAGTTACCACACCTTCAGCACCAAGTGGAGTCTGCCTGTTTACTTCCAAATCAGGTTGGGCCATTGATCAATTTGATATTTAGCTGCCATTTTTTCATTTCTTTCTTAAATGAGTGCACATGTACCATTGTTTTAGAACTGCTTGAGAAGTGAGCAAGAAAAATCAATTAACAATTTAATTCCATTTTGATTGACCACAGGAAATTTGATTGCAAAGTGAGGCGATTGCAGCGGAAATCCAAACGAATCTTAAAAAGTGTTGATAAAAACTTCACCAAACAACGTGGACAAACAAATCACAAGACAAAACATGACACGTTTCAACCTCTTCGGTCTTCTTCAGGCACAATAAACAACACTCCGGACAACGGAAATGAAGAACGAGCAATCAGTTACCTTTGTTAAATTCGGTGTAAGATGGGCGTTCAGTGAGCAATCAGTTATCTTTGTCAAATTCTGCACAAGATGGGTGTTTAACTCAACAGTTTTTGAGATTTTTGCATTTTGCATGGATTTTTTGTAACATTCTGTGCATTATTTCTAAAATTATATTTTTGTGATGAATGTGTCTATTTCGGGTTTTTTAGACAATACATTGCTTCAGATAACAAAAAAATTAATGTTATTTTAAATACCATAATTCTGGGAAGAAAACCGTCAATCACCGGTGATCGAAATTCAAGGGAAAGAACTGAAGAGAGTT
Organism: Conus canariensis; assembly: GCA_033310375.1. Lineage (NCBI taxonomy): Eukaryota > Metazoa > Mollusca > Gastropoda > Neogastropoda > Conidae > Conus > Conus canariensis. Next base: position 45,030,836 of record CM065723.1, on the reverse strand, counting down.
AATGCGTTGTACACCCATCTTGCGCCGAATTTGACAAAGGCAAGTGATTGCTCGTTCTTCATTTCATTGTCCTGAGTGTTGTTTATCTTGCCTGAAGAAGACTTAAGAGGTCGAAACGCGAGATGTTTTGTCTTGTGATTCGTTTGTCCACGTTGTTTGGCAGAGTTAATATAAACATTGTTTAAGATTTTTCATAGGAAATGTAAGTTATGGTGCATCCTTACACTGGGTATGTGTATATGTGTGTGGTGCTCTAAGTGCCTGTGCGTATGCATGTGCATCTGCTTTTGTGCATTTATGTGCATATGTTCGTTTGTGTCTTCTTTTTTTTCTTAAAGTATTGAGTGATTTATGTTTGTATTGAAATTTTCATGCAGGTTTCAGGAAATTGCAGGAGCCTTGGAAACAGCTTTGGTAACTGGGCTGAATTCACCTGCAGGTGAGTGTTAGGTGGATTGTTATTTACTACATATACCTGTTGTTGTATTCCTTGAACAAAGCAAGAATCCTTTAAGCTTTTAGCTTTAGTTCTTTCAAGTGTGGGAATACTGGTATGAATTCTGCACATATTTCTCGCTTTGAGTGGTAAATTTTTGTATGCAATGCAAAGATAGAATTGCCAGAGAATGGAGAATGAAGCATCTTTGATTTCCTTTTTTTTAATATATGCTTTCTTCCTCACCATTTCACTTGTTGGTAGTCTTATTGGCCACAGATAGATGCAAGACACACATATGCATAGAAACCAGCCTTAGCACCTTGGAACTAAGCAAGTAAAAAGGAACAATGAATTTATCATCTGAAATAATGCTTTCTTGATGAAGTACATTTTTCAGACAAAAATTTAAATTTTGTCAGAGACTGAGAGAGCAGAATACACGAATTGGCTGAACAAAGTTCCAGATGGGAGATTTAGAGATGCTGGGAGATCAGCAAGTTTCAGTTGTTATTTGGGCTTTTGATTATTTGTTACCAGAGGCCAATGAGTGGAAGCTTCATGATGATTCATTTTCAGAGGCCAATGAGTGGAAGCTTCACGCCAGCCACACGCTGTGGACAGGGCTTCAGCGCTGTTGGAAGGATGAAGTTTACTTGCCAGCTCTCCTGCATCGCTTCTGGAAGCTGTCCCTGCAGCAGATGTCACGCCATGCCGCCTGGCTGGATCAGCTGTATGATGATGAGGTGAGGGTGCAGTCTGGTTTAACACTGTTAGGTTTGGTTTGATCAAAAATGACATTATGTCAGTTTCTACTAGCATGTGACTTGTTAATTTAATTTTGTATTAAATTTAAAGAGTAATCAGACAGACGTATATTACTATTCTGTTTCGTTCTTCCATCTTTCATTCATCCACGAATGCACAGTTTTCTGTATTCATTTGGTTTTTGGTTTTGTTTTTATTTATTGCATTCAATTGGAGAATGGGATATGTTCATTTGTTTTCATTTATTTTATTGAATTGGAGAATGGGATGTAATGTTCAGACAATATCTTGGTGTGACAAGCATTTTTATTCGCAGCCTTTGTGCTTGAGATAGTTTCCAGAAAATCGTTGGACCAGAAAAGAACTCTCCTTTCACTTTCAGATGGAACGACGACGTCAGAGCTTGGCCAGCAAACCTTCCAGAGGTTCGCTGCCGACCTCGGCAAGCACCAGCCAGCTGACGTCTCTCGGGGAGGGAGTGCGATCAGGATCCCCCACCCCTCGCTCAGTCTCCCCTCAGCCACAGACTGTGCAGGATGGAGGATCGAACATCAGCGAACCCATCACCACTGGACAGATAGTGTGTCTGTTGTGTGATGCCAGCAGGCTGCAGGAGAAAGTGAGTCGCTGCTGTTATATGCATCAGTATCCTCTGTTGAAAAGGATCCATCTGAGGATTTTTTTTTTTTTTTTTTTGCATGGTGGAATCCAGTTCTCAGTCATCCAGCCGAATCCGTCTTTTAAGTTTTGTTGAGGCAGTTGTTAGGTAGATTTTTGTGAGATGTTGCCGTTTTTGCACACACTTTTCGGTAGGTCAAACTTGTGAGTGTTTCTTGATAGCAGAAGAGCAGCTGTGCTTTTTTTCCAAATACATGCCGCCTTTTCAATTCTGTTTTGATGTTCCCATGTCTTTAGTGCTAGTTTTAGGTTGTGATAGGTTTTAGGTTGTGATAGGTGAATCTTATGTAAATGGTGTGATGAATGATTAATTACATTAGTATGGGTATTGGTTACAGTCTTATGTTAATGGCATGATAAACTGTTGTTCATATCAATATGAGCATTGATTCAGTTCACAGTGACTGGACAGATCTGTGAAGCAGTTTGAAGAACCATTTTCACCACAATTTATTCTTTCATCCTGTGGTAGTCTCTGTCTATTGTACACACTATTGTCAGACTTGATCATTCTGTCACTTTTGGGAGGGAGAGCTTAAAAGGAAAGAAAAAAAAAGTTACCAGCCGCCGTGGCGAAGTGGTTAGCGTCGCGGACTCCCGGCTGGGAGGTCGTGGGTTCAATTCCATCAGAAGTCATGTGGGTTTTTCTGCCCCGACCGGCTCCTACCCAGAGTTGAGTTTGCTGCGGACTCAGTTGGGAAGACTGGGACCACACAGTCGAGTTTCATCCACTTAATGGATGCGTTTCTGAGAGTGTTGCTCAAATTTCCTGACCAACAATGCAGGTGCCTGTATATCTCGGGCCTGGTTGACGCCGGGATATATTATGAAAGGAAGCATAGAGTACAGCCCTGTCATGTAGTCTCAGACCGAAATGGAAATCCGTAGCATCATCTTAATCATCCTCATTCTCATTGATCAGCATTAAAAAAAAAAAAAGTCTCAAATTCTGTGGCCGTTCATGCCCTGCTCTCATGGTGACCTCAGTTTTGATGTCCTCTCCACGTCTGTGGCCTTGGTTTGGTTCTGTCGGGGTCACCGGTATCGGTGAGTCCATGGGGGCTGTCGTTGGACGGACGTGGTGGCGCCCTCCGGAGGGAGAGCTCACTCACGCCGGCTCCGCGACTAAGCAATTATTGTCGTCAGTAGGGGGCTTAGTAGGTGGTGTCATGCGTATGTTAGATCAGAACAGGCGCCACTGAACACCACCGAAGTGACTCGGCAGCAGTCCAGTGTCTCCTCCGGTGGGTTGCCTCTTAACGACTTGACATTGACTGCTCCCTGTGGGTTGCTGGTGCCGGGGCTGCGGCAGGGCCGACCGGGCTTTGGCTGTGGACGGGGTGTCGGAATGAGTGGCATGGGTGCACTGCCTCTGAGGTGGCACAGAGGTTGGGACAGCAAAAAAAAAAAAAAAAGAAAAAAAAAAAAGAAAAAAAAAGTTGATATCTTTAGTGTTTTACACAAGTGTAAATTAGTCTAAATCCCAGTTGTTTGTGTCAACTCCTTTGACATTGTGATGCTTGTTGGCAGGAAAGCAAAGGCTGGTTCTGTGTTTTGCCTTTGGGTTGATGATAGTATTGTTGGTCATGGCTCTGTCACTGTCTGAATGGTGAAGGTTCAGGTCAGAGAAGTGTCAGTTTAGCGCTGACAGATTTAGTCAAACATGACAAAGCTTTTGATCTTCTTGTGCTCTTGAAGTCAGCCTAATACAGCCACACACTGCAGTTAAGTCATCTTGGTGTTGACCCCTTGGAAATGCTTTGATGTAGGCACTAATACACAAGCACTGCAGTGCTCCGTTTGGACAGCAGACCATGATGATGAATAACACTTTGTGTGCAGTTTTTACTCTCCTCTGTTGAGTTCATATAGATACAGAAATTGTGATGGGTCAGTGGCCTGCCAAAGCAAAAGAAATCTACGAGGGTTGACTGCCAGAACCCAGTATCTCATTGTGGGTTCTTTCAGTCAGTTATGGTGAATTACGATGTATACTGATTTTCCATTCATCATGTTTATAATGGGTTTTTTTTTCTTAAACTAAGCACATTTGTATTGTTGAAAATTTCACACATCATGCTGTAACCTTAATATTTTATTATAGACTCCTCATGTCCCCAGCTCTTACCATTCCTGATCTAACACTCTGCTTACACATCAGTGTGTCATATTATGTGCTGCTTGTTTGTCTTCAGGTTCCACACATATATGAGACACTCATACAGCCCAGAGTGTTTGCATCAGGATTGCAAAATGATGATGCATTGAAAGGTACATACAAGTTTTTTTTTGTTTGTTGTTTTTTTTAAAGGTACAAGTTCCTTAGCACATGATTGTGTGTGGTTGTAGTTGTTTAAAAAAAAGAACAGAGAGAGAGAGCATAAAGTCAAACTTAATTTAAATGATCATTCCATCATTTACCGTATCATATATTAGGCAAGGCTCAGTTTGGGGATTTTTTTATATAGGCAAGTAAAGTAGACTGTGCCTGTGGTAGGTTTTTATGGCATTGTCTTTACTGTTGTCGCTTATGATCACAGACTAAAGAGGCAGAAAAAAAATTCTCTAGTCCTGCAGATGGTCTTGAGCTTTTTTTATGGTGACCTCCACTACTTTCATGTCTGTGATAATTTTTTGTGAAGCCACTCGATTTTGACCTAGTCTTGGGACAGTCTGTAGCAGGATGCAGTCGTTGCACCCACTCAGGGAGGGATTCATTTTGCCTGGCCCTGTTTCTCTGCAGATTGCTGTAAACTGGGGTGTTTTGTTGTTGTTTTACTGGAAGGTGCTTTATGAGCTACTGAGCTCCCTTGAAAATGATTCAGCTACACTGCAGGTTCTGCTGTAGTAGGTGGCCCAATGGTGATGTTATATTGAGAGTTGTTGATGTATTGGTGATGCAAATGGTTAAGAGTGTGTGATAAGCTGAGGTTAAGTGTGGAAGTGTAGGGCAAAGCCGGGATAAACTGTGTCTAGAAGTTTCCATACTGATAAAATACGGAGAATGAGGTAGAAAAAAATGTTTGTTTCATCTAGTATATGGCATGAGGAGTGTTCCAAGGTGTTTTATCTACAAGGCAAGGAGATTGAGGCTGAATGTTGTTTTTTTTTATGATTCTGAAGAGCAGTGGGACAATACAAATTATGATCATTTACGTGACATCATTTCGTGTAGAATGTATCCAGGAGCACGCATCTGCCTTAGACGAGCGCCTGCCAAAGTTCCGCTCCATGGTGACAGATGAGATAGTTGTACAGTGCTCGGCCTTCATTCGTCAGGTCAGCGACATTCCTCGCCTCTACAGACGCACCAATCGTGAGGTAAGATTTTGTGGAAAATCAAGATGGCATTACTGAATCAAACGCCAGAGTAGAACCTGCTGATGGAATGATCAAGCTTGGAGGCAAGAGACAGTTATGATCAGACCTACAAGAACTAAAGAATAGGACGGGAGTGGTCTGTTTCATCTGCTATTGCTCATTGTGCAGCTGATTACATGTGGCAGTATTAAATAGAAAATTATTCCAAGGTAATTCTTTTTTTGTATCACAAACATCAAATACAGCTGTGTCAGTCTGTCAAACCAAGAAAAAGTGAAAAAACTAACAATATATAACACCATCAGTGTCTTTAACTGAGAGTCTAAATTCCTAAGTAATATGCATAAGAAGCAGTGGCGGAGGTAACGTCCAACTGGCTTGATGATTTTTCTGCTCCAGTTGTTAAGAAAAGTTAACCCAGTCTTCAAAAGTACTTTGGGAATATATTCCTAAAGATTGCACAAAAGTGCCCAAATGGCAAAGAACATATAGATGGGCAGCTAGTGCTCCCATTTCAATGTTGACAATCACATTTCCTTATCATTGTAGAGCAGTTTTAACAAATTTCATAGAATACAAACTGATACATCATTGAAAATAATGAAAGAACTAACCAGGAAGGCAGAAAGAAAAAGATGTCAGAGGTGAACAGAAAGGCAGAAATGAATTTTCATGCACAGAATTTCCAGAACTTCGCAAATTTTATAAGTGAAAAATATCTTCACTTCCACCACACCCCCACTCTGTCCTTCCATCAAAACTAATCCACGTACCAAGCCATGGAAGATGGAAACATAACTAAAAATACCAATAACAGATAAATCAGTGAAGATATTTACAGTGTTGCAGATTGATTTGACTGGATAGAAGAAAAGGATAAACTGGTCCCGATATTCACAGAAAAACTCAGGACAGTTTATATAGTGATCTATAGACAATGATCATTTCATCCTTGGAAAAGATTTTCAAGGTAGGCTTTATTCATCTGTATTCTCAAGTATATTTTGATGTAGTGTGTGTGTGCAGTTGTGCACACATGTGTTTGTGAATAATTTCAAAATTTGTGATCATTTTATTCATGGAATGCATATTGGAATTTGCATATTTAACTCAGTAAACAAGTACTGATACCTTATAGGTCAGTATGATCCAGCGCCAAACTGATACTTTGGTAGCTCCAACCAACAGTGTCCTAAAGTCTGAGTGAAGCCCAGAAGTGAGGCTGAAGCCTTTTCTTATTCTGGATAGTCATGATACTGATACAAATCACATTCATTCCATACTTGATGTACTTTTCACGTGGGATGTGATCATTATCATAAACTGTAAAAATGATGTTGGTTATTACTTGTTTCTTGACATTAAACATCATCCCATACACATTATTGCGGATGGTAATTGATGGTAGTTTTGGAGGGGGTGTGTATTGATTTTGTTCCTGGTTTTCAGGCACCAAGCAAGCCCTCGGGTTACCTTACAGGAATGGTGCGACCATTGCGTCTGTTCAGTGATGACCATGCAGCAGACCTGGGCAGCAGCCAGCTAACCGAGATCATGCTCATAGTCTTCTCTGCATTGATAGACCAGTAAGTTTCCCATATGAATTCATCTTGCCTTTGTTCCTCATTTTCTCTACCATGACTCAGTATGATGTTTTTACCTCTCAAGAATGAAATTATTGTGCATTGTGTTCATTGAATGAACCAGTTGCAAAAAAAAGAAAGAAAAAAAAAGAAACAGACTGCAGTGCTACTGGGAAATAGGCCAAAATGCAAATAAACACACAAAGTCTGAGTAGATTTTATGTACAATACAAAAGAAATTTTCGACGAATATGTGTTCTCCATATGTAACAAACAGTAAATGAAAATGTACAAAACGGTACCCTGACTACTGCCATGGGAGTACTGTTTTATGCATTTTTGTTTACTGTTTGTAACTTCGGAAGAAGGCATATATGTTAAAAATTTACTTGTCTGCTTTTTAGTTTTATCTTCCATGAAATATGTACTACTTTACACTTTATCTCATATGTACAAAGTAGATATATCTGTGTGTGTGTGTGTGTGTGTGTGTGTGTGTGTGTGTGTGTGTGTGTGTGTGTATATGTGTGTGTGTGTGTGTGTTTTTTAAACAAAAGTTACAAAAAAGGTTGTCTTTTAAGACAAAATATGTTACAACAGTGGAAGGATATGGCTAGAAGCTGTGCCTGCCCGTCTTATCTTTTGATCCACGAGACCTACCAGGTGTTTCTTCTCTTCTTAAAAATCTGGCGTAAATATAACTTGACAGTAATTCATTGTTTATATTTTAGGTGTTCATGCAGGTATCAACGTTACTGTCATTGTCATAGTGGAAATAGTTGAGAGTTCTTGTCAAAACCTCAGTGTACTGATCGGGAGGATGATACAAATTCAAACACTCTGCATTCCTCTCAGTGCTTTTTCTTCAGTTTGTGTGCTGTGTACAGATTCTGTGAAGTGACAGGGGATGTGTTGACATCAGTGAAGAAGATGGAGGAGAGTCTGAAACGTTTGAAGAAAGTGCGCAGTTCTGACAAAGTCAGCAGCACCCAGGGCATGAGCGATGATGACAAGATCCGCTCCCAGATCATCATAGACATTGAGGAGCTTGGCAAGCAGGTATGACTTATGGGAGATGCAAACTAACATTTCATTTACTTCCTGCTCCATCCCTGATCCAGCTGTGTTTTTCCATTTGTATTCAGTAGATATGAAGGTTGTGGTGCAGCCCAAGAATGCACAAGCTATATGCCCTAGGCATCAAGTCTGGACAAGACGCAGCTGGATATTACAGATAAGTTTGTGCATAGACAGCAGAAAGGCACAGGAATTACTTTTTCCTCACATACATGATGAGGTTTGACGCACTTTCCCAAACTGGGTACAGCTGTCTTGAAAGATAGAAAATAGATTGCCACAGAGCCTTTCAACAGGTGTGCAAGGCAGATGTATGATCCCATCGGTAGTAGTTTTCAAAACTATACAAATCACGAATCATCACTTAATATAAATGCGTAAATAAAGGAGATAGAGACCAAACACAAAGAGGCAAAGTTTAAACGGTCTAGTTCCTAATTCAGTTTCACTCTGTTTGAAATCCACTTAATCTTTAATACTAACAAGATAAGGGTTAACTTAAAGGATGATCGGTCATAAAGTGAAAACTGCTCAAAGTCCGTTCAGCCATCATTTATGTTCCCATGAAGCAGAAATAGTACCTTCATTTGATTGGTTACATAGAAACCACAGCATTTTCACTCTTTACACCCCCACAAAATCTTTCGTGGAGTGAAAGCCCTTCATATCAAGGCAAAGTTTAGTTCCAGTTTCTTTCAGTTTCCATAAGTTCAAATGAAGAAGAGAGTTATAAAAAAAAGAAAATTAAGTTGCAAATATCCAGCTGGGCATGTTTACACCTCTACATGGATCATTGTAGCTAAAGTAGTAGCTCCTGGTAATACCCTAGACAACAAGAACAGAACATGAATGCGGAATTAAAATAAATGTTCAAATACTGGCCTGCCAAATAAAGGCATCAGACAAGAAAGTCAGGAGCCCTGACCCATTTTTTGTTAACATCTTCCAGTCTTATTTTTTCTTGGCTTGCCTCAACAGGTTGAGTATTGTTATCGTGTTTGTTGTGTTGATTTTGATGACCCAGTGTCTCAACCTTTTATTTTCTTGTTTTAACTTCGACCTGCAGCGATTATACTTTGAAATGCTTGTGGCAGTAAACTCTTGGCAGTAGCAAATGACGTCACAAGTTCTCACTTCTGAAAATACGTTGATGACTAGTTATTTCTTCAGTGCCCTACAGTGCCCCCGCCTCCTCTGTTTTCTTTTCTTGAGTGCTGTACCATGCCCCCACCTTCTTCCTTCCCTCTGTTCTCTTACTGTTGTGTCCCTCGCCTAAGGCCCTCTCCTCTTCCTTCTTTTGCTATTAATGGCAGCAGTTTAAAGTATCCTAGCCTTGAGAAGTTTTGTTTTCTTAGTTGGTTACACAATGGCCACATGCTAGCTACTCCTCCAGGTGAATAGTTCATCCTCTAGATCTAACTCTGTTGTGCACTTTGGCCTTAATCTCTTTTTTTGCTCAAGAGGTCTGATTCATATTCCAATGGTCATCTTCAGCAAACTGATGTGTATGAGACGCAATATTTGGATGTAACATACATGTTGCTGTACTGTTTTTGATGCTCCAAATCTGGATTTCCTGAGAAAAGTGCCCGCTTTTGATAATTTTGTTGACAATTTATTTTTACAGCACATTCCTGTTTTGTTTTGATGTGTTTGTGTGTGTGTTGGTTTTTGTTGGTTTTTTGGGGGGATGGGGGGTAGATCTGTTGAAACAGGAAGGATATAGTTGCTGTTCCTCTTGCTTTATCAGCTGAAGCTCTTCTAGTTTGTTTTACTATAATGTGCAAAGTGTATGTCACCTTAGTTCTAATTTAGCAAGATGATTTTTATCTCTACCTGTGTTTGGTAGAAATTATAGTAAATGGTCTGCTCTGGAGAGCATGTAACTTCATTACAATATTTACATACAATTTACGTATCTTTTGTCATGTATAAAGCAATAATTGCACTTGATCAAAAAATTTTTACAATAACAATTTTGTAAAATAAAAATATAGCTGAAAATGTTCATTGAAGATATACGGCTGTTACTGTCTGATGACGTCTTAAGCTGGGGATGGCAAGAAAAGTCTAAACAAAATCCATCATTCTGCCAAGTTGACTTATTTTACCAAACAGTGATGTTTCGACTGTTCAGCAGCAAAGGAGAAGAAGAAGATAACCTTTCTTTGTTTTTATGTTCCTATGGTTATGCAGACACTTTTTATGGTTATGCAGACACTTTTTATGTTCCTATGGTTATGCAGACACTTTTTTACCAGTTATAAGTTTGATCGTCTCTCACAGTAAGTGTTCCCTTTGCACCTTTGTTTAAAGGAAGCGCAAACCTCGACTCGTTTTAAGCAACACAATCACCGACAAAGAAAACTACATGGTTTTCAATCTATGGGAAAGACCAGGCCATAGGTAACTGATCAAGCAAATAACCAGTGTAGTTTCCTCTTGACTGAAGATCGCAGTTATATGCTGCACTGAAGCTCAGTCTTTGCCACACCGTCAACTTAATTTTCCCTGCTTCATTTAAGATCTTGTTTTACAATTAGAACTTGTTACTCTTACAACCGCAATTGCTTCTGACGGATTTCTGTTCAATTGAAGAGTTGTAGGGTGTCCCCTGTTTCAAGTATGATAGGACAATGAAGTTACGTAACCTGTCACATGTTTCAGATGCAGATGTTTGGAATCGACACCAGCACCATCAGCAGATTCTCCCGACTGCAGACTCTTGCTGAGGAAGCCAAGTCTGACATGACAACAGTGTAGTGTAGAACAGGATGATGGGGGATCTCTAACCTGTGCAATTTGCGGGGGTTGTGATATATGGTGGCAATGTCAAAAATTGATGGATTCATGCAGCTTGTACAGAATGGTCATGTCTGTGATGGTTTATTGTTGATTTGATTCGTGTCTGTAGGGGAAGAACTTCATCCCAGTCAGCTGTTTGTGTGTGTGTGTGTGTGTGTGTGTGTGTGTGTGTGTGTGTGTAATATAATGTATATAAATAATAGAGAGAAAGGGAGAGACACAGAATACGTTTGCAGTTATTTGTTGTTTTACAAGCGCATCTTTATAGAACTGTAGCGATACAGTCTTCATTTTGACAGAAAGATGCAGAAGGCCATATTTTAATTTAGCATATTGTAATCCCCTTCTTGAGTTATTCTGAGTGAAAATGTAAGAATTTTTTCAGCTTTCAACACTTTTTGTCGACATACACAAGAAAATAAATTAATTCAACACTCTTGTTATCCCATTCATTAGTTATCCTGACTTAAAAATCTAAGAATGTTCCACCTTTTATCCAGTTTTGTCCACATACATTAGAAAACAGCTAACATGTAGGTTTTGCACAAACTTTCATCAGTAAAGCATCAACTACAAAAGTCCAGTATACCATTTAAATGGCTATTTTAACCCATTCCGCATGGCCCACGACCTTTGGTCAGGCGTACATGAATGCAAACAGCCACCAGCGCCAGACCAGAGATGGGGCTCAATCTCAGTTCAAATCCAGCACATTTAATATTTATTCTGTGCATTGATAGTAAGTACAGGGGAAGAAAGAAAAAGAGACACCCAAAGGTGTGGGTAGGACCCAGAGGAGCACTGTCCTCAACTGCCAAACAAACCAGCAGGAAGCAATCCTGCACCACCCTTGGAAGCCTGCCCTGTGTTCACATAGGGTGCAGGGGAAGTATTTTGCAGAGCTCTGTTTGCTTCTTGTATCATGTGCTGATTTAAGTAAGTGAATTTTGAATGATTTGTTGTGGGATTGTTTTGTCAAGGCTTTTTCCCCCCCCAAGACCATGAGCCATTGAAGTACCATTTCAATGATGTAGTCTTAAATGGAACATAGTCGAAACTATTAGCAAAGAGCTCTGAAATATAAATGTAAAGCCTTATACTTGCAGAACGTGTATTTGACTACGACTCACTCATTTTTTACTTGCATTTTTTTCACAAATACAATAATAGAGCCAGTCGGATTTATAAGTGATGAAGGATCTGTTCAATCCCTGTTTATCCAGAAACAGTGCTTCACTGGATAATTCAGTGTTGATTTGTGATGAAGAACATATCTCTGTAACTTTGTGTCGATTCAGAATTATCAGTTTGAGGAAACCTTTTCCAGTCTTCCAACTGCACAGGCAAATCATGCCGGGCTGGAAAGGTTGCACAGGCAGTCACTAGTATGTCAGGACTGAAAGGGTTAAAGCTACAGCTTGTGGTTTGTGGATATCCTTGCTTAGAAACCAGATCTTTGTATGTTGTCTGATTAGAGACACACACACACAATCTTGTAGCCATCTCTAGAGAAACTGCCTGTGCAGTGTAATCTCTCGGTTCATTTCAGTGTGCTCAAAAGCTTTGTATAATGTTTTTAAGAATTTGTTCTCACAGTTGTTGCCATGCAAACTAAATCAGTCTTATATGTTAGCTTTGCACATATCTATACAGTGTAAGATATACCTTTGGTTTAAAAAAAAAAAAGGAAAAATGTTTAATCTGCAGCTTCGTTACTTGTAATTTTGTATTAATTTTAGAGTATGTGCATGATACATGTTGGTGTTTGTTGTTGCTGTTGTTTGTTTGGTTGTTTTTTTTTGTTGTTGTTTGTTTTTTTGGGGGGTTGTTTTGTTTCGTTTTGTTTTGAGACACCACAGTTGGAAAGCTTATCATTGTAAAATAGTATGTCAAATTACAAAAAGTGTGAAAAGTGGAGAAAAAAAAAGTTCTTTCTGAGAGATCATTTTGTCACTGAGGAGTGAAACTGAAATGAGATTCAGACAGGCATACAACTAGTGCAGAAAAGTCTGAGTCGTACTGAGCCCAGAGGGCTGGGGTTGGTGGTCGGGGGCTCAACATACAGGCCCCCTGGTAGGGTCGAGGAATGCTGTGAGGGTCAGAGGGCAGTGACCCCTGAATCTGTAGACTTCTTGCTACTAGTAAGCTCTGCATTGGCATTTTCGTCCTCTTGCAACCATAGAAATCCACTCCAATATGAGTCAATGTTCAGCTAAGAGTCATAACCGAAACAGAAATAAACACAATGGTCATGCATCTTGCACTGTTGCAGAAATGAAAAGTGATTGCATCAGTTGTCAATATGATATCCTTGGTCTACCTAGGGATGATGCAGTGGTTGGTTTGCACTTTTTCAGATGACTTAATTGGCGATGTGGCCCAGAAAGCATGCTTCACCTTTTACTGAAAAAGAAAAAAAAACTGTTACGAAGCTGCTGCTCTATTTAAGCCATTACATGGCAGCATTATCTTTTTGTGAGAATAGCAACGTAGCAGTCTGATGCTAAAAGTAACAAGTTACTTCACAATTGAAAACAGAACTGGCAGGTTAGCGCGCGCACGCACACACACACAAACACACACACACACACACACACACACACACACACACACACACAGGTAAAGCGTGGAAATGAAGGGATTCAAAACATAGACATTGCCAAATGATGATCCTCATTCCCCTTTGATTTTTATGATCAACAGTTAGCACATGATGAAGTGCTTTCTTTATAAAGTGGTGGTGTGGGAGTAACCTATATGTTGGATGTTTTTGATCACCACTAATCCATCCAAAGACTGAAAGAGTTCAGTTGAACCAGTGAACTGAAGCATATCAACACTTGGAGAATCTCTGCTCAGAGCATTTCGTTTTTGTTCTAGTTTTTTAAATAATCTCAGTTGCAGCGAAAACACATCCAGTGCAAATAAGACCAGGATCATATGACTTTCATAAGAAATTATGCGCAAGTGTTTGTGATGTGTATTTGTCTTCACGTATGTGGTGTGTTTGTGCACGTTAGTACATTTCATTTGTTCTATGTGTATGTCTATGTGCTGAAGAGGTGTAGGGGAATGGGGAAGGGGAGTGATGGGGCATTCGGGCATGGTATAACTTGGTTAGACATGGAACAGCAAAACATAAACAGCAGTTGCAAAGTTTGCTGTAATAATAATAATAATAATAATAATAATGCATAATACTTATATAGCGCATTTCTTGTTGTACAACTCAATGCGCTTACATCCACCATTTGCACTTATTCATACAATATTCATGCACACAGCAAAAAGAAAATACACAATGGCAGACGCACCTACATGCATAAACTGTCTCACCGAACTAGTTGTGGAGGAATTTAAGAGAGATCTAGTCATCTACAGAAGAGAATAGGCTTTTTTGAAGAGGTAAGTTTTGAGCTGAGATTTAAAAGAAGAAAGAGTAGGCTGATTACGAAGGTCTTCAGGGAGGGAGTTCCAAATAGAAGGTGCTCTAAAACTGAAGGCTCTTTCGCCAACAGGAGAATGAGAAATTGTCTTTTAAAAATCCTTGGGGGGAAAAAAGGAACACAGATGTGTTTGGATAGGAGTGTGTGTGAATATATTGTGTGTGTGTGTGTGTGTGTGTGTGTGTGTGTGTGCTCTTGAAATCCTATGCAGCTTCAACCATTGGTTTGGGCAGTAATGTATACCCTATTCTGAAATATTTAAACCCTTCTCATTTTTCATAAACAGTAAAACAAGGACAGCTCTGAATATATGATGGAAGACAGTCGAACCAGAGGAAACACTGAATGAAGGTTATCCAAAATTTAGCTCCCTTAGATGTTGTAGTTTCCTATGTAGTGACTGATACTTCATTAATCGGACTAACGAGTACAGAACACAATTGGATGTGGGAACTTTTTAGACTTTGCCTTGTTTTAGAACTGTAGAGGTTGAGCACAGTTGGGACCAAAAACTCCCTATCTGTGTCTCAAAGATTCAGATATTCGTTTAACCTCTCCCCATCACTACCCCAAAGTCTTACTTTCTATTAGTTAAACTTACATATTATATATTTGTACTTTCATTTGGGCAGTTTCCAACAAAGGGAGAAAGGTCTTTATAATTTATTTGAAGCCATCAACAAGCAAAGTGTTTCTGAAGATTCATTCATTTGTTCAGTAAACATTGCTGATGTATGGAAACGTACAATTAAAATACCCCATCTCTATTCCTGTTGCAGTTTCAGTTGATTTTGTTTCTACTTGTTAATTTGTTTCAGTTATGTTGTTGGTCATGTTAAGTTTGTGATCAGTGCTGACTTGCATTGAAGTGGGATTGAATATATAAATCATCAGACTGGTTCTGGTGTTCCGCTTGGTATAGAAGTTATGTGCATGTGTCATAGTGTGTGTGTGTGTGTGGTGTGTGTGTGTGTGTGTGGTGTTTCTACATGCTTGTGTGCACAGGTGTTGGAACACGGAAGTCTTTACACCAGTATGCCAACAGTTGAGTCATAACTGCCAGCCCCTGCTAATTTTCAGTAATGTTTGGAAAATAATTCAAAAATGCTACTATTCATTATTTTCCTATTTTTCAAACTACAAAACTACTTTTGTATAGAAAGGGCTAGAAAAAAACAACAACAACAGTCACAACACACACACACACACACACACACACACACACACACACACACACACACACACCACAAAAGAAACAAAACAAATTCAATTCTCAAAGGCTGAAGTAATCTTAAATTTACTAATGATGTATGATCTTGAGACTTGTCATTTTCTTTCTCTGAATTTGCAAAGTTCATTGTATTCTGATTTGTTTCCCTAAGAAATAACATTAAAAAAAAAAAAAAATTGAGATTGTGGAGACACACACAAACAACATGCACAACCACACCCACCCACACACACACAAAACATGCAAAGACTGTTCTTAAAAAACTCAAAACTTCAAACCAGCACAAAGACTATCTACCTGACAGCCTTTGGTGTCAGTGTATACAGTGAATGTTACATTCCCTTTTTAACAGTGGGCAATTTTTGTTTTCCTTTTTTTCCCTTTCCTTTCAGTTTCCCAGATTTCAACTGTGGGATACACTCTGACAAAGCTATAAATAGAGGCTTCTAGTGGAGACCCATAGTGTTCTGCACACTGTCAAATACCACAGATACTGACCTGATCATCTTCATTCCAAAACTATATCCAAAAATATAATCACTTAAATAAGGCAAATGAAAAAAAAACAAGAGAGTTACAAAAACTAAAATACACCTACCCCTCCAAATCACGCCTGCACACAAAGTAGACACACACACAAACGTACACACACACACACACACACACACACACACACACCTGAGGCGCGCACACACACACATATGCATGCATGCATGTGCATACTCAGTATTCTGCGAAGATGATACTTTTTATGAAGCAGACCACAATTCTTCCTTCTGATTCATAAACAGCTTGCTCAACTGTACTTTTCTGCACTATACAGTATAGTATACCAATTTGCTGTATCCAGTGCATATTGGTAAATGTTAAACCCAAAACACTGTATCGCTATCAGTAATGATACAATACAGACTCGCATCCTGTACATGTGAACACTACCACTATGTACTCTTCTCAAAGCCAGAAGCCAACAGTTTCAAGCAAAATTGCAGCATTCTCTCAAGGAAGCATCCACATTATCAGAGCCAAGGGAAAAGAAGCTGGAGGATATAGGGAATCCTCTTGGTGACCAGCCAAATGGATGGAAACTCCAGAAATTTCCAATGTATCTGTTTAGCAAATTCATCTAGCTTGACAAGGAGGGATTAGAAATGACTCCCCATCATTCAGACATTACCACCACACCAACAAGACACACAAATGGGGTCCGTAGTTCCATAGATAACAATGTGCAGTAAAGGCATGGATAGGTACTAACATGTCAGGAAATAAATATGGTTATTAACAGAATTTGAGCATGGGGTCTCACTACATACATTGTTTATTTGGTTGCACAGAATCGCTCTGCCCAGAAGGCAAACTGAGCAATGAGAAGGTCGACACATCGGCTTGGACATGGTCAAGAGACGTACAAATTGTTCAGTACTTCCCTTCGATTTCCTTTTCCATTTGTTAGTGTGTTTGTGTACAAAATGGTACATTCAATAACAACATCAGTAAGTAACTTACACTAGGCTTATCAAAAGTAAACACCAACTGTGTACTGGTTTTGCTACTGAGAGATGGTAAGGTAAGGTAATGTTGCTTAAAGCCCAGCCAACAGCAAAGGGCCATATCAGGGCTGTCACCACGTTAAAATCAACTCACAAATCATTCATTCACACAACTCTTTAAAATATATCTTCTAAAAACCCACCCGAAATTTTGTTAAAAATCTTTCCACTGTAAAATCTCAGATCCAATGAAAAATGTTAATCTCTTTAAAGAATTCAAAGATCGCATCGGACAGAACATCTCTGAACAAGATTTTCATAAATATGTGACCTACTGTGAGTACCTGAAAACAAAAGACTTAGAAAATCAATTTTACAAGGTTTATGGATTTTTAAATCATTTCAACATTGTAGAGTGAAAGTATTCAAGCATCCTTAATTTCATTCACATACAAATCCTGCCAACCACATGTCCACATATCAAACTTACAGACTGCAAGAGATGATGAAGATTACTGTACGCTTGTTTCTGGGATAATGGAACCACCACAACAACAGTGTGTTACAAAACTACACATGCATACAGATCAATTTAATGCAAGTCAGACCATCACCTAGAAAAGAAATATCAATGTTCAAACACATGCCGTCATCACACTGAGATCAGATACTCCTTGGTAGCTGTGCAACAACACTGCTAAGCAAAAAACAAAACAAAAACAAAACGAAACAACAACAAAAATTATTAATAAACAAACAAAAACCCCACCAAAATCTGACTCCCCAAAGCCTGGACCCACAGGAAGAAAGCTGAAAGCCTCCCTCAAGGCTGCCCCGCCTGCAAAGAGGGCCAGAACCGATGATGGTGAAGAGGGTCTGCCAGCTCCTCAGCATGTATCTGGAAGAAAGCGGAAAGCCTCCCTCAAGGCTGCTCCCCCCTCCCCCTCCCCCTGCAAAGCGGGCCAGAACCGATGACACAGAGGATGTCCAGCCTGCTGATGAAGATGTGCATGGAGGCAGGAAACGAAAATCTTACAGCGATGGTGACCCACCTGCAAAGAGGCCGAAAAAGGCTGACACTGATGAGGAACCAGCTCCTCCGCCTGTGCCAGGCACTGTAACAAGATCCGGCAGAGTGTCTCGACCTCCTGAGGTCTACAGGTCAATTGACTACAGAACAGAGGGGTACCTCAGGTGCCTTGAGGCCCAAAGAACAAGATGACAGAGGATGAGGAGGTGTCAATAACCCTCATCGGTACCAGCTGTGATTGTGAATTTGGTCAGTGCAGACAGACCTGCCTTGAAGAAGCTCTTAAGAGCGAAAATTTGGCATGAGAAATAAGTAAAGAGGCAAGAGATGAAAAACAAAGATTTTAATGACTCTTTATTATACATAATCGTGTTTCATCTTTGTGTGGTTCGAAATCGACTGGGGATCCAGAGGCATTATAAACATTCTATATATATATACATGTATGTAACAGTACTTCTGTGTGGGAAAACTGGATTATATGTTCATATAACTTGCACAGCACTACACCAAGTGTCACCCAATTCACATGAAGGAAGATCCATTGCCAATGCAAGAAAGATCCATCATCAATTAGCTAGACAAAGTCTTGAGATGAGATTTAAAGCTTCTGGAGAACCATTGTTAATTCTGCAGGTGAAACATTTTCTCCTTTTGAAAGTTTGCGTAGATCAGATAACAGTTTACATCCCTTCAATTTCCTTTTTTTTTTTTATTTCAAAATCTTATTTACAGTTCAGGCACTTGAATTCCTCAAACATCAATATGTATGCTGTCATGATTGTGCAAGTGGTTTTCTATGAAGCAGCTCTGCCTCAAACTGTTCTGCCGTTATTGTCCCTTGCAAACGTTCACAGTTGGGATTAAATACAGAATATGCACTCATGGAATCCTTTTGCCTTTTTCTCCCTGTTCTTGTGTTGATATACACAAACACCAGTGCAGAGATGGTGAAAAAGACCGCACCAAACTGAAGCTCTATAAAGATCAGCCATACCGTCAACCACAGGGCAATCTTCAAGGTGAACAAAAGCCAGGAGTATTGTTGTGGTTGAGATTCAATGTCTGTTTCTTCCGTGTCACACAACAATGTGTCATTGAGGTCTTGACTCTGGCGCTGGGAGGGGGACTGGTCGTCAGTCTTACCATCTTCTTCCTTCTTCTCTGAACTGTTGCTACCAGTACCCTGCACAGCATGCACACAATGAGTAAAATTTAACATGCAAAAATGCACTTTCATTTTCAGGAAAAAAATTTCAAGAGTTTCTTTTCAAATGATCAATCAGAAGTTCAGTTCATTCAAAGAAAGACACTTTGCTAAACATGTATTTTTTCCCCTGAATTACATGTTTTTCTTATATGGAATCTAAAATTGTTGTGACATATCTTTATGTTACTTAAATATGGCACAGATGTTTTATTCCCTGTGAAGAAAACATCAAAACAGAAGATTCTGTTAAATAAAACACTAACAGGCTCAAACTTTTTGAAAGTGTTTTATAATCAAAACCTTTATTTGTCAGCAAACATAAAGTACTGCATGTTACTGTTAGTTGTGTTAACTGTTAAAATGAGAAACATTACACACAATGTCTCCTGCAAAGACTGCATATATATGTAATCTTAGCAGAAGACATTTTTTTTTTTTTATTATATACTTTTAAAACTCTGAATTGCATCTTCTTCTGCATTAAAAAGATTTACAAGGGAACTGTTTTTGAAAGGTTACTTATCCTAGTGTACAAATACTATTCGTAGTACAAATAATAATGTGCTACAATTTGACAGGTAACATACTATGGCTTTCAATACTCAAAGTAAGACAAAAGACATTATATTCTTCTTCTTCTTCTCCATCTTAACTCTGTGGAAAATCATTGGGCTGCCACACTAGAGAACAGTTCAGCTGGTTATGTGCAAAGTCTCTCTCTCTCTCTCTCTCTCTCTCTCTCTCTAACGCGCGCGCACACACACACACACACGCGCACGCACACACACACACACACACACACACACGCACACACACACAGAGTACGGATTATCATGTGCTCTCAGAAGAGCAGTGTCTGCATCCTCTGTAAAGTCTTTCCAACATCAAATCTAAAAACAACTTCTCCACCCCACTCGCCCCCAACTCCCTTCTTTCCCACTCCTCCAAAATATTGCTTCCCAGATTTGGAAGAGTATGGCACTCTGTGGGTCTGGAGATGGCTTAAGGTCGTGTATGGGTTTGTGCAAAGGCTCTATGCATACGGGTCTGAAAAGTATATAGCCTGCCAGCAAATCCATATGTATGTACCATCACTTTCTTCTTCAGTAAGTAGTCTCTTAAGTTTTGTTTTTCATTTTGTTGTTTATTTGTTTTGTCTCCTTGTTTGCCCTGACCATTTGTGAAATAATCTTTGAAATGCTGAAGGTGTTCACCTGAAGGACGACCACACACACACACACACACACACACACACACACACACACCACACATGTATACACACTGAGCACGGCAGCTGCACAACCTATCCACACACACACACACACACACACCACATGTATACTAACATACTGATACTGACAAATGATACTGTGATCTGCTCACAATATTTCTCCTACACGGACACAACAAACAACGCTGCTGTGCACATATACAGAGAGGAAAGGACAAAGTTTCTGTTTTGCTATATATTCACGTACTTACCGTTCTTCTGAAAAAGCTGAGAAATCTTGCAAACACGGTATCTTTCTGTCGTTGTTCCTTAATTTTCCTCGCCCTGTACTCCGCTAGTTTCGCTTCCATGTTGGCATTCACACAATGGGCCAAACTGTGTTTCTCGCGTGAAAGAACAACAAGGGAAGTAAGAAATAAGTCCTTTCCTTGTTTTGGTCCCTTTACTAGTGCAGATTCGTGGAGGCGCCGCAGGAGGGACTTAAGCACTAGTTCGCTCCATTATTGTGTGCGAGAGCGGTTATTTGTTTGTTTGTTTGTTCTCCACTATATTGTGTGTCCATTTCTTCTTTTTCTAGCCTCTGCGTCTCTTTCACTCGTTAGTACCTCAGGAAATAGTGCAGGTCCCAACGGCAGATACCTTCAGCAGGAAGGTATCTGCGATTCCGTTAATCCAACTCTCTCCTCCCCTCCCCTTCCCCCCTCCCCCACTCCACCCTTCTTTGCACACTATACCCTCCTTCATTCTCTCAATATTTTTTTTTTTCAGTCGTCTTCATCCCAAACGTAACAATAATAGTCAAACACTTGACTGTGGTTACTACCGGAAGAAGAAGAAGAAGTACCTTGAGGGATTACTTTAGCTACCTTGTCTGATCTTGTGCTGTCACCATACCATTTTTAGCTTAGAAAGTCTTCAGATTCTCCTGTATAGTCTTTGATCGTTTTTCGCACATGTGACATTATCTACATACTAAATAGGAGATACCTAGGGTCTTACGCATATCATCTTTATGGTCTGGATCTTCTTTTGCTGTTCTTCTGCGAGGGTGCATGGCACAGAGGAAAATGAGAGGACAAGGGAGCGCATAAGCCTGGTCTTGTGCTTTATAGTAATATAGGGTATGTGTCTGTCTCCCCGTACTGTCTTGAGTCTTGCGAGTGCTGACGTTGGTAGGTCAGCTCTGGCTTGCACTACTGTTGTTGAACCCTCATCATTGATACATGCGCCTAGGTATTTGAATTGGCTGCCTGTTCCTAGCCTTTCCCTTGCACAGCAATGTCCCTGCCTGTGTGTATAGGCCTACTCTCGGTGTTGATCATCAGACTGGTCTTTTCAGCGCTGATCTGCATTCCGAATTTAAACCGACGCGGCATTGTCAATCTTTTGTAGGCCTACGAGGTTGGCGAGTTCTTCCTCTTTGCCCGCCAAACGTCAAAATCCTCTACAAAATGGAGGTTTGTGATTGTCCTGCATCCGATGCTGGTGGTGC
Organism: Conus canariensis; assembly: GCA_033310375.1. Taxonomy (NCBI): domain Eukaryota; kingdom Metazoa; phylum Mollusca; class Gastropoda; order Neogastropoda; family Conidae; genus Conus; species Conus canariensis. The sequence continues at coordinate 45,009,035 of CM065723.1, read as the reverse complement.
CCTTGTGGTCTTCCAGTGCATGATTCAATGCAAGACGTCTTCCAGGGTGATGTTATAAAGGGTTGGGGACAGCAAGCAGCCTTGGCGAACTCCGACTGAGGTGTGAAACCCCCAGCCTGCTGTGCCTCGTACCCTTGTGGTGGGCTTGGTTATAAACAGCAAGAAAGGAGATGTTTAAAGCGACAGTAATTGTGGCCACAATAAAGGATACTGTTCTTTCATACCAAGTAAAGGTATATGCATAGCTGTTGAGACTAAGATCTTTTGTTGTTTGTTGTTGTTGTTGTTGTTGTTTTTTGTTGTTGTTGCTGCTGCTGCTGCTGTTTGTTTTGTTTGTTTGTTTTTTGGAAAGAGAGAAAGAAAAAAATTTTTTTTTGAAGAGTTCATTGTTGATTCTAGGACGATATAGGATGTGTGAACATATTGATAATTTTCAATACGAGCTTTTATCGCGGTCTGAAATTCTAAATCGTTTTGATCCTGATCGGAATTATTTCCAAATTCTTCCCTGTTCACGCACTCGATAGGTAAGATGTGGGTCATGTGATCGATCATCTAGTAAGTATCCCATTTATTTCACTAACATGGCGTCTTGTCTTTCTAGGGCAAGCACCCTGTATTTGGAACCCTGACAGCTTTTTCTCGGCCCTCTGGCGTGATGTTCACCGCCCAAAACATTTTGATTTTCTTTTCTTTTAAACAAAATTGATGGGAATAGCCCGAAGTATTTAGTGAATGAGAGTTGGGGTTTGTGAACCCATAGTGATTTGTTTGTGTGGGACGGTGTCAGCTTCTGTGCAATCCCCCTCCATCACCCCCCCCCCCCCCCAAAAAAAAAAAAAAAAAAAAAAAAGAAAAAAAAAAAAAAGAAAAAAAAAGGTGAAATGAATGTAGTACCCAAAATAATGTTTGATGTATTTTTTGTGGAATATTGTGGACTCAATTATTTACAGGCTATTGGCCAAAAGAGAGAGAGAGAGAGAGAGAGAGAGAGAGAGAGAGAGAGAGAGAAATCAAAATCCCCGCGCAACAACAGAACTTACACACTGGAGGAGCAGAAGGAAAATCAGGGTTGACAGTGGTGGTCAGTTCATCCATCGGATTTTACGGATGATAATTTATGTTTGAAATAAGGCATACTGCCTATGAAGTCCGTAGTGTTTCCCCGTAACCTATTCACTGCCTCTATAACACTATCATCATGGGAATTTGGCTAATGATTTTGTTGCTGGCCTAAGTTTCTTACACACACACACACACACACACACACACACACACACACACACACACACACACACACACACTCTGATTTCAAAAGATTTTATTCTGTCACAGATGATCAGGAATTTGTTTGCTTCAGCGGTCACTTCATGTACCTTGTGACGCAGTGTTCAACTTTTCCCTCCATCACTTAGAACGCATTGGACCAGTTATCGGTCACATATCGGTCACCTATTCATTGTACAGCTTACATTCTTTTTTTTATCCTTGCTTTGCACAGGCTTTGACTTCAAGATCAAGTCTAGAAGATTCATCACTCTGTAGACCGTGTTAAGTTTATCCGTCCTGGTCAATTACAACACTATACAATATGACAAACTATTGTACCAAATGCTCATCGCCGTCAACTATCTATCCAACAAGCTCTAAAACAGCTTTACTTATTACGCTAAGTAACCATCACAACATGTTTCTCATCCATCAAGAGGCATTCAACATAGTTATTAAGAATTGTCTGTCAACTGACCAACATTTGTTAAAATCAGGATGGAATCCCAACGCCAGCTCCTCTGGAAAAAAAAGACAATGGGAGTTATGCATGACAGCATGTAACACACCTTTACCCTGCAACCCTGACTGAAATTACTGAGCTCTGGAGGTTATTCTGCCTGTATCTCAATGCTTGCAGATGTGTGCTCACTGCAACACTCCAATCACTTTCAGTAACAGGATTCGTGCCAACACCCAGCTTCTAATATGATTTTAAAACAAACAAATCAAGCATCAACAGAGGGCAGTCATCAACTGACACATAGACAGTCACCTACTTTTGCCTTATGATATTGCACAACAACGTAATATTCCCTAACGACTGGGGCAATTTTGTGTATTTCGTTTCTGAAAAAAAAAAAAGCCACTCCTTTACTGTCTGTATCAGTCCCACTGAAAATGTGGGTGAGATGTGCCAGTACTGGGCCCAATATTTGTTTTCAGTGCCGACACTCTGCTATGTAGTCGTCAAATTGAAGCACAGAAGCTGTCAGTTATTTTTACATGCTACTATAAACGTTTTACTCAAACTGAATATCGTCAATACTCGCCTTCACATTTTTGTATTGAATAGAAATTGATGTTTTGGGCAAAGTGGTTCAATATTAAAACACTCTTCCAAATCAAGACACGCTTCGGCTAATGTTGAGCTTATATAACCAGTCCGATTCTTTAGACACAAAACCATACTTCACGGTAAGGTAAGTGTATTCACACAAAAAAGATGTCTTTAATGGGTGTAATAGGATAAAAAAAAAATGCTGCAGCGATATCTGCTCTACTGAGCTCCATAGAAAAATAAAAATGTACCAACTGTGAGGAACGAACTGAAGTCATTTCACTGGAACACTAACATATTCGTATTCTAAATGAGCAGAGACTTGTTTACTTCTTTTTTTTTCTCTCCGTTGGTAACCACAAAGTCCTGACTATTCTATCTACAATACGGGTGGGAAAAACAGAGAGAAAAAGAAAAGAGGTCTTAAAGTGTGTGTGTGTGTGTGTGTGTGTGTGTGTGTGTGTGTGTGTGTGTGTGTGTGTGTGTGTGTGTGACCGGACGTTAGATGCCTTTGCAATAAGGGCATCTGTTGAAGGTGCATTGAGTTCTAGTCCCGCACATGCTGGGGTAGTCTGATCGACAATGATTTCTGGTGAATTATGGATCCTGGATCCTGGATCCTGGTAGATCACGTTTGGACAGACTTGGGGTGCTGGCAACTTGCTTCTGTCTCTTTATGGAGCATTTTGTGGAGCGTGGACAGGCGGGCTATCCGTCTTCTGCCCTGCGGTCTTGACCATTGCAGCTAGGCCAGCATGTTTTTCACGCTGATGGGTCTTTTGAAATCGCTCGTGACAAAGCAAACCTCTGTTCTCTGGACAGTAAATACAGTTCTTGTGTCTCTTTTTTTAAGTACCTGATGTACATGATTTGCATCTTTAATACTCCCCCAAACAAATCTTTAGCCGTGAACAGTGATCGAACTCAAATACTCCAATAATGGGCAAGCTATGCTCAGTATAGGAATATTCCAATTTTCCCGCAAGCAAAATGGGTGTTTAAACCGCCATTAAGACATAGGAAAGCGGCTGCAAAACTTGAGCGGAGGAAACCTCAGATCAATACTGTCCTTTGTCCCCCGCCCTCCCCTCCCCCTCCCCCCTCCCCTCCTGCTAAATGAATTATGTCATCTGTCGGACAAAATAAGTAAATGTCAAATCTTTCCATTCTCCTCTGTTACAGTCCGCTCAGATTAGAAGAGCGATCTCCCCTGTGGCGGGAAACAAACCGTTACATAATCAACGTTTTGTTTAAAAAAAAAAATGCCAAAAGTAGGACGGTTCTATTTAGGAAGAGACCCAACACTGGCACATCTCTACTCTACAATTTCGGAACAATGAAATCGGACGAGTTCTGGACAGAGAGTGCCCACCAATCCCCTACTTCTCTGAATCGTTTTACTCAACTGTCATTTATTTTGTTTCTTCTTCTTCTTCTTCTTCTTCTGCGTACGCAGGCTGAAACTCCTGCGGACACTCCCTGTATAGACAGGCAAGTATTAATCCCATCTGCCCAACAAAGGGAGTGGAGTCTCAATTCATGGAATATCAAACCGCACGGCCGGAAATAATATTGTATCTCTGCCAGTGAGAACAATTAAAGGATGTTGAAGTATCCAAACAGCCTGGCCATATAAATACACACACGCGCACACACATACGCACGCACGCACGTATGCACGCACACGCACACACACAACGGCACAAACACAACTCTGGTCACTGCTATGGACAATCTGAAACTCAAAGAAGCAATAACTAAGTTATGTACTGGCTTAGCAACAGCCATCCTTGTCCCTGTCTAATCATCTCCTCTTTCCACACATCTTCAGTCACCAAGGTATAATCATCGACCTCCTCATGATGCATGCTTTAAACGCACTCGGTTCTAGAGGGGCAAGAAGCCGCCAGAGAGAAGGTCATCCTTCTCCATGGTGAACGTGGCCGTTCCAGAGTAGTGAGCGATTCCAGACACCTCCACCCTCACGCCGGTGACGTCAAGCCCGTTCATCGCAGCTCCCGCCACGCGCACTTCCTCCACAGCGGAAGCCGTGAACTGGGACCCCGTGACGCCAGAGCGGATGTGATGTTTTTGTCCAAGGGAAAGCACTCGGCGCTGGTACTGAAGCGCCACTCGGGCGGAGGTACCCGAACCACAAGGGGAACGGTCGACCTGAGGAAAGTGATATTCAAGTGCGTGTTAAGTCAGTGATAATTGAGAAGTTTGTTGTCGTGTATAGCTGATCATCTTCAGGTTTGTGTAGTGAAACCCATTCTGAGGATGTCAACACACTACCTGGATAGTACTTCCATATCATTGTTATGTTAAACGAGAAATTGCTCACATTGCGACTTAATCCTTCCTGCAAATGCCCACGGCAAACACTCAACTGCCACCCATCCCCTTATTCTCTCTCTCTCTCTCTCTCCCCCCCCTCACAACACACACACACACACACACACACACACACACACACACACACACACACACACACACACGTCCTCGCGCGTTTTAAAAACAAATCGCGAACCACCATCCAGTGAACTCTTTTACTTCTGTACTGCATCCCACATAAAGTATGTTGGATTTTTTTCCGGTCAGGTCTATCCTCCACCCCTCCCCCTTCCCTCTCCATCCCCACCCACAGCAAAGTAATTCTCACATGCCACACAATTCTGTTCTCACGTGCACAGCCACACCGAAATTCGGCCTGTCGAGCTCTATCACCAGCATTCCACTGAGAGCAATCGATCACAAAGTCCGTTCTGATTCATTTTCAATCGTAATGGAAAGAAGAAACTGACATTTTCATTGTAAAACAAGCATTCTAGCTGTGTTTATCTCCGCCACGTTTGCTCGTCAGCAGGATCACGCAGGAACTGCTAAACCGAATTTAACGAACTTACATCGAAAGATGAAATAAACATCTCTCAAAAGCAAATGACCTCAATTCTGGTGTGGGTCCAGATCAAAAGATAGATCAAATAAATTTTTTTTTTTTTTTTTTTTTTGGCTTCCGCTTACCGAGAAATACCATTTCTTTCCTGACAGCTCGTGAATTTGTTAATGAATGATGCTTAGACCTAAATGGGAAAAAGAGGCGTGTTAGATTTACTGACGTTTAGAAACGAGATTTCGTGTTGATCCCGATGACAACCCGGGTCTTGTAAGCAAAGATTTTTTGGTTTTGTTTATAGGTAATCTTCCTTTTTTTTTTTTTTTCTTTTCCTTTCCTTTTGTTGTTGTTGTTGACAAATTTGCCCATTTCTCCACATATAATACTTAGATCTCAATGAAAGAAAATAAAAGGCTTATCAGTTGCACAGACGTCCGTGAACTGGAGATTTTGTGCGGATCCGGATTACAACCTGGATCTTGTAAGCAAAGGGATCTTCAACCTTGACACAGGTTTGCGCTCTCCCGAATATTTCTCCGTTTCTTATTTTTGTGTGCTTCTTTTCTTTTCTTTTGTTTATCGCCCTTTGCTGTGTTGTGTGTGTGTGTGTGTGTGTGTGTGTGAGTGTGTGTGTGTGTGTGTGTGTGTGTGGTGTGGTGTGTGTGTGTGTGTGTGTGTGGTGTGTGTTTAATGTTATCCTAAACCAGCAGATCTATCTACCTGCTTGTCGCGAAGACGCAGATGTTGGTGGTGGTGGTGATGGTGCTGGTGCTGTGGCGGCGGTGGCGGAGGGAGGATCACCGGAGGACTCACAGGCCGGGTGGTCGCCGCCGTCCGTGACGATGGTGCCGTAGAGGAAGGCCAGGTCCGGACTGTCCGGATGGTGCAGCTTGACCTTGGCTTGCAAGGCCCCTGTCCGGCCCGACAGTCAGCTCACAGTCACACATACGTAGTAAGGTAAGGTAAGGTAAGGTAAAGGTAAGGTAAGGTAAGGTAAGGTAAGGTTGCTTATAGCCCAGCCGACCGTAAAGGGCCACATCAGGGCTGTCACTGCGTTGAAGTCAGCTCACAAGTTATTAAAAAAAAAAAAAAAAAAACCAATAGCAACAACACCAAAATTAATCCATAAAGCCCTTTAAGATACACTTTCTAAAAACACACCAGAAATTTTGCTAAGCATCTTTGTTCTGTACAAATCTTAGCTCAGATGAAAAACGTTGATCTCTTTCAGAATATCAAAGATGACATCAGGTGAGTCACAGTCGCACAAGGTCAGGGTGTGTGCACGCACGTGCGCGGGCATGTGAATCAGAGCAAGTGGATGAAAGCTGATTTACTGAGTTTGCTACAACTCTCACCATAACTACTCGCAGGAAACAGCTCTGTGAGTTTTCTTTCTGCTCTACTTCTCCGTTGTTTGTTTGTTTTGTTTTGTTTGTTTGTTTTGTTTGATTCATTCGTATTTGGTTTGTTGGTTATGTTTGTCCTGACTGAAGAAGACCCATAGGTCAGAACGAGCTTTGTCTGTTTAGCGATTTCTCTGTTCCAATCCGTTTGGAGGCCAGTAACACAGCATTTATCTTCATGCGTAATGTTTCCACTTGCAGCCTCTCTACTTTGAAACTTACACAATCAAAGCAGTTCAAATAGACTGAAACGGAACAGAATAAAGCTACTTCCTGCCAGAAATAATAATGGTAGTAATAGTAGAGAGGAGGAGGAGAGTAGAGGAGTAGTAGTAGTAGTAGTAGTAGTAGCAGTAGTAGTAGTTTTCAGTTTCAGTTTCATCAAGGTGGTGTCACTGCGTGCGAACTAGTCCATATAGGCTACACCACATCCGCTAAGTTTCGAGACCACACTGCGCACGGTTTAAAGCTGGTAGATAACTTAATTAATGACAAAGGCGAGAGAATTGAAGAAGAGGGTCTCGTGGCTACGACTTAGTAGATGCCTGACCTACGCATTAGCCCAACGTGCTGGTCAGACCTTGAGTACCTACCTAACCTTGGGTGAGCCATTATTACCATTGCATGCGTGTGTGGTGAGTGTATTACAATATACCCCTACCCCTATTCCCCACCCCACCATTTCAGTTTTAATGTCATCAAGAAGGCATCAATGCGTGAGGACTAGTTCATATACGATGCAAACAATCGCTAAACCATGAGACCACACGACTTTTGTAGTGTGCAGGGACTAGTTTCAGTTAGATAAGTATAGGTATGTGAACGAATAAATTAAACTGATGTAAAACAAGGATCTCGAGGACTAGACTTTGCATATCCCTGACCCATGCTCTAACCTAACGCCCGGTCGGGTCTTGGATGCTTAAGGTAACACTGTGTGCGTCACTATTATAGTTGTGGTGTGGTATGATTGTGGCGTGCGCGCGGCGTTGTGTGTGTGGTGTGTGTGTGTGTGTGTGTGTGTGTGTGTGTGTGTGTGTGTGTGTGTGTGCATGCGCATGGGCACGTTTGTGTGTGACCATGTCGTCTGTGTCTATGTCCGAGTGCTTGCGTGCATGTGAATTGAAGTGTTCTTACCTATATGCCTGCGTACGCGTTCGCAGACGTGTGCGTGCGTGTGTATGCGCACACATATGTGCATACTCGCAGATATATGTGTACGCGAACACTTCCATTTGTAAGAGTGAGGCAAGCACATACTCATACAAGGGCAGTATATCCGTCTCACCAGTACTGTTCAAAGCGCTTTACACAAGATCTAAACAGTTCCCCTGCCCTCTTGCCAAAGGAGGGAGACGAGGGTATTCTTCAGCAAACACGTGGAGCACATTAACCAAATAACTTGTTTGGCGAACAGGATGTCGGAGCTGGAGATATGGGGTGGTGCGCAATTTGATAATTTACAAAAATGTATCGTGAACGTTCGAACGTGTCTACTTTATGTCTTCCTCTTTTTAACGTTTAAAACTCGTTCTTCAAACTAACATGACGATTTACTGCAGTATATATCACCAGCTCGTTTTTCACGGACGGAATTTAGTATGTTCGTACTAGGGAGGTGGGAGGGTAGGGGAAGGGTGGGGGTGGGGCATGAGGTGGGAGGGGGAGGGAGTTGGAGATTTCCGCTTACATTGGAGGAACTTACTCGGCTTAGGTAACGTTCACGGTTTCATCATTATAACGTTGCAATCGTTGCTGAAAGCCGAATCAGCAGTACTTGGATTGGAGAGAGGGGAGAGAGAGAGAGAGAGAGAGTCACCATCACTCAAATTCAACCACGCGTGCACACCACACACACACACACACACACACACACACACACACACACACACACACACACACAAGGAGGCAAGTCATCATCCAAGCAGCCAACCAAAACAAGTGGTCACTCACTGGTGACGGCGAAGGCTCTGTCGGCCAGCATGGCCGTGGGGCAGGTGTGGATGTCCAGGCCCAGGCGGTGGTCAGGGACGACGGCGTAGAAGGCCCCTCCGTAACAGATGTCCACCCTCACCGTGCCCTGACCCGCCGCCTCCACCTCCACGTCTGTCCGGTCCAGGCCGTTTCATGATGGGGATGATGATGGGGGAAAAGATGGGTTAAAACAATGTTAGCATTCAAACCAAAACTCAACATCGTCGTCCTAGTTGACGTCGATCATCAATGTCAGAGCCCGATCTATGTATCAATACACTGAATAATGCATATATGTTGCGAGAGACAATTTATGTCGAGTGCTTGTTCGTTTTCTTTATATATATATATATATATATGTTGTGTGTGTGTGTGTGTGTGTGTGTGTGTGTGTGTGTGTGTGTGTGTGTGTGTGTGTGTGTGTGTGCACGCGCGCGTATGAGAGAGAGAGAGAGAGAGAGAGAGAGAGATAAAGAGAGAGAAGAGAAATTTTCTGCTAAAATGTCTTAAGCAACACCAGCTCGAACAAATGCCTTGATCCCAACCAGAGTGAAAACTCCCCTCGCAAACAAGGATACTCTAACAAAACGAAAGTATATTTAATCAAGAACGTAAGAAAAAATGAATCTTAAGAAAACTGTCGCTCAAAAGTCCCTCGGTTTCTCAAGCTGATTTCCTTTTGCAGACACACTTCACTTGCATTTGTGAGCTGTCTAGTTTCCGTACCTCCTCCTCCTCCTCCTCTGCAAGCCGGGAGGCATGTGGAAGTCATATTGTTTAGACAGATAAACATTTCTTTGAAGAAAGTCATACTTTCCTACCCAAACAAATGCCAGATTATCAGGAAGGAAGGGGTGTAAAAACACAACTTACCATGCTAATGTCTTAACACTCTTTGATGAATACCCAACAGACTCAGTTCGGGGCAACCCACCCAGGAGCATCAAACAGGTAGAGGAGGAATGACTGTCATCTCGCATCCAGCTATTCGCCTTTGTCAAAGTTCAGCCACTTTCATTCGAGAGAATCGTTCAATCAACTGAGCTGCCCTCTACGGTAAGCAATTTTGTCAGTGTCTTCTTGTGTGCATTTCAGCCAAGTTGGACCACCGCCTGAGCGTAGCCTTTGCCAGTTCGCGAACCACCGTGTGTGTGTGTGTGTGTGTGTGTGTGTGTGTGTGTGTGTGTGTGTGTGTGTTGTGTGTGTGTATGTGTGTGCTTCAAGATTGGCAGTTGACTCTATCAGCGGTGCAGTGTGGGTGAACAGCCAGCCAGTCAGAGAACACGAGGCAGACGCAGTGCCTGTCAGAACAGGAAAGTGACAGATGGCGTTAATGGGTACGATGGAAATCCAACCGCAAAAAAACAAACAAACAAAAAAAAACAATAAAAAACAAAACAAAAGAAAACAAAAACGAAAGCAACCGAAGATGATGACCATCTACATTTTTTGGACCACACGAGTACTTAGACCCATGAGAGATGTCAATTATACATAGAGTATTTCCCCTTAGCTGGATGGAAGAGTACAGCCGTCCACCCGTCTCTCTCTGTCTGTCTGTCTGTCTGTCTCACACACACACACACACACACACACACACACACACACACCACACACACACACACACACATAACAAACTGAGGGACAGAAAATGGAATTATGAGCCACTGAGAGGTCAGAGTGTTGCTGACTGGGCGATCAAACCTCTGCCCAGGTATCCTAGCGTAGCCAGGTCATCCGACACAAACCTCACAGAGAATCTGCCAAAGGCGGTCTGTGATTTCCATCCAGCAGCTTCAGACTTCAAAGGGAAGGCGTTTTTACTGGGGTGGTCTTTATTGGAAATTATACCACTGTCCTTCAGAGAGACAACGACAACGTAAAAAAAACAAAAAAAACAATTACCACATGACTGAATCGGTTTATTTTATGAATTGTTCGTTTCATTTCTTTACAGATTAATTCCGCAGCCGTCATTGCTCCTTTACCTGGTAGTCAAGCTGGGGAGGCGGGGGCGGACAGGAGGAGTGGGAAAGGGAGGTGTGGAGGAGATTGCGGTAGCCACACAATCGATGACCCCCCAAGTCCTAGGTCTCAGGCCAGAACCTGCGTAGCATGTCAGTCCCTCTCACACCCCTGAACCTTAAACTCCCTCCCCCCTCCCCTCAAGCTTTCGTCCACCATCTGTCTCCCACTCTTCTTCAAAACTCTCATTGCACTGCCCCTTTCACCGCCCCCCTTCCCGCTCTCAGCCTCTCTTTCCTCCATATCCCCCCCCCCCCCCCCCCTCTTGTTAGGTGCAAGGTGGATGTCAGTTGTTCAGATGCCGGCAACAAACTGAGGTTCAAAGTGCAGTAGCAAGCAAGAAGCAGATGTCAAAGACATCAGAGCACAACACTGTGCAGAAAAATACAGTATGACACGACAAGATACGATAAGTTTCAAAATGGAGTGACTGAGTGCGGAAAATGAAGCAAAATTTAGACAGAGAGGGGGTTAATTACCGCCAAGGACATAGACAAACAAAGCACAGGACAAGACACAGTGCATTTCGACCTCTTGGGTCTTCTTCAGGCAAAAACAAATAACATTTAACATTTAGGACAGTACGAACAACGGTATGACGAAAACATGGAAAGATATTCGGGTGCCGAATACATGGAAAGATAAGTGACTCTTCGTTCTTTGTTCGTACTGTCCTAAATGTTAAATGTTATTTGTTTTTGCCTGAAGAAGACCCAAGAGGTCGAAATGCATTGTGTCTTGTCCTGTGCTTTGTTTGTCTATGTCCTTGGCGGTAACTAATCCCCTCTCTTTCTAAAAGATACGATAAGAAACAATAGAACACAACACATAACAGCACAATACAACACAAAAAATGCAACACAATACAATACAGCACAGCACAGCACAGCACAGCACAGCACAGCACAGCACAGCACAGCACAACACAACACAACACAGGTACCTAAAGCGAAGACGTAGGACGGCACGCTAGTGAACCGGACGTCAGAGGTGACGTTGTCCTGGTAGGTGACGTAAGCAGTGACAGGTCCGCAAGGACATTGCATCACAACAGGCGTTTCAGGACTCACCCCAGCAACCATACCTCGATCGATGGCGTATCTGTTTCCACACACACACACACACACACACACACACACACACACACACACACACACACACACACGCTATATTCAGTAAATCTGCAGTAAACATGTCTATTCTGAGAATATTTCAAAGGATCCCATATTGAATATATCAAATGAGAGGGAAAATATGGTGGGCCGAGAGTGGGCAGGGGGCCGGTCTACCTAACTAAACTAACTACTGGGTGGCACTCTGGACTTGAAGGTATCCAGAGTGTCAGCTGCCACGGTAGTACTAGGCAGCTCGTTCCATTCCTGGATGGTGTTCGGAAGGAAAGAATATCGTCTGTAGTCTGTCCTGCACTGCATCTGAACAAGTTGTTGAGGGTGGCAACGTCGTCTTCGTGAGGGGGCGTAGTTGATCTTGTCCATGCTGAATGCGGCCTCGTTGTTCAGGATCTTCCTCAGCATGGTAAGTCAGGCTACTTTCCGTCGGTGTTGGAGGGAGGGCCATTTGAGTTTGTCGATCATGCAGGTGACACTCGAGGTGTTGTGGTACCTGTTGATGACAAATCTGGCGGCTCTCCTCTGGACCGCTTCAATTTTGTTGATACTTGTTTTATCATGTGGGTCCCATACTGTGCAGGCGTACTCCAGTATGGGACGTACGAACGTTTTGCAGGCCGTCTCTTTAATTTTGGTGGAGCTCACTTTCAGGTTTCTCCGCAGGAACCCCAAGGCCTTGTTGGCCTTGAGGATGATGTTGTGGATGTGGGAACCCCATGACAAGTCTTTGGTGAGGTCGAGGGTGACTCCGATATACTTGGCCGAGGTGACATTTCCCAAGGTGTGCCCATGGAGTTTGTACTGGTTGTTAGGATTTTTTTTTCTGGTGACGGATAGGGTAATACACTTCCCTGGGTGGAACGCCATATCCCAGCTCTTCTCCCACTGCTTGAGGCGTTGGAGGTCTTCTTGTAGCTGGTGTCGGTCGTGTTCTGTGGCAGAGAGACGCTAGACAACGGTATCGTCGGCGAACAGACGTGTCAGTGAGGTGAGTTGCTCCGGTAGGTCGTTGATGTATGCCAGGAAAAGCACTGGCCCAACGACGGATCCCTGTGGAACTCCTGATTGCACACTGACAAAGTCTGATGTAGCGCCGTTAACGATGACCGCTTGACGTCTACCCCAAAGGAAGGATTTGAGCCACTGGTTCATCTTATCGGTGACACCATAGTGTCTAAGTTTGTGGATCAAAAGACTATGGTTTACTTTGTCGAAAGCTTTCGCAAAGTCCATGATGATTAAGTCTGACTGCCGTCCCTTTTCTACGTTTTCATTCAGTTCCTCAGTGAAGTCCAAAAGTTGAGTCTCGCAGGATCTTTTTCTACGAAAGCCATGTTGCTCGGATCTGAGAATTTTGTTGTTTTCTAAGTGGTCCATAAGGGCACTAGTGACCAGGTGTTCTAGGATTTTACATGGCACACTGGTAAGGGAGACGGGACGGTAGTTTGCCGGGTCAAAGTGGTTCCCTTTCTAGATGGGTGTAACGTTGGCATCAAGCCAGTCTGATGGTACTGCGCCTGTGTCGATAGAAGACTCGTAGATGAGGGCTAGTGTCGGGGCTACTTCATCTGCAACCTCACGCAGGACTCTTGGGTGGATGTTGTCACGACCACAAGCCTTGTAAGGGTTGAGGTTTTGGAGGATTTTGCGGATGCCGGCCTCTGATACAGTGATGGTTGACAGCGTTGTATTCAGGTCAACAGGCTTCATCTCCACCTTGGCATTGAACTCCTCATCAGTGTAATCCCGCCCATCACCGAAGACAGACTGGAACTGCCTATTGAAGACTTCGGCTTGCGCCTTAGGCTCAGAGACGAGTTGTCCGTCGACTTTGAGGGGGGGAAAGCCAGGTTTGGAAGTGCGCTGGTGTTTGATGAAGGTGTAAGATTAGATGGATGACTTTAAAAACTGAAGCAGTGATGAGGGGTGAAACAATGAAGCCGAAGCGGAATGACGTTCTACAAGTCGAAAGCAAACTTGAAAAAGTACTCACATCTGACAAGGTGACACACACAACTATTGTTTTTGAGATAGATCAAGGTGCACTGCTACTAAAACTTAACTGAAATTTCTAACTAATGTCTTAAGTAACTATGCTGGTTATTGGCATTAATTATCACGGTCTAAGGACTTCAGAATTTTGAACGAAAGACCAAAAGTTTGCAGCTAGATTTTCAAAGCTGTCATAACCGGAAGTGACGCAATGTCTCCCTCCCTGTGTGCGTGCATGTGTGCATGCGTGCGCACGTAGCGTGTGTGTGTGTGTGTGTGTGTACGCGCGTGTGTTGAGCGGCGCCATTTTGCCAACTACTGTCCAACTTTCTCATGAGTGGTAGGACAGCACCACGTACGGCGGCGTCACTTGGAACTGCTGGACGACGGACTCACCTGCCCAGAGCGATGACGGCGTGGCCGCACATGGTACTGTAGCCCTCGTTGTGCATGAAGATGACGGCCAGGTCCGCCCCGGGCACATCGGGAGGCACCAGCAGGGCCCCGTACATGTCATAGTGACCGCGGGGCTCGAACATCAGCAGCTTCCGGTACGCGTCGGCATGCGCGCGCAGCCATGCGCGCTTCTCCAAGATGGTGTCGCCTTCCGGTTCCGGGTAGCCGGACTCGATGATGCGGAGGGGTTCTCCCCCTGTGTGCATCTCTGTGGTGGTGATTCGCAGATCGGAGGGGAAGGGTGGAGTGGTTTGAGCCTGAGTCTCTGCCATCCTCTGGAGGAAAGAGGGGAGGGGGGGGGGGGGGGGGGGGGGGCGGATGATACAAACGGAACTTGTGCAGATAGCAGGACGGCTTCGAGGCAGACTTCAGCAGACAAAAATCAACATAACGCATGTGAATGAATATGCAAAATCGGGAAGGAGGAATGGAGGGGGATGCAAAATGACACACACACACACACACACACACACACACACACACACACACCCAAAAAAGACTGAACACAAAAAAAGCATTCCAACAATTAATTCAATAATCGAAGGAAAAAAAAAAAGAAAACGGAAGGAATCACAAATATACTACTTTTTGCGCCTACAAGGCCTTCGAGGAACATATATACATCCGCTATGCCTGGCCATGCAGGTTACAGTCATTAGACAGAAGTTCACACATACATGAACAGTTTTTTTGTTATTTCATGAATGTAGTTATTGCCATCGACCATTTACTGTCAAGGCAGACTGGGTTATTAAACTCAATTGTTGCACTGGACATACCACATACGGTGCATGCAAGTGCACTTGTGAATATAAGAGCGCGCGCGCGCACACACACACACACACACACACACACACACGCCTCTCTCTCTCTCTCTCGATCGCCCGCTGTCTGCATATTTTATATTGATATTAATTGCGTGGATTTTGAAGCTCGACTATGATTTGTTCGTTTCACTTCCATACTCGCATGTTTTTACAGGAAGAATTGGAGACAAAGGGTGTTGTTCAGTGGTGTCAAAGTCACCAAGTTGACTATTCTGGAACTACATTGAAATAAAAGGAGTCGACAGATAGATGAGGCTTGTTTCTATCCCCCTGTCTGCTCCGTAGCCCATGAGATGGTTTCACGATCAGTTAGTCTTTTTTTTTTAACGACCAGAACAAAAATAATTCTTTGTTATGCAGTTCAAATTCATATGCATGTGGGATCACTTTACATTTTACTTTTGCGTGTGATTTAAAAAGTCACTGTCGAATGTTTCTTCGAAATAAAAGCCTTTGGAAAAGTGTATTACTATCCATTCAATTGAAAAATACTGAATTCTGGAAGCAGTCATCTACTTCCCCTTTCCCTTCACACACACACATGCACACAGAGGGGGAGAGAGAGAGAGAGACAAGACAAGACAAGACAAGACAAAATTCTTTATTTACGAGGATAATAGATAAGCACTGATGTGCTTTTTTACATCCAGTCCTCGCCCTGAGTAGGGTCAACAATATAAAATAAAAGGTAACAAAGGAAGCATGCAAAAGTGACTAGAACTACAATACAATACGGGATTTAAAAAAAAAAAAAAAAGAGAGAGAGAGAGAGAGAGAGAGACGCAGGAGCGAAGGGAGTGCAGGGTAAGTCTGCAGAGAGAGAGAGAGAGAGAGGGTGGGGGAGAAAGAGGCGAGAGTGGGTGCGATAAGAGAGCATGTTTAGAACAATCTGACAATCAAAAAATTCCAAAGAGATACAAGACAATCGATTTTGAAGCACCGGGGGAGGGAGGGGGGGGGCCGATAGAAATAAAGCACAAATGGAGGTGGGAAATGCATAATGATAGCCCAGTCGCTACGGGTAGGAGGGGATGTCATATGGATAATAAATCAAGTCATTCCAGCAGAACCGTGAGAGAGAGAGAGAGAGAGAGAGAGAGAGAGAGAGAGAGAGAGAGAGAGAGAGTCACATAAGAATACAAGCATATCGACAGAATGACAAGAGGGCAGGAGGTAATAGGAAATCACACACACACACACACACACCACACACACACACACACACACACACACACACACACACGTACTCATATAAGACATACTTACTAAACAAAATAACATACATGTGCATTTCAAGTACAAAACACTTTCTGAATAGTCAGGTATATATATAAGGCAAAGAGGGTGGTGGTGATTGGTGGTGGATTTATGGCGGAGTATGTAAGTACTGGCACATAAGATGGTTGAAATAATGGTGTTTGAAGGTTGATATGCATTGGCGTTGTTTGGTTGATTCAGGGAGCGAGTTCCATTGACAGGAACCTGAATATGTTAAACTGGATTTGAATAAGTCAATTCTAGGAACAGGGACATGAAGTTTGGGTAGAGTCCTTGAGGAATTTGAGAATCTGTGAACTAATGTTGAGGGTGCCTTCCCAGACACAATCTTGTGCATTATGATCCCTTTGTTGTATTGTAATCTCAGAGTTAATGGGAGAACTTGAATCTTTTTATAGTCCGAGTCCAGAAGACTACTGCTTTTTAGGAGGACTAATTTGAGTGCTCGCTTGTGTAGGCTTAACAATGGTTTGAGAGTGTTAGCGCTAGCACAGTCCCATAGTGTAGATCCATAGTCTATGTATGATTGAATATGAGACTGGAAAAAGAGCTTGCGTGAATGCAGGTCGAGGAAGCGTTTGATTTTGGAGAGTTGATAAACTTTCTGTGAAACTTTTTTGCATAGTGAGGTTATGTGAGCTTGCAAACTCATATTGTTATCAATTGTTATTCCTAGCACTTTGAGGCATGTAACCTGTTCAACGGGTCCATTTTTAAGATGTACAGGAGGAAACTTAAGAGTGAGATTTTGTCTTTTTTACCTAGTTGTGATAAGCATGAATTTAGTTTTTTGAGGGTGAAGCGACATGTGATTTAGTTCAGTCCATTTGACGAGGTCATTCGCACTTTCTTGTAAAGTGTGTGCAAGAACAGTAACATCAGAATAATTTGTATGTATTGTTGTATCATCAGCAAAGAGTTCACAGGTGGATGTGATATGGAGAGGTAAATCATTGATGTAAATTGTGAACAGTAAGGGACCCAGGATAGAGCCTTGTGGGACGCCATAGGAAAGTGTTTGAAATGAAGAGAAAGTTGTATTAATTTTTACACATTGTTGCCTAAAGCGTAAGTGTTTTTGTGGATAAGCCATACAATTCTAGTTTTCTAAGTAGAAGGTTATGGTCTATCACATCGAATGCTTTTTTGAAATCAATAAATAGGACACCACAATATCTGTTGTTGTTAATGCTATTTAGCCAGTCATCAACCAGGCTGATTAGGGCTGAGTGGCATGAATGGTTGTGTCGAAACCCGGACTGTCTTGGATGAAGCAAGTGGTATGTGTTAAGGTGGTGTATTGTGTGCTTGTTTATGTGTTTTTCCAAAGGTTTGGAAATAGTGGAAATGATTGAGATTGGTCTGTAGTTTGCAGGGTCTGAGCTGTCACCTGCTTTGTACACTCGCGCGGCGCACATAGCGGACGGTCACTTTGGTTGGCTGGGAGACGGGTGACTGGACCCGTGCTGTTGTCACTGCCCGTACACACATCTGGCCGGCGGGGTCTTGGAGGGGCTTGCTGGAGGGGGGAGGGTGCAATAGGGACAGATGCTGTGTCAATAGTTTTGGTGTTATTTGGGGCAGCAGAGCGAGAGGCTGGCTGAACATTCTTGTGGTCACTCTGTGTACGCACAAGCGAGCTGGATGGTCTTAAAGGGGCTTCCTGGAGGGGGCAGGGGGGAGACGAATGAGAAGTGCGTAAACGGGACGGAAGGTTTGGGAATTCTGAGAGGGTGAATGGGGAAGGGAGGAGAGGGGATCTGGGACGTCGTGTGCTGTTGGTAACACGAGACGTGTGGCGTGTTGGGGTGGGTAGGAGGGCCTGTCGTCTAGGGGGGAAGAGGCTTTGTGTTAAACG
The DNA here is from genome assembly GCA_033310375.1 of Conus canariensis. Classification (NCBI taxonomy): domain Eukaryota; kingdom Metazoa; phylum Mollusca; class Gastropoda; order Neogastropoda; family Conidae; genus Conus; species Conus canariensis. The sequence continues at coordinate 44,990,864 of CM065723.1, read as the reverse complement.
TTCCACTCCCTTCCTGCTGGGTTGTGTTGAGTTGTAGTACAACGCCAGTCTCGGGGCACCGCGTTGAGTGGTGAAGGTGGCACAATGGCTGATGAATTTAATCCCCATTGCTGAACAGGCCTCCTGAAGGTGGTCGTTGCTGGGGCGGATGATGGTGTTCAGAGGGTGCCGCCCTCTCGCCGGGATAATTGCAGAGGCCTGAAGTTGGGCTTTGGGGAAGACTCGGTGGCACTGCACAATGAGCTCTCGCCACTGCTGCGTTGATATTGCACCAGCTGGCTGTGAAGCTAAGAGCTCGCTGCAGTCACCAGCCCCCACATGGAAGGTAGCCTGCATCACCGTGTGGGTGGGTGTCTGCTTTGCAAGCCACTGAGTCAGGCTGGGGACCGTCAGATTGTCGGCACATTCCAACTGAGCGCTGGCCCTAGGGATATCAATACCTCTTAGGGTGCAGTCACTCAGCAGTATTGTAGAGGTCTGTCTATCAAAGGAAACCGTATGAAGAGGGTCGGGAGGGACACATTGGGGAGATAATTTTTCAGGGAGAGGTGTTTTCTCACAAACGGGAAGTGGTTGGATATGTGAGTTAGAGGATTTCTCACATTGTGGGGATGGGTTGTCCTGTACTTTGTCACTGTGAGTTGTGTTAGTAGGGCTGAAGGGGGTGGTGCATCCTGTGTGCAGTGTGCAGTGAGAGAAGGGGGTGTGTTTTGTGTCTGGGGAGGATGGAGAGGTTGCTTTTGTTGGGTGGCGGAGGAGTTTGAATGTGATTTACATTTAGATTTTTTATTCGTTGTTATGGTTTTGCGAGAGGATGATTTGTCATTGTCAGATGAAGACATGTGACTAAGTTGTGTAGATAGAGCGTCGAGTTCTATTTTGAAGGTCTGTCTGGTTTCCTGTAGTGTTGATCTGAGGGCAGAGATTTCGTCACGCAGGGACTGAGTGATCCTAAGGAATTCTTCCTTAGGCACACAGTCGTCATGACTACAGCTACAATCTGTGGGACTGTTGTCAGTGTTGGTGTCAGTCCCTTTCACTGAGCTGTCACAATCGTCTGTGTCGTTTGACGTTGTCATAGTGGTTTTGTTGTCAGTTGTCACACAGGTTTTGCTCAATGGGCCATTAGCCTCTAGTGACTTGTCTGAGACAGTTGCTGGGTGCTTGTCGTCTTCCCTAGTGTCAGTCTCTGGTGTTGACGTGCTGTCTTCAGAATGATTGTCAGTGTTATCTGCTAGGGTTACACCGTTTGTCGTGCTAGTGAAAGGGATTCTAATGTTTGTAATGTCTACTGCTGGTGTAATGTCATGAAAGGGAAAAGGGATAGAGCTGATGTCGTTTTCTGTCCCAAGGATGGATGGTGATCTAGGGCGAATCACTGAACGGTCATGGGGGGAAGGTAGACAAAGGGTGGTCGTGGTGTGTGGGATGGACAAGGGTACACAACACAGGCGTTGGAAGAATTGCAGGGCGTGGAGACGGTGGAGAACAATCTTGTTACTTCCAAAGGGGGCGGCTCACATTTCAGCTCTACTGGGTGCTGTGTAGGCGTGTCTGCCTGAGCGGTGAGAGCTGCACAGCGCTTCTGCCGGTGTTCGCAACACACTGTAGCGACAGGGAGTGCTGCAGAGACTGATCGGTCGTGTGTTGATGCTGGCGCCGCGGTCAGCGTGTGTACAATGGCACGCAGTATTCTGAACTCATTGACCCAGACTTGGCAGGCCCGGCCCTGAACTAGGATTTTGTTGGTTGTGTAATAAATGTGGATCTTGAGAAGTTTTTTGTTTGGGTGTGATCCGAGTCGTAATTCAAGTGTTGACTGGAATAGGTCTGGTGGTAGTCTAGTGCAGTTTGTGGGTAAACTAATGTTGTGAATTTTGTGGTCTGATGCGTAGTCAGTCCATGAGCTGTTGATGCCGGTTGGTTTGTAAGCACCAACGTATCTATGAAACAATGTGTATCTCCATTGTGGCATTGAGTGTGAAAGTGTATCAAATGTTTTCTGTATGGGGTCCATAGTGTGAGTGATACGATACGCTCGAGAAAATGTTCCCCGAGCGTCGCTCCTTTGTCCTGGGTCATGGATTGCGTGATAGGACCCATGACTGCAACTGTACCCAGTTGCGCGGCAGTTGGCTGAAGAGAAAACTAGGGCATGATGGCGGCTTGCTTCACGTCACGCTACATGTTGGTACACAATACACAATCCACGTGAATCGTTGAATGCACGCACAATCACATCACACACTGACTTGAAGAAGTTAGAAATGCAAGTATACTGTCAACATACCGTCATATTTACCTTGTTTTGCCACATTAACTTTCAATAACTTTGTTGTAAACCACTGGATCTGCAAAACACGTCCGCACTCGCCGGAAACCGGAAACAACAAACAAGAGAGAGAGAGAGAGAGAGAGAGAGAGAGAGAGACGTATACGTATACGCATACGCACAGATATACGCGCTCACACACACACACACACACACACACACACACACACACACACACACACACACACACACACACACACACACGCACACACACACAAAGAGGGAGATAAACAGAGAGACAGAAGAGTGTCAAACCAAACACAGTGTACCTGTAGCCACAGTGTGAAATCTGTGTCCTATCAACCCTTGACCCACAGACGGAATGCTGACACACGGCCGTCGGAAGGGTGACTAACTCATCACACTGAAGAATGCCAAAACGGTGCACAACACAACTGTCACCCCTCTCAACTGCCTGCCCCGCGGAGAAACTGGGAACCGGGCTCAGGAGAATAGAGGAAACAGACCACCTCAGACAACGGGATAATATTCTAGGAACGAAAGAGCGTAGAAATTAGGTTCGATATGCTAAGAGAGACTGAGGTTCACTATATTCGTTGCACATCAAGTAAAGGTCGTGACATACATCTCTCTCTCTCTCTCTCTCTCTCTCTCTCTCTCTGAAAGGTCTCAGTGGAGCCGTGAAATAGCGCTTCGCGCTGAAATAAATTCGCAGCAAAGCGGTTTATGCGTTTTCCGTTTTCCTGCTGGCTTGGGTTCGAAATACTGCTCTAAATTGTATGGTTCTCTTTGGACTGGCACTTCTCTCGGGAACATTGACATGTGACTTAGGCTCAAGTTTCACGTGCTGTGGCTCTCATGCCCTTTTCTCGTGGTGATGTCACTTTCGGGTTTCTCTCTGGTCTGTTGCAAGTTTGTGTCGACAGCGTCTGTATCGACAAGTTAATGGCGAACGTTGCTAGAAGGACGTGGCGATACGACATGACCCTGTCTGTGGTGTGGCTGTGCTATGGACTGTTCCCTGTGGACTGCAGAGCTGGGATACGAATTGACCCTGTCTGTGGGTGTGGCTGTGCTATGGACTGTTCCCTGTGGACTGCAGAGCTGGGGATACGAATTGACCCTGTCTGTGGGTGTGGCTGTGCTATGGACTGCTCCCTATGGACTGCAGAGCCGGGATACGACATGACCCTGTCTGTGGGTGTGGCTGTGCTATGGACTGCTCCCTATGGACTGCAGAGCCGGGGATACGACATGACCCTGTCTGTGGGTGTGGCTGTGCTATGGACTGCTCCCTATGGACTGCAGAGCCGGGGATACGACATGACCCTGTCTGTGGGTGTGGCTGTGCTATGGACTGCTCCCTATGGACTGCAGAGCCGGGGATACGACATGACCCTGTCTGTGGGTGTGGCTGTGCTATGGACTGCTCCCTATGGACTGCAGAGCCGGGGATACGACATGACCCTGTCTTGGGTGTGGCTGTGCTATGGAC
>CM065723.1:44969576-44977076 GCA_033310375.1 Conus canariensis | reverse complement strand
GTGGGGGCAGTCGGCGGTTCTTGTTAATGTGCAACATAACGGTGCTAAAAAAAAATCCAGTCGGGGATTGAGTGCAGTTGGAAAGGGGTAAAAACACCTGTACAGTGACAGTGTTCCAAAAAAACTGTTGGTTTGCATAGTAAGCTTCTATTGACTACTAATATCACAATGTAGAAATAACGTCCCGTACAGATGAAAGCCCTCTAGGCTCCTAGCACTTATCCCGCTGATGTATCCCATGATGCAGAGGAATTCAAGTTAAACGTTCTCCCCAACCTTCTGGCCTGAACAAACCATGCACGCCCTGGACTGGTCTCGACCGCCGAATGTCCAGTTATGTGCATATCAACGTCTACCAATAAATTGTCCATAGTAGCCAGTTAAAAAGGAAATATACAAATGGATCATACTCCCGCCAATCAACATGCTACGTAACATCCTGACGATCAATAATTCGATTAGTAAGAAGAAACAATTTACTTGCAACTACAAACAGACGAATAATCATTTGAAGAGTTGTCTCTCTTACTATCCTGTTAAACCAGTAAACATACTGTAATCATCGTCGCTCGTAAATCAGATGTCAACAAGTGACTAATGATTACATCTATCTTGAAAAATCAGAATCGCATGAAGCGAACAGTCCCAAATATGTACACGAGAAATTCTCTCACATGAAACTGTATATTTACATAAATAAATTTAAGAAATAAATAATATTATCTACACTGGAACTGACAGTCTTTGGCTATTCCTAGATTAACAAGTGCTTCAAAAAAGACATGCTAATATGTACATAACAGAATTTAAAAAGATTTATCATCGTATATTTTCTAGAACAGATAATCATTCACAAACTACGACTTTATAGCGATTTACTTTTAAAAAACCATGAGAAAGCCGGCATAAAAACCTGATTTGGAATCTATAGCAAACACGTTAACAACATCACAATGGTTACCTCTCACTGCAATGCATTTCAACCAGTGTTGAGAGAGAGAGAGAGAGAGAGAGAGAGAGAGAGAGAGAGAGAGAGAGAGAGAGAGAGAGAGATCTACATCAAGTTTGACAACACAATTGCATTCTATTCGTGATGCAGCGTCGATCATGACCAACCAGTCTACCTCTCCCAGGGGGAAAAAAAATCAGCGCAAGATGTTGCTTCAACGGATGCGCAACACGAGATCTGTTAGTTAGTATCCACGACACACACACTCAGACACACGCATACTGGGTCAAGGAAAGTTCAGCAAAGTGTAATCAAGAAAACGTCCCCAGACGAAGGACTGTACTCAAATCCAAAACACATCGACACAGAAGAATAGGGGAATGGGCAAAAAAAAATCCGATCTGCGTATATCCCGAGCTTTTGGGTACATCATGCATGCGTAGAACACAACCATCGCATTCTCTACCCCCATCTCCCACCCATCCCCCCACCACCCTGTCCTCTCTTCTTGCCCCAAATCTCCCAAAACTGAAATCACACATCATGCGCTGGGAAAAAAAAACAACAAAACAACCGAGACTTCCGCTGAGGCCGGAAATGTAAGCAAAAAACACACGATAAAATTGGAGACCATTTACATTCCAGAACATGTTATATACGTCAACTAAAAACCGTGGAGGAAAAGAGCACAACGTTGTCTCACACTGGGAAATGGATCACACAGGCTTTCAAAGAGATAAAATGTTCAGTCGCTGAACGGAGTGAAACAAAACAATGCACAACAATGTTCAAAACAATCTATGGATACATTACCAGAAGGATTACACTATCAAACGTCTTTCATGACGTGAACGAGTATGTACAAAAAAATCAGTTACGTGTAGATGGACGTCAGTATGTATGAAAGGAAAAACGGACTTTTTTTTCAATGATATGGACGAATACAAAAAATAAATAACGGATGAAATCTTCACGCGAATTCATACAGACTCCCAAAACGTATAATAATCTGGATGGATTATACATTTTATGAAAACACAGTATCTTTTGTTCACAAAGCACTTTATAATGGTTTTCGACTGCTGTCACTCAAAAGGTTTTAGCGCGCGCGCGCGCGCGCGCGCACACACACACACACACACACACACACACACACACACATACACACACGCGCGCGCGCGCGCGCGCGCACTCACACACACATTCCCTCCCAACACACACACACACACACACACACACACACACACACACACGCACACACACATACAAACACACACACAAATATATATATATATACCCATAGATCTTTTCATCACTCAGAAGTATCGATGACTCCAAACCTTTCCTAATTTACCAACATAGTACATTATTTCATAATGGGGATACTGTTTTGTCACTACCAGTCTCATTATGGCGAGAGATCGGTCCAGGCCTCGTGTATACGATGAGGACGATCGTAACAATAATACAGCAGTGAATCTTTTCGGTCTGAGACTTGCCTACACAATCTGTCCTGGTGTCTTTCAGTAGCTGGAAATACGGACACCTGTGTTTAATCATGACATTTGAGCACCATTCTCAAAAGTGCATCCATAACATGGGTTTCGAAATTCGAATGAACCGTCTCTCTCTGTTCTATTGCGGGTTGGAGCTCCTTATTTGGCAATAAAGATGTTTCGATCAAGACGTTATCTATTAATCAGCTAATGTAGTTGCTAACTGACTCCCCCTCCCTCCTCCCTCCCTAGAATTGATAAAACTGTAACACTTTTAGTTTACTCTCATTTAAGACCAAAAAAAAAAAAAGAAAATTTGGAATTACTTTTCTGTTACTCCTTAATTTGGACTGACACGACAACTGCCATCAAAATAATTATCATGATATGAAACTGAACACTACGTCGTAGACTATCATGCTAACTTTCAGGCTTACGATAAAACATCTCAAGCATTATTCACATAACAAAACAAACAGAGAACATATTTGGTGGTGGTAGTAGTGGTGTCGCTTCCATATGATGGTCGATCCAGTGTTGTCTTTCAGATCCCCCTGAATCAACAAACCCTGGACAGTTCAGCAGTTTGCTCGCTGGATGAGAATTCTGTTGAAAACCCACACGTGCGCAGCCACTCCCTAATCACACGGGGTCATGCTTCAAGGTCATCATCTATCTACATCGCTACACATCCAGTGAACAAGTGCAGAGCACTTTTTTTGCGAAGGGAAATTCATGTCAGTCAACACACTGTGCACAGTTTCCACTTTCTCCCCCACATGGACAATCCTGTTGAGTGTGCGTTCAATAACGTCTGTAGAGGACGCACTGCATTGTAAGATTTTATACCGCTACCGAATGAACATGATCAAATTTTGGATTTCGAGGACGGCACCTAAAAACTTAAAGACCCTTCCATAATCTGCAAACGCGCTTTTTTTTTTTTTTAAGTTAGATGTTTGTTTTGCATCTGTTCAAGATCTTTCCCGTTATGGTGGTCCATTTGAACAGGATTTCTTTGTTTGCTATTTTCCGGCTTCGTCTTTAAATCATCAAACCAAATATCCAAAGTGAACTTGAATGTGCGTTTGTCTTCACGACCGATCTCTTAGAACATTCAACGTGCGAGGTCAGTTTGTACACATGTTTACTGTAGTTGATAACCAAAAAAAAAAAATGAAAAAGAGATTTTAATGTGTCACTCATTTCAGACATCTCACGCTCGAATGAAAGACGTAAGCCTTCAAAAATTCAACCTTTCAAACAAGACGCCATAGGTTTGCAAGTGATTACAATAACACCAAAATGAATTGGAAAAACAGTAGGACGAGTCCAATACAGTTTTAAGTTATTTGTGAGAAATTAAGTCACATCAAAATCAAACACGAGAAAAAACAAAACAAAACAAAAACAAAACAAAAAACCAGTGAAATATGTGTAAGCCAGAAGGACATACTGCAGTCAGTTGATCAGTCTACTGCTCACGCTCCAGCCCATGGTCAAAACCATCTCAGTGCAGGAGTTGATCGTGTAGTGTCAGTCTTAGTTTCATCATTGCCCAGCCCAACACACTGGGCCTTTCCAAGGCTGGGCTGCGGGGAGAAGTGGAACGGTGATGGGGAGGGGGGGGGGGATAAGGGAGAGGGGAGGTAATTGTCCAAGGGTGAATAATATATTACACACACACACACATACATAAAAGATGGGTAGTCGGTACAAAAAGAGAAAAAAAGTATAGTGCGTATGTTGGTGAAATAGTAATAAGCTTAGAAGTATGAAGAAGAAGAAAGAGAAAAAGAAGATGAAGAAGAAGAAAAAGGTGACGATGATGGTGCTGTTGATGATCTGTTTCAGTTCCAGTTTCAGTTTCATCAAGGAGGCGTCACTGCGTGCGGGACTAGTCCATACACGCTACACCACATCCTCTACACCACATTGAGGATCATATCAAACAATGAAAAGAAACAAAGAAAGAAGGAAGAAAAGAAAAGCAGAACTCAAGACAAACCAGAGAGCAAATCAACACACCAAGGGTCAGCTTACGTGGGGTCAAACAATAAAAGATTGAAAGAAGAGGAAAAGAGACAGGCCGATTCCACGCACCGAAGTGCTGGGTCCTGTCGTCCGTGTTATGCTGACAAGCAAACAGAAATAAATCACTCTGAAGAAAGAAAAAGAAATGAAAAGGAAGTGAAGGAGGGAGGGTTGGGGGGAGAGGGAGAAATAAGACCATACTTAGAGAAAACACGACATAAGATACACTTCGTACAAACAGTGTTCATTAAAAAAAAAAAAGACAAAATGAGCGTGCCCCCAAACATCCAGAAGAACAAGAATGACTCATTTTCCAGCTCTAGAATGCACAACAAGAAATATCCTTCTTCATCTTCTTTTCATTCCTTTTTTTTTGTTCCAGTAGGGGATAGACAATGATGGGATGGTCAGGCCGAGCAAGACAATATGTGCGAGTGGGAAATAGTAGTGTGCAAGAAGTAAACAATATCAAAATGGAAAAGAAAAATTCCCCCCCCCACCCACCTCCCCACCGTCACAAAAATCATTAGTAGCGACATCAAAAACGACGCGAGGAGGTAGGGGTGGAGAGGAGATGTGGTGGGGTGAAAAGACAGGATTTGTGGGAGGGGAAGGTGGAGGTAAATGGGGGAAAAGTGGGGGGTGGGGCGGGGTGGCGGAGGGGGTTGGGGGAGCGTAATGGTAATCCCCACTCAAAAAAAAAAAAAAAAAGCATATCCTTGGTCGATAATTTGCACACAATCATAAGGGTAAGGGAATGCGGTTGAAAAGTAATCACACGTCGATACGTTAACATCACAAGTGGAAGAATTCTCTCTCTCTCTCTCTCTCTCTCTCTCTCTCTCTCTCTCTCTCTCTCTCTCTCTCTCTCTCTCTCTCTCTCATTTCGCTTTCGTCGTATGGATTGAAATAAGGGCATACACATATGTAAACCACATGTGCGTGACCACACACACAAACACACACACACACACACTGACTCACCTACCCACTCATTCACTCACTCACCACACACACACACACACACACACACACACACACACACACACACACACACACACAAACGCACGCATGCACACACACACACACACACACACACACACCACACACACACACACACACACCACACACACACACACACAACACATCAAACCACACTCACACAAAATCTATCTACATACCACCATCATCTTCAACACGAACATCAATATCATAAAGGTTTACAAGTTTTCCTCTGTTACTTTGTTGTTGTTTGTTGTTTTCTTTTTTTACATGCATTCATTTGTTATGTCAAGAGTAGGACCAGCCACATGTTGATTACAGCAACTGGGGAAAAAGTAACACAGCACGCACGTTAATGGTCACACCAGCGAAATCAACCAGTAAATGCAGTAACATTGTCCCTGAAAGAAGATCACCTAAAACAGTACCTGTCATCGACCATGTCACAACTGAAATCATAATCATCATTATAATAATAATAATAATGACCTAGACTTTACAGTATGCGTGTGCGTGCGTGCGCACTCGCGCGCGCGCCGATTGTGTGTGTGTGTGTGTGTGTGGTGTGTGTGTGTGTGTGTGTGTGTGTGTGTGTGTGCGCGCGTGTGTTGGTTGGTTTGTTTGGGCACGTGCGCAGACATGCGAGCGTTTTGCACATTTCGCACATGCCACTGCATACCCGAGGAACATTCATCGTTTTTTTTTAAAGCACAACTGTAAACGGATGAAACTTCATTCGTTACATATCATACGTTCACGGTAACATTCTACTTTAACTCCTAACTTAGCGTATAAAAATACTTTCATGCGAAACGTTCGAGTTCATCAGAACTAGCGTGTCACCGCTTTTTCCGGTTTCCCTCGGAATTTTTGCGCTTACTTTTGAAGTAAATAGGGTTTTTTTCCCTTTTTTGGGGGGTGGTGGGAGGGGGGGGTGGGGGGGGGGGGGGGGGGGCATGGAGGGAACTTCCAAACTCACGCAGCTGTAGTTTCGTTCCAGACCTCTCTATTCCCCCAATATCTCCTCTCTCTTCACCTCAACCGGTTCCTCCAATAATTCTATCAGAATATTGAGTTATAAAGACTGTATTTCATGCATGGAAAATACATGGTTTCTTTAGAATAGAACTGTGCTGCTGAAAAAGTACAGCATTATTCGAGACTGTAAATATGTTGCCTTTCCTTCTCTTTCTGATGATACTGAACACCATCATTTTTCTTTATTGCTAATGCATATGTATACCTGCACGGATATACACAGACCCGCACGAGCGTGCACGCGCATGTACACACACGCACATGCATTTGTGGCAGGCACTGCCTGCTCCCAGAATCTCATTATTTAGAAAAACACCCCCCCCCCCAAAAAAAAAAAAAAAAAAAAAAAAAAAGTTCTAACTATATATCATAAGTGACAACAACAGGTCTAATAACAAGATCATAACAATGACAACTGTAAAGAAAAATAATTAGGATCATGATAAAATAAATGAATAAATAAATAAACAGTTACATAAATAAATAATGCTAATAAGTTAGTGTGCTCCAGCACAAACAACTGAGAACTGTCAGCCAGTCAAGGGGTGTTTGAAGGAAACAAAGCCGACGGTTTGTCCTCTTCCTGTTACGGTCTCTCCGACGCCCACTGTCTCTCTCATGGTCTGTTGCCATACAGGTCTACAGAGTCTGCTCTTGTGTTTCAAGAACTGACTATGACTGCTTTCTCGTGGTTTCAGACAGACAAGACGACTAAAAAGAAATTGAAAAAGGAGGACCGCTAAATCCAACGAACTGGAAAAAAAATTCCATGTGTGTACAACATCCAAGAAGTTATGAAGTGTCCCTGGTGTTGAGAAAATTCATGGCGTTCAGAACAATTTCCAGGGATTAGAAAAAAAACAAACAAACATCCTGCATTCTAGGGACATATAAGAAAAGAACCCCCCCCCCCCCCCCCCCCCAAATTTGAAACTTGGATGGACGAAAATCATGTGTGACACGGAAAGAACTATCGATGTT
>CM065723.1:44939576-44959576 GCA_033310375.1 Conus canariensis | reverse complement strand
AGCTGGAGAAAACGGCACTCTTCATCTCAACGCCCAGACTGACCGTGTAGACCAAGGAGAAGAAGAAGAATCTCCTTTGCAAGCGCGTTAACGACAGATCCCATGAGTTATCTCAGCGCTGGGTGGGTTATGAAAGCGCAAACATACAGCCAGTACTGGCCATGAAAACGAAGAATGGCTGCCTGTACTTGGGATTATAATGGTCCTCTGGCTTCACAAAAACAAACAAAAACACCTCCTGCCCCCCCCCCCCTCCCCCCCCCCCCCCAAAAAAAAAAAGAAAAACAAAAACAAAACAAAAAAGAAAAAGAAAGAGAAAAAAGAAAAAAAGTAGAAAGAAACAGAAAAAGAAAAAACAAAACAAAACAAAAACGACCCTCTCTAGAGGAAGAAGGTGAGACATTACAATCCATGAACCAAGAAGATGCTATTGTTGCTGACAATGACAACGACAACGATGCTGACGATTTAGTTTTATGTTGATGTACATTATTAGGATTGTAACTATTATCATCCTTATCATCGTCGTCATCATCATCATCGTTACGACCATCATCATCATAGTTGCTGTTTTAACAGTTTCTCGAATCACTTGACAACCGCAACAACAACTGGAATCGCTCTCACTGTGCACGCCGCTTGCGACACCGCTTTCCCTTGTTAACCTTCCCAGCCCCAACCCCTCCTTTCCCCAACCCGTCCTCCTCCTCCCCCCCCCCCCCCCCCCCCACGTTCCATTTCCCTACCCTCCTGGAGTGTGTCTCTCCAGCCACCTCTTGACTCTGGCACCCCCCTCCCCCTCACCATCACCACCCCACCACGACTGACCTTGAACTCTTGGGACTCCTTGATCATGACGGTGATGTGGGTGATGTCGCCCATGCGGGGCTTGCCCAGCTCGGCCAGGCGCTCGTCCTCCACGCTGACCATGGCCCCGGAGTCTTTGTCGCTGTTCTTGCCTGGTGGACACACCAAGGGCACCTCTCGTCACACACACTCTTTCGTTCCTTAATCACCGATTCTTTCTTTCTTTCTTTCTTTCTTTCTTTTCTTTCTTTCTTTCTTTTGTTCGTTCGTTCGTTCGTTATCATTCATTTTTATCCTTCTATGTATTTATGCATCTGTTTGTTTATTAATTTGTATATTTATTCATTTATTTATTTATTTATCTACTCATTTATTTGTCTATTTATTCATTTCATTTGCTCTTTTGCTGGTCTGAAAGTGGGAGGCATGAGGGAGTGGGATGGCGTGGGGTTGGGGAGGGGGGGGGGGGGCACATGCGTCGGTATTTTTCTCCGCGTGTCATACTGTTTGCTTTTGCAAGCTTGGGCACAGCGTTTTTCCTTTAAATGTGGATACACATACAAGAAACAGAGACAGGCTGAGAGTGAGACAGACAGGTAGACATACTAACAGACAATTAACACACACACACACACACACACACACACACACACACACACACACACACACACACACACACACACAGAAGCACGCGAGAAAGCGTGAACATACACATACACCAAATAATCAATCACAAAAGCCGTCGAAAGAGATAACATTCAAACATTTTTAACGCACTGTAGTTCCCCAATACATCAACAGCGATGAAAATTAAACGTCAGTGACAGTTCGTATTTAAACCGATCGTCTGAACAAAACCGACGATGGAAAACAATACATCAACAACAGTTCAAACACACCACCAGTCAAAATCCAACTTTGGACACCACACATCACAATAATTAACAGTAATTAGAAAACACCAATGAAAGAAGCTAAGCAGCAGACTGAGTGTGTCAATAATTGTTTTTGATTTGTCAAAAAAAAAAGCCTCTTCTGACGAGGTTGAAAAAACCATAAGTCATGCGCTTTCGTTGCCAAACTGCCATCCAAAAAAAGCAGTGCGGGACAAACATAAACCACTGGCAGAAAAGGGTGCGCACGTGTGAGACAAAGAGGATGAAGAGGAGATGAAGAAAATCAATAATAAAAAAAAAGACAAAGAAAGATATCATATTTGCTTCTCCCTCACACAAAATTGCTTGATAATCATAGAAACTGATTTCTCCTTCTTCTTCTGTTTCAATTGTAAGGAGAATTAATATTGAAATACCGACCGCACCACGTGTGTTCTAAGGTAACATTTTTTTTTCATGCCGCATGGTTTTCGCTTTTGTTTTTTTTTTCCCCCTTTCCTTTTTTCCAAGCAAAATCAATCTTTAAAAGGGCAATAGGTTCACATTACGTTCAAGCACCTGCAAGAAAGATATGAAGGAGAGATAACATATCCCAGAACTCGTTCTCTGCCTAAGCCTGAAAAAACAAAAAAAAAACAACAACCGCACAGTTGCTTCCTCTGTACCATTCAAACGTCTTTCTCTCTTCACTCCTCATTGCGCTGATTGATATAACTCTCTCTCTCTTCTCCCCTCTCCTCTCTCTCTCTCTCTCTCTCTCTCTCTCTCTCTCTCCCCTCAGTGAATTATGGAACTCGTGTTAGCTCGCTGCCGAAATACTTCTTTTGATTTTTTGTAAATTAACAATTCAGGGATATTATCCCCTTCAAATGGAGCTATGACCTTCACTAAATACCCCCCTCTCTCTCTCTCTCTCTCTCTCTCTCTGTAAAACAAAAACTCCCGGCGGTTAACAGAGGAATCGAGGTAACAAACGGATATCTTGACCAACACTGCAAGATTGCCTTGTTCTCTTTGGAGCTAAGCGACGATGCTGTGAATCTTTGTCCTGCTGGCTTGAGTGGAAGATATGATATTTACTATCATGTCGTATTCTATTATTTGGAGGGCACTCTTCACTGTCTTCGCAATGTTCTGCTTGTGAAGAACTTGGGAGATTTGTCTTCTGCCTTGTTCTGTTTGGAGCGTACATAATTACATGACAGTGCGTCTCTTGTCCTGTTCCATTTCGAGCCAACTTGTGAAATCCCTCCCCACACACGCGCAACAAAGATGAAGGACATCCATTTTGTATGTACACATTCGAAGTCCTCTCTCTCTCTCTCTCTCTCCTCTCTCTCCTGCTCCAGTAACAAAGGAAAAAGGCAGTGTTAGTTTCTTCCCACCCTCCTCCACCACCTCTCTCAGCATCCCCACATACAGTCCAAAGTTCCATGATACATCAATGGTTGGTGTTCAAATCCTTATTTCACGCATAAAACAGGGGCAGGAGAGTTACGGTCTACACATGTCACAGACCAGTCCCCAGTTCGGAATGGTCACATCGGTGTACAGAATACACTTCGAACCATAATACAGTTTAAACCAGGAGCAAAAGGCTCCGGAAACAAAAGCACAACAATGCTATGAACAAGCCTATTCCCGCGAACCTTTTGTTTATTTTATTGGTGGCGGTAGTGTTATAAACAAATCAGTTTTCAAAACATTATTGAAAAAAAAATAAGCAAAGAAACAGATAAACAAAAACACACAGACATCAGTGAACATACTGGATAGCGAACGAAATGCTTACAGAATCATTTATCAATATCTCATGAACAATGCATAAAGGACAAATGATGTAAACTAAACGGACACACAAAGAAAACATAACGTCCATTGACATAAGGTACCGATGTCTGTATTGTCTTTTACGAATCACAGTCAACGGCCATCTTGTTGTTCCGAATTTGACAAGATGAATGATTGCTCGTTCTTCATTTTAGTTGTCCTGAGTGTTGGTCATCTTCCCCGAAGAAGACCAAAGAGGCCGAAACGCGTCGTGGTTTTTCTTGTGATTCGTTTGTCCATGTTGTTTGGCGGAGTTGTTTCAAACACTTTTTAAGATGAATTCTTAAAGCTTTTGTCACCAGCTTGATAAGTTCCATTCCGCTCAACCTGTCAAGCAGCGCTGGAGGTGGTATTGGCGTCAGGTGCAAACTCGTGTCATTTCAGGTAACACTGAACACTACCAAAGGTGACATAGCAGCAGCACCGTGTCTCATCGGGCGGGCTGCACAATGACCAACTGTACTGACAGCTCGCAGTGGTGTGCTGGTGCCGGGGCTGCCAGGAGACCTGCCTGAATGTGGATGTGCAAGAAAGAGCCGGAACGACTGTCATGGAAGTATTCCACCGAGAAGGCACGGAAGATAAGACAGACAGACAGACAGACAGACAGACAGAAGATTGTCTAATTTCAATGCCGCATCATGTTGAAGCGGAACGCGTTAGAATATGCACGTAAAACGATTTTTTTTTTTTTTTTTTTTTTTTTTTTTTTTTTGCTATAAAGTACCTCATTCTCGGATCAGCATTAACAAACCTCTCCCAAACACACACACACACACACACACACACACACACACACACACACACACAACACACACTAACACACACACACACACACACACACACACACACACACACACACACACACACACACAACACACACACACACACACACCACACATCTCTGCAAAATAGGTAGCCATGAAACCCCCATCAGTGCCTCCGTTGAAGCATCAGGCAGTCCAACTCGTCGCGTGGCGAGCAACGTGGAACGCTGTTTTTATCTCTTATTTTTCTTCCTTTGGTGGAAAAGCTGACTTTAGCTCTATAACATTCTGGCATGCTGTTACCCCTCTCTATTTGAAAAAAGAAAGTTTGATTGTCTCTAATTAAGTTCATGTGTTCGTGTTTGTCCCTAATGTAAAAAGAAGAAGAAGAAGAAGAAGGTGTTTTTTCCTTGATCGTTCTATTTCAGGGCCTTGAAGAATTTCTAGACTATTTCATAGAATGGCGTATAAAAAAACAACTTGTGAAAGGTCTGCAATGTCATCTCCATACAGTACACCCTGCACCTTCTTGCCGGTTGTGTTGTTCCTCTGTTCAAATCACTCTCTCTTCTGCGTTCACCATTTGTTCTCAAAAGGGTGTGTCTTGAACCCACAGACAGCCAACCCTGAGGTCGTAGATCACAGCATCGACGTGATAATGCCAACAGCGAACCATCCCTGGATCACAGACACAAGATCCCAACCTCTACCCTGTCCCGAGTCTTGTCTGATCAAACGCAGCAGATCAAAGCGTTCTGTGCCCAAAGAATGATCGATCTGAAGAACATCAAACGTCACATTGTCTAGCAGTTAGCCAAGTCATGTTGTTTACAGCTTCGCCGAACACGGGCTACATCAGAGCTGAATGAGTTGACCATCTATGGGCAGACATACTGTGAATAAAATACAGCTGTTTTAAGACACTGTTTGTTGGTGTCTGCTTCCTCTGGTTTTCACCATTCGATAGTCGGGGATGGTCACAGACTGTTTTGGGGCAAGGCAGACCAAACTGGAAAGGTACCCACTTTGATCGAACGTGTTGCTGTTTTGAAATGATACGTGTTTGGTCCCGCAGTAATTGAGCTGAAATCAATACCGAGGACAAGAAGACCACAGCCTCTCTTACTGTCATCACCATCATCACCAGCACCAGGAAGAACGACAGCACCAGAATTAATGACGGCCAGAAAGCTTGTCTGAATAAAGTGGTGATCAATGAATCGTAGATGTGTTAAACCGCTGATGTGTTATGAAACAATCATTTCAAAGGAACGATGTGGAATAATCAAGACATAAGTACAATCACTAAAATTTAAGAAGGAAGCCGCCGCCGCAGCAGCAGCAGCAGCAGAAAAGAAGACGACGAAGAAGAAGAAGGAGAGCAGGAGCAGCAGCAGAAGAAGCAGAAGCAGCAATAAGAGAAATACTAGTAGCAGTAATAAAAGAAAAGACGCTGATTCTGATGGTGATGGTGAAGTAGCAGCAGCAGCAGCAGCAGAAGAGGGAGGAGGAGGAGAAAAGGAAAGAAAAAAATATCAGTCAATGAAAGAAACCATAAACATTACTCTCTCATTTCCCCCCGGTATAACCTTCTGTATTTCCTCTTCAACCTGAACATTTCCTCTTACGTCAAAGCAAATTTGACTTGAACAGAACATTTTCTTCTATTTTTGTAGTAAAAACGACAATAACAACGTGGACATCGATAAAACAGTAAAAGAAATAAAGACTACAGTTAACAGATTTTTTTATATACTTTCTTCTATTGCTTCTATCTCTGTTTCCAGCTTCTTCCATAAATGCTTTTTTAAGGCCCATGAAGATGTATGAGGAAACTTGTCTTTTAGTTTGAAACTTATTACAAGAACCAAAGCGCAACGGGGAATTAACTGCATCATACTCATCATTTTTTTTAAAAATTCAAATGCTGCGTGTTTTAGAGTTCTGGATAGTGTTTTCGAGAGATCTAACGGCTATATGTCAGTCTTGCATAAACGATCATTTCTTAGAGGTTGCACGTTTCCTCTGCTGTTGTCAGTGAGTGCACTAGTCAACTGAAGGGGGTGTGAATATGAAAAGACTCAGCACTTCCCTTTCACTCCCAGCAGTCTCCGGGTTTGTTCTATGTGACCGTTACTTATGTGTGTGATAGGTGATCGGCAGCGTTATCAGCATTTACTTGAAGACATGTGCCTCGTTATGTGGCAACACTGGTTACACGAGACACTAACCAGAAGGTTCGTTGGTGGGAAACGACGAGAGGAAGGGAGTGGAAGGGGTGTGTGTGTGTGTGTGTGTGGGGGGGGGGGGGGGGGGGGGGGGGGGGGGGGGGGGGGGGGAGGGAACGCCATGTAACAAAAAGATCTTATCAAAGAGTACATGAGTTCTGTTGTTGGTGTTTGTGGTGATGTTATTCGGTATGTCATATGTGGAGAAAAAAAAGGAGAAGAAAGAAACTGAAACGAATCTGACCATGAATTCAGTGTAGCTAATACATTCTGCCTTAACTAAAGTGTCCAGGAAGGTTTGTGCAGTGGCGTATTTGTCACAGAAAGAACACAACGCACAATATCCACAGTAAATTGTGCAATGGCAACTGCACAAACACTGTTTCTGATAAACATGTTCCAAACGCTCGACTGGAAACTATGTTTTCGAACACTACTTTTTTTTTGTAAACAGAGATACCTTCGTCAAGTTCATGCTAATGTTAACTCAGCAGAAGTTCCTTGCTGCCTATTGGCTTACAACAAAGGCAAAAAAGACTCCGAGAATAGCCAGTGAATGTTTTCAATGAAATTGCTACGTTTGTTGAGCATATAAATGCACTGACTGGCACAATCAAATACAGTTTACCTGTGTATCTTACAGCTCTGCCTTGAATCATACCAGAGTGCATCCTTACAGCTCTACGTTTTAAGTTATACCAAAACGCTTACCAATATATTCAAGGGAGAAGAGAGAGAGAGAGAGAGAGAGAGAGAGAGAGAGAGAGAGAGAGAGAGAGAGAGAGAGAGAAGAGTAATCTATGCTTGGAAGGCATCGAATTAACAATTCTACTCCTTTTCTGAAATAAAACGGGACAGCGGAGGTGGGAGAGAGAGAGAGAGAGAGAGAGAGAGAGAGAGAGAGAGAGAGAGAGAGAGAGAGAGAGAGAGAGAGAGAGAGAAACAGACAGACAGATAGACAGACAGACAAACAGAGAGAGAGAGAGAGAGAGAGAGAGAGAGAGAGAGAGAGAGAGAGAGACAGAGAGAGAGAGAGAGAGAGAGAGAGAGAGAGAAGAGCTCTGTCCATCACTGGCCAGGGCCAGAAGGAAGGGGACACGGCCTCCAAGCTGTGACTGGCATGTCCACCTCTCACCTAACAGCGGGGAAAGCAGACCGATGGGATGACGGTGATGTCTATTGATCCCAGCCTCTCCAATCCCCTCCCCCCCCCCCCCCCTCCCCGTGCCACACAACACGCGCTTAGAGCGGAAGGAGATTGATAACCTGAGCTGCTCCTGTTCCCCCTTTCCTCCCCTTGTCCCGTCGCCGTCCCCCCAACCACCCTCCCCTATTATTCTGTCTGAAGGCGGGAGGAAGAAGAAAGGGAAGAGGATGGGGTGGGGGTGGCGGTGGGGGCTGAGGCCGGGGGGGGGGGGGGAGCAGAGAACACTCGTTTCTTTGATCTGCCACTCCCTCCCTCCCTCCCTCTCTCCCTCCCTCACCCACACACTCTGGCACTCATGAACTCGCTCGATCAATTACTTTCTCATTTACAGACAAATTCGTGTCCCGCTCCCTAACATCCGCGTCCAGTCAGTCACACACACACACACACACACACACACACACACACACACACACACACGCTCGCGTGCATACACACACACATATGCATGCATGCATACACGCACGCACGCATCCACACACACACACATAACACACACACCCACAACACACACACACACACACACACACACAGAGCGCTTGCATACAAACTTTACGTGTCCAGCTCCCCCTACCCCACCTGCCCCAGCCCCCCCCCACAACCCCCCCCCCCCCCCCCCCCCCCCCCCCCCGTGACAAATCCTTCACTTGATCTCCTTCGCTCGCTCACTCAATTAATCACGCTCCCCCTCTCTGCCCTCTCGCAAATCCACTCATCCAAAGCCATCCCTGTCGGCCAGAAACCTGAAGAAACAGGACTGGAACTGGCTGCTAAATGATGGGGAGTACCAGACTGTTTTTCATCTACACTCTGTCTGATGCTACCCCGTCAGCAAATAGGCAGTCTTCTGTTGGATCGCTTCTGTAGGTTCCCCGAGATGTTTTGTGAATGTGTCCTGTTTGTAATCCCATCGTTAAGGAGGCTTACCTCGGTAAGCTTACACCTACTCATGTCTGCACGTCCAGAGTCGTCTACAGAATATTGTGTGATCCCTCCTGCACACTCTCTGTCCTGAAAAGTAATCTAGTTGTGTGTGTGTGTGTGTGTGTGTGTGTGTGTGTGTGTGTGTGTGTGTGTGTGTGTGTGGAAGAAGGAAGGAGTGTAGAGGGGGCAGTGCTAGGTGGTGGTTGTGGTGGCGGGTGGTGATGGTGGGGGGTGGAGGGTGGCGACTTCGTTAAGTCTTATCAACTTTGCTTTGTCGCAGTCTTCCTGAATGTATATGTATGTATATATATATATATATATATATATATATATATATATATATATATATAGATAGTAGATAGATAGATAGATAGATAGATAGATAGATATATAGATATACATATATATATATACATATATATATATATATATATGTCGATATGTCGAGCTATGATTTTGTAAAGCGATTAAAGCCCTCTGCTAGGGATTATGCGCTATGTAAGTGGACATTATATTATCATATTAATTTCATCATCATCATTATTATTATTATTAACGGTATTATTATTATCATTGTTATTGTTATAATTGTTATTGTGATGAAAGGAACAACAACAACAATGATAATGGTAACTATATTACTTTCATTATCATTACCATTACCATAATTGTTATCATTATTATCATTATTACAGTCACCATCACCATCAGCATGATGGTGATGATGATGATGATGATGATGATGATGATGATGATGATGATAATGGTGGTGGTGGTTTCTCTATAATTATTGATGACATTTTTGGTTGTTGTTTTTTTGTTTGTTTGTTTCCTGCGACTGTAAAGCTCTTAGCGCTACAGAACTGAGTCTGGATATATCAATGTGTCCTTCATTACTAATCATTAGCCACATTCCAGTTTGGGGAATGACTATACACGACACCACTGTAAATGTTTCGTTTAAGGTTTTTTTTGTTTTTTTTCCCAGCCTTTTCACCCGCACATGATGTTCTACTCCTCTACAAAGGATGAAAAGAAGTGTGTAGCGTGCAGTCAAGTTTCTTTCGTTTTCGGGATCTCGATTTGAAGTCTCCGAACGGTTGAGAAGGAGGATGGAGTCTCAACAAATGTATATTCGGAAGAAAAAAAAATCCTATAGCCTGGCTGTTTCAAGCGGGAGTCAAACCACGAACCTTCGGGTCAAGAGGATAATGAGTTATCCACCACGCCAACCAAGCACCAAAATTCCTTGCTTCCTGCTGCTACATCTCGGCACCCTGCCCAACCAGTAGACCATAGACCATCAATACCATGTGGCCGTGGGACACACACATACACACACACACGCGCGCGCGCGCGCGCGCGCGCACACACGCACTCAAGCGTGCGCGCGTGCACGCCCACAAACTGGAACTAATTTCTCAGACAACTACCCACAGACACACACAGACACACTCAGACACACACGCACGCATACACACACACACACACACACACACACACACACACACACACACACACACACACACACACACACTGGGACTCATTTCCCAGACAACAAGCCAGACGTTTGGCAAACATCGTTAACCTTATCTGCCCTATCTCACCCCGTCTCTGCCTTCACGCGTTCTTCCCTTTGTCTTTCATGCACCCACATGTGCCTGTACGCTCCCCCTGGGCGAACGCACTCATGAACACGCCATTTCTCCCAGCACTGGACCGGTCACTAATCATTGAGCTGATCAGCACTTGACCTATGGCCTCATGTTTGCCGATGAGAGAGAGAGAGAGGGGGGGGGAGGGAGAGGGAGCGAGAGAGAGAGAGAGAGAGAGAGAGAGAGGGGGGGGAGGGCGAGGCAGCGAGAGAGAGAGAGAGAGAGAGAGAGAGAGAGAGGGCTTCACAACAAATAAATCATCACAAAGGACGTAAGGACTGTGTTCTATCTGATTTTAAGACCCCTTTCCAGATACATATCAGCAAAATCTACGACTCATTAAGACCCTTGCTCTAAACGGTCTACAGACCATTAGATTAAACTGTTCGGATTCCCAATGTCATCCAGTTTCTCTTCTTGTAAGAGTCTCCTCCGGAGTTGGAGGGAGAACTATGATGCTAAACCCTTCTCTTGATAGGAGTATCCATTAGATTATACACAAGGGTTAACAAAAAAATTCTAGTTTGATTTCAGTCACTAATTCTTCTTTTCAAGGAAAGTAATACAACGATGGAAGTATTAAAAAAGTTTAGTTCCTTTCGATTTTATTGTTCTTTTGCCATTGCAAACTGCAAGAATAGAGATAGTTTTTCTGTATTCTTTTCAGAATTATAGTACCACCTTTTTTCCCCCTAGGAATGTATCAACATGCTTAGGAACACTTACTTCCTTTAATTTTTAGAATCCTTACATCTCTCCCATTTTTGACGTGTGGACAAATAGTCAGAGACGTTAAAAATCTTCGTGCTCTTTGAATTCAGTATCCTTTTGTCGGTGCAGTTTTTGTACACGGCGCATATCACTGAAACAGTGAGACGATTTTGTTCTGTTTGAATTTAGGGCCTGTTTATGCCTGCAGTTTAACTCTTAGGACAGATAGCCATAGACGATCAAAACAACAAAAGCAATACTGTAGTCTTGTATCATTGTAGGAACATTTCATCGCTGCAGTTTTTGTCTTAGGGGCAAATGGCCGCAAATGTGAAACAAACAAACAAACAAAAAAACCTGAAAGTTCCTGTTGATTTTCCCACCAAACTATCTCTGGAATTTTTTTTCATCAGTGTAAACGACCTCTGCAATCTTTCTCAAGGTAAAAATGTCGCGAACATGGAGAAAAAGAGATGCCAACTTAAAATCCCAGTGACATTTACAATTTTCACTTTCAACTTTCTTTCTAGCTCTGAAAATTACGTTAAAGGTTAAAGAAAATACGGAACGATGTTTTGTTTTAAAGCTTTCATACTCTCTCTCTCTCTCTCTCTCTCTCTCTCTCTCTCTCTCTCACACACACACACACACACACACATTTCTTTAATGTACAAACACTATCCTTTAATACTGGCGTCTTCTAATATTATGTCCTATCTCTTACAGACACGATGACCAATAAGTCACATAGAAAACAAGACAAAGACGGTAACTTTTCCGAAATTATAAAAACGGCTTTGCAATGGCCTCTCTCTCTCTCTCTCTCTCTCTCTCTCTCTCTCTCTCTCTCTCTCTCTCATAATAAAGAACTGGAATGGAGAAGGGGGCTGAAAGGAAGAACGCGAAACCCGTTAACGACAGCATATGGCATGCACGGAATTTTCTCTGAACATGAGAATCATTGATCGTGTCAGGCAGGATTTGAGTTTTAAGATACAGCCTGGGTGTATACAAGTGGTGTAAGCGGCTGCATTAACTATGTGTTTAAAGTCCAACTAACGTCGTACTATCACAATTCCTTGGACAGCTCTTCTCTGCTCTGTTCCCAAAGTTCAGCCAACTCAGTCACGAATCATGAGTTAATACTTCACAAAGGGGTATGACACGAAGGCGCGAATTCACAGACTCCTTCCCCCCCCCCCCCCCCCCCTCCCTTGTCCTGCCACCGCCCCCACTCCCCCACAAACAAAAAAGAATCAAGTCGTTTAAAGTTTCTTACAGACTGGTTGTGCTTCAACAGAAGGAAACAACCCGACACTGCGTGGGGTCAAGTCGGCATAGTACAGTACATGAGGGAAAACTTGACACATCTTGTTCCCCCAGACAGCTAACAACTGGTGGTTTGGGACTTCGTGGGCACCAGCGTTGCGAGAAAAAAACAAGAAAGGTAAGGCAATTTTCCAATTCGACTAACGTGTCACGTGTGACATAATCTTGACACTGCCGATCCCCAATGGGAGAGGGGGGTGTTGAAAAGCATGGGCCTGTACTGTGTTATCTATGGCTTAATTATCTTACTACTCTCTCTGTGCCAATAAAAACACGTTTCTTTCGTTGGGCAGTGGGTTCTGTACAGGAATAACACATGTGCAGTGGGAGACAATGGAAAAATAGGCGGAGAGGAGGGAGGGATATAGGGGGGGGGGGGGGGGGGGGAGGGGAGACATGAAGAATGGAGGGATGGGGTCTGTAGCTTACATTTGGCGTCCCCTACACGTAAAAAAAAAAAAAAAAAAAAAAAAAAGACAATATGTACAAAGCGGTATCTTACCAAAAAGCCCTATCCCACAAACTGATCTGTGTTCCCATCACGTACGTATTTTAGCTCTGACTTGTTCCAAATGTTCGTCACATCACGTATTTACGTAATAAATGACGTGTCATTGTATTTGACGCTTCCATTACATCTTTCTACACTCTCCTCAGAGGTAGTAAAATTAATCTTGCTTGATTCAACACAAAGACACGCAGACGACGTATTTTCATTGTTTGATCACTGATACTGTGAACAAACAGGGAAAGCCGTTTCATTTTCCGCTTCTGTGTGGCTTGCCATACGTATTCACCACGAATAATAAGCTAATGAACTCTTCTTTTGATATACATAGGAAGAAATACTTACTTGTGATAATTCTCTTCTACACGTATAAAGACGTTTATTTATCTCTGTCTGCTTGATAGAATTTGCACTAAATGGTCTCATCTTAATAAAACTTATGTCAATATTTGTTGCAAAGTGTCCATAAACTGTTGAACATATTCATCATTGCATAAGCTATAGTTTCACAGTTTAAAGGAAAATGCTACGCATCAGAAATATGGCTGAAAATGTTAAAATCGTTTTACGTCCTATATCACTGCGACATATCCGTGGAGGGAATGATTGGAAAGGTGCTATTACTATTAATTGTTCTGCCAAGTCTGATGTGCTTACAGTAACGTTTGGTGGGAAAAAAACCTGACGTTTATGTTTGCCATGACACACTCATACGCGCATGCGCGCGCGCGCACACACACACACACACACACACACACACACACACACACACGCACGCACGAACGCACGCACGCCTGCAGGCACGCACACACACAGAGGCAGCTGAACAACAGGGTGATTACATACACTCATTTTGTTACATCCACGAGTTTATGAGCGTCTTATTCATATAAGTTGTCAGGTGCAGGTTTTCACGAAAAGATTACTAACTTTAGCAACAACAAAAACCCCAGCATCTTCATAACACCTTACAGTGTGTGCAGACTTGTCAGGAAGAACATCTACAATGCTAGAAATTTAGAAGTTAAAACAAAGTAAGGAAGAGCCTCTCCTCCACCTCAGGCTGCATAACACCATTCCTGTTGTGACCGGCGCCCACCTACGTCTGATTTGGATGCTTCTTTGGGTTACTGAAACGCCAGATCCACGTTTCATGTTCCGTAACGATGTCAAACTTTCAATTACAGCTGTCAGGCAAACATCTGATGAGCAATTGCTTTGAACAAGTAACCGTTCGTCTTTGCTTTTCTCTGTACATTAGGTCTACAATTTATAACCACTTTCCTTATCCACAAAGCATCATTCAAGTTCCAGTTGATTGTACGTGGCGAAAGATGAAGCTTCGCTTACTCTACGGTTTGAAATGCTTTCATTTTTTTAATATTTTTTATCCGCATTCTTTTCAAACAGTTCTGTTTGTTCCTGATCACATTCGGACTGCCAGACCAGTACTGGTCTCTCAGATCAGTTTTATCTGGCTTAAAATGGTCATTCAAACTGGCCATTGTCCTGTATTGCATACACTAGTCCTCATATATAGATATAAACCTGAGGTGAGTTTTCATAGGAACTTTTTCCTGCGTTTTAGCATAATTATAGAGCAATATCAATGTAAGTGGCATCTTCATTGCTGTAAGATGAGATCCATTGTGTTTTGAGCAAACGCCTTGACATCGCATGTTCACAAACGTCATGGAAATCTATGATGTCATGTCCAGATGCACAACGGTTGTATTTTTGTTTCAAATATGTTGGCATATGTGCCCTTGCAAGACGTGGCGGTAGATTTGGCAAGATTTTTTGTATCGCCTCTTACCTAAAATGCGTTCTTCCCTTTGCTTTCCAGATCTTTATTTCATTGTAAGTTGTTTTTTTTTTAATCTCCAAAATAACATATTCGCTAAAGAGTCAAAATGGTTTCTCTTGATTATAGGGTTCTGATGTTCACGTGAGCTTCTCATCAGACTGAACACAACCACGCAGACAAGAAAGCATATATTCTTCTGGGTCGACTATTCTCCCTCTTTTAAGTTGTCTGTCCTTCTTAGCACATTGAATACAACCACACAGACAATAAAACGTAGTTCTCTATAAGTCTGGGTCGACCATTCTCCCTCTTCTAAGCTGTTTGTCTAAAGTGTTAAACCCTAGTCCTTTGTTAGCTTCCTACTCACCCTATAAACGTCTGCCTTTAGATAGAGTAAAAGATATGTTCCGAACCAAATCAGGGGCATACAAAGCCTGCCTTTCCAAGAAAAGCAGAGTTAACTTTTCTAACTTGATGGGTCAAACATCTAGATTTAGAAAAGTCAAACATTTGATTCGAAGTGCACGCCACGATAATGATCGGGACATTCACTGTCTACGTCACAGGCGCACCGAATCACACCCATGTTTTGGCATTTCTCTCTCTGTGATTGAACTGTTAATTAAGCTGACAGATGGGGCTCAATTGCTTTGGGCGTGCCCACCGGCGGTATTCGTGCCACGAAAACGGCGTGGCCACTCCCGCCGAACGCGAGCTCGAACACAGATTACCTCCCTTGCAGATTTTTTGAGCATCGTCTGTCAAAATAATGTGAGGATCGCACCCTGTTTACCCCGCTTAGAATCTTCTTTAAAATGTATTAGCTCGCATTTTACAAAAATGGTCCAGAACACGAGTATTAAATTTTGTCCTGACACTCAAACACTGTTCAATAATTGCGATTCAAATGAGATCCTTTCTTTGGAGATAAAACTCATGTCGCAAGAAAAAAAAAAAGTTATACTTTTGCAAGGGACCATACTTTCGTCATAAAACCATCGTTTTCATGATAATCATGATTTGTACAGGAAAACGTCATCCCCACCAAGCCATATTGTGTGATTTGTTCTTGCATTCATGTGGTATGCTAGTCACAGCAGTCACGCAAATAAGCTACTCTTGGAGACAGAGTGTGAAAACAAATGTAACATAGTCAATTTGTGTAAGCAGCGTTGTTATGCAAACAAACTACTCTTGGAGGCAGAATAGGAAAGCAAATGTAACATAGTCAATTTGTGTAAGCAGCTTTGTTGTCGGCACCGATTAAAATGCAATGCTTCTCGGCACATTTTTATCCCCTTCTTCCTCGAACTACGTACACCAAATTCAGATAAAATGCCAATACATTCCTTTGATTTTAGGACCTCTTAACTCTGTTCAGCCTCTATTAGGTGCATACTTTAAAAAGCTTAGATGGTACTTATTTCTATACCCTTGCTTCAAATGTATTCGTTTTCTAAACGATATGAATTGACAGAGATTTGAACTTTATCGATATTTTGGAATCCTTTATGTTATAAACAAACGTCAACATTTAATGGTGTTTATAAACGGTGATTTTTGCGCGCACAGCGTGTCAAAATTGGTGCGCACACTGAACCGCTATTCATTGCATGTGATCATCCGTACCCAGATCAGTTCAGAATCGAACCTTCCAAACGTGAATACTCTCCAGATCGGAGTGACTAGTGCTGATTAAAAAGACCATTGGAGTGCCACGGGACAACACTAGTCATTCGTGAGATGCTGTGCATACCGGAAGCCGAGTGCGTTTCGTTTGTGGCACAAGGCCAAGTTTACGTTTGCGGCACCGTTACGAATGCCACACACACACACACACCACGCACACACATACACGCACGCACACGCACGCGCGCACACACACACACACACACACACACACACACACACACACACACACACAATGGCGTGTGCACGTTTGCGGCACGTGGAAGCATTTCGAACATGTACACACACTGTTCCTTGCCAGAATGTCATTTCAGCCATCTTCCTCTGAGAACTGATAGGACATGCGTGAATATGATAACTGTCGGGAGCCTGATCAGTAATGGTTTTGCTGGTGTGTTGCTGACAACTCATTACTATTCTTTTTTTCCACATAAACAAAAACAAACACATACACATCAGAATTCACAACGGCTGTCAACCCTTTCATCGCCAACTATCCCCGAAGCTCAAACAGCTGAGGTGCGGTGGGATACTAGATTTACAAGACTGACTTTTTAACCACTGAACCAGTTTGTCATAATTTATACACCATCTTAAAGACGAAACAACGCAAAGTCATGTAGTATTCAAATGTGAGAGAAAACTTAAAAAAAAAAGAAAAGGAAATACAGACTCAAAGAAAAACTGAATCACAGCATGCTTGTGGTGCCAAGCGGCTTCTGAGTGCCGCAGTGCTGAGATGAAAAGGTTGAAATAACTACACAATGATATGCCCTGTCTATTACAAACAAAGTGTGAGAATATCGGTGTTTGGGGAGACCTTGATTTTTTTTTTCTTTCTTCTTTTCTTTCCTTTTTCTTTTTTTTTTTTTCTTTTTTTTTTTTTTTTTTTTTTTTGCTCTCGAATCTCTGTGATTATCTTTGCCGGTCTTTCGTTCACGCCTTTTGTTACCTGTCTGCCATCCATTTTGACACACTGTCGCTCCACGATTCACCGCTTTATGGTTAGGCTCTAAACCTGAGTAAAGTATATCCTCTGCTTTTCCCAATTCAGTTGTGAATCAAACATGGCGTGATTTCCCTGCACAAAGCAACAACGATGAGGTCTTCAAATCTTTTTGCTGGCTCTATTTGCTGCCAGTCAACACAACGCATTCCTCCCCTCTATTTGTGAAGAACCAATCGTTGGTTTGTAAACTTTTCATTCTCAGCCTCAGATATGAATTGACGAAAATGTTACAGACTTTAAAAGCAGTTCTTAGATGTAGTAGATGCACAGTAAAAAAAAAAATCTCTACTTAGTGAACACTTGTAAAAAATTTTGATTTCATATTGGACTCGAGGGAAAATATGAGTCCAAATCAGTGCGCTTGCCCCATGGTAAGACCAAGTCTATCCACGGTAGCCTGAAATAAGCAAGATCTCACTGACTTACGAAAAATGAGCAATGTGCAACAAACGTAATGGAAGCCGCAAACAACACAGGTGCCGCACATGTCATGTGGGGAGGGGGGGGGGGGGGGGGGAGGGAATGAGAAACAGTTGTGAGCGTGCGGACAAAGACCATACCAGTTATATCATTGTGGTGAGACATGGGGGAGAGGGAACAATAGTATTGCTGCTGCTACAGAGATGTTGATGGACAGGGAGAGATAGAGACAGGAAGACAGGGATGGGGAAGGTGGGGACGATGGGACAGGGGGATGCAATGACGGGCTAACGGACCGGAAAAAGCCGGGTTAAAATGCTAGTTGAGAAATAAATTTCTCTCCCGAGGACGAATAACCCTTAGTTTAAAGGCTAGGATTCTTTTGATCTTAGAATACCCTATAATTATCACCTTCCATGAAGGGATCGTTCGCCCATACAAATTACAATGTAAATTCCATGCATTTTAGAGTAATCCGTCCGTACAAACCTTTCCGCAAACGGTACAAACTTCCCTCTGCGAAAGAGTATTTAAACAAAAGTGAAAACGGCTTGGAATCCCTCGATTTTAAGACGATCGTCTCCCTGAAGGAGTTTGTCGTCAAGGTGTATTCTAATAAGAGGCTTAAACTGCTTTCAATTTAGGACACATCTCTCCAATGGAGGTGCTATCGACAAATCCGATACTCACACATGGCTGTAGATTGGTTTGTGTTTACGATACTCCTCATGGTTCTGCCTGCAAGGTGTGAAACCCACACATGGGGTAGACTTCCTTGATTTTTAGGAAGCCCCCCCCCCCCCCCCCCCCACTCCCTCCCACAACCCCATAGCTCTGCTTTTAAGCCGTGTCCTCACATAAGGCTTAGTTTTCTACCGTGTTTGCACGTTTTTCTCCATGGGTCTACGAGGTGTACATATCCACACAAGGCACAGAATTCTTTGATGCCAGGATGCTTCTCTCCCTAGCAGATTCTGTCTGCAAGGTATATACTCACACACGTCTTAGTGTAATGTGACTCACAGACTCTCCTTTCTCTTGAACATTCTGTCCACAAGGTATATACTCACACAAGGGTTAGAGTCCTTTTATGACATTTAGACTCTCCTTTCCCTAAGTCCTTTCATTTCTAAGATCTCCTCTTCCTATAAGTGTCTGTCTACAGCATGTATACTACTCACACAATGCCTACCTTTCTTTAGTGTAGGGGAATCTTCCTGCGCTGTAAGCTCTTCTCTGCAACGTACACACCCATGTCAATGATAACAAACGCCCCTCTCTTCTCCGGCGTCACTTCTTATCAAATACATACAACCGACAATACGGATCATGCACGATTTCGGCAAAACAATCTTCCTAGAACAAAGAAGAGAAGATTAAGAAAACAGAGTCACTGAAGCGCAAATGTGTGATACATTGCGAAAATAGAATCAATTTGACCACAGCACATGAAACCTGTCAAGGAAAAAACAAACAAACAAAGCAGATATCTCAGAAAAAAAAAGGAGTATGTATGTCCGTGCGTGCGTGCGTGCGTGCGTGCGCGCGTGCGTGTGTGTATGAAGATAAGACAAAAGTCAGTGACCAACTTGATTCAAAGGCAATACATACAATGCAACAGGATGTATGTACGTAAACACATAAATCCTGATGCATTATATCTATCCATCCATCCATCCATCTAACTATCTATCTGTCTATTTATTTATCTGCATCTATCTATCTATCTATCTTTCTCTCTCTCGTTCTCCTGTGTGTGTGTGTGTGTGTGTGTGTGTGTGTGTGTGTGTGTGTGTGTGTGTGTGTGTGTGCGTGCGTGCGCGCGCGGCGCGCGAGTGTCAAACCGCTTAGCAGAAAGGACCACTGGCTGGCTCAACTGATCTGGACGCAGCATAGATAAATACACCACTATTTCCATATCAGTTTCATTGCACCCGCCGACCACCTACAGCCCTATCAGCGATGTGACTGCCAACAGGAAAAAAAAAAAAAAACAACACCCGAAAACATTCTGTCCTGAAAAAAAAAGAGCAGCGAACACAACAGCGATAATGTATTCCCAACAGCTCGGCCACTGCAGCTTCAGCCCATTCCGCTCAATTCATCACGCCCTGCTCTGCCTCCAGAGCTACTTTCCAACCAGAAGAAAGCAGCCACCTGTCACAAACCTATCTAAAAAAACAGTAAACAGGTAATCCTCTGTCTTGGTCAAG
>CM065723.1:44909576-44924576 GCA_033310375.1 Conus canariensis | reverse complement strand
CGAAATGTTGTTTAATGAGGGAAAAGAATAAGCGCCAGTCAGTGGCTTTTTTTCATCCAGCCCTCAAACAATAAATGGATGGAAGAAATCATTGCATTGAACTGCATATAAACTCATAAACAACAATGAATACATAGCAATTTAGAATAACAGAATGCACAATAGAGAGAGAGACAGACAGACAGACAGACAGACAGACCGACAGACCGACAAACATACATGCATACAGACAGAGTAGAAGAGAAAGTAGGGAGAAGGTGAAAGTGGCGAACCGAAGAGAGAGAGAGAGAGAGAGAGAGAGAGAGAGAGAGAGAGAGAGAGAGAGAGCCACAGCGACAGAGACAGAGACAAAGAGGCAGAGAGATAAACAGAAACTGATAGAGACTGAGAGAGGTAGAGACAGACAGAGAGACAGAAAAAGACCGGGAGAGACAGAGGCAGCGAGACAGAGAGACCGACAGAAACAGAAAGAAACAGAGAAAGACAAAGAGAGAGGTGGTGACAGGGACAGAGAAAGAGAGAGAGGAGAGGTGGGAGAGGGGGGAGGGGGGGTGGAGAAATGAAAAAAGGATAATGATGAAAGAGCATCGGAAAATAAAAAGCAGAAGGTGGAAGAAGGTTGTCAGGAACGATGGGTGGGGAGATAGAGAGAAGGCTATGAAGAAGGAGACGATGGGTGGGGAAGATAGAGAGAAGGTTATGAAGAAGGAGACGATGGGTGGGGAAGATAGAGAGAAGGACGATGGGTGGGGAAGATAGAGAGAAGGCTATGAAGAAGGAGACGATGGGTGGGGAAGACAGAAAGAAGGCTATGAAGAAGGAGACGATGGGTGGGGAAGATAGAGATAAAGCTATGAAGAAGGAGACGATGGGTGGGGAAGATAGAGAGAAGGCTATGAAGAAGGAGACGATGGGTGGGGAAGACAGAAAGAAGGCTATGAAGAAGGAGACGATGGGTGGGGAGGATAGAGAGAAGGCTATGAAGAAGGAGACGAAGGGTGGGGAAGATAGAGAGAAGGTTATGAAGAAGGAGACGAAGGGTGGGGAAGATAGAGAGAAGGCTATGAAGAAGGAGACGATGGGTGGGGAAGATAGAGAGAAGGCTATGAAGAAGGATGATGGGTGGGGAAGATAGAGAGAAGGCTATGAAGGAGAAGACAATGGGTGGGGAAGATAGAGAGAAGGCTATGAAGAAGGAGACGATGGGTGGGGAAGATAGAGAGAAGGATGATGGGTGGGGAAGATAGAGAGAAGGCTATGAAGAAGGAGACGATGGGTGGGGAAGATCGAGAGAAGGTTATGAAGAAGGAGACGAAGGGTGGGGAAGATAGAGAGAAGGATGATGGGTGGTGAAGATAGAGAGAAGGCTATGAAGAAGGAGACGATGGGTGGGGAAGAAAGAGAGAAGGCTATGAAGAAGAAGACGATGGGTGGGGAAGATAGAGAGAAGGATGATGGGTGGGAAGATAGAGAGAAGGTTATGACGAAGGAGACGATGGGTGGGGAAGATAGAGAGAAGGCTATGAAGAAGGAGACGATGGGTGGGGAAGATAGAGAGAAGGATGATGGGTGGGAAGATAGAGAGAAGGTTATGAAGAAGGAGACGATGGGTGGGGAAGATAGAGAGAAGGATGATGGGTGGTGAATATAGAGAGAAGGCTATGAAGAAGGAGACGATGGGTGGTGAAGATAGAGAGAAGGCTATGAAGAAGGAGACGATGGGTGGGGAAGATAGAGAGAAGGCTATGAAGAAGGATGATGGGTGGGGAAGACAGAAAGAAGGCTATGAAGAAGGAGACGATGGGTGGGGAAGATAGAGAGAAGGCTATGAAGAAGGAGACGATGGGTGGGGAAGACAGAAAGAAGGCTATGAAGAAGAAGACAATGGGTGGGGAAGACAGAAAGAAGGCTATGAAGAAGGAGACGATGGGTGGGGAAGATAGAGAGAAGGCTATGAAGAAGGAGACGATGGGTGGGGAAGATAGAGAGAAGGCTATGAAGAAGGAGACAATGGGTGGGGAAGACAGAACGAAGGCTATGAAGAAGGAGACAATGGGTGGGGAAGACAGAAAGAAGGCTATGAAGAAGGAGACGATGGGTGGGGAAGACAGAAAGAAGGCTATGAAGAAGGAGACAATGGGTGGGGAAGACAGAAAGAAGGCTATGAAGAAGGAGACAATGGGTGGGGAAGACAGAAAGAAGGCTATGAAGAAGGAGACAATGGTGGGGAAGACAGAAAGAAGGCTATGAAGAAGAGACGATGGGTGGGAAGACAGAAGAAGGCTATGAAGAAGGAGACGATGGGTGGGGAAGACAGAAAGAAGGCTATGAAGAAGGAGAGGAAAGGGCCAGTGAAGTGGATGGTAAATGGAGGACAGAGTGGTTGGGAGACAGTCAGATAGATTTATAGACACCGGTCTCCATGGAAAGTTAACATTTGTCTACAAGCGTATGTATCATGATCTTGTTACCTCCTTTCCGTCCCTTTCTTCCGCTCTCTCTCTCTCTCTCTCTCTCTCTCTCTCTCTCTCTCTCTCTCTCTGTCTCTCTCTCTCTCCACACACACACATACACACACACACACACACACACACACACGCACGCACGCACGCACGCACCACACACGCGCGCGCGCACACACACACACACACACACACACACACACACACACACACACACACACACACACAGAGCTTTCCGCAGCACATTAATACAGCATTATAATCAGAAATAGTGTCACTTACAAGAACATCAACCAACATCCACAACAGCAACAGGAACCATCACTAACGACAACAATGTTACATTTGCAGCGAAAGATTACACACAATAACCGAAACACACACACACACACACACACACACACACACACCACACACACACACACACACACACACAGCACGCACGCACGCACGCACGCACGCACGCACGCACCCCACACACACACACACACACACACACGTCACAGTGTCACAAAAGCCGTGCAGTGTCTCCTGTGGCAGGGATTTCTCTCTACGGATTGCCAGTGCTGGGACACAAAGCTGAACCCCGGGTATGGCTGTGTAAGGGATACATAGATGAGCGGCACGGGTGTAAGGTATAAAGCCACTAGGAGCAGGCAGCGAGAGGACGCACCATGGTAACAGGGGGACGCGACACAACAGCAATAACAATGATTACAGAAACAACGGTCATAAAGGACAGATAACAGCAGTACAACAACGACAGATAACAGCAGTTTACAAGACAAACAGCAGTGACAACAACGACAGAAACAGCAGTCTTAACAACGACAAACAGCAGTGATAACAAATAACAGACACAGCAGTAGCAACAACAATAACAGCACAGCGTTTCACAGGTCTGCCAGTTCGAATTCACACTGACAGAACTCTTGTCAACACGAAAGCTGGGCTGGGGGAAAACGAATGTAAGTTTCATTCAGATCTTATCCCTGGAGAACTTGCAGCTCCGACCGGCAATTCATTCAGTAAACATATCTTTATCTCCTCTCCCCATCAACAACCTTCCCACACTCAGTCCACCCATCGCCCCCTCCCACCACCACCACCACCACCCTGGCCACCTCTCCACGCACACGTCCCAGCATTCGGAAAAGGACGGGGTGTAGGGGGTAGAGGGGGTGGGGGTGGGGTGGGTTGTGGGTGTTGAGTCAGATGTAGAAAAGGTGATAACAGGCATTGACAGGAAAACATATTTTTTCACGCGCTCGCGCACAGAGAGAGAGAGAGAGAGAGAGAGAGAGAGAGAGGAGAGGGGGGGGGGGCTCTTGGGACACTGAGCGCAAATGGAACTATACTATTTCATTTTCAGCGGAATGAGTTGGGTACGCAATGCAGTTTATAGCGCGAACACACTGGGGAACATTGGAAAACAAAACCAGCAACCACCCTCCCCACCCCTCTCCCTACCCACTCGTCTATTTAAGAAAAAAAAAAGTATAACTTCACAGTAAGCATTACTTTAACTGCCCACCCCCTCCCCACTCAGCTTCTTCGTCTTCTCTGTGTCCGGGGGAAGAGAGAGGGTGGGAGACACATGGGCAGGAGGAGAGCATTTGGTTTTAGTGTATTAGGCGGTGAGAATAGAAACTAAACTGTTTGTGAATGCTACATGCGAAAGCTGTTAAAATGAATATGTATTGTTATTATGTTTTTGACCACGTGCTATGTATGTAATGCCAATAAAAGATATTCTGACGTTCGTTTACGGGAGAATCAATATTTCTATTTCTCGATTTATCTTTTCTTTTCCCTCCTCCCCCCTCCCCCCCCCCCCCCCCCTTTTTTTTTCTTTCTCTTTTTTTTCCGGAGGTGGGGGTAGGGTGCGTGTGTGTGTTGTTATTGTTTCTGTTTTGTTTGTTTTGTTTCGGCGTTTCTGAGAAGACATTGAGAAAAATAAGTACATCTGGCGACATCCCGTACGCTGCACCTTTCAGCCTACAAATCCACCCCAGCTTATTCTGTCAAAAGTCTCAGTTCAACAGCCTGCAGCAAGCTTACAAAGGCCAGGCTCCATTGTGGCGCCCACAAGGGAAGATTCCAAGCATACGCATCTGTACCGCACCAGAATCATTTTTCGTCAGTCCTCATAATTCGCACAAAAAGCCGCCCTAGTGCTGTGGTTAGCGACCATTATCTGCGGGCTGGGAGGTAGCGGGGTCGATTCTTATCAAAGGCATTTATGTGAAGGATTTTCTCGGCCCGCGAGGCTCCTACCCAGAGCTGAGTAATAATATGGGCTCATTTGATAGGACTGGAGCCACGCCGTTGAGCTTCATCTATTGAATGGAGACGTCCCTGTGGGGGGATTTTTCCACTTTTCTGACCAACACTGCGGGTGTCTTGTTTGTCTATAGTTCTGGTTGAGGGCGGAATGCACTGTGAAACGTAGCGTAGGATACAGACCTGTCAGATCGGAATGGAACCCCATCCCCAGAGACCATCATAAAAAATGTCTCATTCTGAGGCCTTTCATACCCTGCGCTCATGCTGACTTCAAGTTTCACATTCTTTTCCACGACCATACCCGTGGCGAGAGAGTATGTGTCCAAGTGGTCTGTATCGCCACGTTCATGGGGACTGTCGCTGAAAAGGACGTGGTGGCGCCCTCCGAAGGGGCACGTTTACTCACGTTGACTTCGCGACCTTAGTGGGTTGGTTCATGTGTAAACTGAATCTGAACAGGCGCTACTGAACACCACCGAACAACAACAACAAAAAAAAAACCTTAGCAGCAGTACACTGTCTGCTCTGGAGGCTGCCTCATGACAAATTGATATAAATTGTTCCATGCAGCTGCCTGGCTGTCTGCCACCGAGCCAATGCGGTAGATAAGACAACACACACACGCGCACGCGCGCGCTCGCACACACACAAACACACACACACACACACACACACAACACACACACACACACACACACACACACAGACTCAGAGAGACAGAGAGAGACAGACAGCGAGAGAATGAACCAGAGAGACAGACAAAGATGGTGAGAAATAGAGGCAGCCGCAGCAACAGACACGGAGGCAGTGGATACTGACAAAGAGAGAAAAACAACAGGGTCGCCACAACCTTTCAGTGGTCGAAACTAATTGGTGTAAACGCCTCTGTCAGTCAAACTAAAAACCTACCTGCTTCGGTCATGCAAGGTAGTGCTGTTGAAGCCTGATTTGTCCAAAGAATCGATTTGTCCAAATGGACAAACTGTGTCTGCCATAGACACCCGGTTGTCTAAAAAGTGCGATTTGTTAAAACATTTGGGTTTCGAAGTAAGGCGACTGAAGGCGGAAATTGAAAATTTTTTTTGTCAGAAGTGCTAGTGATTCCGCAAGACAAGATGGGCAAACAGACAGTTTGTCTTGTAATCTCAATCAAAAAAAAAAAAAAATGTCGGAACGCTGATGCATATCCGATGCTTCCAAATAGCCAGATTTGTCAAAAAAAAATAATGTGTTCTAAATACCGTTTTGATCGCTTCTCCTTTCTTCCATCCAACGTATAGTTTGTATGTCTCAGTGTCTCCGCCTCTCTCTCTCTCTCTCTCTCTCTCTCTCTCTCTCTCTCTCTCTCTCTCTCATATATATATATATATATATATATATAACATTCACTTAACCGAAGGAGACTTACATGACTCTTTCTAAACCTATTTTCTCTGTCTCTCGGTCGACGTCTCCTCTGTAGCCCTTGTCCATCTCTCTGCTCTGTCCTTCTCTGTTCCCCCATGCCAAACCCTCTGTCTGTCTTACTGTATGTCGGTCTATATGTCTGTCTGTCTGTCCATCTGCCCACGTCTGACTTTCTGTCTTTGTCTGCCAGCCTGCCTGCCTCTGTGTGTGTGTTGTGTGTGTGTGTGTGTGTGTGTGTGTTGTGTGTGTGTGTGTGTGTGTGTGTGTGTGTTGTGTGTGTGTGTGTGTGTGTGTGTGTGTGTGTGTGTGTGTGTGTGCGCGCGGTGTGGTGTGTGTGTGTGTGTGTGTGTGTGTGTGTGTGTGTGTGTGTGTGTGTGTGTGTGTGTGTTGTGTGTGTGTTTAATTGCCTCCCAATTGGGCTATTTTCAACAAAACTCTCAAACTGTCAAAAATTCTCTCTCTCTCTCTCTCTCTCTCTCTCTCTCTTGTGTGTGTGTGTGTGTGTGTGTGTGGGGTGTGTGTGTGTGTGTGTGTGTGTTGTGCATTTCCCCCCTTTCTCTTTTTCTTTAGCCCGTACACCACTGTGCCCCGTGTGCACACCACAAATTCACCTCTAACCTCCAAGCAATCAACAAGCCTCGCGCACCAACACTCTAACAGCACCAACATCACCACCATCTAGCACGTATCTTCAGCAATGAGCAACTATCAGCACCGCCAACACACATCCTTCACTACCATCCACAACAACAACATCCACCCGCCACATTCAGCGCCAACTGGGTAGTCAAAACAACTGTCATCACCACAGCATATGAGAGCTATTTACGATCTGTTGGTGTTCTGAGGCGGCAATGCATGGACTGGAAAGTCTATGGGTCGAAGCATCCAGGATGGTGTTGTCTGGAATCGCAGTGTGTAAGGTCAGAATGGCCAGGCCAGAGGTCCGCAGGCAGCAATGTCCTAGCATTTGGGGGTATGCAGACAAGGATAGACAAAGAATTAGGAGATGGGAGATGGAGAAACAGGCAGGAAAGAGAGAGGATGTTGAAGAGAGGTAGGAGACACGTATATAGGTGGAGGTTAGAGGAAGAAGAAGAGGAGGAGGGCAGGAGAAGAAGGGGGGGGGGGGGGAGGGAGACCAATGGGAGAGAAAGAGACAAATTGCCAGTGAGCAGGACTAGGGGAGACGGTTGGTAGGATGAGAGGAAGAGATAAAATGCAGAAATCAGAGTGAAAGACTGAGGTAAACGGAGATAATTACAGACAGAGTGAAACAGACAAACCAACACTAGCGCAGAAAAAAGAGTGAAAGAGATAAACAGACACAATGACAGAGTAAAATAGAGGCCAAACCAACAAAACTTCTGTCCATTTGAACAAATCGGATCTTCGGACAAATCGGCTTGCAACATTGGCTGACAAACTTGGCCTCTTGAACCTGTCCTGGCTGTTAAACTGGCAACTTCACTGCTCTGAGTGTTGCTGCGTTCAGCCAATGAACTGTTCTCAGGATTGATGCAATGCATGCAACACAATAACAAGACAGAGTGGGAGAGAAGGGAGGGAGCAGAGAGAGAGAGAGAGAGAAGAGAGAGAGAGAGAGAGAGAGAGTATGTGGTGTGTGTGTGTGTGTGTGTGTGTGTGTGTGTGTGTGTAGAGAGAGAAGAGGAGAGAGAGGGGAGGGGGGGGGAGAAAGACAGAGACAGAGAGAGTCGGGCGAAGGAGGGAGTAGAAAGAGAGGAAGAGAATGTGTGTGGGGGATGAAAAGTGGGGGTGTATGGGTGAGACAGAAAGAGAGAGAAAGAGGGAGAGAAGGGGAGGGGGAGGGGCAGAGAGAAGAGAAAGAGAGAGAGGGGGAGGTGGGAGGGGATATATAATGCGTTAGAGAAATGGAATGAAAAACAAAAAAGAACATAAACTAAACTCAAATATGAGATTTTTCTGTTAATTAGATATCATCGCTGAAAAGACTTTTTTTTTTGCAGAAAGTGCACTTGTGTGAACTTAATTATTTTGTTTGTTGTTTAGTTGTAAAGGGTAACAGGAACTGACAACCCTCGAACGAATTCAGGAATAAGGTCAAACAAACAAACAAAAAATAGTGTTACGCTTTAAGGCCAAGTATCTCGCACTCTGTATTGCGGGAAAGGTTCAATCAAACTTGGCAGTAAATGATGGATTTGGGATGAAAAATACCCCCCTCCCCCCAAAAAAAAAAACAAACAAAAAAAACCGTGTCCCCCCCCACCCCCACCCCCACCCCCACCCAACAATGAACAATGAAAAGAAAATGACTCAATTTATCAAAGTGGGAGAGCTCAGAACAAGTAACGCTATCCGACGACTGTCCTGATCTATGCATCGCTGTTTCCAATCCATATCCATAGGCGTTTCAAATTCAATAATTCAAACGAGAATAATTTTATGAAAAAGGTAGAATAAATATACCAACTATATCATACTACATGTAAAGACTGTCAGTTTCGAAATATATCATACTACATGTAAAGACTGTCAGTTTCGAAATAATGCATAATTATAGCCCAGTTTCAGTTTCGTTACAAGGATTCGTCACTGCGTGCAGACTAGTCCATAATATACGCTACACCGCATCTGCTTAGTTTGGAGACCACATTGCGTTGATGGATAAATGAATGAATTAATGACTAAGATGCGAGGATTTAAGACGATGGTCTGTCTCATGGATACGACTCAACAGATGTCTGACCAGCGCATCAGCCTAATTATCAGCTACGAACATAACCAAATCATCGGCTTTGGATAATGTATGGTTATCAGAATAATTAACTATTCTAAGCTCTTGATAATGCACAATCGTTATCTTTAAATGTTGTTTCTAATGATACGTAAGCTGGTAGTTACTAGCCGCTGCGACATGCTTTCTTTTTCTTTAATATATTTTCAGTTAACAACAAAGTATTACAATATCACGGGAAATGGATGATGAACATCCATCAGCTCTGAGTGATACTCTGAACAATGCACAGTTCTCTAGGTATTGCACGATTATCAGTCTGTATAACACATGCCTAGCAGCTCTGGATCATGCAGTTATCTGCTTCTGATGATGCACAATTCTCTGGATAATGCATAATTATCAGCACAAGATAATGCATAATTATCAGCACAAGAAAATGCATAATTAGCAGCTCTAGATATTGCCCGATCGATCATCAGCTATGCATCATGCATGAGTAGCAGCTTTTGATAAGGCATTATTATCAGCTGTGGATTATGAGGTGTTATAAGCTGCGGATAAAGCACCACCACGAGCTCCGATTAGTCATACAGTTTTCAGTCTGAATAAAAAAGCCAACTCTGGGTCATTCCTGATAATCAGACCCGTCATTGACAGCTCTGTATAACACACACGTAATTGTGGCGCTCCGAGTCTAGGTGTCGGGAGCGGGTCAGTGGAAGGATTGGAAGACGAATCTTAATCTTGACACATTCAGAAGGAGAGGAGGAAGAACCCTAATCTTGACACACTCAAGTGAAGAGAAAGAGTAGGAAAAGAACCCTAGTCTTGACACACTCAGTGGAAAGAGTGGAAAAGAACCCTAATCTTGACACACTTAGTGGAAAGAGTGGAAAAGAACCCTAGTCTTGACACACTCAGAGGAAGGAGTGGAAAATAACCCTAATCTTGACATATTTAGTGGAAAGAGTGGAAAAGAACCCTAGTCTTGACAACTCAGTGGAAGGAATGGAAAATAACTCGTAATCTTGACATATTTCAGTGGAAGGAATGGAAGAGAACCTAGTCTTGATATGGTCAGTGGAAGGAATGGAAGAGAACTGTAGTCTTGACATGGTCAGTGGAAGGAATGGAAGGAGAACTGTAGTCTTGACATGGTCAGAGTGGAAGGAGAACTGTAGTCTTGACATGGTCAGTGGAAGGAGAACTGTAGTCTTGACATGGTCAGTGAAGGTAGGAGAACGTACTTGACATGGTAGTGGAAGGGAAGAACTGTAGTCTTGACATGGTCAGTGGAAGGAGAACTGTAGTCTTGACATGGTCAGTGGAAGGAGAACTGTAGTCTTGACATGGTCAGTGGAAGGTATGGAAGAACTGTGTCTTGACATGGTAAGTGGAAGGAGAACTGTAGTCTTGACATGGTCAGTGGAAGGTATGGAAGAAATGTGCTCTTGACATGGTCAGTGGAAAGAGGTGGAAGAAGAACTGTAGTCTTGACATGGTCAGTGGAAGGAGTGGAAGAAGAACTGTAGTCTTGACATGGTCAGTGGAAGATGGAAGAGAACTGTAGTCTTGACATGGTCAGTGAGAGACGTACTTGACTGGTCAGTGGAAGGTAGAAGAACTGTGTCTTGACATGGTCAGTGGAAGAGTGGAAGAAGAACTGTAGTCTTGACATGGTCAGTGGAAGAGTGGAAGAAGAACTGTAGTCTTGACATGGTCAGTGGAAGATGTGGAAGAGAATGTAGTCTTGACATCAGAAGGAGTGGTCAGAACTGTGTGAAGGTAGTGGAATGGAAGAAGAACTGTAGTCTTGACATGGTCAGTGGAAGGAATGGAAGAAGAACTGAGTTTTGACATGGTCGTGAGTGGAAGAATTGTGGGGAAGGAAGAACTGAGTCTTGACATGGTCAGTGGAAGAACTGTGTCCATGGTCATGGTGTGGGAGCTATCTGCGTCATAGTTGGAAATGTTCTTACTTTTCATTAGTTTTTATGATTGTTGTTTTTGACATTTCCTTGTTATGTATCTCATTTAAATCGTATTTCAATCAGTGGGTAGAAACTGTTTACAACGTTGTCTGTCGTGATTAATTTCAAAAAGAAGAAAATTCTAACCTCCTTGTGTCTCCTTCTCATTTTCTCTTGTCTCCTCTCATCTTATTCACTTCTGTCGTTTTCTGAGATCTCTCTCTCTCTCTCTCTCTCTCTCGCTCTCTCTCTCTCTCTCTCTCCTCGCTCTCTCTCTCCCCACGTCTCTCTCACTCGCTCTTTTACCCTGTGTCCACGCATGGAGCTAACTGCCCTGTGCCACCCAGTGCTACCTTGAATACAACTGCATTGTATGTCTACACTGCACTGGGCGGCACAGCACTGAACTTAACTCGACAGCTATACTGCCTTTAATCAAACAGTCGTACCGTGTCGGTCGCTGGTAGCCTGCACACAATACACTTCCTCACACTCTTATCAAACGAAGAAGAACGCGCCTCGGCACTTCCTGATTGTCCATTTTTCTATAGGACCTATACTTAGCGTGGGTTCTAACGATTAGAAAAGTGTTGAGCATTGCTCGAGGTCTCAAGTTCGACCACACTCTCCACAATACAATTCCAGCCCCGGGTCACAGCTCGTCTTCATCAGTTATTCTGGTAGTGGCAGGTAATATCCGAGTGCAATGCCTGCACTGGCCTTTCCATTCTTTCGGTGCTAGCCAGCCAACGGCAAATCGATACAAGCCATCGATCAAAGTCCACCGCCAAGTCTGACTCTCACCATCCTTGGGGCCGGAGTGAAGAACTGAAATTGAATTGAAGGGGACGGCCAAAATGTGTTCAGACCGTGTTTTCAAAAAGGGGTGAGAGGAGACTCTTTCAGACGAAGAAAAAAGTATTCTTGAGTTTGGCTCGTGTGGCAGACATGGACGTCAAGTCGGTGTCAAATCTCTCGGAATAACATGCCCCCAAATCTCACCTGAAATTCCTTCAGTGACTGACAGCCACTCTCGGGCTGAGCCGAACTTGACGTGCCTAAAAGCTCTACAGCCCTGGCCACAGTGGAAGTCAATCTGAAGGTGAAGGCGTATTGAAAACACCAACTACACGGTCCAGGACCAGAAAAAAATGTAAAAAAATAAAGAATCTGTTGATTGCAGGATTGTTCTGAAGGATCACGAAGAATGAATTGAAAAGTTGAAAGAAATAGCCCCGATTTGTTTCTACTGAAAGAACGGTGCTTAAAACAAACATCACACTTCATCTGAAAAGATCGTTTTAAATAAATCAGGTTTCGTTGAATGAATGTGACAGTGACACTGGATGAAAAAAAAAAACCGTTCTAGTCGAATATGCAGAGAACAAACTCCGGTGGAATGTCAGAGAAAGAGGTTTTATGCTGATTCAGCAGATTCCTCTTCACGTTTTACGTCATCCACACATGAGGACAGAGCTGCTATGTACGAAACTTCCACAGGTTTTAACACATTTCTTCTTCTTGTTCTTCTTGTTCTTGTTCTTTCTTCTTCTTCTTCTTCTTCTTCTTCTTCTTCTTCTTCTTCTTCTTCTTCTTCTTCTTTCTTTCTTCTTTTCTTCTTTCTTCTTCATCATCATCATATCATCATCATCATCATCATCATCATTCATCATCATATCATCATCATTTATTATTTTATCTATTATTATTTCCTCCTCCTCCTCCTCCTCCTCCTCCTCCTCCTCCTCCTCTCCTCTCCTCTCATCATCATCATCATCTTCTTCTTCTTCTTCTTCTTCTTCTTCTTCTTCTTCTTCTTCTTCTCTCCCTTTCTGTCTCTCTGTCTGACATTCCTTGACCATCACGACAGCAAGGCATTCATAACGGGACACGCTCTTTGAACTTGTTGTTGTGTGTGTTGTGTGTGTGTGTGTGTGTGTGTGTGTGTTGTTGATGTGTGTGTGTGGTGTGTGTGTGTTGTGTATGTGTGTGTGTGTGTGTGTGGTGTGTGTGTGTGTGTGTGCGTGTGTGTGCGTGCTGTGGGGTGCTGGCGTGCGTGCGTGCTGCGTGCGCTGGGGCGGCGCGTGTGTGTGTTGTGTTGTATGTGTGGTGCAAATAATAATCAACGAGGATTTTGAACATGATGCTATGGAGTACAGTTCTGGTCAGAGGCCACCCGACAGGCCTGTCCTAACTTCTTTCCCTGTGGCATTCCGGTGTACACCAGGCCAGAGAGATACAGACATCAGCGCTGGTCAGGACATTGATGCAACCCTCTAAAAGACGCACTCACTGAGCAAGCCTGCACCGAAACATCCCACAAATCAATGCTTTGGATGGGAATCACGCGATGTCTCAGCCTGCATAGCTGTTAACCACTGTAGCCCGGTAGCTGGTCCTTACTCTATCATCTATTCATGCAATATACCTGGCATCCTCTGCACTGCCTAGCTGTCTCTGCCATTAGGTTGTGAATAGAGCAATTGTCATCTTTTAGAATGAATGTATGCGAATAGTAAATATTTACGTTGTGTTTATCATTGAATTTTGCAGAACATGATGTGTGTGTGTGTGTGTGTGTGTGTGTGTGTGTGTGTGTGTGTGTGTGTGTGTGTGTGTGTGTGTGTGTGTGTGTATGACCAATACGCTGACAGCCCTGAAAAGGCTGGTCTGTTATAACGAAGGTACATGTATGTCATAGTTTAGAATACAGTTTAGAAAGAAGTGATGGTATGCAATTTAAATGTATATATAAAAAAAAGCCTATCATGAAAAAAGGAAGGTGTGGGTGGCGGGTGGGGTGACACATAAACATGCCCCTAC
Source organism: Conus canariensis (assembly GCA_033310375.1). Taxonomy (NCBI): domain Eukaryota; kingdom Metazoa; phylum Mollusca; class Gastropoda; order Neogastropoda; family Conidae; genus Conus; species Conus canariensis. The sequence continues at coordinate 44,910,906 of CM065723.1, read as the reverse complement.
AAAAGGGAGGGAGTGGAAAGGATGTGTAAGGTTGAGGAACGGTGGGGTGGGTGAGGGGTGGTATAGTTTTGTTATGGACGTTAATAAAGTTGGCTGTTTCAAGTACCATTTAAAAAGTCTGTCAATAGGTATTAGAGTACTAGAGTTTATCATCGAGCACCTAGACAGACAAAACCATCCGTTTCCTATGCCATCTGTGAGATGTCCTAAAGGATAGGCACTGTATACTCTATTCAGTAACTGACCTGTGTGAAATGGATGTAGGAGACTGACATATGCAGGTAATACCATTGACATATTCGGATTCATATTCTTCACGTCTCATTCTACACTGCATCACACGCTCTTATGTTAAGCACACACACACACACACACACACACACACACACACACACACACACACACACACACACACACAACTCACACTCCCACGCACGCACGCACGCATGCACACACACACACACACACACACACACACACACACACACACACATAAACACGCGCGCGCGCATGCACGCACGTACACACGCACACGCACGCACACGGGCGTCTAGTTCAGAAACAATAGCCTTTAAAACTGCATTGAAAGAAAAGCATACGGAACCTGGATACGCCACACGTTCTGAAAATATGTGGTAGTCAAAACACTCAGAGTTCTTGAACAAAACAACATACATTCTACAACCATCTCTTTCTGTCTCGGCGACGTATCACATGCATGGCGTAACTTACACTATCGAGTCTAAAAGTCTCTATTTACATCTCAACTATTATTCAGTATATGTGAGTTATTAACTTTTTTTAATTTCACAGAGTGCGTTTAAGTTCAGTATATAGTGTCCTCATGTCTAGATGATCTCAGAAATCCAACATGCATTCCTGGTTTAGTCCAAAAATAACTTTTATTCTTCCTAGGGTGGTAGAGAGAACCAGCGAGCGAGCGAGCGAGCGAGCGAGCGAGAGAGAGAGAGAGAGAGAGAGAGAGAGAGAGAGAGAGAGAGAGAGAGAGAGAGAGAGATTTTTCTATGTTCTGAATTGTCTTGCAGAATGGGCGATGAATCTTTCAAGTTCAAAGTGAAAGGCTTCAAAGCAATCCAGGATTAAACACAAAGAATTGAGTTCAATCTAGCATAATTTAACAGCAGGAATTTTTTGCTCTTTTGTTCATCTTTTGACAGATAACTGCTCAGACTGGGGAATTATTCTTGGCAAACGTCCCTTGCGCAATTGCGAGATTGAAAAGCTTCATGCGTATAAAGGGAAGGAAACGTTGGGGGTAAAGAGAGAGAGAGAGAGAGAGAGAGAGAGAGAGAGAGAGACAGACAGACAG
>CM065723.1:44899576-44902076 GCA_033310375.1 Conus canariensis | reverse complement strand
TGTGTGCGTGTGTGTGTGTGCTGCATGCGTACGTGCGTGCGTGCTGCGTGTGTGTGTGTGTGTGTGTGTGTGCGTGCATGCTAATGCGTGGTGGTGTGTGTGTGTGGTGTGTGTGTGTGTGTGTGTGTGTGTGTGTGTGTGTGTGGTGTGTGTGTGTGTGTGTGTGTGAATGCGAATACCATGTTACTACTTTTCCTCAAAATGATACTTTTTTTTTGACGTATCAACCTTTTTAACTGGCCCTTTTTTTTTTCGCTCGTAGTTCCTGGTATATTTCGACGGTCAAAAATACTTGTCAGATAATCTAAACCTTATAAGCTGTTAATCATGGAACAAAACTTGATGTTTCACAAGCGGATTTATGAGAAAAAAAATCCTTAAAAAGTTAAGTCCCAAAGTCGCTATACAGGATTCTTATTTTGTATAAACGAAGCGTCTCAGCTGTAACATCACACATTTAAAGTTTGGCTTCTTTCTGTCCATGATTACCAGGGTAAAAAACGCATTTGAAAATGCTGTCGACCCCTTTGTAAGGTGTGTGTGTGTGTGTGTGTGTGTGTGTGTGTGTGTGTGTGTGTGTGTTGTGTGTGTGTATACTTGAGTTTAACTTGCATTCACGTAGTGCGATCTGAGACATTAGACTGGAACAAACCAAAAGAAATGAAGCCACAAAAACGATGTGCAATTGAACACTAACCTCAACTTCAGCAACTTTTAAATGAATTATTTATGAGATTTTCACGTGATTTAGCCAAAAAGTTTGCGGGAATGGGCGAAAGCGTCTCACATTCGAAAATGATATGTGACTTTGAAAGTTTTCCTTCAGATCCCGTCTCTCTCTCTCTCTCTCTCTCTCTCTCTCTCTCTCTCTCTCTCTCTCTCTCTCTCTCTCTCTCTCTCTCTTTCTCTCTTCTCCATGTATTGTGGCCAAAGGCCGATGTACATTTAAAATTCTGAGTTCTGAGTTCTGGGTTCTCTCTCTCTATCTGTGTGTGTGTGTGTGTGTGTGTGTGTGTGTGTGTGTGTGTGTGTGTGTGTGTGTGTGTGGTGTGTGATGCGTGCATGCGTGCGTGCGTGCTTGCATGAGAGCGTGATGCGCGAGTTCTTGCGTTCGCGAGTTCGCGCAGTAAGGTTGTGGGGTAGGTGAACGTGAGCACGAACGTATGTACATGAATACAGTATGATGGGTGGATGCTTCTTCGTTGTGATGACGTCTCTCTCTGACACATCTTTATGACGACGTCTCTTCTTACACATCTTTATAACGACGTCTCTTCTTACACATCTTTATACCGACGTTGCTTCTTACACATCTTTATAACGACGTCTCTTCTTACACATCTTTATAACGACGTCTCTTCTTACACATCTTTATACCGACGTTGCTTCTTACACATCTTTATAACGACGTCTCTTCTTACACATCTGTATACCGACGTCTCTTCTTACACATCTTTATTATAACGACGTCTCTTCTTACACATCTTTGTAACGACGTCTCTTCTTACACATCTTTATAACGACGTCTCTTCTTACACATCTTTATACCGACGTTGCTTCTTACACATCTTTATAACGACGTCTCTTCTTACACATCTTTATAACGACGTCTCTTCTTACACATCTTTGTAACGACGTCTCTTCTTACACATCTTTATTATAACGACGTCTCTTCTTACACATCTTTGTAACGACGTCTCTTCTTACACATCTTTATTATAACGACGTCTCTTCTTACACATCTTTATTATATCGACGTTCTTCCTCTTTACACCCCAATCTTTGTAACGACGTCTCTTCTTACACATCTTTGTAACGACGTCTCTTCTTACACATCTTTGCAACGACGTCTCTTCTTACACATCTTTGTAACGACGTCTCTTCTTACACATCTTTGTAACGACGTCTCTTCTTACACATCTTTATTATAACGACGTCTCTTCTTACACATCTTTATTATAACGACGTCTCTTCTTACACATCTTTGTAACGACGTCTCTTCTTACACATCTTTATTTAACGACGTCTCTTCTTACACATCTTTATACCGACGTCTCTTCTTACACATCTTTTAACGACGTCTCTTCTTATACATCTTTGTAACGACGTCTCTTCTTACACATCTTTATTATAACGACGTCTCTTCTTACACACCTTTATTATAACGACGTCTCTTCTTACACATCTTTGTAACGACGTCTCTTCTTACACATCTTTATTATAACGACGTCTCTTCTTACACATCTTTATAACGACGTCTCTTCTTACACATCTTTATTATAACGACGTCTCTTCTTACACATCTTTATAACGACGTCTCTTCTTACAACATCTTTATTATAACGACGTCTCTTCTTACACATCTTTATAACGACGTCTCTTCTTACACACATCTTATATAACGACGTCTCTTCTTACACATCTTTATAACGACGTCTCTTCTTACACATCTTTGTAACGACGTTGCTTCTTACACATCTTTATACCGACGTCTCTTCTT
>CM065723.1:44872076-44889576 GCA_033310375.1 Conus canariensis | reverse complement strand
CAATGTGGTCCATGAAGAAGTCATGAACAACTAGGGACTGACAGTTGTTGATTATAAGGGGGGTAGTTTGTGCCTTGTTCCTCTGTAACTGCTTCTCTGAAAGTCATGAACAACTAGGGACTGACAGTTGTTGATTATAAGGGGGTAGTTTGTGCCTTGTTCCTCTGTAACTGCTTCTCTGAAAGTCATGAACAACTAGGGACTGACAGTTGTTGATTATAAGGGGGGTAGTTTGTGCCTTGTTCCTCTGTAACTGCTTCTCTGAAAGTCATGAACAACTAGGGACTGACAGTTGTTGATTATAAGGGAGGTAGTTTGTCTGCGCCTTGTTCCTCTGTAACTGCTTCTCTGGTGGGGGCACCTGACGTTATCAGGACAGCATGAAACGTATATTATATTATAGACAATCCAAGCATGGCTTAATGCACTGTGGCAGGCAGTGAAATTAGAAACAGATGAGTGTATGACGCAGAAAGACAAACAGACAGACCGACCGACCGACAGACAGACAGACAGGCAGACAAACAGACAGACAGATACAGAGAAGGAGAGATGGAGTAGGAGAGAGCGAAGGAGAGCAAGAGAGCAAGCAAGCGAGTCAGAATGTGCATGTGTGTGTGTGTGTGTGTGTGTGTGTGTGTGTGTGTGTGTGTGTGTGTGTGCGCGCGCGCACGTGTGTGTGTATGTGTGTGTATGTGAAAGAGAAAGAGAGAGAGAGAGAGAGAGAGAGAAGAAGAAGAAGAAGAAGATGATGATGAAGAAGACGAAGAAGGTGTGGAGCAGAGAGAGAGAGAGAGAGAGAGAGAGAGAGAGAGAGAGAAAGAGAGACAGACAGACAGACAGACAGAGGCAGAGACAGACAAACAGACAGACAGAGCAGACATACAGACAGACAGATAGACAGGCAAGACAAACAGACTGAGCAGGGGACAGACAGAGGAAGGGCGGGAGAAACAGACACTGATGTGGAAACTATACTCTGCCTGTTGCGTTCTGCACAGTCTTGTTTGCAGTAGTAGACCACAAATGAACGAAGTCATGAACGACTGGGGACTGACAGTTGTTGACGGTAAGGAGGATAGTTTGCCTGTACCTTGTTCCTGTAACTGCCTCTCTGGTGGAGGCAGTTAAAGTTGTTAGGACAGCATGACGCGTGCGAGCAGAGAATTAAAGCACGGCATAATGCGTTGTGGCAGGTAAAAAGAAGTATTGAAAGGGATGAGTGTTCAGCAAGAGAAGAAGAGAGAGAGAGGAGAGAGAGAGAGAAAGAGAGAGAGAGAGGAGAGAGAAAGAGAGAGAGAGAGAGAGAGGAGAGAGAGAAGGAGAGAAGCTTGTGAGTGTGTGTATGTGTGTGTGTGCGTGCGTGCGCGCGCGCGCGCGTGCGTGGTGCGTGCGTGCGTGCGTGGTGTGTGTGTGGTGTGTGTGTGGTGTGTGTGTGAGAGAGAGAGAGAGAGAGAGAGAGAAAGAGAGAGAGAGAGAGTCCATCGGTGGGATGTATCAATCAGAAGTCACAGCTGCCGCCTTCCTTTCCTCATCCTTTGTTTCCCTTTACCCCCCTCCCCCCCCCCCCCCCCCCCCCCCTCAACTCCCACTCCACAGAGAATGAATGTTCACGTCAAATAATTATCAAACAAAAGTTTAGAAAATCACGATTCTCACACATTTTGAGGCCCCAGAAACGCGCATCAATACCTGAAACCCACATCGATCAGTCGTTTGAAACTGAACACACAGTAATATCTTTGCACCGTCCCCATCTCCCGCCCACCCCTTCCGCTTTCCCTCCTCTTCTCCTATTTCCTCGTCTTGCGTCTTTTCACCGGCAGCTGAAGAAACCTGAAAGAGACACTACTGCCCAGATGAACACCGGGTTTGGATCGTGGAAGTGAGAGGGAGGAGGTGTGTGTGGGTGTGGGGGGGGGGGGGAGTGTCAGAGGATTGGAAAGGGGGGTTGGGGGGGGGGGGGTTACGGCCCAAGGGGAAATGGATGGATGGCTTGACGCTTTCGACCGACGTTTAAAGGGCTAGAACATATGTTTCCACTTCTTCACTGTTTCGTCTGTGTCGTTCACGATCTAATTGTCCTCCCTCCTACCCACTCTTCGGAGGGCAGAATTACTTGTTCTTTGTACGTGTGTGTGGGTTTCTCCTGTTCATCTTAAGTGTGCTGGGTCGAATATGTAAACGAGGAAAGGGAATTTGAGGTGGTACAATGGTTAATGACGTCCATGGACTCTGCATCTGTCTGCCTGCCTGGCTGCCCTCTCTCTCTCTCTCTCTCTCTCTCTCTCTCTCTCTCTCTCTCTCTCTCTCTCTCTCTCTCTCTCTCCGAATTAATGTTCACGTCAAAACGCCCATAAGCAAATTTAAACAATCACAATCCACCCACATTTAAGAGGCCCCCAGAAACGCATATCAGGACCTGAACCCACATCGATCTTTCACTTCAAACTGAAGACACATTTATATCGTTCCACTGTCCCATCTGCCACCAGTCCCCTCCACTTTTCCTCCACCTCCAGCCCCTTCCATCTCTCCCGCACACCTCAGTCCTGCCCTTAACGTCTTCAAATTTCTCTCTCCCTCTCTTTTTCTTCTCACCTCGCGTCTATACATCAGCAGCTGGAAAAAAAAAACACCTGAAAAAGACAGGGTTGGGAGCTGGAAGGCAAGTTGGCGTTAGAGGATTGGACGGGGAGGGGAGGTAAGGCCCAAGGAAAATGGATGGTTTCGTCTCTGTCGTTCACGATCTAATTGTCCTCCTACCCATCGTTTGGAGGGCAAAGTTACTTGCTCTTTGCGCGCGCGCGCGCGCGCGTGTGTGTTTTCCTGTTTATCTTGGACTGTTGGGTCGAATATGTAAACGAGGAAAGCGGGAAACAGAGGTGGTACAGTGTTCATGAAGTCCACGGACTTTGCGTCTGCCTGCCTGACTGCCTGGCCTCCTCTCTCTCTCTCTCTCTCTCTCTCTCTCTCTCTCTCTCTCTCTCTCTCTCTCTCTCTCTCTTCTCAATGCACATTTCTCTTTAAGTGGTCTTTGTTGTTGGCATTCAATTATTTGTTTATGAGTGTGGTCACTAATATCTGTGCATGTAAGCACGTGTGTATATGTGAATGTGTGTGTGTTCGGACGCAAGTGTGTGTGTGCGTACGTGCGTGCGTGCGTGCGTGCGTGCGTGTGTGTGTGTGTGTGTGTGTGTGTGTGTGTGTGTGTGTGTGTGTGTGTGTGTGCACGCGCGCGTGTGTGCGTGCGTACGAGCGTGCGTGCGTGCGTGCGTGCGTGTGTGTGTGTGTGTGTGTGTGTTTACTCATGGGCGCGCAAATATCTATGTATGATCTAAGTGCTTATTTGAGTGCTTGTGTATTAATGGGTACATATGAAGTGTGCAGAGGATGTTATTGTGTATGTGTCGTGTTACAGTAAGTGGAGTGGGTGGTGGGAGGCTTGTCAATGGGAGGTGTTTGGGTGAGGAGCAAGGAGCAGTGGGCAGTATGTCACGGGAATTTATCCTCTGAAACAAACGAGTTTGCACTCTTATCTGTACCTTTAGGTGTATGTAAAGTGATGAACGTGTCACCACTGGTGTGTATGTGCTTGCTATTTGGTGTGATGACAGAGAAAGAAGTCCGCACACTGTAAGAGAACCAGAACAACACACACACACACACACACACACACACACACACACACACACACACACACACACACACACACAGAGAGAGAGAGAGAGAGAGATCCTCTTTCTCTCTCGTGCAAGGGGGCAAGAGACTGCAGGGGTGGGGATTGGGGGAGGCGTCAAGACGTGCAAATTCTGTATAGCTTTTTTTGTACATACATGTGTGTGTATATTCATGGATGCCAGGACATGTGCATCTGTCACTATGTCTGTTCATTCCGCACGATGTTCACAGACTGATGCCGGAGGTATGTAAACAAACAGTAAGAGCAATCAACTACAGCTGAAACATGATCCATCTGCGGGTGTGCAGTACAGTCTAGGTCACAAGAACGAAAGCAGAACGAAGGCAAGACGGGCGATTGGCGGAAACGGTCTTATCACTATCGTCTGACTGACAGCCAGTGAAAGGTGGTGGTGGAGGTTGGGGGCTGGGTATTGCCGAGTTGGACACTCTTCTGCAGCCTACCCCTGACGTGATTCTCGGCACTACAATCACCATCATCAACAGGGGCACAGGCAGCGCTGCAGGCCCGCAGCCCTCTGGATTCTATTCACTGCCAACAATCACTGAGTGACTGTCAAGTTTTCAGTGAGTGGTTCCTAGGTGCAAGTCATATCACGCTGTTTGCAGCCCAGCCGACGACCGTGGTCATGTTCGGGCTGACAGCGCTAAATCGAAGCTGTATGCAAACTAAAAATCCAAAGGTCAAAAGTTTTAAACAAACAAATTTCAACATGTTTCAGTAAATTAAAAAATAAAAAAATATCTGCTAGTGTTTGTTTTGAAGTACATGGTGAACTGTTTTCTTTTTTTTTCATGTAAACTCCTTTCACATTAATCTCGATTTTTTTTTTTTTTTTTTTTTTTGGGGGGGGGGGGGGTGCAATCACCTTTTATTTGAATTATTTCTAAAACCCTCGGTATCTTGACAAGTTCTTCTAAAGCCTTCCAAAACGAATATAGTATTGTAAGCCTCAAGGAACGAAGTGACAGACCATCAATAAAGACTTTGAAGCCATTTTCAGAATCAGTAATGTTTGACAATGTAAAGGATAAGTATTAGTATATGAAGGGTTAATGCAACAAAATATGGTGTGCTTACATCCTCTCTCCACATGGACACTAAATGTCATTTATAAAGCACCAAATTTCAGTCAGTCTTTACCAAAAAGTATGGGTTTTCGTTCATCAAAATGAATATTACATGAATTGCAAAACAAATAGCCTTGATAGCCAGTGTTCGTTTCTTAGTCATTCTATGTACTGAATATTTCTTTGATAGGTTTTTACCCATTTTTACAGATGTCACGGTTCCTTATATTTACACAGCCATTGACATTCCGTGTGCAGCTTTTAACTTTCTACCTATCAGTTAATTTACTGAAACGCTGCATTAAAAATAGAATCCGAAAAAAAAAAATTGCGTAGGAACCCTTCTGAGAAAGGAAAATAATAAGATATATTTCAATTATTAGATGACGTTTTGCATTCAGTTTTGCTCTTTTAGGGCGAGTTAAACAGATCTGGAAAAATCACCAATAGAACTGCATCAAAAGCAAAATATAGCATATGTGCTCTCTCTCTCTCTCTCTCTCTCTCTCTCTCTCTCTCTCTCTGCGTTTGTGTGTGTGCGTGCTAGCAAGCCTGCATGTGTGTGTGCCTGTCTGTGTCTGTGTGTGTGCGCGCGTGCATGTGCACGTGTGTGTGTGTGCATGCATACATTCTGCTTTGCACATTTGTGTAGCATGCACGTCCTTACAAATCCAACTGCTCATGCACACAAAGGCGTGTGTGTCATCTTTCCCTCCATCCATTCCTTCCCTGTGACGTTCAAGGCTCAACGCCACAAAGGTGGATAAACAAAGCGACAAATCCCAGAACAACTGATACGTCTTGCACCTGCGGCTGTGGAGTCTAATCTGTGTTAACAGGTGCGAACGCCTTTCTGAAGACGAAGACGGCGAGTGGCGGTGAAAAACGGTCTTATCACCGATCGTCTGAGTGACGGCAAGTGATGGTGATGATGGGGTGGCCGAGCTGACAGGGGGCTGGGTATTGGCGAGTTGGATACTTGCCTGCTGACTGCTCCTGAGAGACGTCAGGACGTTGTTTTCCTCGCTCTCCTTATTGCTGTGCCAATCATCATCAGCCGAGCTGCCCTGTCCCTGACTGACAACACGCTTCTCTCCGCCTTGGGTAGTCTTGACGGGAAAGCAGGTGTGGATGGGGGGAGGGGGGTTGTTTCAGATCGGCAGGGTTTATGTTCCAGATGTATATGTGTGCGTGTGTGCGTGCGCACATGTGTGTATGTATGTTGTGTGTGTGTGTGTGTGTGTGTGTGTGTGTGTGTGTGTGTGTGTGTGTTATGAGTGCGTGCATGCGTGCGTGCATGCATGTGTGTGTGTGTGTGTGTGTGTGTGTGTGTGTGTGTGTGTGTGTGTGTGTGTGCGTGTGAGTGCAAGTACTGACAGAATCCTTAAAAACCCTGCAAAAAAATCCTGGAATATGACAATTTGGCAAAACATCCTTAATGACTTGACAACATATCGACGTAAATGTGCACCAACAAGAGTGCCTGTATGCATGAACTGTGCATGTGCGTACACTCTCACACACACAACCGTGCGAGCACTGCAGCACACACACGTATGCATGAACTGTGCATGTGCGTACACTCTCACACACACACAACCGTGCGAGCACTGCAGCACACACACGTATGCATGCCATTTCATGCACGTGCCTCCATACATTTGTCCACTCTCACCCTCTCTCTCAACTGCAACTAAATCTGGATGATATGATCATTAACACGAAACTATGGTTACGAGAACTGCTTTATCTGTTGCCTAGAAAACAAACAAACAAAAACAGGAAGACTGAAAACATATCCACAACATTATCAGCTGTGATCATTTGTTGTGTCAAGCTCATATGTTATTTATCTAAAAGAAATTATTCCCAGAAGATTCAGATTCACTTTGATATGCTTGAACACAGCTAATTTGATTGTAGACGTCCTGATTCTGCTATAAACTGACAGATTACAGTGTGAACATCATATGTGTATTACAGAGGTGCCAAATAGCTGTTACAATGATTTTCATCGCTGCTAGGACAACACAAAATCTGTTTACAAACTACCCTTCACCATCCCTATGATCGCCTGGAAGTGCTATCCCTGGACCAGTTTTCTGCAACATACAGCCCAAACATTCGATACCTAGCCCAGTTTTTCACAACAAACAGCCCAAAGACTCGATGCCTGGACCAGTTAAAGAAACCATGTAGCAAAACACTCTATGCCTGGCCCGGTGTATCACAACATGGAGCCCAAACATCCGATGCCTGGCTCAGTTTATCATAATCACAGCAAACCCCCCCCCCCCTCCCCCAATGCTCTACGCCTGGCCCAATTTATGGAAACATACAGCCGGCATGATGCCAGGCCTAAATGTTCACAACACGCAGCCCACGAACTGGATGCCTGCTGCTGTTCACCTCAGTATACAGCCTGACCACTCTCGATGCCTGGCCCAATTTATCACAACATACAGCTTTAACACCCGATCCCTAGCCCAGCGTAATACAACGCACTGCCCCAAATATTCTATGCCTAGCCCCGTTTATTACAATACATATCCAAACACTTGACGTCAAGCCCATTTTATTACAAACACACAACCCAAGCACAACATCACTAACCCGGTGTTTTACAACGCACAGCGCAAACACTCAGTAACTATCCCAGTTTATTATAACACAGTTCAAGCATTCAAAGCCTATCCTACATTATTACACCATACATCCCAAACGCTCAATGCCTGGCGCAGTTTATTACAAAACACAGCCCAAATACTGGATGCCAAGCCCATCTATTACAATACACAGCCCAAACACTCCATACCTAGCCCAGTTTACTACAACACACAGCCCAAACAGTCGATGCCTAGCCCAGTATATTACAACATCCAGCACAAATACTGGATGCCAAGCCCAGTTTATTACAGTACACAGCCCAAACACTCCATACCTAGCCCAGTCTATTACAAAACACAGCCCAAATACTGGATGCCAAGTCCAGTTTATTACAGTACACAGCCCAAACACTCCATACCTAGCCCAGTCTATTACAAAACACCGCCCAAATACTGGATGCCAAGCCCAGTTTATTACAGTACACAGCCCAAACACCCATACTAGCCAGTTTACTCACCACAGCCAACATCAGCTGCCCAGTATATTACAACACCGCAATACTGTGTCAACATTATACATACACAGCCCAAACAGTCGATGCTGCCAGTATATTACAAACCAGCCCAATACGATGTCAGCCCATTATTACATCAGCCCAAACATCGATGCCAGCCCAGTAATTACAACCAGCCAAATACTGGATGTCAAGCCCAGTTTATTACAATACACAGCCCAAACAGTCGATGCCTAGCCCAGTATATTACAACACCCAGCCCAAATACTGGATGTCAAGCCCAGTTTATTACAGTACACAGCCCAAACACTCCATACCTAGCCCAGTCTATTACAACACACAGCCCAAGCAGTCGATGCCTAGCGCAGTATATTACAACACCCAGCCCAAATACTGGATGCCAAGCCCAATTTATTGCAGTACACAGCCCAAACACTCGTTGCCTAGCCAAGTTTATTGCAATATGCATTCCAAGCTCTCGACGTCTAAACCAGTTTGTTACAATACACAGCCCAAACATTCGATTCCTAGCCCAGTTTATTAAAATAAAGAGCCCAAACACTCGAAGCCTAACCCAGTTTCTTACAACACACAGCCCAAACACTCGATGCTTAGCCCAGTTCATTACAACACACAGCCGAAACATCAATAGCTAAACCAGTTTATTACAATACACAGACTCGATACCTAGCCCTGTTCTTTACAATGCATAGCCCAAACACCGGATGTCTAGCCCAGCTGATAACAATACTCTGCCAAAACACTCCATGCACAGTGCCTGGTAATTTTCCAGACAGGACTGTAAAGCGTTCGATGCCTGACCAGGTTCAGCAATGTGCAGCTTAGCTGCTCTAAAGGCTGGCTAAATGGAATCGAACACAGATTCCTGATGAGCAGCTGCCATTTTATTGACAAAAACCAAAGCTGGCGGCAGCAACATCTTTCTCCTGCCTACACAAAGGATAATTAACAGCTTTTTATGCGCAAGTTTTTTTTTTCGGCTCTGACAACCCGCTGGGAAACGCTATTCTATCTATGTCTGAATGTGGTAATCGATTATGGAGAGCGTTGATAAAAATTCCGTATCCCCAGGCTTTCCTTGTCTGCCTACCCCTACCACATCCTCTTCCCACCTTCATCCACCCTCACTCCCTCTTCCAGCTCCCTTCTCTGATTCTCTTGCCTCCCTGGAGTGACGGAAATAAGGGAATTTATTAGACACAAAAGGTCACGATCAGCGTTTTCATTGATATTTTCTTTAATATAAGGAAAACGGTGATAATTCTTGTTCTCCAGTGAGTTTGCAAAAAAAAAAGTAAATATGACGTGAAAGAAAAAAGAACATACCGGAAAAATTATTTTCCTCGTTTCTGACGCTTTCAAGACCTCCAATACAGAGTCAAAAGCCTTATGAACCCAGCAAGCGTGAGCAGTGAAAACAGATCATCAGTGAAGCTTCGTTTCTGGAATTCTGTTTCTTTCCTTGGTTTTTCACTGTTTGTAGCTACCTGCAGCCCAGTCACACCCCAAACATTAGGGATCTCCTAAATGATTACGCTTCCTCAGTCTCTGCCCATGCTCAGTGCGATTTCCGCTAAAACATGTTTTTTTGTCAGTCACTTTCAAAGCAACATCTCGATGACTTGTGCTTGGCCAGTGGTCAGTTTTTCCTTTGCATCTCATCTTCTCTCTCCCAGCGATCTGGACAATTTTCAACCAACGTACATAATGTCCAGATGGTCACTAACAACTTGCTCCACTACACGAAAGATGATCGACACGTGTGAACTGAAACTCTGTGTGTGTGTGTGTGTGTGTGTGTGTGTTGTGTGTGTGTGTGTGTGTGTGTGTGTGTGTGTGTGCGCGTGCGCGCGCGCGCGCTCTGAGAACCAGCTAGAACACACTATTGTATCTCTGTCTGACGTGACAATCCGTTGTCGATGGCGTCGATACACAACTCCTCCCAAGGGACACCTGTTTTTCAATCCCCTCTCCCTCCCACCCTCATCTCCCTCTCCACACATACACACGCTTTTTTTCTCATCCCCTGTCTCCTCTCTCTCTGAGTTTCCCTCCCCTCCCTCTTCCTGGAGTGAGGGAAGAGCGGCGATGATGTGTGGGATCGGGTTTCAGACTGGAAGAGGATCAAGCCGCGGAGGGATCGATGGAAAAGAGGACACACACATTCAGAGGCAGAGGCTGTTTTCACCACATGTCGGCAACAGTGGCGAATGGCCGGATACACAGTATGGGGATCATATTAACAGCACTTTGTTGGGGGTGATGGTGGTGGTGGTGGTGGTGATGGCGATGGCAGAGGACGGGGGAGGGGGAGGGTAAAATTCCGGGATCAGGGAGAAAAGTCTCGTTTTTGTAAAGAAAGAAAAGTCGACGCAGCTACAACTTAGAAAATGGATAGAAGATATAAAAAGAAAACTACAACTTAGAAAATGGATAGAAAATGTAAAAACAAAACCCGAAACAAAAAATATGTCACAGTTGACTGTACTGTTATGAAGAAGCATCAGGATTGGACACCATGGTGAACTTGTTTGCTGATGTATTTTTCTCGCATTGAAATTTGCATAGTGCATTTTCTTGTGATGCTCTGCCCTTCCTTGCACTTTCTTGCGTTGTCGATCATTGTTTTAGTTGATATTTGATTATATTGACTTCAAGAAGCGTACGCGGAAATGATAGCAGAAGAGCATCCAAGAGTCATGACCAGGCCGCGTCCCGGTCCTCTGAGAGTGAGAGAAGGTAAAGACCAAAACATGGGTATGATGAAGGGCGGAGGGGTAGGCGGGTTCTTCTCTCAAGACCCGTTGTCCAGCTCTCCCTTAAGTTTCGTCGTCCCGCTTCGTCTACGGTTCTTCTCACTACAGACTTTAGTCGGGCTGAAATCCCAGCTGCTATCGCCAGGGAGAGTGTAACGCTGCCATACCCTCCAGCGTCTGTCTTTCTTTGTTCCTCTGCCTGTACATCAAATTTCAACTTTTAGTCACCACACTCGGCCAGCTACACAGGCTGTCTTTAGGGCTGTCGAACTCACATATGAAAAAAGCCACTTCGCAGACTAGTCAGACCATCGAAAAAAATTATGTCATGAAAAAAAACAAAACCCAAACCAACTCCCAGAACGGTTTGTAACATGGTAGGTAAATTACTGACGCCTTACGGCATATCAAATTACTCCGCTATGAGCGCACGGTATTTCCCTTGATTGTTTATTCCCAGTTTTTAAAAAAAAATGAAGATCGATTGAAAGCCACAAATATGCACAAAAAAGCCATATGGGCAAAAAGACACTCAAGAATGCACTACCAGATTGCAAGAAAAAAGCTGACATGTCTGCATTGTTATCAGATAACAAAACAATTAAGAATTTCCAGAACAAAGACAGGAAAAGGGTCCACACAGACAGAGAAAAAAAGTAGATGACAGTAGAGAAAGACAAAAATCCATAAATGAATAAATGAAAAGGCAGAGTTAAACATGTAACCAGAGGGGGAAGTCACCAGGGGCAGAGAACTTCCAGAAGGCGGCGGAACTGTTTGTGACGGAAGAATCCTAGAAATGCCAATGGGCATTGCCTGGCCTGTGTATTATAAGCCACCCTATGCTTATCAAATCATGCATAACCGTACTAAACGACATTTGTACTGTTCAATACGTGGCATCCTTCAGCAGACAGTACAGCTCAAAATGCTTAATATCTGGGCATGTCTGTCCTAAAACGGGCTTATAGATCATGTATGTATGTATGTGTATGTGTATATATATATATATATATATATATATATAAGTGTATATATATATAAGTATATATATATATATATATATATATATAAGTGTGTGTGTGTGTGTGTGTGTGTGTGTGTGTGTGTGTGTGTGTGTGTGTGTGTGTGTGTGTGTGTGTACATACTCAGTGCATGGCAAAGTCCAATACGAAATCTATCAAAAATATTCCTTGCAACGTCTTCGATAAAACGGTGAACGCCCAGCTACGTTTCATGCAATACATCCTAAAAAAAAAAAAAATAGCTCGATGCCAGGCAGCCTCATTCAATACAATCTCTGCTAAAATGTGCACGGCTCGAGGTCACGTTGCATGGAATCCTCCCACTGGCATATCGGGTGTTGGGCAACGATCCGCTCAATCTGAAAACCACAGGCAGCCACCAACACCTCCCCCCCCCCCCCCCCCCCCTCCTGCGCGCTGAAAACGTGCTAGCTGATTACCTGCATGAGAAGCCCAGCTAGCCCCTGGCGTCCATTTTCCAGTCTGACCACCAGCTGGGCTGTATCAGTATGGCAGAAGTGAGCGCTGCCATTCAATTCCCTTTCCCACACGCCATTCCCAATGGACAGTGTTGACGAATTGCTCCTCTCCCTCTCTCATGCCCATCTCTCCGTTCTCCAAGCCTTCAAGCTTCCACACAGCGAGATGTGCACGATCAAGTCTCAGACAGGGAGTGGATTATGAGATGGCGCGTTAAAAACCCTCCTAGGGAATGGACTGGGACAGTCTGAACAGAAAGTTTGTTCCACCTGATGTCGTCCAAGGCTGGAGATGACGCAATATAGTAACGGATGAAATTTCTCTGCCGAAGCATTGAATTTTGGTTGATATCACTAACACTGACAACAGCTTTTTTTGTGTCATTGCCACCCATCCACACCATCCACATCTCTAGCATCCTCACCATCAGCCCTCCAAGGTCACACACACACACACACACACACACACACACACACACACACACACACACACACACACACACACACACACATACACACACACACTCACCGTCTTTAAGAGATCATTACTTTTTTTGCATAATAATGCCATCGAACACCTCCAGCTCCTGTCCAAGTTCAGCACGACCGATCATCAGATAACCGTTGCACGTACAAGGTTAAAACAACAATTAGCGTTAGTTCCGCTTTGAATCAAACGCTCACAGAACAATGTCGGTCCCTTCTGTACACTATACATAAGCCTTGATGCATTTGTCATATTCAGGGCATTGTTATTACTAACATTTGGGCTCACCAAAGCTTTCTTTACAGTTTTGTTGCATTAGACGTCTTGGTGGAATGTTGTATTTAAATGGTCACAGAAAGCTTGTCGACATTCCTTGAAAAGTGGTATTTTTTTGCAAAATCATTAGAAAATAATGATGTCAGATTAAAATGGTACACACACTCACAGGAATCTTGTTACTAACGTAGTTTTAAATTGTATCGAAGCTTGTCCTACAATAAAGTGCCTGCTGTATAATGATGTGAGAAATTTCATTAAACACTTTTCGGAGTTGTATACATGTCTGATACATCTGGAACGCCCCGGAAAGAAATGTCCATTAAAATATGGAAATGCAAATAATTAAATAAATAAATTAAAATAATAATAATAATATCTCATTTAATTTTATTCTCTGTAATATGCATTAAGATTTCAACATAGACACTATTTTCATTACACCATAACGATTGTCAAACCGTTATATGTCAGTAAAACAAGATTAACCAAGTCTGTTTGCCGCTGAATAATAACATGCAAGTATAAATGCTAATCTCCTAACATTTTCTATCAAATAGAATGATTACAAAACCACTGTTGTTCAAAGAAAAATACATACTACACATAAATGTATTGTTTTTGTTTATTTCTTTCAGCGGCGTATAAATGTAAAATCGCCTGCAGAACCACTCTTTTGGTCTCGTATTTACCCTTCATGTCCACTTGCACATTCAGTTCGTTTGTCTGATTCTATATGCCCTTTGTGTATTTTATCATGTTCAGGATTATACATGTATTCCTTCTTCGTTTCATTCCACATGCATGTTTGTTTGATCAAAGGAGGAAAGCAGTAAAAGTGTGTTGATAATGGCTTCGAAAGTAAATTACAGTATCTGGTAAGACACGTTCATGCCTGGCGGTCATGTTGATCGAACATGCACCAGGACGCTCGATGCAAGGCATAATTCAGGATGAATAGAATAGGTGTCAGATGTTACAGTGGCATGTCGAAAGTAAATATACAGTAATTCAATATTGGTAAGACACGTTTCATGCCTGGCCGGGCATGTGAATCAGAAATGCTCCAGGACGCTCGATGCAGCATAATTCAGGATGAATGAATCCAAGTGTCAGCAAGGTGTTCTAACAGGCAATGCTCCTCTACAAAAAATCATGAATTCAATATTGTGTCTTTTCTTGTCTGGCATGCCTGGAATAAAAGAAAGGGTAGATGCTAGTCGAGATGTGGAGAATAAATGCAATTGTTACAGAGAATTTTACGATGGCGTGTCGAAATTACAAAGTCCTGTATGAACGAAAGATGAAAGGAGATATATGTGCCCGCACCATCTGTCGCTCCACCCTACTGGTGACACAAAAGTGGGTCAACAACTTCGGTTCCGCATCACAGCCCCAAACAGAGATGGATAGCAGAGTCTGAAGGACATTACACAGGAACTACAGACCCTCGGAGCCAAGTGGCCGTAACTCCTGCAGTGAACCCCTTCCCACTGTGAGACGGGCTATCAAACGGCTGACGAACTCTTGAAGGTAGATAGTAAGCTGGAACAGACAGAACATCCTCCGAGTTAAGGAAAAGTGAAATCAATCGCGCGGAAGTACTTCGGAACCGGATGGTGGGAAGTCTTTCACCTGTAGACTGGAGGCGACCGTATTCATCCGTTAGAGCCAGACATCTAATCGACATTTCCCGGCTCAGAACAGGACATGGCCCATTCCACACTTCCATTTTTACAGAAACCAGATTTCTTGCAGACTGCCCGTGTGGTACTCTCCCACAGACATTAGCCACATTTCGCAATGCCTGTTCTACCTTCGATCTGAGGTGAAAAATATGGCCTGGGCCGGTGGGTGGACTTCCAGAAACAACAGTGGGGGTCGGCAGAGAACTGCGGCGGATGTAACCCGGTACATTGGTCTTACAGCTCCGGTGGCCGGGAACGCCGAAGAAGACGTTTGACAAAGAATTCGGGTGGATGTTGCCATTCTGTTCTTTGACTAAGAGTTCAAGTGGATACTGCCATTCTGACTCCTGATGGTGCTCACTCTCTGCTGGGTGCTGTTGACACATTGCGCCTCATCAAATTTCTGAGTTTCCTGCGAAACCCATTCGCAACATCCCTTGTCAAAACCTCCCGGTTCTCCGAGACAGCAAGGGGAGGAGAGTTCAGATGTGGATTATCATGTTTCAGCCTGGATGAAGATCACGCAATGAAACTCAGAATTAGATAAGACCCAATCTGATGGGCGGGACGGGGTGGGTTTTTCTTCTCCCCCAAATGGCTTATTGCAAGCAGGAAATGAGGTCATGATCAACGTCCAGATTCGTTGCGGCATGTGTCCTAATGAAGATCTTTAATAAGAGAAAAAAAAATCAGCAGAATTATTATACGACTTTTTTCCCCTCTGTTGAAGGAACGTAGTCCAAGTGAATCCCACTACAAAATCTGTATGGCAAAGGTTCCAAATTTTTTGCTGTACACACTACATACACACAGAAGTGATCGAGGGGGGAAAAGACTGAGACAGCGTCTGTCTTTGTCCTTCAGAGAAACATCCACGTCCTTTCACACACACACACACACACACACACACACACACACACACACACACACGCACGCACGCACACACACACACACACACACACACACACACACACACACACACACACACACACACACACACACACACATCTACCAACATATGAGAGAGAGAGAGAGAGAGCGAGAGAGAGAGAGAGAGAGAGAGAGAGAGAGACGGGGAAAGTGGTACAGTTAAAATGCTTTCTCTCTGAATCAGTGCATACCTTGAACTTAACCACTTCTTCACTGCTACTACTACTCCCACTACTGCTACTACTACTCTTACTAGCACCACCACCACCATTTCCATAGAGCCCTGTGTGGTCAGCTGATCATGATAATTATGATTGATATTATTTCCATAAAACGCCTTTCACTCATGTGCTTTTATTTCCCCTTGACAAGAAGTTATTTTTTCTCAACAAGTGATCCACAGCAGTCTTTTCTTCAGTTCAGCGTTAACATTTGTCACCCATAACTGTAATCCCCTTATTCTCCTATGGATTTCTATTACCTCATTTTCTTTCAACAGCTCATAATGACGTCCTTAATTTCAGCTTCGCTACGATGAATAGCCCCCCCCCCCGCCCCCTCCCCTTCCCTCCCCCCCCCCCACCCCCCGTGCCCCCACACAGAACCACGATAGATCCGCTCTTTCAAGCAATCGAGACAAGTTGACATTAGACACGCCATCAGCCTGACAGCGGACCCTCTCCTATTCCCAGTCCTCTAGGGGGGGGTGGGTGGGGATAGGGGTGGAGGAGGGAGAAGGTGGATAGGTGGGGGGCAGGGGACAGGGAAGAAAAAGGGAACGCGGAAGGCGGGAGGGCAGGAGGAGGAATAGGGAGGGGGGGGGGGCGAAGGCTGCAGTCAAGTCTCGTCCACTCCTAATCTGGCGTCCTCTGGTCATTGTCCTTCGTCTTCCCCAGATCGCCCTCCAGCCCTCCTTTACATTTACCGTCTCTTCATCCTTCCCTCCCCGCCCCCCCCCACCCCCCCACCCCCATCCCCTCCATCTTGATGAGAAGGCTGCGGTACTTCAAGGCTATCGGTATCGGCCCGATGACCCCACCAGTGTGTTGTCGCTACTGTCAGTGTGGGTTTCCCTCCACATGTCTGGCTTCACGTTGGATTGTGTTTGTACCGCTGAGGCGTGTGGCTGCTCTTGTTGCTGACTTGTTTCTACGTGGGTGTATATTTCGTTTGGTTTCGTCGTTTGCTTGTTTCTTTATTTGCTTGTTTGTGCGTGTATTTACACACACACACACACACACACACACACACACACACACACACACATTATATATATATATATATATATATATATATATATATATATATATATATATGTTGTATTAAAAACAAGTTAAAACCAAGCTTAAAACACCTACAAGCCTGTTTCGCGCTGTGCGGTCGTCAGGGGTGTGGTGGGCTTGTGCTGCCAGTGCTATATATATATATATATATATATATATATATATATATATATATATATATACATATATATATATATATATCTTGCTGTTGTTTTTTTTCCCCGTGCTACATGTGTTTCTCAGGTGTTTTTGATTTTATTCACTGATAAAAACTCCCATCTGTGTCTGCAATTGTTAACCATTTTTGTTCTAATATTTAAAGTTGCTAATTGGGGTTTACATAGTGTATGTATTTCTCTGTAAGGCATAGATTACATCTTTTTGAAATGTTATTGTATGGTGCTGCTCTTTTTAAGATTTTCCAAGATATGTTGTAGTCTGTGTATTTATCTTTAAGTTTCCAAATGTATTTACTCAGTTCTGTTTGGTTTTTATATCTTTCTTTGTTGAATGATTGTTTATGGTTTGCATATCTAGCTTTGAATTGGTTTTCAGTGATACCTACATATGTTTCTTTTGCGTTCTCGGATGTTACAGTGGCTTGGTACACAATGTTGCTGTAAAGGCATTTGTTGCTTAGGGGACACTGTTCTTTTTTGGT
>CM065723.1:44862076-44867076 GCA_033310375.1 Conus canariensis | reverse complement strand
TGATAAGTCTTTGTGCATTCACCCGGTAACGAATGCAGCCAGCAAGGGTTCTAGGGCCCACCTAGGTTCTAGCTAGCTCTAGCTTGACCGAGCTGGAGCTAACTAGAACCTAGGTGGGTCCTAGGACCCTTGCTGTAAGGCCGCGGAGGAACGGGACCGTGGACGTTCCCCACTTGGGCAACGTCCACGGTCCCGTTCCTCCAGAGAACGAATTATGTATATATATATAATTAATTGAAATTAAATTATTGATTATATGCATGCATGCAGCTAGCTGCAGTGCAGTGCAGCTAGCTGCATGGGTGCCTCACACAGGTCAGAGAAGGGTAAGGCGACCGAAGGAGAGGCATGGGATCCGCCTCCCGCAACGCCGTATCCGGGACGCGGTGAGCTGACAGTTCAACTGGCCATACAACCATTCACGCCATGTCACGTTGTGTCTTTCTCCTTTAACAACTTCGTTTATATGCTGACGCAACACATCTAGTTGGAGCCACATCTTAGAAAGAACAAAAAGGATCTTTTAGACAGAGAGGTTTTTCTTTTTTGTTGAACCAAATATGTCGAATAATCCGCCTGTCACTATTTGTAATAGTTTCTGCTTTCAAAAGATCTTCAAAACGCCGTCTTTTCAAAACCGCTTATCCCTTAACTGTTTTAATTATTGTCTGCTACTGTGTGTGTGTGTGTGTGTGTGTGTGTGTGTGTGTGTGTGTGTGTGTGTGTGTGTGTGTGTGTGGTGTGATAGCAGATAAAACTACTTCTGCTTACGTGTTCTACTTCTTTTTAATAACTGATTGATCAATTCATTATCTCCGTTACATTATCATCTTCATCTTTTTGTGTGCTCTGACATGTACAGCGCTGAGAACTCGCACTCGGTGTGAGGCGCAGCGCTATATAAATCTCCATTCATATTATTATCTATCATTATCTAATTTGAAAAAAAAAACTTTGATAAACAAAGGCCATATGCAATTTTTGTCAAACGATGCCAAGTCCAGTGCTAACACCGCCTTTGGCGTAATCATCCGTTTTTTGTTGTTGTTGTTTTTAGAGTTGTCCCTCTGCGTTCTCTACTTGCATGCGTGCCAGCTGTCTGTGGAATCGTTTGAGTCATTCTGGTTTCATCCAGTTATCCAGAAGCCAGTCCAGCCTCAGCTAATTCTCCTCTCGCGCTGTAAAACGGGAATTTGCTTTTTCTTTTCTTTCTTTTTTTATTTTATTTTTTTTTTTTTTACTTCTTTTCTGTTCTGGCTGCTTTTGGTCTGCTTCGTCCAGTCACTGGAATTCTGATTTACAGTTGGGCTGACTAGATGACTAGTTCTGTGTCAAGGTCGTTGAGCTTGGCCATGACAGACCGTCCAGCCCATGACGATGACTTGTTCAAGGACGACGGTTCCGGTGACCTCACAACGTCTGGTTAGAGATGTCGGGAGGCGGAATTCACAGCCCTCGGCAAATCGCCGTAAACACGCACCATGTCTAATTGGCTGTCCACAGAGACGGCGACGGTGAAGGATAGAAACGTAGTGCGATGGTCGGTTAGATTAAAGAGAGAGAGAGAGAGAGAGAGAGAGAGAGAGAGAGAGAGAGAGAGAAGAATTATGAATTAATGTAAACGAGTAAAGCTCTCGGATACAGGGTCAGGGGAGGAGAGGGCAGGAAGGGAATGGGAAACGACTGGCAGGGGAAGGAGGGGGGAGGGGGGAGGGGAGTCTCCAGAGTAGAGCGGATCCTGGATCTAGCTTCAATGTCAGTTCATGAGTGGGGGAAAAAAAAGAAGAAAAATTTTGCCGGTGGAAATAATAATACGTACTGCCTAAAAGAATTATATCCCCTGTATCTCATTTTAGAAACATATGGAACTTGATTAAGAAATGTCAACATTGATCACGAGAAATTTGATATTCTATGAAAGTGTATTCCTTCACGGTGAGCTTTCGAGCTGTACACATGATTTCAGAGTTCACGGGGTGTAAAATGTGTCATCATCTCGATGGGTGCCGGGTCTGACGTTTGATCCAGACCCTCTTTCCGGATCCGCATCAAAAGCTGACGGATTAGTCTTTGGGTCCCCATTCCATCTTTCCAGTAGGCTTGATTAACATCAGTTCAGAATTTTTTTTCTCCGGAATCTTGCTGACGGAAAAACAAACCACTAAGCGGACTCATGTAATATATATAATCTCCTTGGCGGGAATAAGCTTGACAAAAAAGCAGGTTCTTCTGAAATAGTAAATACAGTCGGATGAAAAAGAAAAAAAAAAGAAAAAAAAAGCAAATCGTACACACTTAAAGCAATGACCCGCTAAACTGGAAAAGAAAGAAAGAAAAACAGAAAGGAAAGAAAATGGTTCCCCTCTCAGACATCTTTCAAAGACTCGCTTGCAAACAATTGTCCTTTGGCCTAACGAAAGGGTTCCGATTTAGTTGCCTCAACATTTAGTTAGAACTATCAGACATTGTGTCAACACAGTTTGGATGGGCATCGTTCATTTTACTCTCCCCCCCCCCCCACTCCCTCCCCCTCCTGTCTTCCTTGGCTACAACGCTGAAGTTCCCCACTGAAGAGAGTTTTGCTTACGAGACCATCTTTAATGCCACGAGGAAGGTAGCCACATTCCGTCTTCAGAGATAAGTCCAAACAAACACCAGTGTACATGTTTTGTGTGTGTGTGTGTGTTGTGTGTGCGTGTGGTGTGTGTGTGTGTGTGTGTGTGTGTGTGTGTGCGTGCCTGCGTGCCTGCGTGCGTGCGTGGGTGCGCGTGTGTGTGTATGCGTGTGTGTGTGTGTGTGTGTGTGTGTGTGTGTGTGTGTGTGTGTGTGTGTGTGTGTGTGTGTGTTTGCGCGCGCGCGTGTGTATGTGATCCATCCCACCGACACACGATGCCTACTTTTCTTGTCAACCGTGACCTATCACCTCGGCCGTGAAATCTGCATATCTGGCCAAGCGAATGACGCGACAAGCGGAAACAAAGATAGCGGCTTCGAACAATGCGTCGCCTCCTACACTCCAAACATTGCTGATTAAGCGTCGGATTGTCCGGGCACCTCCCGAGTTTAACGGTATGATTTCAATGATTGCTTTTCCGGTTCTTCGACATCAGACGAAGACAGCGATGACACTGAAACCCAATGTTCTGACCACGCGCTGATGGCTGATGGTCGTGATGAACATCGCAGAGTCGACCGAGCATTGAGGTAGCTCCAGTGAAGTGTGAGTGAGACTTTGTAGGTTCTGGTTTCCGCAGGATCCCGTGAGTGCAGGCAGGCAGTAGCTACAGATTGCTTTTAAAAAAAAGTACTGTGCGCAAAGCGCGAAGTTGTGTTCACTTTTGTAGAATTCCTTTTCGTTTCCGATGTTCATTCTGTGTGTAAGAATGAGCACAGGACAGCAAACAGACCACGACTGTAGTCCCACGACCACAGGAACCAACAACATAGTAGGCAGTGTTCTGAAACAGGACAGGCTGCGTCAACATTCAGACAGAGGCCAAACACCAGAAATTATGACTGCACCCCCTCCTCCCCCCAAAAAAAAACAAAACAAAACAAACAAACAAACAAACAAAAAAAAACATCACTCAAATTCAATATCCCATCACCACTGTCGGACGTTAATAACTGTGTCGTTTCCTGAACAAAATGACGACCAGCTGTTAATCTTAGCTGACTAGACCCGTGCCTTGTGGGACAATACAGTCTTAATGTACTGCAATAATTTGCTGTGCTGAACTGAGGCTTGTATCAAGGTCGAGCATCAAGATCTAAGAGACCTGCACAACAGAATCAGAAGGGAAATGCACACAGTTCATTAGCTGTGACATGGGCCTAGACTGCTGATCACAGGCAGCCACACAGTTCATTAGCTGTGAAATGGGCCTAGACAGCTGATCACAGGCAGCCACACAGTTCATTAGCTGTGAAATGGGCCTGAGAGCGAAACAAGGAAGCACACAGTTCATTAGCTGTGACATGGGCCTAGACTGCTGATCACAGGCAGCCACACAGTTCATTAGCTGTGAAATGGGCCTAGACTGCTGATCACAGGCAGCCACACAGTTCATTAGCTGTGAAATGGGCCTAGACAGCTGATCACAGGCAGCCACACAGTTCATTAGCTGTGAAATGGGCCTAGACAGCTGATCACAGACAGCCGCTGGGTAAGCTGGGCAACCTTTCATGCATTTCAAGATCTGGGTGCACCGGGTGGAACAGTCTCCAAACATATTCTGTGTTGGTCAGGCGAAACACCTCAAATATCCGCCCTTTTTTGCTGTCGGCGTCTGTGAAGTCAGTCATGAAGTCAGTCATGAAGTCAGTCATGAAGTCAGTCATGAAGTCAGTCATGAAGTCAGTCACGAAGTCAGTCATGAAGTCAGTCATGAAGTCAGTCCACGAACTCAGTCCATTGCAGGGCATCAATTACCACACGATTCCCACAGAAAAAAAATCACGTGCACCAGTTCAAATGTCTCTTCCGTTTATTAATAAGTTATGTCTAGCGAACCGGTGATCTCTCTGTACTATATTCATTTCCTTCGACCTATTTGCCTTCGATCACTTCCACTGATTATCCGTCGCTTCTATCCCACTAATCACACTGCTGTATTCAACCATGAACGCGTTCCGGAAAATCGATCGTGAAGTTGTTTTCATGATACTGATACACAAGCGCAAGCGCGCGTTTGTGATACGAGTGTGTGTGTGTGTGTGTGTGTGTGTGTGTGTGTGTGTGTGTGTGTGTGTGTGTGTGTGTGTGTGTGTATGAGTATGTGTCTGTGGGGGAGACTTAGAGGAGAGGCTTGTATTACACGACAACTCCCGGGAGAAATTTGTATACTTGTATTACATGATATCTCCTACCACTTTGCTCCCTCTTTCACCCCCCCCCCTACCCCCCCCCCCCCACCCTCTCCATTTCTTTTATATAATTTCCCCTCTTATTACCCGTCTACCTTGCCACATACACACACCCTCCCCTCCCTCCCGTCTCT
>CM065723.1:44852076-44854576 GCA_033310375.1 Conus canariensis | reverse complement strand
CTCCTGTCGATTTCTTTTAAAAGCTCTTTGTCCTTCATTTTTCCGTTGATCCCTCCCCCCCCCCTCCCACCATTCACCACCACTACTCCTCCACGACTCCTCTTGTCCATTTCCTTCCGCACCCCTAATCATTATCATCATCGTCAACAACAACAACAACAACAACAGTAACAACATCGGGAGTACGGGTCTTTTACTTCAGAAACCTATGCTGAGTTACGTCTTTGGTCTCGTCTGCATCATCGTCGCCGTCCTCTCCGACGTTGTCTGCCAACAAGGTGACCAGTAACGCTATGCAGCCGTGATAATTATTCGCCCTGCGTTAAGACTGACCAGCGGTGATTTACAGCAATTCATCGGACTTGGTAAAAGCTTGTCTGGTAAGGGACACCCATCCCACCACCAGCCCTTGACCAACACAATTATGCGGGGAAGGGACGATGCGGAGGGAGCTCCGTGGAAGCTGGACACTGGGGGAAGAAAAGCCGAGAAGATACGAGCGGACATTGTCAAAGTACCGGACAGGAAAGTAAGGTCCCCTCCATGCTCTGGGACACCACGGAGGCCAGAGGGCGGGGCGGTCTTTGATTGCTCCCGAGGGTTTGTTCCAGAATCTCTTCGACTTCCCGTCACAGCGGCAGTGGATTGATGGACCAGAAACCGAAAACGGTGGGCGGGTGGGGAGGGGGGGGGGGGAGAAGGGGCGTGGGAGGGGGTAGGATGGGGGATGTGGAGGAAGAAGGCGGCTGGGAGTGTGATCAGCATGGTTGTGCTATCATGGATTTAATCCAGATGCAAAGCTTGAGGAGAAACAGCCAAACAATGACTTAAAAAAAAATCTCTCTAAATACTTTGGGAGTGGGGGTAGGGCATCCCAGAGATGATCTGTTGGTCATTGTAATCGTTCTAAATGTATGGCCCCTCACAAACGTCAGCAATGTGACTGTCTTTAGCAGACTTCTGAAGCACAAGGAGTTCCCATTCCAATCATCATGCATCCCTTCGTGTAAGGGCACACGATATGAACGCTTTTTGTAAACCGTTTTTCCAACACGTGTTCAAACAATAAACAGAACATTATCTCATTCAAAGCATGTCATTTTTGAAATATGTCAAAAAAAAAGATAACGAAACACTCTCTCGCGGTACACTATCCGATCTAATGTGTGTTAAAAACAAGTAACCTACCATTAACGCCTTCTGTGCGGTCTTTTTTTAACAGGTGTTCATGACGAATTAGCATAATATTAACTCTTTTCGCCCACTGTCTCATCTTTAATCTTATGATCATACTATTAACTGTCTTCTCACCTTTCTTGATGACGTAAGGCTGATCCAGCTCAATGGCGAAGGATTCCGTCTTTTCGTACTCCTCATCGTCCACAATGTGGATCTTGATGTACTGCCTGCAACACACACGGACAACAATAGGTTAACTGGGGCACTGACACAACCTGTGAGTATTCAATAACTTCATCGTAGAACAGCACAGCTGTCGGTTCGAATCCCATGTGTGTGATTGTGATGCATGCATTTGTATCTGGGTACGTCTCTTCGGCCCCTCCCGCTCAAACCCACAACTGGAGAGTGCTGCCCTCTTGATGAATGCCGCTCTGCGGGTGTCCCTCAAACTACAGCCTCCAGCACTGTAGGTCTCTCTCTCTCTCTCTCTCTCTCTCTCTCTCTCTCTCTCTCTCTCTCTCTCTCTCCTCTCTCTCTCTCTCTCTCGGACACGCTCGACGCCCTAATTCATTACGCAGGGAGACATAAAGCACTACCTATAATCTTCGATCGAAATCACAAACTCAACAGCATCATCTTCGTCAAACTCATTGCTCATCATTGAAACATACAAATGATGAGGCTGTTCAAGCGCTGTTATGGTGGTGACCGCAGATTGGATTTTTCCCTACACTCCCATGGCTGTGCGGACTTCCAGGTATATCATTCGTGTCAACAGGTTCATGGGACTTGGTTGGAAGACCTTGAAGTCCTCTGAAGAGGGACCTTAATTCCCGCCCTCACATCGATTTTTTTTTCTTTTTCTCTTTTTTTCTTTTGCTGCCCCATCTTCTGTGCGACCTCAGAGGCAGTGCACCCACGCCGCTCATTCCGGCACCCCGTCCACAGCCACAGACCGGCCTGGCCCGCCGTAGCCCCGGCACCGGTCATCCAGAGGGAGCAGTCAATGTCAAGTCGTCAAGAGGCAACCCATCGGGGGAGACACTGCATTGCTGCCGAATCACTTCGAATGTGTTCAGTGGCGCCTGTTCTGATCCAACATACGCAGGACTCCACCCACTAAGCCCTCTACTGACAACAATAATTGCTTAGGCGCGGAGCCGGCGTCAGTGAGCTCTCACTCTGGACGCGCCCTCATATCGAATTGCTCCCTGTCGCATGCCAGTGTGACCGAACAAGATGGGTGTGGCTGTGCGATGTTTCCAGAAAGAGCTGCTAGGATCAAAGGTTCGTAGGAGTGCGGGAGAGGGGGGGGGGG
>CM065723.1:44834576-44847076 GCA_033310375.1 Conus canariensis | reverse complement strand
TCTTTCTGTCTGTCTGTCTGTCTGTCTGTCTGTCTCTCTGAATTTATCCACCTCCCCCTTGACTCTCTCTTTCTTTCCGTGAGAGTAGTAGTGCATTCACTGTTTTTTCTGCAGATGTAATTTACATAGTGCTCCCTCCCTCCCTCCCTCCCTCCCTCCCTCTCTCTCTCTCCGAGTTTGTGCGAGCCCCTTTCTCTCATTGCCAGGGCAGAAGGTCTGTCTGTTCAACTTTGCATCTGCATCAGTGGTTGAAATTTACTCAATAACGCCAACGTTTATTTAGGGCGAACAAACAGACACGGCGTCTCAAAGGAACCCCCGCGGGGGAGTCCCAGCGGAGAAGTATATACAAGCTGACAGAGCCAACGGTGCGTTGGCACTCGACGGCCGATAGCAGAGGAGCTTGTCAATCTTGACTGATGCTCGCTCCTTCGTGTCTTCTTTGACTATCTGATCTCGGTCTCTGTCAGTCGGCCTGACTGTCTGTCTGTCTGTCTGTCTACCTGCAACTCTTGTCTTTGTCTCTGTTTCTCCTTCTATCTCTGTCTGTCTCTTCAACTTACGTCCGGAACCGTTACCCCCACTGCTCCTCTCTCTCTCCCTCTCTGTCTCTGTCTCTCTCGTTTTGTTTGTTTGGTTGTTTTTTTTTCTTTATTTGTAAGTTTCCTTCGGTTTGACTACCCACCATGTCACTATTACTTTTATAAACAGTCTGCTTATCATTGTAGAATTAGCTTACAGTGTTGCTATGTTGAATTTCAGTATGAATGATATGTGTTGAAATAATGTATGCATGACAAAGACAGATTGTAAGACTAGGCCCTGCCCTAAAATCTTCATCCTTGCGTATAAAAGATCAATCAATCAATCAATCAGTTCTCTCTCTCTCTCTCTCTCTCTCTCTCTCTCTCTCTCTCTCTCTCCTCTCTCTCTCTCTCTCTCTCTCTCCCCAGCTTTTGCCATCCTGATTCAAGCAAATTCTTTTTATTACATGTACGAGGTCTTAGTAGGATAATCAGAGCTTTAGCATTCAGATTATCTTAAATTCTCCAGTTTCAAAGTATCACAAAGAAAAAAAATGTGCATGTTATACAAAACTGACATTTGAACACATTTTGCTATACTGTGAACAATGTGCTGTTTTTATACCGGCCAATTATCTTTTACATATTCAACCGGTAGTTTCTTGTGAATCCTATCCTACCATCCATCCCCACTTACCTATCCCCACACCTCACCCAATCCCACATTTAGTCCAACATCAACCACTTACCCTTTTCTATTTGTGTTTATTTGTTTTGTTTTCGGTTTTGGCTTTGGCTTATTCTACTGATCGTCATTAATCTACTGACGTAATTCATTTCAAGTCTAAAATCGCCAAAGTAAATGAACAAAATACAAATACTAGGGAATACTAGGAAGAACATGAGGAAATTAGAATGGAAACCCTTAGAAGAGAGAAGAGCTTTTTATCAAACTTAATACCTTCTTCAAAGGCAGAGCTAAGCTAATTGATATCCCAATGGAACAACTAGTATTGAATAAAAGTAGCACCAGGAGTGGCGGTCAATCTTATGTCATACCTGCATCAAATATTGACAGCCACTTACATTCATTTTATCCTAGTTCTGTACGGCTGTGGAACTCACTGCCGGGTGCCATCAAGATTGCCACAAATGCAGTCTCGTTTAAAAATCAAATTGACACGACAGTCTTGAGATCTGCATATTGACTGATTTTTTCTATTTTAACTTCCCCAGACATTTTATGGTTACCTGGGCCTGAACCTGGCCATTGCTTTTAACTTTTTGAATATCGTGTGCGACCCCTTGTTGCCAAATTTTGCTCCAGGGCCAACAGGCTGAGTCGCACTTTATTTTATTTTATTTGTTAATATGCGCACTGGTGACCTACTCGTTTTGAGTGAACCAGTCTTTTAGGAAGAAGAAATAAATGATCCAGCCATCTCTCTCTCTCTCTCTCTCTCTCTTCTCTCTCTCTCTCTCTCTCTCTCTCCTTTCTCTCTCTCTCTCTCTCTCTCCTCTCTCTCTTAGTTTTCCCTGGTTCTGTTTTATTTTATATAACCGGAACGAAACAGAAACACACACACACACACACACACCACACACACACACACACACACACACACCACACACATACACACACACACACACACACACACACACACACACACACACAACACAACACAACACACACACACAACACATACACACACACACACACACAACGCGCGCGCGCGCGCGCGAACGAGAGAGAGAGAGAGAGAGAGAGAGAGAGAGAGAGAGAGAGAGAGAGAGAACGCGCTTCTATCCCCAACGTGCTAGTATTGAATAGAACAATGGACATCGATTTGATTATAGTATAAGAAGAATAAAAGAACAAACGTGAATTGTTCAGTTCATTGTTGAGACCACTATATAGAAACACGCACGTTTGCGCTCGCGCGATTGCACAACACACACACACACACACACACACACACACACACACACACACACGCACACACACATACAACACAACACAAGCCGAAAATTCAATAGTAGGAGCAGATAATGAAAATATGAAACCTCGAGCAAGCAGCCGACTTTTCAATATGACATCTCTCCATCCCCTCCAGCTTCCCTGGCCCCTCCCTCTCCCTCCCTTCCTGGCAGCAAAACACTCTTCCCAGCAAACACTGACAGATGATAGAGAGGATGACGAAGTAAGATGGAGGGAGGGATTGGATGGAGATGGGCAGCGCACTTCAGGGGAGGTGTGGTTTAGCTAGAGATGGACAAGCTTGCAGGGAGAAAAAGGAAAGGCAAAATAAATAAACTGCCTGTAGAAAGCAAAGCACGCCTCAACTCTGAAGAAATCTATGCAAAAAGATCATCACAAACAGGAAATTAGCTTTAGGCACGCCATCATTTGACACGAGGTACATGCACGCGACGGCGTATGCGCGCATGGACGGACACGCAGACAGACAGACACACACACACACACGCGCGCGCGCGCGCACGTACATACAATCATACGCAGGCACGCGCACGATCAACCAGAGCACATGCTTGCACTCAGACATGTTTACGTTAAGTTAGCACGTGCAAAGCAAGGACGAAGGTAGGTTAAAAAAGAAAAAAAAAAAACTACAAAAAACGTATGCATGCATGCGCGAACATTTTCATACGTATAAAAGACACGCACACACCCACACGCAAACCTATACGCACATAAAGATGCAAGCTTGCATGTGTGCACTGCCTACCCAAGTCACGCAAGTGCTCGGACGTAAACCGAGAGCAATAATGCAAGTACTTCCATAAACGTGCACATATTCCGGAAATACACATATGCACCTAACCTACGGGAAAACGCGCACCATGAACGCACGCACAAACCACCGTACTTTCCCCCACATGAAGGGTAGCCGTTATTTTGACTACACCGCTGACCTCAATTCGATGATGGTTGCATTATCCTGAATCTGACGGGGAAACTGGTGACACGAACTGAAATTATCCCGACAAAACTACCCCTCGAGTAACTTTTGACAGTCTACCAGAATTACTGGCTGGGGCAGTTCCGGATATGTATCAGAAACACACCCCCTGGAGAGTCTCTCCGGTTATTTCTGTCCTAACTTCCACGCGGTGTCATTGCCCTTACTCTCACGCCATTATTTTTTCCCTACCTCCCCATTGCACATCCACATCTAGGCAGTTCTGTCACGGTCCCTCTAGGCCCTCTGCCTTGCCTTGTCTGGAGGCCGGGTGATCATTTATCACTGCAGTCCAACGATGAGTCTCAGGTTCGGAATACTTGGCAGTTTCGGAACATAAATACAACCACAATAAGGTCATTAGCAAAGATATACAGAAATGAGAGAAAACAATGGGGGAAGTCAGAAGCACAGAGGGGAGGGTTAATTTGATGTCCCATATTATTTTGCCACCTCCATCCTCTCCCCTCCCGTTTCCCACCTCTTTCCCTCCTCTCCTGCACGATTCCTGTTAACTGTTCCTCCCTCATTACTACCATCCCTCGCCATCTGCTCTGCTCCTTTCTAGATTTAGTGTACTGTTCGTTGGTATTGTTGACTGCTTCGTTACCGTGCCATGGTATTTTGATGGGTTTGTTAACATCTGATGGTGTTTTTGTGGCTGTGTTTGTTTTTTTTCTCGTGTATTTTTTTAAATTTTGTTTTTCAAGTGGTTGACAGCTTTATGGCATTATTAACATATAGTAGTGTTTTTATGACCATAATAGCACATGATGGTATTTTCATTGCTATGTTACTATATGATGGTATTTGAAATTGCTACGTTACCTTATGAACGAGTATGTTACCAAGTGATGCTATGATAGACTGGCATGTTATCTCGTGATAGTATGTAAGATTGGCTTGTTATCTCGTGATAGAATGTAAGATTGGCTTGTTATCTCGTGATAGAATGTAAGACTAGTATGTTATCTCATGATGGTACTTTAGATGCCTATGTTACCTCATGGACATGTATGCTATCCAGTGCTAGTATGTTAGATCAGAATGTTACCCTGCCATGGTATTTTCAGTGGCTGTGCTACCACGATTTTAATATTTCAGATGGTATTTTACCACGATATGATATTTTAGATGGCTTTGTTACCCTGTGAGGTTGTTTTACATGGCTACGATACCTCGTGATTGTATTTTAAATAGCTATGTCAGCCCGTTTTGCTGTTTTAGAAAGCTAATTTACCCCCGTGTTGCAGTTTTAAAAAGTTATGCTGACCCGTCTTGGAATTTTAGACGGCTATGTTACCTTGTGGTCGTGGTCCAGGAGGCCATACCTTCCTGTGATATTTTAAATGGTCATGTTACTCGAAGAGGGTATTTTGGATGGCTGTGTTACCCCGTGATGGTATTTCAGATATCTATGCAATCCACTGATGGTAGTTCGCATGGTTTCGTTCTCCCGTGAAGCCATTTAGATGGCTGTCACCCCGTAATGGTCTTTATATGGTCACGGTATCCCATGGCGGTACTTTGGATGTTTAGTTTAACCCGTGGTGGTGTTTAAGTTGGCTATGCCATCACATGGACGGCATTGCAGACGCTCTGTCATCTCGTGATGGTAGTTCAGACAGCTGTCTTATTTGGGGATGGTATTTCAGAAATGAAATAAGGACATTGTCGATGATTATGTTACCTCGTGAATGATATCTTAGATAGTGATATTATCACAAGATGGTATTTTAGATGTTATCAGTCAGGGTCTGTTTAGATGGTTATGCTATCAAATTAAGGTATTTTTAAGAAAAAATATTATCCTTTGATGGTTTCTTAAATGGCTATGCTGTCTAATCACATGCTAGTATTTTACAGATGGCTTTGTCCTACCGTGGTATTCCTGATGGCTATAATATTAATCTTGAAAGGATCTTAAATCACTATGTCAGATTCTACGTTCCCAACTCCTTCCCTCACGAACCCTTCCCTCCCCTTCCCTCTCTCTCTCCTGCCCCCTCTCGCCATCCCCTGAAGGCTAAAGCAAATGAGAGTGAGTGGGGGCTTTCCAGCAAAGCTACACGGGTCAGCCCATGGATATCGATGTCTGGGAGCTAAGGGAATGAGAAAGGTATTGACCCGAATCGCGACGTGTAAAGCGTTTCCCGGCGCCCTGCTTTGGAACACAAAGTCGATGGAAAGTAAACTCTCGGGACAGCGTATGGATCGTGGCCGGGAGAGGGCGAAACATGTCACGATAAGCTATAAGGAGGAAAGAATATTTGGCAGAGCTGTTGGGGTTCTGGACCTGCTGCAAAGCCGTCAACACAGTTGTACAGCCCTGTCAGCAACCCCCTTTTCATCAGTGAAAGGAAAGGACAGTGGTTCGCGAACGGGGATTATGGAAGGAAAGACAGATAGAAAGGAAGAAGGGGGGTAAAGAGAGAGAGAGAGAGAGAGAGAGAGAGAGAGAGAGAGAGAGAGAGAGAGAGAAGAGAGAAGAGAGAAAAGGAGAAAGAGAAGACGGGTTAAAAAGAGTTGTGTAGCTTACAATGTATGCATGCGAATGTTTTAGATATGCACCGTGCATGTGCATGAGTGTTTATGTAATCGAAGAATACTGAAGTGTGTGAATGTGCTTATTATCTATAAATCTTTCGTCTATTTCGATAAAAATTTTAAAAAAAAACAACAGTTTAACAGAAAAACCGAAGGAAGAAAAAAAAGCAAGGGGAGAGGGGGAGGAAAGAAGAAGAATGGAAAAGTGAAAAACGTTGATTTATAAAAGGCAGGAAAAATACAGAAAAAGGAAGTAAAAGAAAGAGAAGAAAACCAAGTTGGAATAAACAAAGCAATGAAAAGAATAACGGCAACAGATAAAGGATAAGAAGCAGGAGGAGGAAGGGGGTGAAGGGTAGACGAGAGGAAACATTAAAGAATGAACAGAAGAGAATAAAAACAAACAGGGAAAAAGGAAACAAACACAGGTAAACAAAGAAGGGGGTAAAGAGGTACAGGGGATGGGAAAGGAAGCAAGGAATAACAAAGGAAAACAAACAAACGAAAACCAGACAGAACAAAAAAAAAGGCACAATCATGATGTCGTCGAAAATCCATCAACGAACGCGGCAAGAAAACAGGTTCTCCCTCCAACGTGTGAGAAGAGACAAAAGGTCAGAAAAATATTTGCCTTCATTCGCGAAAGGACAAAACATGCGGCCACAAATATAGGCTGAAAAAATAAGGGCAACGATGGGGACAGCCCAGCTCCTGAATATTTTAACCCGAAAATACTCCGTTTGATGAATGACCCCCCGAATCCTCTATTTGATAAAGTGGTTCACCCTGCCCCTGACACCCTTCTCCAAGCTAGTGGGAATATCGCTGGGTGATCGATCAGGTTATGTATGGCTTCTTGAGCTTGTCACATATCAAGCCTTTCGTCCTCTTCTTCTTCTTCTTCTTCTTCTTCTTCTTCTTCTTCTTCTTCTTCATCACTTCCTTTTTCTTTTCAAATTCTCCTCATCCTTCCTCTTTTCTTCCTGACTTCTTGTTCGTCTTCGTCTTCGTCTCCTCCTCCTCCTCCTTCTTGTTTTTGTTCTTGTTCTTGTTCTTGTTCTTGTTTTTGTTTTTCTTCTTCTTGTTTTTCTTCTTCTTCTTCTTCTTCTTCTTCTTCTTCTTCTTCCTTGTTACGGATAGGGGATCGTGTGCCAAAATGCAGTCTGTTGGTGTAGCTTTTTGACAATGATGATGATGATGATGACGATGATGATGATGATGATGATGATGATGATGATGATGATGATGATGATGAAGATGGCGGTGATGGTGGTGGTGGTGGGGGCAGAGATGGTGGTGGTGATGATCTTAATTATGAGGAGGATTCTGATGTGCATGAATCTCCAGAGTGTACTTTAGACTACCCTCAGCACAAGATGAAGCACTTAGTATACTTTCAAAGAAAATATTGCTCTGCTCTCATCTTCTTCATTTTTCCACACCCCATCTCTCTCTCTCTCTCTCTCTCTCTCTCTCTCTCTCTCTCTCTCTCTCTTGCTCGCTCACTCTGAATGGGGATGCCACCGAAGAGATAGAAATATAAGAAAAGATGATATGAGAGAGAGAGAGAGAGAGAGAGAGAGAGAGAGAGAGAGAGAGAGAGAGAGAGAGAGAGAGAGAGAGAGAGAGAGAATATGAGAATGGTGCATTCCAAAATTGTAAAAATGAAGACAGGGATTAGGTTGTAACCAACATGCACACACACACGAGCGCACACACGCGCGCACACACGCACGCACGCACACACACACACAAACACACACACACACACACACACACACACACACACACACACGCACGCACGCACGCACGCACGCACGCACGCACACGCACAGACACACAGACACACAGACACACACACACACACACACACACACACACACACACACACACACACACACATCTGCCTCCTTCTCCTCCACCGTACTGGCTCCTCTCCGATTTTGCTCCAACTCTATAGAAGAGCGGCAGACCTCCGATGGAACTTGGCAGAGAGACAAGTATCTGAAATTGCCGGCCTCCTCAAGAGACTTAGTGACAGCATGGACAGCCTCCAAGACAGCCTCCAGACGGCCCCTGGAGAACTACCGACTGCAGAATATTCCCAGTCTCGCCCCCTACCCCTCCGTCTTACAGACAGCGCCCCCGGAGTGTGCAGCGTTGCATCGTGTCGTGTCGTGTCGTGTCGTGTCGCAGGTCCTACGGTGGGGACTGTGCGGTGCACGCCCAGAACTGGTACTCAGGGTTCACAGCTTCAGAGAGAGAGAGAGAGAAGAGAGAGAGAGAGAGAGAGAGAGAGAGAGAGAGAGGAGAGAGAGAGAAGAGAGAGATTGTGAGAATGTGATCTGTATTAGAGAAAACGCGTTCCTTACCGCATGGGGAAAAATACATTTTCATTTCATAAACCATTTGGGGAATTGTTATAAGCAACCGATTCAGATAAACCATCAAGTTCGTGTCTCCACGAGTGAACGCTGACGAAAATTGTATGGACCACTGAGGTGAGAGAGAGAGAGAGAGAGAGAGAGAGAGAGAGAGAGAGAGAGAGAGAGAGAGAGAGAGAGAGGAGGAGAGAGAGAGAAGTAGACATAGATACAAAGATATAGCTACAGTCTTCTTTGTATCGAATTGTTTTGTGCTGCTTTGCATTGCATTGTATAGTATTTGTCGTAGTGTATTGCACCGTATTGTATCGTGTAATAGATATTCTATTATATTATTGCAGTGTATTGTGTTGCATTCTACCACAATGTGTTAAACTGCATGTTTTTTGTTACATTGTATAGGACTGCGCTATACTCTGTTGAAGTGCACTGCGTTTTCTATTCCTTTGTTTGTGCCTTTGTCACACTGCATTACACTGTACTGAGTTGTATTGTTAGGGGTTTGTTTTGTATACTACTGTCTTGTATGGCATCGTGTTGTACAGTGTTGCACTGCTGTATGACACAGTTCTGTGCTGCATGGCATCGTATTGTACAGTGTGGCACTGCTGTATGACACAGTACTGTGCTGTATGGCATCGTATTGTACAGTGCGGCACTGCTGTATGACGCAGTACTGTGTTGTATGGCATCGTATTGTACAGTGTGACACTGCTGTATGACACAGTACTGTGGTGCATGGCATCGTATTGTACAGTGTGACACTGCTGTATGACACAGTACTGTGTTGTATGGCATCGTATTGTACAGTGTTGCATTGCTGTATGACACAGTACAGTACTGTGTTGTATGGCATCGTATTGTACAGTGTGGCACTGCTGTATGACACAGTACTGTGCTGTATGGCATCGTATTGTATAGTGTGGCATTGCTGTATGACACAGTACTGTGCTGTATGGCATCGTATTATACAGTGTGGCATTGCTGTATGACACAGTACTATGTTGTATGGCATCGTATTGTACAGTGTGGCACTGCTGTATGACATAGTACTGTGTTGTATGGCATCGTATTGTACAGTGTTGCATTGCTGTATGACATAGTACTGTGTTGTATGGCATTGTATTGTACAGTGTTGCTTTGCTGTATGACATAGTACTGTGTTGTATGGCATCGTATTGTACAGTGTTGTATTGCTGTATGACATAGTACTGTGCTGCATGGCATCGTATTGTACAGTGTGGCACTGCTGTATGACACAGTTCTGTGCTGCATGGCATCGTATTGTACAATGTTGCACTGCACTATGACACAGTACTGTGGTGCATGGCATCGTATTGTACAGTGTTGCACTGCTGTATTACACAGTACTGTGTTGAATTGAGTAAAATTCTATCATAACTCTGCGAATATTTACGCACACCCCTTCAGACGCACCCAGGGCATTCTCAATACAAAAAAAAGTTTGAAATCCGATATGACCCCCACCCCCTCCCCTCCCTTTCGTCCAATCCTTCTCCTGTGAGAAAACAAAACGATGGATTTCAACTCAGCTCCAACATCAAGGCACACAAAAGTGAGGGCCTCACTCACAGACCTGTGATATTGGCCAGACCAATTCCTCCCGCTGCCAGACTCGGCGCTACCGCCCTTCAAATCGATTTTTTCCTTCTCCCCTTCTTCTCACATCTCAGTTTCCCTCGCTTTTTGTCTATCTGTTTGTCTTTACTGTTCGGAAACCGGAAAAAAAAGACAGAGTTATAACCAGGGACACACAGATGGGTCCAATCTGGAGAGTGTAGACAGCCAGATGGGTAGACAGACTAAGAGGGACGGGGAAGAAGGGTTGGAGGATACGAGAGAGAGAGGTGGGGGGAAGGGATGGGGAGAGAGAGAGAGAGAGAGAGAGAGAGAGAGAGAGAGAGGTGGGAAAAAGGATGGAAAGAGGGAAAGAGAGAGAGGGAGAGAGAGAGAGAGACGACAGACAGACAGACAGACAGAGACAGAGACAGAGAGAATGAGTGAGAGAGAGAGAGAAAGAGAGAGAGAGAATAGACAGACGAACAGACAGACAGACAGACAGAAGCAGTGTGTGTGTGTGCGCGCACGCGCGCGCGTGCATGCGTGCGTGCGTGCATGGGTGGGTGCGTGTGTGTGCGCGCGCGCACGTGTGTGTGTATGTGTGTGTGTGTGTGTGTAGTGTGGTGTGTGTGTGTGTGTGTGTGTGAGTGGTGTGTGTGGTGTGTGTGTGTGTGTGTGTGTGCAGGAGACAAGGGATGCGGAGAGAGGAGAGTGTGTGTGGTGTGTGTGTGTGTGTGTGTGTGTGTGTGTGTGTGTGTGTGTGTGTGTGTGACAGAGAGAGACAAAGAGAGAGTGAGAGAGAGAGAGAGAGAGACTGTGTGTGTGTGTGTGTGTGTGTGTGTGTGTGTGTGTGTGTGTGTGTGTGTGTGTGTGTGTGTAGGGGAACGCGCCAAGTGAGAAGACGAGTGAGAGAGGAGAGAGAGAAGACAGACAGAGTGTGGTGTGGTGGAGAGTGAGTGGTGTAGGATGGGGGGGTGGGCCAGCTAGTGATGCAAGGAGGATGTACGGGCGTGGTAATGAATATGTAAGACAGAGAGAGAACGTCTGTCAGCATAAGCAAGACAGACGACGCACAATACAAAATCGTCGGAGAGAAAAAAAGAAGGAGATCGCGGCAAGAGGAAAGGCACCAGAGCTAAAGGGCAAGGAATTCAGCTAAGGAGATTTATAGCATCAGAGAGTCTAACGTGCTCTGTTCGCATGCTCCCAACGTCCTTCATACTCTCCTGAAAAAAATCTTGAGATCGCCGCATTGAGAAAACCACTGAAACTTGAATGCAATTCACTCTCCCTCTCTCTCTCTCTCTCTCTCTCCTCTCTCCTCTCTCTCTCACCACGCCTCCCTCCCTCTCCTCCAGAAAAAAAAATCTTGAAAGAAATCGCCGGCAATTGAGAAAACGCAAGCTGAAACTTTAGGGAATGGTCAATTCATCTCTCTCTCTCTCTCTCTCTCTCTCTCTCTCTCTCTCTCTCTCTCTCTCTTACCACCGCCTGCCCCTCTCCCTCTCTCTCTCCCCTCGAAAAAAATCTAGAAAGAAATCGCCGGCAATTGAGAAAACGCAACTGAAACTTGGATGGCTAATCATCTCTCTCTCTCTCTCTCTCTCTCTCTCTCCTCTCTCCCCTCTCTCTCTCTCTCTCTCTCACCCTCTCTCTCTCCTCTCTCTCTCTCTCTGCCTTCAGTACACATCTCCTCCTCTCAAAATCGGTTGAAGAATTGTCTAAATAACTTCCCTTCCCAAAACAAAATCAATCGATTACCTTGCAAGCCTCTTTCTGTGTCCCGATTTCTGTCTGTTCTCCCTCCCTCCCTCTCCCTCCCTCCCTCTCCACTCTCATCTCTCTCTCTCTCTCTCTCTCTCTCTCTCTCTCTCTCCCTCCCTCCCTCCCTCCCTCCCCCTCCCTCCTCTCTCCTCTCTCTCTCTCTCTCTCTCTCTCTCTCTCTCTCTCTCTCCTCTCTGTATCTCCTTCCCCTATCAGAATCCCTCACATGTCTCACAGTTCCACTGTGGCTCAACTTCCCTCGAAGCAGTTCTATGGAAAAGCTTACACGCTAGTTCCAACCTTCGTCTCCTATTCTTTCTTTCTTTCTTTTTTGCTATCTTTCTTTCTTCTTCATCTTCTTCCTTCCTTCTTTCTTTCTTTTTTCTTTTTTCCTTCCTTCCTTCTTTCTTTCTTCCTTTCCTTCTTTCTTTCTTTCGTTTCTTTTAAGTAGTGTACGCTAATCAATTAATAGGCTGTTTTCTGTGTTCAGGGGAGAACATCATTCTTTTTTTTAATCCAGCTCGAAGGAGGGTAGACACATTTTTTACCACCACCACCACCACCATCCACCGGCCTGCTAGTCAGCGATCAGTTTGAATTCTACACAGAACCAAACGACAAAGAAACAGGAAGACAGTACATCGTCGTCGGCTATATCTGATCAGCAAGTCACCCCAACTAGACAACCTGTGTATTGCATTTTAACTGGCAAATGATGT
>CM065723.1:44819576-44829576 GCA_033310375.1 Conus canariensis | reverse complement strand
GGACAATATTGCCTTCACTCCTCTTTGTCTGTCTCCATTTCTTACTGATAGGACAATATTGCCCTTGTTCTTCTTTGTCTGTCTCCATTTCTTACTGATAGGACAATATTGCCCTTGTTCTTCTTTGTCTGTCTTCATTTCTTACTGATAGGACAATATTGCCCTTGTTCTTCTTGTCTGTCTTCATTTCTTACTGATAGGACAATATTGCCTTCGCTCTTCTTGTCTGTCTTCATTTCTTCCTGATAGGACAATATTGCCCTTGTTCTTCTTTGTCTGTCTCCATTTCTTACTGATAGGACAATATTGCCCTTGTTCTTCTTTGTCTGTCTCCATTTCTTACTGATAGGACAATATTGCCCTTGTTCTTCTTTGTCTGTCTCCATTTCTTCCTGATAGGACAATATTGCCCTTGTTCTTCTTTGTCTGTCTCCATTTCTTACTGATAGGACAATATTGCCCTTGTTCTTCTTTGTCTGTCTTCATTTCTTACTGATAGGACAATATTGCCCTTGTTCTTCTTTGTCTGTCTTCATTTCTTCTTGATAGGACAATATTGCCTTCGCTCTTCTTTGTCTGTCTTCATTTCTTCCTGATAGGACAATATTGCCTTCGCTCTTCTTTGTCTTTCTTCATTTCTTCCTGATAGGACAATATTGCCCTTGTTCTTCTTTGTCTGTCTTCATTTCTTCTTGATAGGACAATATTGCCTTCGCTCTTCTTTGTCTGTCTTCATTTCTTCCTGATAGGACAATATTGCCCTTGTTCTTCTTTGTCTGTCTTCATTTCTTCTTGATAGGACAATATTGCCTTCGCTCTTCTTTGTCTGTCTTCATTTTCTTCCTGATAGGACAATATTGCCTTCGCTCTTCTTTGTCTTTCTTCATTTCTTCCTGATAGGACAATATTGCTTTCGCTCGTCTTTGTCTGTCTTCATTTCTTCTTGATGTAGTACTATTGCCTTCAATCTTCTGTCTGTCTCCATTTCTTCTTGATGTAGCACTATTGCCTTCAATCCTCTATCTGTCTCCATTTCTTCTTGATGTAGCACTATTGCCTTCAATCCTCTGTCTGTCTCCATTTCTTCCTGATGTGGCAATATTGCCTTCAATCCTCTGTCTGTCTCCATTTCTTCTTGATGTAGCACTATTGCCTTCAATCCTCTGTCTGTCTCCATTTCTTCTTGATGTAGCACTATTGCCTTCAATCCTCTGTCTGTCTCCATTACTTCGTGTTGTAGAAATATTACCTTCAATCCTCTGTCTGTCTCCATTTCTTCTTGATGTAGTACTATTGCATTCAATCCTCTGTCTGTCTTCATTTCTTCCTGATGTGGCAATATTGCCTTCAGTCCTCTGTCTGTCTCCATTTCTTCTTGATGTAGCACTATTGCCTTCAGTCCTCTGTCTCCATTTCTTCTTGATGTAGCACTATTGCCTTCAATCCTCTGTCTGTCTTCATTTCTTCCTGATGTGACAATATTGCCTTTGCTCCTCTCTGTATGTCTTCATTTCTTCCTGAGGCTTCACTATTGCCTTCACTAGATCCTCTGTCTGTCACTCTGTCGCTATACTTGTAGAGTTAGGAAGGGCGAGAGAAACTAAAAAAAAAACAAAAAAAACGAAGCTCGCAATCTCT
The DNA here is from genome assembly GCA_033310375.1 of Conus canariensis. Lineage (NCBI taxonomy): Eukaryota > Metazoa > Mollusca > Gastropoda > Neogastropoda > Conidae > Conus > Conus canariensis. The sequence continues at coordinate 44,827,938 of CM065723.1, read as the reverse complement.
TTCATAGCCAAACCACTCATTGGCGGTAACTCATATTGCCCGCCCAGCACACACTCAATATATAATCGTTTAATCAACCTCTTTTTTTCCAACTACCAAAGACTGACCATCATTTCTTTTCTCAGCGTTCAGTGATGTCACCGGGCAGGCATCAGAACTCATTAGCCTCAAAAGCCCATTTCTTCGCTAAAACAGTGATAATTACTTTTTCACATGAAAACAGTAATTCTCACCAATGTTATTGTTTCATAATCATTCGTTTCCTTGGTTTTGGGCCTGAGTTGAAGGGCATGTAAGATCAACGGTGATTATAACTCATAAAAACAGTAGATCATGATTCATGAACACTTTTAACGGGCAACTATGGATGTTGTCTACACGCACCTCTGTCATTTGTATGCTACCCAGACTGCAGGTCTTTCAAGAGTCTGCTTTGCAAACGCGCAGAAAGCTGGTGTACGGTCCCGTAATCTCTCCATGCCCCACATCAGGGCGAGTGATGAAAGGCACGTGCCAAACACTCCTCCCCAGGGTAGTAAATCAACATCGACCTTCGCCTTTGTTCCAAAGTCACTCCTCTTCTTCAACATTCTTAAAGTGACCCAAATGACAGAAACATCAATGGAAGCACATTGCACGCATCTTTGAGCGGGCTGTGGGGGTAGGGACGTTGGGGATCATTCTGGACCTGAACCAGCCTATTCCTCATCCGGTTCCGAAACCACTCCTCGGTTAGCGATTTTGGCCACGGTCCAGAAACGCCACATGAAGAAAATACAGTGGACAAAATTCAGACAGGTGCCCAAACGTACCCGCCCTATGTGACAGGCAGGTGAACAAAAGCACGTGCCTATCTATATCACTCCTTGGGGTGATTCCAGACCATGCCTCAAATCACTCAGTGGGTCGTGGTTCTGGAACAAGGTGGGGAGTAAATTCTAGCTCAGGCTTACAACTGAACCACCACTAGCCCCTTTTTGAAAGCAGTGAAAATGACTGGTTGGTTGGTCTTTTTTTTTCAGCTTAATTTACTCGGATGTGATTTGCAAACATCACAGTGGGGTCATTTCACTATTCATATGCCATCTTTAACGGTTTTCTTTTAAGGAAAAGGATGATGTGGTAACAGAGAGAAAAAAAAGGATGGAGAGAGAGAGAGAGAAGAGAGAGAGAGAGAGAGAGAGAGAGAGAGAGAGAGAGAGGGGGGGGGCAGACAGACAGACAGACGACAAAAAGACAGATTGGCAGGTACACTTGAGGACTGATATGGATGAAATCTAGTGATTACCTGAACTGTCCTTTATTCTACCAAAGAATCAATTGAAAGTGAACGTTAAATGAAATCATAAAAATCTCCATGGTTAGGATTCTGTGGAAGATTTTTTTTTTTTTTTTTTGCAGGAAGGCCCTCGTTAAATCGCATCAAAAACATGCAAAATGGAGACGTAAAACACAACTTTTCTTTGATGACATGTTCTTGTCGTGAAATTCTCTCTCTCTCTCTCTCTCTCTCTCTCTCTCTCTCTCTCTCTCTCTCTCTCTCTGTGTGTGTGTGTGTGTGTGTGTGTATGTGTGTGTGTGTGTGTGTGTGTGTGTGTGTAAGTGTGTGTGTGTGTGTGTGTGTGTGTGTGTGTGTGTGTGTGTGTGTGTGTGTGTGTGTGTGTGCGCGCTTTCCTTACAATACTGGTAATTACTATTACGTCACAACAGTAGTGATTACTTTTCCTGATTATAATTGCAGTTGTCATCGAGACAGCAGTAACAATAACCTTTCGAAAATTGCCAGCTCCCGTAACTAAGAGTCATTGAGGCGCGACAATGCGCCGTCAGGGGACAGCATCCTGAAAACGAACAGTCGCTGGCATATGATGCGTCCTCTGACAAATCATCTTCCATTCATACACCACGCCACATCTTACACGTGTGTGTGTGCGTGCGTGCGTGCGTGCGCGCGTGCGCGCGCGCGCGCGTGTGTGTGTGTGTGTGTATGTGTATGTGTGCGCGCGCGCGCGCGCATGTGTGTGTGTGAGTGCATGTACGGGCGCGCGCGTGCGCGCGCGTCAGTGTGTGCGTGCGTATGTGTGTGTGCGTATCTGTATGTGTGTGAGTGCGCACGCGTGCGCCCATTTGCGTGAGTGTGTGTGTGTGTGTGTGTGTGTGTGTGTGTGTGTGTGTGTGTGTGTGTGTGTGTGTGTGTGTGTGAGTGTCTGCGTGTCTGTCTGTCTCTGTTTGCGAATGTGTGTGAAATTGACAGAAGGAGAAAGACAGATGATATGACATAAAAAGAATAAGACAAGAAAACTAAACAACATCGAACAAGAAGAGGGAAAAGAAGAACAAGAACAAGAACAAGAACCATAGGAGTAAAACCATGGAAGGAAAATAGCAATCAGAACATTTGTTTTCCCCGCACAGCGTCATGTGGTCTAGCAATATCTGCTTAGATATCAGTTCCGTTTCATTTCCAAATCGAATAGCAAACAGGCGTCAGCAAAATACTGGAATAAATTCGAGGTGCAATGTGTGCCGTGCAGACGTTATGCAAAATTTCATCTCGGTATCTTCTCCTTTACAGATGATGTAGAGCGTCCTCTCTCGCGAATCTAGTTATCTGAGTAATCTCTCTCTCTCTCTCTCTCTCTCTCTCTCTCTCTCTCTCTCTCTCTCTCTCTCTCTCTCTATATAATGATTTCCTTTTGATCAAAAGCTCTGTCTTCCTTTTCTTCTCGGCTCTGCTTCCTTTATTCTTTCTTGTCTCTTTCTGTTTTCTTTTTCTAGTTCGTTCAACCATTCGTTCCCAACACAGGGAACAAAATGAACCAGTGCGGGATCCAACAAAAAAATATTCAGAGTTTGAACTTTAGCTTCAGAGATGCCCAGTCTGTAGCATTCTTCTTAACTCCACAGCAATGTTCACTCAACAGCAGTCTTTACTGAGACAACTGGAAATCACCACCGATTGGCTGAACGGGATGCTGCAGGCTCTTTTAGGCTGAATTGTACCCCCACCCTCTGGAATTCCGGGCAACAAATTGTCTCTCATTACCCGTCGATCTGCCTACAAGTGCCTCCTCAACAGATAAAAGCCACACCCTTCCTCTATCCAACCCCTCTTCCTGCACATACAGAGCCACACATTGTCTCCCACGTCCTCTCATCACCGGTCTATTCAGCTCTACGTTTTTGATCAGCCATTCCCCTCCCCCCCTCCCTCCCTCCCTCTCTCTCTCTCTCTCTCTCTCTCTCTCTCTCTCTCTCTCTCAAGCTCTCAACCTCTCTCTCTCTCTCTGTCTAGTCTCTCTGTCGAGCTGTTGTGTTTAGTTAAGAAATGTACTGAAACGCCGATGTTATGTGAACATTGCTATCCTAATGTGAGGTTAATATTTGAATCAGTATATTACACATTATGCGCCTGTGTAGTAAATTGTACATCATGTACTTGTGTACTATTTTGCTGTTGTTATTATGTTTGATATGCTATGTTTTTGCATGTGATACCCCTTCAGAAGGGGCTGTGGCCTATCTGAATAAATTTCATTTCATTTCTGTCCTCGTTCTCTATGTCTCTGTTTGTCTGTCTGTCTGTCTGTCTGTCTGTCTGTCTGTCTCTTCCTCCTCTCTGTCTCTCTCTCTCTTCTCTCTCTCTCTCTCTCTCTCTCTCCCCCTCTTTTGTTCGATCAGTTCAGCTGTATTTTTTCGTGGAAGCCTATCCAATATTCTCTCTCATAACTGCCCCATTCAGCGATGTTTTAATCTCTCTCTCTCTCTCTCTCTCTCTCTCTCTCTCTCTCTCTCTCTCTCTCTCTCTCTCTCTCTCGTGTTTCGGTCAGTTCAGCTGTATGTTTTCAGGAAACCTTATCCACTTCGCTCTTTCATAACTGATCCATTTTAGCTTTTTGTTCTTCTCTCTCTCTCTCTCTCTCTCTCTCTCTCTCTCTCTCTCTCTCTCTCTCTCTCTCTCTCTCAGTCATTATCGGCCCATTCAGCTTTGTGTTTTCGAGAAAGTCTCATCCACTAGTCTCTCTCGCAAAGTGAATGAGTCTTGATTTCACCCTTCGCTGTCGGCAGACTAATAAAGACAGAGAGAAAGTGTGACTCGGTCGCCCCTGCCATCTTCATCACCATCTATATGGTGACCCCAAGAAGCTGTTGAGACATCGCTGATGACTGCCTGACAGTCTCCCTCCCATCTGCCTCCATTCTCTGTGCTCCCCTGAGGGCTGGCCAGCGACAGGCCTCTGCCTGACGCTGTCTTCCCGCTTCCTCTTCTCTGTGTCTAGTCTGTGCCTTCCTGGCACTGGCGCTGTGTCTTGAATTACAGTGTTTGTCAGGCCGGCTGATCTTGAAACGTGCCCGTACCGTTTCAAAGTTCTCCTTTCGCATTTGCCGCCACCAATTGTCAATCGTTACCTGCAAATCATTGAATAAACAAACTGTCCACCACGTTTTTAATTAAAGGACGTCCGAATAAGGAAGAGCGTCAAACTGGGCTTCATGATTCAACGCCCATCTTGCGCCGAATTTGACGAAGCTAAGTGATTGCTCGTCCATTTGCGTTGTCCTGAGTGTTGTTCATCTTGCCTGAAGAAGACCTAAGAGGTCGAAACGCGTCGTGTATTGTCTTGTGATTCGTTTGTGCACGTTGTTCGGCAGAGTCGTTAGAAGTAGCTGTTAGTATCTGTTTGGATTTCCGCCTGCAGTCGCCTTGCTTTGCAACGAGCTTCATGGGTTTAGAAACTTGTGCGTGCATCCCCCTCGGTTGTACCCTCTCGGCGCTCGTTTGGTGCTGCGCCGGTTTCAATGGGGATTAAGCCCGATTTGAAATACCAAAGTTAAGAGTACTCAAGGACATATTTCACAGCCACGCACTTCCACACGCATGCAAGTGAAATTGCCGCGACAAATGCCTACTACTCAGAGGACGTTTGTGTTATTTAAGGTGTTCTGAGGGACAGAAAGAAAAAGGAAGTTAGATGAGCTGATGGGGAGGGGGGGGGGGGAGAGGAGGGATTCAACGGCTGTATACAGGATTTTCTTTCCCCTCTTGCCCTTGAAGACCAGCATTCGTCCAGTTTTCATCGCAGTTTAAGTGGTTTATAAATGGAAAGAAGTTTAACAAGAGTTACTCCATCCTCCTCTCAACCCTCTTCTAGCTATTGGGCGCTTAAAGCGATGGCAAAGGGTCTCCACCTGCCTCAGTCTGCTTCGGCTCTGGAAGCCGTCTCAAGAATCACTCCTTTGCTTTTCAGCTCTCTCTCGCTCTGTCTCTTTCTCTTTCTCTGTCTCTCTCTGTCTGTCTCTCTCTCTCTCTCTCTCTCTCTCTCTCTCTCTCTCTCTCTCTCTCTCTCTCTCTCTCTCTCTCTCTCTCTCTCGACTGTTCTGTATCACGTTTCTTTGAGCTGCCCTCGGTTCCTTTTCCCTTGGGAATTCTTGAGTGAATTCTGGGCAGTGGACAGGGCAGCATGCGACATGCATGTCCCAGCCATCTTCATCGATGCGTCTGGGTAGTTTTTGGCACTGACATCCGTTCCTGGCCAGCTTCGGAGATCGACATCGAAGCTTGCGTTCGACGAAAAAAGGATAAGCTGAAGGCACTAAGTCTTCTAAATTGCTGGATAGTGACTGTTGTCTTCCAGCACTCTAAGCACTACAAGACAACACTGAGGGCACTGCTGTTGAAGATCCGTGTGGATGCTAAGGCCAGTGGATCTCTAGACAGGCTTGAGCTTGGCGAATGCTTGTGTTCGCTTTAGTGATCTTGGTGCTGATCTGGGCTTTCAACACCTTGGGCCATGCAGGAAAGAACCGGTGATATCCACGTGGGTTTGAGCATGGAGAGTGGTTTGGTCAATTCGCTGATCCTGGCGTTGGTCTGCTGATCCCAGTCACCGTCTGGTGCCACTGTACTGCCCTAGAGGACAAACAGCTGTACGTCCTTCTGTGGTTTGCACCACAGTTTAAGAGGTTATAAATGGAGGGAAGCTGAATCAGCGGCTGAGGTGTTTAAGTTTTCTTTTTTTTCTTCATTACCTCTGTCTCCTTAATAAATACATTTTACTACCTGTTAAGGGCTATGCAATTCGTTGGGTGTTGTGATCTTTTCTGCAGCTGATGGCTACGATGGCACGGCTTCTACGTGTGTTAAATGTGTACCGTACGTTAATTCACGCCTGTACGTACCCTTGGGATCTTATCTGATCCAAGTGACGTTCACCAATTAAAAACATGAAAAGTTTGTCACCAAATGTTTGTAGAATTGTCTATCGAACAAAATCGTGTAGAGCGGAAATGAGAACGGCTCTCTCCCTCCCTCCCTCCCTCCCTCACACACACACACACACACACACACACACACACACACACACACACACACACGCACGCACGCACGCACGCACGCATATACACGCACACACACACACACACACACACACACACACACACACACACACACACACACACACACACAACTACCTTATAGCAAGCATTGGACTTGATATTTGCTTTCTCGATCGGCTCTGTGTGAAATCTGACAGCTCCAATGATGGCACTGACCTAAAGCCATTCAGTGAGTCTCCCTTGCTGTCAACAAAAGCCTCTCCTGATTGCTTGGCTGTTTACTCAAAGGAGGGGCGTCTTTCGTAGGGTGGCGACGGTTGAGCGAGTTGTCTTTGATGTGCAAACCCTTATCAGTGTTAGCGTTGCCGGCTTCCTTTTGTCTTTTTAATGTTGTTTTGATGTACCTTTTCTTTCTGGATTGAGAGAGAGAGAGAGAGAGAGAGAGAGAGAGAGAGAGAGAGAGAGAGAGAGAGAGAGAGGAGCACAAAGACAAACTCACAAACTTTTCACTATGTGTGTGTGAGAGAGAGAGAGAGAGAGAGAGAGAGAGAGAGAGAGAGAGAGAGAGAGAGAGAGTGATGGGGACTGGTGAGGAAGGCAGACAAGCCAAAGCAATGCGACATTCCTCCTTTTACGAGGATTATGGATACTAACTGATGTTCTTTTTTCTTTGCTTTTACTTCCAGTTCTTGTTCTGAATAGGATCTGAGAGAGAGAGAGAGAGAGAGAGAGAGAGAGAGAGAGAGAGAGAGAGAGAGAGAGAGAGAGAGAGAGAGAGAGAAGCAACTCAAATAGTTTGATTGCAAAGGCAACCGACCTATCTGCAATGGTCATAAACAAAAGTAGAACACAAACGCGCTCGGCGCATAATATTCTGAAATTCACAAAACGAAATGTTTGCATAACAAAAAATTATGTTCCTCCTGAAATTACTCTGGCATTTGTGCGTTAACTGATAGCAGTTCTTCTCTTCGTTTCAGTGCTTTGAAAATGAACATAGCTACAGAGCGAGTTACAATTCTCAGAGAGAGAGAGAGAGAGAGACAGACAGACAGACAGACAGACAGACAGACAGACAGACTAGCAGACTGACAGACAGATAGACAGACAGACAGACAGAGAGACAGACAGACAGACAGACAAGCAGAAAATCTGCACTTGCAAATCACGCATTTGTGGTCATTTGTGGCCCCTTCTCTTTATACACTCCCTCTTCCACCAGAATGTCCATTCATTTTGTTATCTCCACCACAACTGAAAAGAAACAGATGACCGCTAATCCATTTTTCCACTTTACGAGGAAAGAAAACTCAAACGATTCGAACATAACAAAACAAACAAACACACAAACAAACAAAAATGGCAAAGAACACGAGCATTCTTTTGTTGGAAATTTTGAACATTGTGCAATAATTGTGGGGATGGGGGTGGGGGTGGGCGGGGAAAGTTTGACTGTGAATCCGTTCTTTTCCAGAAAGTGGGAAGACAGCCAAAGCCACAAGAGAGTCCAAATTGCTGACAAGTCTTTCTACCAACTAGAGGTCGTTTCTACTGTTGGTGCGTGGTGGCAAAATAATGGCGGATCATAATAAGAATTAAAAAAAATTAACCTAGATCCTTCCAGAATCATACCTTGACTATATTGAACATGTAATGGATTTTGAGAGAAAAGAAGGTGAATCAGCAACTAAACTGTTTACACTTCGCCTCTGTTCTCTGTTTCTTGTATACATAAATGTTAAGAGACAAGTCGGGCTACGTGATCCGGCGAATTATGTAAACATTCTTGCGACTGTTAGGAAGAACCGTCGGATTTTCCCCCGTTGACAAAGCATTTATGAAATTCACACTTGTAAGCAACCATACTTTCCCCCACCAAAATCATATGCACGTGCAAGCACTATTACCCACCGTACTATGCACTGTGATTTGTTCTGGCACACACCGTGTGTTCTGATCACAGAAATCGCGCAAACAAGCACGTCACTCAGAGACAGTGCATGCAAGGGACTGCCAATGGTTTCTT
>CM065723.1:44799576-44809576 GCA_033310375.1 Conus canariensis | reverse complement strand
CAGTAGCCTGCTGTTGCCTACGTGACTGGCCGAGTTACAAACATAATTTACATAATTGTATTAGTTGACAAAGCTTTTTTTTTTTCAAATGCTTCACAGAATCCATTTTGACTTGTACTTCGCACAGGAATGGTATTGCTAACGGAAACTACCGTCACGAATGGGTAGACTACACACACATTACGACAAAGTCATTCTGAATTAATTCAGAGCTGACCGGCACTCCTTTTCATATATCACCGATACAAACGCGTTAAAACAAAACAAAACGAAGTAAGTAGAGAAAGTTGTTGCCACCGCCTTTTCTTTTCTTTACGCGAGTTTTCAATCGCTTCTCGTTCGCGACAGACCGCGCCATACACGTGTGTTGCGGCACTGTCTAGGCCCTGATTACTAGACAGGAAGAAACCAAACTAATGGCTACATCCTGGCGACCTTGACCAGATGACTCACTTGGTTTGGGTCTCTAGCTTTGCCATCATTTCCGTGCTCCGCAGAAAGACACTGATAAGCCGGATGAAAATAGAAATAGGGATCTGCTGGTGGTGATGGTGGCGATTTTGCTTGCTTGTTTGTTTTTTTTTTTTTGTTTTTTTTTTTGTTTTTTGTTTGTTTGTTAGCGGTGTGCAAGCGTGCGCTAGACGTATTCTAATGTAAAATACAGCTCAAACAAATATTTTATATCACATAAAATAAGAACTAATAACCTATTTTTAAAAAACAACAACTTCGAAACCAGTTCAACATCGATTTAACGCCTAATTCCAGTTAGTGCTAGCTAGGTCAGTCAGTGTCACAACACTTTCGTAACATACGTGCCAGTTGTATTCATAGCATCCATTACAATAAATGAACCATGACCACGACTCCGTGAGCTGTTTGTCCTACGCGTCACCCGGAGACGGATCCATTTTTTTCTTCTTTTTTTTTCTTTTTTTTCCCCCTTTTTTTTTAACAAATACAAAAGACATAGGCGGAGGACGCACACAAAACAGGAATCGCTCCACTGAAATCACCTACAGTGCCACCCCGTTCGGCCAGATTCTCCGGTGCTAAGAACTAAGGAACGGGAGAGGGTGGGACATGGTATAGGGGGAGGGGGTAGGGGTGGGACTTGGGAGGCTGCAGGCAGTCCTTGGATTGTGGAATGGAGTGCTCTCTCTCTCTCTCTCTCTCTCTCTCTCTCTCTCTCTCTCTCTCTCTCTCTCTCAATCGAGTCAAATGGATAGAGAGTAAGAGGTCGTATAACCCAAGCTTTAAGAAAAGATTGAAGCAGCGAAGACAGACAGGAAGAGAGAGAAAGAGGAGAGACAGAAGACAGACAGACAGGCAGAGAAGAGAGGAAGAGAGAGGAGAGAGAGAGAGAGGAGAGAGTAGAGTGGTAGAGATGAAGAGAAGGTGACAGAGCAGAACAGCCACGTACCTAGGTACGGACAGGAAGGGAGAGTATGGAGAGGGAGGGGTGGGAGGGGAGAGGTGCGCAGAGGATGTGGTGGGAGAAGTGTGCAGGAGCGGAAGAGTTCGGGGGTACGGGAGCCGGGAGGGGGGGGGGGGGGTGGGGGGTGGGAGGGGGTGGTGGAAAGAAGGTGGACGCAGGGAGGGGGGAGGTCGGATGTGAACGTGTATAGGGTGGTCGGAGAGGGGGGTGAGGGGGGGGGGGGGGGGGGGGGGGGGGGGGGGGGGGTAGAAGTGGAAAGGCAGAAACGAAAAGAGGAGGGGGGTGGGGATGGGGGAACTTCATATGCGCAAGTGGCGCCGTTCACAGGATGTGGGTCGACCATGGAAACGTCTGTTTACCACTGAAAACCCCAAGACAGAGGACACCGCGCAGGGAAAATAATAATGTAGACTGGGCGATGGCGAGATCATGACACGTACACGATAATGCTATACCTCTCCATGGAGATTTCACGATAATGCTATACCTCTCCATGGAGATTTCACGATAATGCTATACCTCTCCATGGAGATTTCACGATAATGCTATACCTCTCCATGGAGATTTCAAGCAGGGGGGAAACTTGTCCTGGACAGTTTCAGACAAATCGGACGCACATCTCACCATCCACCTGATGACTACACGTCAAAAGTAACCCTATCATGTCATTAATCTACCCGATGTCCACTATGTTTTTGTCCTTCTGCTGCTGTTGATTCCCAGACTTAAGTACCGTCGTCAGTAGGTCTGGTCTGCGCTTTTCCCGACAAATTAACTCGTGGGGCGCCTCCGTTCGGATAAGTATATGTTGCGTCTTGTAGGGAAGGGGGTTGATCCCCCCCCCCCCCCCCCCCCCCCCCCCCCCCCCCCCCACACACACACACAGAGTCCCTTTCATTTCTGTCAGCTGTATGGTGGTTCGCAAAATTCAAGCCCGGATTCTTTGAATTTCATCTCAGCTTTAGTGTATACTGGTAGAAAGAAGAAAGAGCGGTTAAAAACATCTGTTAAAAAAATATCTTTTTCTGACTTCTAGTCTAGTCCCTTAAAGACAGCATTTAACTTGTTAATCAAAGGAAAGACTTTGAGCTGCATACGGGACACTTTCCTCTTCCTCTTTGATCTCCGTTTCTTTCAACTTCACTAACCCTGTCCTTATTAGTGTTGGCATAAAAGGAATTTGCAGCAGGCTGGCGTCAAATCGACGGCGCGCACAGGTTTGCGATAAACTACATGCAACCTTTGGTTCCTAATTCTTGTCAGACCCTAAATTTCCGTACGTGAACACCCCGCAAAGTAGAGTGATTAGACTTAATGAATTAGAATCACTCGTGGGGCTGCCGCGGACAACATTGGTGGTTATACTGGGCTTTCCCCCCGCTGCGCTATTTTTGATTCAGGAAGACACTAACTCGCACGCGCATGCTGCGCAGTCACGTTTGCTGTTTGAGTTGGTTACAAGAGGAGGAAAGTGGCGTGTGTGTGTGTGTGTGTTGGGGGGGGGGGGGGGGGGGGGTAGTGAGAATAGTCTAAGATGTTCATTCAAGTAATAGACAATTCTCTCCACACACACACACACACACACACACACACACGTGACAAAATATCAAAGTAGGGATAGAGGAAGGAGTCTAAAAGAAACTCTTTTTTATGCAATATGATGTTTACTCACAAAGTTTTTAACGGGTGCTGTCATTCATTTTAGTGACTACTGTTAACGTTTTTGATTAGTGAATGCAAGGTGAGGAGCACTCAGAGTGTATATAAAAAGGCGTTGTGATTAGCCTGAAATTGTCAGTCCTTGGTTTATTGAGGAAGGTTCAATAAACCGAAAATTTATAACTGCCACTACCTGGGTGTTGGCTGCTTTTTTTTATCCTACAGAGAGAGAGAGAGAGAGAGAGAGAGGGAGAAGGCCGGAAGAGCTGGAGAAGGGGGATGGAGTGAGACGGGTTACACACCGGGAGACCACGGGTTACAATGCTAGTTGAGTTTAATCCATAGATATGCTGAGCTACGTGATTCCCCAAAGAACTGTCATATTCCTTGCGATTCGTAAGGACTTGATGCTGGGTTTATCTGCTCCAGTGCCTTGCACTCTGATGTCCATTTCGCAGCTCGAAGCTTGGCTACAAAAATGTTTATGGGACAGTGGGATCTGAGGGGGGGGGGGGGGGGGGGGGGGGAGAGAGAGAGAGAGAGAGAGAGAGAGGGGGGGGGGTAAACATGTTGTCAGTGTCTTGGTAGTTTCTGAGAGAGGTCCTCATCGCTGGCGGCTGACGGCATCAGATTCTTTGACGAAAGACGATGGGGGTCTGAGGAGAAGGGGATGATCAGGGCGGGATGAGAATAAGTGGTAGGGTGTGTGTGGCCGTGCGTCTGTGCGTCCGTGCGTGTATGCGTGCGTGCGTGGTGCGTGCGCGCGCGCGCGCGCGCGCGCGCGCGGTGTGTGTGGTGTGTGTATGTGTGTGTTGTGTGTGTGTGTGTGTGTGTACTTGTGTGTGTGTGTGTGCTTGTTTGTGTGTGTGTCTCTGCTTGTGTATGCATATATGTGTGTGCGGGAGTGCGCGTGTGTGCATATGTGTTCGTGTGTGTGTGAATGTGCGCACACGGGCGCACGTGTGTATGTGTGTGTGCGTGCGTGTGGTGTGTGTGTGTGTGTGTGTGTGTGTTGTTGTTGTTGTTGTTGTTGTGTGTGTGGGTGTGTATGTGTGTGTATGCGTGTATGTGTGTATGTGTGTGTGTGTGTGTGTTAGTGTGTATGTGTGTATAATTTATGTGTGTGTGTGTGTGTGTGTGTGTGTGTGTGTGTGTGTACATGTGAGTGAGTCTTCCCGCGTCTGCATACGTCTGTGTGTTTAAGCACGTTTGCGGGTGTACGAGTTCGCGCGCGGTCGAGTATATAATTATGCATGAATTCGGTCAAAATAAATCTAATTCAGCTTGAAAACATCTGCCTCGAACAGCAGAAAGCGGCAAAAAGATCAACGTAAACAGGAAAGAAAGCAAAACCAGCGCCACACTGACGGTACTTCCCATCAACCCTACAACGCACACAAAGCTTCTACGGTTACCGCGATGGACACCGCGAACCGCGGCCTCGCTACTGGCCGTCTGGATGGGTGTCATTGTATTTCTCTGATGCATGCTTATCGGAGTCGACCCGCCCCCCTACATTGCATCCCGAGTCTGTTCCCCGTGTCCCGTTACCCGATGAATCCTGCCATGGATGACACGTTGTTATTTTAAGCAGGCATCCACCAGACACTAACGGGAGTGCAGATTCGTTGATCTGGGATCACGTTTCGAACTCAGGACCACCGGCGCTGGCTAGCCCGGGACTCGACTCGGCGACACCGAGAGTTCTATTTCAGGATCGTAACGCACTCTGACAACACAATGACTAACCTTGGGGGTGAAAATCCAGGACGGGGCAGTAGGCTATTGTTGGAAAACGAGAAGGCGTCTAATGGGCTGTGTCAATGCCTTTCACGGTCATTGATGTCATCAGGGGGTATTGTTTCCCCTGTGAACAGACTGACTGACTCACGACATGGATTTCGTCACTGTGGGCGTCTGTCGGCTGGACACACAGAGTGCTCGAACTGTGTGTCCAATATTGGCGTGTGATTCATTCAGTTCTGTAAGGTTCTCATCAGCTTTTGTTGGGGGAGGGGGGGGGGGGGTCTTTGTGACAGAGAGAGAGAGAGAGAGAGAGAGAGAGAGAGAGAGAGAGAGAGAGACCGACAGCCAGACAGACCGGCAGAAAGACAAAGAGACTGACAGACAGACAGACAGACAGAGAGAAGGGGGCGGGAGGGGGTTGAGTGGGAGGTACACAGACCCATTTTTCAGTATGTAATGATGACTGATGCGGACGACCGTGAAGAGACCACACACACACACTTGACACCTCCACTATCACACCAAACCACAACACAAGTACCAACACTCTTCGCCCACATAATCACAAAAACAGATACAAAAAGACAAGAAAAATCAAGGTCAGTCACCTCCATTACATCTAAATGATTGTCTCTGTTAAACAGGGTGGAGCTCGCTCCTCTCTTCTCTCTCTCTCTCTCTCTCTCTCTCTCTCTCTCTCTCTTGCAGATCAAGATTCTGAATGGTGGAACAGCTCAATGGTCCTGCCCAAATGAGAAGCCTGAGATCTATTTGCTTACTAATCAGATTCAGAAGTTCCCACGAATTACACTTCTGTCTCGCGACACGCACTGTTTAAACCAGCTTATGGCGCATTTAACACTAAAACCGTTTCCCCACAAGATTACTGTCCAGCTCATGTCTCCTGCTCCCTTGTGTCAAAACTCACAAGTCTCCAGAGGACACCTCAATATCGAAAGAGGCATCAGTTTTGTCTCATCAGCCTCTGACGGGTACCTCAATATCGAAAGAGGCATCAGTTTTGTCTCATCAGCCTCTGACGGGTACCTCAATATCGAAAGAGGCATCAGTTTTGTCTCATCAGCCTCTGACGGGTTTGCGCCAGTGCCCGGCTTTCGTTGAAAACAAACACGAAACAAAACAAAAAAAACTCTTCCTGGTCCAGTCAACAATGTTTCCTATGTCCACTTCTTCTTCCGTCGGTCCAGTCTCGTTTTCCCCACAAAGTTTTCTCACAGGACGGACGTAGAAAATCTGCTTGGTCTTGCCACGTGTCAATACCACTCCCACGTTGCATGACGGTCATGGACGTGGGTTGTGAAACCGAATCGTCACGCTTAGTGCCTCCATCAAATCCACCGTCAACATAATACTGACGACAGAGAAGATGAAAAGAAAGAGTTAAACTTCTCCATCAAATGCGTACGCATGCATCTTAGATCAAAGTTTCCCAGCGTATAGTTTATCAGCAAATCTCGCGAAGAAAGAAACGCCTGTCCAATCATATCTCTGCCGGAACAGATGAATGCCACACTGGATTCCCAGCAGTCGCGCAGTTTGCTCCAATCGAAAGCTGTGGGCTTCAGTGATCTATCCAATCCGATCTTGACACTCTCGACAAGCGCCTCCAATCAGCTCTCAGCCTCCTCGAATGTTGGGGTCAGAAGAGGAGATGAGGGGTCAGAACCACCAGACAGGCACCGTGGTGGCGGTCCTATTTTCTTTAATACGTTATTGCGTGTGTTTGATGTTTTCTTTTTTTCTTTCTTTTTATTTTCTTCCCTGAAGTATCAAGTTGCGGGAAGAGATTGGGGTGGGAGTGTACGGAGAGACGGAAATTGATAAAGAAAAAGAAAAAGATTAGGACGTTTATTTGTTAGGATTAAAGGCTCTTGATGTTTTTGTTGTTGTCTTTGTTGTTGTTGTTCTTCTTCTAAATTTCAAGTTAGAGAAGAGAACGGACAAAATCTACAATGATCTAGACCTTCGACAACTGCGAAATGGCATAGCTATAGGAATGGGATCAGGAGGTGAATGCAGTTGGAGAGAGAGAGAGAGATGAGATTGAGGGAGAGAGAGAGAGAGAGAGAGAGAGAGAGAGAGAAAGAGAGCAAACCAATAATCATGGGCAACATACACCATAACACGCAAATAAATAAACATATTATCCATAACCTTAGAAAAGAGAGAAGGAGAAAGAAGAGGGAAGCAGGGAGAGGGCTCTGCAAAACAAAAAGCAACCCGAACAAACACGAAGATCGCTTTAGATCATCGATTCACCTCAACCGAACCACGGCCACTCCACTGGAGTTGCCAGCAGGCAGGAAAATGCCCTGACGTTCCGGGGAAAGTCGATCGTGCAAGGCGAGAAGCCCTTGGTCCATCCACAGCCATCGGGGGTGTGGGGCCATTATCAACCCATGGACACACACCTCCTCTACACCTGTTTCCTTAGCAAACACACACAGAGAAAACGCCACCGTTTTCATCTCTGTTTCTTTCACGGGCTGAAAACAGTCCACACTTCTTTTCTCCCCTACTTCTAATCGTTGAGCCGATCAACAGGTGTACACACACACACACACAGGAGATGAGAGAGAGAGAGAGAGAGAGAGAGAGGGAGAGAGAGAGAGAGAGAGAGCTTTTAATCTTCACACGAAATAAACGCAGACTGCTCTCAGAGGTAACAAGTTTGTCTCTGTAATTCTCTCTTAACACGTGTATCAGCAAACATGCATTTCATCAACGCATGGGGGGGGGGGGGGGGGGGGGGGGGGGCGCCCGCGCACGCGCGCGCGCCACACACACACACACACACACACACACACACGCGTAAATGCGCGCGGGCTTGCACGTGTGCGATTTGCTTGCATCACACAAGCTGCTCGAGTGATTGACCGGAGGAAAAAAAGTCGAATGAATCCGACAAACAGAAGGTCTGTGGAAGACACCGTTGGGGCGATAGGAAACAACGTACACCAGCAGCACGGCTGGGCTGGGTGCTTTGCCAAGGAAATTCCCCATGTCCAGCCAAACCACAGACACACAGCCAAACGACCCACCATGCCTTGGTCCATTAGCTGACGGACGCCACAGACGTTTCCATGGCAATGGAAAGCGTCACGGGCCATGATAGAGATGTTTTACAGGGTGTGTGTGGGGTGTGTGGGTGGATGTGTGTGCGTGTGTGGGTGTGTGTGTGTGTGTGTGGATGGGTGGGTGGGTGGATGTGTGTGTGTGTGTGTGTGTGTGTGTCGGGGAGGGGGGGATTGAGAGGGAAGGAAATGTGTGGGGGTGTGCGCGTGGGGGTTGTAGGAGGCGGAGAACGTTGGGGAAGGCAGGGAAGGCGGGGGTGCGTGAGGAAGCCGGCGGGAATTAGCAAGGTAGTCTGAGATCCACTCGTTTTTTTCTTGTTTGTTTGTTTTTGTCCGTCGGTGTTGAGTCAGTGTTGGTTCCCTGGTCAACTTGAGGCTGTCATGAAATTTGCTTGTTGTCTCTTGGCCTGTGGCTCACTGTCTGTTACAGATATGTTCTTCACGTTATTCAAAATCAAGCCATTCATCCCCACCCCCAAAAGAAAAGAAAAAAGCACTCTTCTGTTTCGAATTAGCTCGTCTCTCTCTCTCTCTCTCTCTCTCTCTCTCTCTCTCTCTCTCTTCCTTGATCGATTAAAAGTTTTCAGAGTTCTGAGTTCTCTCTCTCTCTCTCTCTCTCTCTCTCTCTCTCAATCCAGTTTGAGTGAAATTTCTCTTTTTCTTTGTACACCACAGGCCTTTTCCGGTCATCCTCTGTGTTTGGTTAGTACCTGCTTGCTTGTTTCCCTGAAGACTTTGAGGATTCATATTCCTCATCGAGGTGGGACGGGAGGGAAGTGGCGGGGGGGGGGGGGGGGATGGGGACTGATAGGTATTAGTGGAGAAAGCAGTCTTGGTTTTCTCGGGGCTTGCACTGTCTGGGCCGCCCTATCCTCTTCTCCCCTTGGGCTTTCCCGTCAAGAGCTTGCTCTTCGGTGTGTAGGAGGGTCCTCAGAATAGATGGCCAAGCAACAGTGGTGGGTTCGTCTGCTGAGGACCATCTGATCATAATCCTCTGAGCCGGAGAAAGCGCTAGAGATGTGGTGATGGCGATGAATATTAATTCAACGCGTTTGCTTTGTCTCTCTCTCTCTCTCTCTCTCTCTCTCTCCTGTGTGTGTGTGTGTGGTGTGTGTGTGTGTGTGTGTGTGTGTGTGTGTGTGTGTGTGCGTGCGTGCATGCGTTGTGTGTGTGTGTTTAAAGTTTTGTTTGTCACTCATTCTTTCTGAATTTCTCATTGCTATTTTTAGCATGTTAATGTTTCCGTGTGGTCGTTTTCAAAGGTCAATACACATACACGCAGGAGCACGAGCACAATCACACACAATTCACACACACGCGCTCAAACATACACACACGTAAGCACACGCGTGCGCGCGTGCGCACATACACATGCACACACACACACACACACACACACACACACACACACGAGACAACAGAAAAACAGCCAGCTCAGCAGAACTTCGTCAGCGCGCAAACTACGCAGAAGAAGACAGCCTGACCGTTCAACATAATTTGAAGTGACCCTCTCTCTCTGTCCCTCACCAACCACATTACCATAGCAGACTTACGTCGAGCGACGAACGCAGCCAACACGAACCAACGATCTTGAACACAACAAATTCTGCTTCGCCAGCTCAAAACAACGTTAACGCACTTAACTGCAAACCCGGCGAACGCTGTTTCCACTAGCGACCCTGAAACTCAGAGAACGGGGTTAATAGCCTGTTTCTTCCGGGTCAGTGAATACTCTGGACCAATCAACGTCTTGGGATGGTTCTCTGGCGACGTGTTTAGTTGCCAACCAATCAGAGGAGACTGTGCCTCTCTTTCGTCCGTCGGTACCTTCGTCATGGGGACCAGTCTATTGACAAGTGTATTTCACCAGCCCTTGACTATGAGGAAATTTAATACTGCAACGGATAATTATCTATTGTGTATCCAGGTATTTAGAACAGGCATTTTCCTCATCAACTGGTAACAATCCGAAAAAGTTTGTAGCAAACTGTTTTTTTTTTCTTCTTTTCCTGATTGCGTGGTTTTAGTTATTCAATGACACTACTCGATGGTTGACTCCAAA
>CM065723.1:44782076-44789576 GCA_033310375.1 Conus canariensis | reverse complement strand
TTGGTAAGATGTCCAGCGCTGGCACGTGAGAACCGGAACCTGATGCCCGCCAGACAAGCAGCATGGCGGCAAAAGGCTTGGCTTCCATCGGAGACTTTTTGTCTGTCTGTTTGTCCGTCTGTCTGTCTGTCTGTCTGCCTGGCATCCAGTGTGTGGACGTATTAGCCTCATTTACGGTGTGCGTGCAAAGGGAGGGGGGGAAGGTGGGGGGAGGGGGGGAGGTGGGGGGAGGGGGGGGGGGGGCGGGGAGGTAGGAAAAGACCAGCTTTATGACTTGCCGCCTATTATCGTCAAGAACCAGTTACTTAAAGAAAAAAAAGAAAAAGAAAAAGAAAAGAAAAACAAAAAAAAAAAACAGGTTTTTTTTTTTCTCCATTTATTTCTTTTTCGGAAGGACAACTACATTCACAACTATTACAAATAATTGAAGGTAGGTTTATTTCGTAGCACGTGTAACTATTTTTTTTTTAAACAATATTTTGTTTTGCTTTGGGGTTTTTTTTTATAATCTTTTTATCTCTTTATTAAGGAAAGAAAGAAGGAGGATGAAGAGGAAAAGAGAAAAGAGGTGTGTGTGTGGTGTGTGTGTGTGTGTGTGTGTGTGTGTGTGTGTGTGTGTTGTGTGTGTGTGCGTGCGTGCGTGCGTGTGTGTGTGTGTGTGTGTGTGTGTGTGTGTGTGTGTGTGTGTGTGTGTGTGTGTGTGTGTGCGTGCATGCGTGCGTGTGTGTGAGAGAGAGAGAGAGAGAGAGAGAGAGAGAGAGAGAGAGAGAGAGCCAGTGTGGATTTACAATTCTATTAGTTTCGAAAGTGAGCTTGCCATGGTCTAACGCACTTCCATCAACAGAAGTGTATCGATCAGCTGCTTCTGAGTCAGCCGTCGTGGATTGGGGGCAGATCGATATATCCAGTCATCATACCTGAAGCGTTGCAAAAGAACGGCAAATCACGAAACTGGAGCACACAGAGACAGAGAAGGACAAAGTGTGTGTGTGTGTGTGTGTGTGGTGTGTGTGTGTGTGTGTGTGTGTGTGTGTGTGTGTGTGTGTGTTGTGTGTGTGTATGCATGTGTAGGTGTATGTATGTGTATGTGTCTGTGTGTGTCTGAGTGTGTCTGTATGTGTTTGTGGTTGTATTGTGGTGCGCGCGCGCGTGTGTGTGTATGTGTGTTTGGGGAGGGGGGGGGTGCGCGCGCGTGTGGGTGGATGTGGTGCTGGTGCTGGATGTGTTTGTGTGTGTTGTGTGCTTTGCATGAGTGTGAGTGAGTGAGTGAGTGAGTGGATGGTAAGTTAGTGTGTATACGTGCGTGCGTACGTGCATGCGTGCGTGCATGCGTGCGTAAGAATGTGTGTGTTGTGTGTGTGTGTGTGTGTGTGTGTGTGTACATACACAGACACACAGACACACAGACACACACACACACACACACACACACACACACACACACACACACAGAGTTCATATAGAGGGTTATCCCTACTGCTCACAGGTAATATTGCAGGAAATGACAACCATCCTCAGGGGAAGACGGGATCCATTTCACACAACACTCCACACCACCTGAAGGACAGCACAGTACAGGACAGCGTTCATGCTGGTAGCGGGCGGAATCCTAACCCGCAAAGCCAGACAGCAGACTATAGACGCTTCATCGTGGAACCAACCGGGCGTCAGGTCAGACAGAGGAATCCCTGAAATATTTGTATCGGGGAACGCATCAAAAACAAATAGGGAAAATCATGGCCAGCAGAGAAGCTATAAACAGGGGGGAGGGGAGGGGGGGGACAGTAAACGACTGGTCAGCAACAATGAGGATAAATCTTAGACACCACTTTTTGTTTTCAAACAGGGAAGAGCTTCAGTTCAAAGAAGGGAAGAGATGAATCGCTGACGGGTTGTTTTTCAACAGGAGAAGAGAAAGCTGCATAAAGTCAAGTAAATGTTCAAAAGTGTTTTGTAATTACTCCGTTAAAACAACGTACACAAACGAATCACAAGACAACTGGTTTGTCCACGTTGTTTGGCAGAATTATCATAAACACTGTTGAAATTTTGTTTTGATTTCCGCCTGCAGTCGTCTCACTTTGCAACTAAAGTCAGGTGTTGTTGTTTTGTCCGTCGAGACGACGAAGACCATCTTGTCATCCTGGGATCGGGGGTGAGTGCGTAGATAGCTGATCAGGCCGATCTGCGCCCGGAAAGACCTATCACAGTACGGACAGGGGATGGTGGCGGCAGTTGGAGATCTGTTGACACTGGTCTTCCTGATCATCCTGCGCTGCTCAGCTGCAGCAATTCTGTTACTTTCACAAGTTTCTGCACCTTTGAGGACAACTGAACGCGCACCCGTCTCTGTCCTGGGCAGTCTGCTCCCATGTTGTGTGGCTGATGTTGAAGGCCTTCAGGGAAGATTAGAGGTTGTCTTTGAAACGTTTCTTCTGGCCTCCGTGAGAGCGTTTTCCTTGTTGTAGTTCGCCAAACAATAGTTTCTTTGTCAGGTAGTCTGTCCCCCTATATACCGCGGGGACATATCAGGGCTCAAACACACAACAAAACAACAACAACCAAAAACCCGTGTTACCGTGGGGGATGGGAGAAGGAAGCAGGGGGGGGGAGGGTGTTGACGACACATATTTTTTTCAACAACAGAAACAAAACACCTCCAGCCAGCAACGAAAACAATCGCTGACCCACTTTCTCCGTGGGGGGGGTGGGGTGGGGTGAGGTGGGGTGGGGATGAGGGGGGGGGGGGTGGGCAGGGCAGCCGGCAGGATGTGGCGGGCCAGTTCCACCCACCACCATTCACTGACCCACAGCAGACCAGACACGCCTGCTGGTGCAACGGGATGGATCGATCGCCTCCACGGAGGCCGGTGAAAACTTTACCGCTTGGCCAAGGAATGGAAGAAACCCCGATTAGCCTTCGCCGGTGCCAGCGTCGCCTGTTGCCCACCCTGCCGCATGCTGCCATTAGTGTCGCAGCGGGGTGTCGGTGGCTCATTAATGAGTGAAATACGGTTGGCCTGTGAGAACCCTGCTGCCAAGGTCTCCCTCCCCCCCCCTCTCTCTCTTCTCTCTCTCTCTCTCTCTCTCTCTCTCTTTTCTCTCTTAGTGAGGCTTGGGAACGCTAAGTCGTACACCAGTTACTGAAATCAACATGAAAACGTGTAATCCATCAACGCCTTCTGAGGGTTCAATTCTGTTTAATTGAATTTATAATTCAACTTGATAATCATCCGTCATGATACATCCCCAGTGTCACTGCCTGTTTTACACAACTCCTGTCATGCCATCAGCCGCCCTCGGCAAACCGTACAACACCCGTCTTCCCTACGGTTAACGTGATAGTAGTCCCGTCTCAGTTTGCCACTAGCACGTGGTTTGATGAACATGAAAACCAACCAACAAACAGAAGGAGGTCCTATTGTCAGATGTGACAGGATTTCAGAGAATGTTCTGGTCGCGTGTCAGTATACTTTTCTTCTTATGAATGATCCCTGCGCATGCATTTCGCGCTTGCGCCCTGTGTGTGTGTGTGTGTGTGTGTGTGTGTGTGTGTGTGTGTGTGTGTGTGTGTGTGTGTGTGTGTGCGTGTGTGTGTGAGAGAGAGAGAGAGAGAAAGAGAGAGAGAGAAAGAGAGAGTTATTGAAAGCATAAAGTGAATGTCAGCTTTTGCTTAGGGCATACTGGAGAACACAAAAGGACCGAAAACGGTTAAACCATACACCGCCCTCTTTTGTGTGGGTAGAGTGGTTCGATTTTACACAAGAACACGAAAGAAACGAAGGCGGGGATGGGCCCTTAACCCGCCATCTGCAGTCCACACTAGAAACCTGGCCATGCACAGAGAGGAGAGAGAGAGGAGAGAGAGAGAGAGGAGAGAGAGGAGAGAGAGAGAGAGAGAGGAGAGAGAGATCGGTAGGCGAATAGTTAACCTATTGAAGCCCTTTGTTTCTTGTAAACGGTGGTGGGTTGTACACACTGTTTGAAATGCACGATAGAACAGATATCAAACAATATACAGTCACGCCACAAAAGACATAAATGCACGACATATTTATCATTGGAACACTAAAAAGGTACCTCTTGAAAGTGAAATTTTAACATTATATATATATATATATATATATATATATATATTGCAGATTGTTTGACCACATCTAGCTACGATACCATAAGAATAATTTTGAACAGAAAACGATGAACTTCTGAAGTATCAAACTTTCTTTTGGGGCAGTCAATGCAGAACAAGAGAACACAGAGTGTATTTCAATTTCTTGTGCAGAACAAGAGAACACAGAGTGTATTTCAATTTCTTGTGCATAAAATAACGATCTCTGTGCCGTTCATTTTATAAAAAAAATGATGAATGCAATGTCTTATAGTCTAAACGTAAATCTCATCGTTCGTTGATTTAAATGCCTATCCATTGTCAATAAACAAATACAGTAGAATACAATGCAAAGTGTCGGTTGGCTTACACACAGTAAGTCTGTGGCTTTCCTGACTGCGAGTCCATCCGTGGCCTGTCAACTAATCTAGTACACAGTATGCCCATAGGTTCTAGTATGGCCCCTTCTCATTGATTTAACCAGACATACAACATGCTACACCCACGCGCCCTGTTTTTTCGACTTACTCATTCACTTTTTCGTACTTCTGGCTCCAAAGTCGCTCAACATGATCATTATACGCTTGCTTTGGTTATCTTTATTTCATGTTCTACCAGTAACGAATACCTGCAGAAGTAAAGGGAGAGAGAGAGAGAGAGAGAGAGAGAGAGAGAGAGAGAGAGAGAGAGAGAGAGAGAGAGAGAGAGACAGACAGACAGACAGACAGAGACAGACAGACAGACAGGCAGACAGACATACAGAGAGACAGAAAGACTGACGGACGGACGGATGGACAAATGGAGACATACAGACAGGTAGGCAGAGAGAGAGAGAGAGAGAGAGAGAGAGAGAGAGAGAGATGAACATTCTACCCCGTATCATCCTGAGTCAGCGGTTTCTCGCTCTAAAGCCCTTTTTTCTGAGATGAAAGAACTCACGTGTCTGTCTAAACCAGGGCGGGAGGTCTTCAGAACCAGAGTCAGGGAACAGAAATCTTCGCAACACTTGCAGCAGAAGATGAAATGTGACAGGTTCCGTTTCTCCGCACTACTTATCTGGAACTCGCTGCCATCCAGTCTCCGCACCGATTCATCGACATCCGAGTTTAAACTTCACCTTCAAATGCACCTGTTTCCAAACGCATTCCACAGAGGTATGCTGTCATCTTTTGCAGTTGGATGGGAGGGACAGGATGGGGGGTTGGGTAGGGGCGATGTGCGTCTGAGCAGGTTAGGGAATGGGGAAAATGTAAGCAAGTAGTTTGGATGTATGTTTGACTTCAGTGAATGATGAGCGCTCAGCACATTGACTTGCTAATGCAAGAAAACTACAGTTTATAAATAGTAGTAGTTGCAGCAGCAGCAGCAGCAGCAGCAACAGCAACAGCAGCAGCAGCTGCAGCAGTAGTAGTAGTGGTATCATCATCATCATCATCATATCATCATCATGATTATCATCATCATTATCATCATATCATCATCATCATCATCACCATCACCATCATGATCATGATCGTGAACTTCGTCATAAGTAGTGGTAGCAATAATAGTGGCAGAATCATTATTGCGAATACTATTACACATGCACTCTAGTACACACACAGAGGTATGCACGTACGCCCGCAGATAGAGACAGAGAGAGAGAGACAGAGGGGTGGTGGGGTGGGGGTGGGGGTGGGGGGGGGGGGCGGAATCAGACGCAGCCATCAAAAAGTGCATACAGGTCTGGTTGTTGCTTTTTGTCAAGTTCTCATCTAGTCGAACTAATACCAAAGGAGCAGGTTAAAACGCTAGACACATAATTGTGATCGACCAGAGGCCCTTCTTATCACGTGAACTTTTGACAACTTCCTGAAAATTACTATCGTAATGTAAGTACGTGTGTGTGTGTGTGTGTGTGTGTGTGTGTGTGTGTGAGTGTGTGTGTGTGTGTGTGGTGTGTGTGTGTGTGTGTGTGTGTGTGTGTGTGTGTGAGTGTCCGTGTGTGAGTGTGTGCGTGCGTGCGTGCGTGCGTGCGTGCGTGCATGCTTGCGTGCGTGCGTGCGTGCGTGCGTGCATGTCTGTTTGTTTATCTGCCCATCTGTCCGTCCGTCTCTCTGTGTCTCTGTCTCTGTCTGTCTGTCTGTCTGTCTGTCTGTCTCTCTCTCTCTCTCTCCTCTCTCTCTCTCTCTCTCTCCTCCCCCCCCCCCCCCCCCCCCCCCACCCTCACCAACACTACCAACAGTAAACGATCAGTCGAGATCTGGTGATAACGCGAGAATAAAGCCGTCATGGTGGTGTCATATCTGTGTCCTCAATTACCGTCATCCGCACCGTGACCCTACGTCACATTGATCCCCCACGTCAACAGATGCTGCTCCCCATCGAGCCGGCCCCCCTGCTGCCTGCTGATGACCAACCACTTCGGCCTGAGGAACACGATCATCAGTCTAATTATCTGAGCGTCAGGGTCACTCAGTGTTGAGTTTGAGGTCCCCCTTCAAAGCTCTACGCTTTATCCGTGTGTCCGACACTCGACAAGTGAACGGTCCCCTCCCTCGTGAGTTGACTTCAACGGCGGTGACAGCCCTGATATGGCCCTTTGCGGTCGGCTGGGCTATAAGCAACGTAACCTTATCTTACCTTCCCCCACCTCCCCAAATTCATCCATCCAAATTCACACCCCACCCACCTTACGCAGATAGATAGATAGATAAGTTGATAGATGTCAGCCCTGATATGGCCCTTTGCGGTCGGCTGGCCTATAAGCAACGTAACCTTACCTTAGCCTTCCCCACCTTCCCAAATTCATCCACCCAAATTCACACCCCCACTCACCTCACGCAGATGGGTAGATAGATAGATGGATAGATGTCAGCCCTCATATGGCCCTTCCTAGTCGGCTGGACTTTAAACAACATGAATTGAGTATGTCTCTATCTGCGTCTATGTCTAGCTAGCTAGATAGCTATTCATGAGAGAGAGAGAGGGGGGGGGGGGGGGGGAGAGACAGACAGACAGACAGACAGAAAGAGAACCAGAGCCTGTCTGTCTGTCGGTCGGTCGGCCTGTATGTCTATCTCTCCACGTGACTGTCTGTCCGTACACGAGTGCGCGCGCACGTGTGTGTGTGTGTTGTGTGTGTGTGTGTGTGTGTGTGTGTGGTGTGTGTGTGTGTGTGTGTGCCTGTGTCAGTGTCTGGGTGTTTGTTTTTAATCATCATCATCGTTATTTATATTACATACATATATAGTATACGCGCTAAAGACAGGAAGCAAAAATACACATTTCAAACGACCTTGGCTCTCATTGAGTTTCTTTCCTGACTCTTCCAGACAAAGCGAAATAGAAGTTGTTTGTAATGGCTAGAATCAAAGAAAACCTCTTTTTTCTAATGATGTCTACTGCTGTTG
>CM065723.1:44774576-44777076 GCA_033310375.1 Conus canariensis | reverse complement strand
TGAAGGTGCATAGAGTACGTTTCGACTTTCGTGTTGACAAATCCATACAAACAAACAAATAAACAAGAAGTTACTAAGCACGAAAACCCAACAACACTACTATGATGATTTCTTGGAGAAAATTGAAGCGGAATTTCTTTATCATCATTAAACATTTTCCTGCCAGAGACCTTTGACAACATCCTCTATACTAGTAGCCATCAGTATGGTCAGTTCAATCACAGTATAGTCTATAACCGTGAAGGAATAAACATGTCTTTGAGACTACTCAAGTAAAAACACTGAAGTACATTTCACGCGCGTTTTCACGCAACGAATATAACTATAGTCAATAAACGCCATCATATACTGGCTATAACGAAAATAATCGACGGAAAATTGTCTATACAGATTAAATCTGTTACTATCTGTCAAGTGGGAACACCATTCTTGCTGTGTACAATCCAACTGTATAGATACTGGTACATCTCATACACCCTAATTTAGTCAGACAAACCCTACACCCATCTCAGACAATTTCTCAATCTTGTCGCCCAATTCGTTTCACTCCCAACATTCAATCAAACGGCATGTTGTATGTTTTCTTGGGTAATCTGCAATCATTCATCTGCATTAATTTTAATCAGTGTTGTATATATTTAAGTGGATGCAAATTCGTGTAAACTGGGTATAATCTTATCGCCCCTTACAATCTGAAATTCAAAAAACTCCCTCTAGGGCAAGGAAGCAGAATTTCTTGAAGTTTTACCGAAGTTAAAGATGTGTGCACCACACTACAGTAAGTTGAAACTGAGAATCAGTTTTGCATACGCTTCAGACAATATGATTCCCAGACATCATCATCTCCACAATATGCACGAAATAGCATGCTTCCCCTGCTTCCCACATCTTCACAAGCAAAACTGAAACTTGAAGGAATTTCTAAGAATTTCCATGTACATTCATGACGGTTATGGCTGCTACATTATAGACTCAGTGGTTTCTTGCTTCTGAATGGCCATCTTTTCTAAATATACTTGTTAGTCTACTCTGAATTATGTTTACTTTCAACTGCACGCGCCAGCAGTTACTCAGTTGCCTTTGCAAAGAAACAAATATTTCAGACAAAAAACCCCATCAGCCTGAAGGAGTGTAAAAACAATTCTAAGAAGTTCACAATGGATTGAGTGTCATGCCCGTCATTGCTTATAACATCGGATGTTTATAGGCTCACTGACCGTTTAAAAATCCACAACTCATTAAAACTGATTTTCTAAAGCACGCAAAAAATTGCTTTAAAATCTTTCTTCCCTACAATCTTAATCAGATGACATATATTTATCGCTTTCAGGTACTAAAACAATCACTTCAGGTGGAACATCTCTAAACGAATTTTCGTGGAGTCTGCTACAAAGCGTTTGTGTCTGACATGAGGTAAAGTCCCAACGGTCTACATGAACGTGTTTCATAGTGAGTGGTACATCACAAGAAGTGCACCAAAGAGGTTCCGTGTGTGAACTCATATATGAAAGACCCGTCCATGAACTCATACATGAAAGATCAATGAGTGAACACATACAGAACAGATTCTGGTGAGAACGCACACATAAGGGATCTGTGCAAGTTACTGTACGCGCACTGAATCCAGTGCTCTCTGTCGGAGAAGAGTAAGACATCGCGTCCCAGTGGGATTGATGACCTGAACAGATAACGCATGGTCACTGATGTGGTGTTTTGACATTATACCAGAAGATGGACTGTGGCTACCTTACCCATGGGAGGGGGGGTGGTTAAAATGGTCACATACTGGGAGAAAAACTCACTACTGGTGAACCTCAGGGTTTGAGAGAGAGAGAGAGAGAGAGAAAGAGGGGGGGGGGGGGGTGGGGGGAGAACTCAGAACTCAGAAAAACCTTTGTTCGAACGTGACAGACAGGTAGACATACAGACAGACAGACAGAGCGAGTCTATTTGTCAGATAGAGAAACATGAACAAGACAACCTGCGTCACCATGTGGAGCACCAAAAGTGCACGTAGGCACGTCATATAAAGTCATTTTCCATCCACACGTTTCTCTAGATATTGACTTATCCAGTGCTTAAATCGAGTGCCATTAACACTACTTCTAACCGGCAAGCCATCGAACACTTCTATTCGTATTGTTGAACGACTTCTTAAAGCCAATAAAGACAACATACATTTGTGGTAGAATGAAAATTTGGTTCTTATCAAAGCCATCCACGATGAGTACAAACGCTGTCTACAGTGCATGTGTGTGTGTGTGTGTGTGTGTGTCAAAGTCAAAGTCAAAGTCAAAGTCAAAATTTTATTTATAGATGGAAACATTGAATAAGCAGCATATCTGCTTTTTTACATCAAGCCATCTATGAAAAAAAAAAAAAAAAAAAAAAAAAAAAAAAAAAAACAACAACAAAAAAACAACAACAACAACAACAACAAAAATCAAATCGTGTACAATGCCTTTCATCAAAAGAAAAGTAAACATACCGTCTTACCCCC
>CM065723.1:44754576-44759576 GCA_033310375.1 Conus canariensis | reverse complement strand
GATGGGGCGTGAAGCAGCCACGTGACCCCTAACGTACCGGGAGGCGTGTATGTGGGAGTACAGCTACAGGTGCGCGCGGACCTGCAGATTCTCTCAACTGCTGGACGACTTCACGAATAAGTGGGGAATGTCTTCCGCTTTACGGCTTGGTCTGCAGGCACAGCAGCTGGAAGCCGGCGCGGTAAGACATTGCTGCCTCAATGATGTGGAACTCTTCAGACACATGCGCCCATGAACAAGAGGGAACAGACAGCGAAAACTGGGATCTCGAAAACGTAATGTTTAGAGGTCAGTTGTTCATGTTACGGGATAGAGGGGAAGGGGGGGGGGGGGGAGGGACAGGAGCACAAGCTTTTACATCACCAGGTTTAATAATAGGAAATGATAAGAAACACAAGAAAAAAAGAGAGAGACAGACAGACAGATACAGAGACAGAGAGAGACACCGAGACTGACTGACCTACAGACAGACAGACGGACAGACATCAGGCAGCCAGGCAGACAGACAGACAGACGGACGGTCGGACAGGCAGACGGACTGACAGACAGACAGGCAGGCAACCAGGCAGATAGACAGACAGACAGATGGACAGACAGACAAACGGAATGACAGACAGACGGGCAGGAAGGCAGGCAGATAGACAGACAGACAGACAGACAGACAGAGACAAAGTGGAAAGGACAAAGTACAGCAGTACATATAAGGCGCAATGCCACCGATGACACGGGATAAGCAAGTTTTACTCCAGTCATGACACAGCTCGTTGAACACAACTCCAATATGTCGCTGAGGGGTACGACATGCAATAACAGTAATAATAATGGTAACAATAACAACAATGATAATAATGATAGCAATAATGATAATGATAATAATAATAATAATGATGGTGATGATGATGATGTTGATGATAACAATAATAACAACAACAATAACGATAGCAATAACACCACCAACAACAATACCATAATACAATAGCCTATCATCATCATCATCATTATCATCATCATCATCATCATCATCATCATCATAAGTAGTAGTAGTAGTAGTAGTAGTAGTAGTAGTAGTAGTAGTAGTAGTAAATGTAGTAGCAGCAGTAGTAGAGGTAAAAGTAGTAGTAGCAGTAGTAAAAGTAGTAGTAGTAGTAGTCGTACACAAATCATCATCATCATCATCATCATCATCATCATCATCATTATAACTATTCACTACCATACAAATGTACACAGGCACAAACTGAAAGAAAAACATCCGAAGATTCTGCACCTGGAAGTGTTGTTTGAAAAGATAAAGTGTTGTTTGAAAAGATAAAGTGTTGTTTGAAAAGACAAAGTGTTGTTTGAAAAAAAAGGTTTGATGGGTGGATCTGAAAGGTGCAACAGATGTGGAATCTCTCAAGCAGAATGGAAAAGATGTCAAGAGCAGGGAACCATAGACAGAGAAGAAACGGAAGCAGTGGATTTGTATGCTTGATGCGGTTTTGTCGAAGAAGTCATGAGTCAGCGTATACTTGAAAGTTTCTTTGTGAGAGGAGTGTCCTTGTTTGTCTTGTGTGTGTTTCCTGTCTACAGGTGCACTGGGCAAAATGGTGCCGCTAACAGTATTAGTTTGGAGTTTGGGCCAAGGTTTGGGCCATAACACTGGCTTCACTGTAGAAACAAAAGTTGCCTCGGAAATTTGTTTGTTGTCTCCTCGACTCACACTGATTTAAGTGTGTGTGTGTGTG
Organism: Conus canariensis; assembly: GCA_033310375.1. Taxonomy (NCBI): domain Eukaryota; kingdom Metazoa; phylum Mollusca; class Gastropoda; order Neogastropoda; family Conidae; genus Conus; species Conus canariensis. The sequence goes on along the minus strand of CM065723.1, from coordinate 44,757,849 downwards.
TGTGTGTGTGTGTGTGTGTGTGTGTGTGTGGTGCGTGTGCGTGCATGCGTGCGTGCGTGCGTGCGTGCGTGCGTGCGTGCGTGCATGCATGTGTGTGTGTGTGTGTGTGTGTGTGCGCGCGCGCGCGCGCGCGCGTTTGCACGAGCAAACACACACTTGTGTGGACGAGTGCGTGCATTTGTGAGTGCCTGCGGGTATACGTACGCGCTAGGCCGCTAGTTAAAACATCCTCAGCATTTAAGCGGCCACAATCAGCATCCAGTCCACGAAGACCTTGAGCGCCGAGCAGTAGACCTACTATTCCGTCAAATCTGCCAAGTCAATAAAAGCCGTCTGAGACTTGGAAGTCCCCCATCATTCTCCAGGGCTTTGCCCCTAATGGCTATTATTTTGACCCCAATCTCTCCCCCACTTCTCTCTCTCACTCACTCTCTCTCTCTCTCACTCTCTCTCTCTCTCTCTCTCTCTCTCTCCTCTCTCTCTCTCTCTCCTCTCTCTCTCTCTACGCGCGCGTGCCCTCGCTCCCTGAAGGGCCAAGGTCTGTGAGAATAAAACAGCCAATCTCTCTTCTCTCTCTCTCTCTCTCTCTCTCTCTCTCTCTCTCTCTCTCTCTCTCTCTCTCTCTCTCTCTCCCATCCCATTCCGCCCTACGTGAAAAAAAACCTCGTTTCATAATGGACAGTTTCAAAGGGACGTAAAGAATCTATAGCTCCCTGGAGATTTCCCCACTTTTCCAACAAAGTTAACAAGCACATAGAACCGCTGTGATGCCAGTTCTCCATTGTTGTGTTATGGTCTTTCAGACTTATTGGAAACATCATCTGGGTGGAAACTCCGCAGTCACAGTCAAACAACAGCACCCACTGGACTGGGAGAAAGAGCAGGAGTATTTGGGTCGTTTCCTGAGTACTTTGTTCAGCGCGCAACAGAAAGTGATGGAGGAGGAGGAGGTGGAGGAGGAGGAGGGAGAAGAAGAAGAAGAAGAAAAAGAAAGAAAGGAAGAAAGAAAGAAAGAAAGAAAAGGAATAGGAGGAGTCGGATGAGGACAAGGAGGAGGAGGAGGTGCAGGAGGAGAAGGAGAAAGAAAGAGAGAGAGAGAGAGAGAGAGAGAGAGAAGAGAGACAGACAGACAGACAGACAGACAGACAGAGAGAGAGAGAGAGAGAGAGAGAAGGAAAGAAAGAAAAAGGACGAGATGAGGAAGAACAAACAACGACGACAAGAAGAAAAAGAAGAAAATGAAAGAGGAGAACGAGGAGGAGAAGAAGAGGAAGGTGGAGAAGGAGAAGGAGGAGTAGGAACAAAGACAAGGACAAGAAGTAAAAGAAAGAAAAGAGGAGGAGGAGGAAGAAGAAGAAGAAGAGGAGGAGGAGAAGAAGAAGGAGGAAGAAAAAAAAAAAACTCGCAATTTCTTTTAAAAGACTTATCAGGAGTTTAGAAAAGAAAAGAGAGAGAGGAGAGAGAGAGAGAGAGAGAGAGAGAGAGAGAGAGAGAGAGAGAGAGAGAGCAGCCAGGGTTAAAAGAAGACTGGGCTTCAATGGAGGCAGGGGGTGTGCTTAGTGCCCAGCCGGCCGTTTGGAGTCCTTTCAAGAGAAATCCATCACACTCGGACAGTTCTATAATCACGGGCGCCGTCAATCTATCTCCACCCCAGATCGGCCCACCCTTCTCTCTGAGCTTCCCCAGATTAAACGCTTTATTAGCTAGCGCTTCCTTCCCTCCTGCGCCGCCCCCCCCCCCCTCCCCCCCCCCCCCCCCCCCCCCCCCCCCCGTCTCCTCCTCTGTCCTTATCTATCCTCCCTCTGTTACTTTTGCTCTAGATCGTGTTTTCTTTTTCTCCGCCTCTCTCTCTCTCTCTCTCTCTCTCTCTCTCTCTCTCTCTCTCTCTCTCTCTCTGTCTCTCTCGCTGTCTTTCTCTGTCTGTCTCTGTCTGTCTGTCTGTCTGTCTGTCTCTCTCTCTCTCTCTCTTCTCTCTCTCTCTCTCTCTCTCTCTCTCTCTCTCTCTCTCTCTCTCTCTCTCTTCTCTCTCTCTCAGGCTTCCCCTGCTCCACCCGTTACTTCTACTTCACATTCTTTCTCTGTCTTCTCTTAGTTCCTTCTTCTTTTTGCCCTTCTCCTTTTTTTATCTTCTTTTTCAGCCGCTTCCTTTTCATCATCATCATCTTCTTCTTCTTCTATCTCTTCCTCTTCTATGTTCTTCTTTCTTTGTTTCTTTCTGTCATCTTTCCTTCCTTCCCTCCTTCCTTCTCTCTGTCTGTCTGTCTGTCTGTCTGTCTGTCTGTCTGTCTCCCTCTCTCTCTCTCGCTCTCTCTCTCTCTCTCTCTCTCTCTCTCTCTCTCTCTCTCTCTCTCTCTCTCTCTCTGTGGTGATCTCACAGAGAACTGAGTGTTCGGCAGTGCAGTTCCGTCCAACGAACCGACAGGGCAGTTCCTGTCTGAGGGACGGACCCTCGAGGGCGGAGTTAGCGCCCCTTGCAAGACCTGCCGTAAACCCTTGCGTCTGTGGGTGTGGCGGGCTGGAAAGAGGGAGGGTTACGTGAACCAGAATGCTCCCAGCCGGAGTGCAGACTGTTTCGTGAACTTTCCACTCCGGTAGCTTCTCTACCGGGGAAAAAAAATACACCTCACTCGGCACTGATGATACCAGAGCTTCCTAACATCAAAGGACCAAAATTACGGTTTTTACCACGAAAAACTTCAATTATCATCAATTAACTGATATGCGCTTATTTCGGGTGAAGGTAGTCAATATCACAGTAATCACATACACGCGCGCGCGCACACACACATACACACGCATGCACGCAGGCACACACGCACGCACGCGCGGGCGCACACACACACACACACACACACACACACACACACCACACACACGCGCGCGCACACACAGCGCACGCACACACACACACACACACACACACACACACACACACACACACACACACACACAGGAAAAGGTACTCTACAGATTTCATGTATTTGGGACCCATTAAAAAATGTTTAAATCCATGTTTTACTTCAACAAAAAAAGAACCCTTTGATCGATCTATGTCAAATAAAACAACTGTAACTCGAAGGGTTCTCGGAAGAGCCAAAACCTCCGTCAAGAGCGAACGAATTGTGGACCGCCCCACTGTTTCAGATCCGGACCACAGATCCGCACCAAAACTTGGTTTGGTTGAAAATCGTTCTGTGGTGTTTGCGTCATCTTGTCAAACGGAGCCCAGCTCCAGACCTTTGATCTGATCGGCGCCAGAGATCCGCACCACAG
>CM065723.1:44732076-44744576 GCA_033310375.1 Conus canariensis | reverse complement strand
GAGGACAGCAGCCGGAATTTAACATGGACAAATCTGGTGTGACAATAAAGTTATGAGATGCAATATTAAAACATGTACGAAAACACATTTCTCTATTTTTATTATTCTTACACAGCCAAACCAACCGCGAAAGACACGTCACAAAACTTTGCATGCGTTCTTCTTTGGAATAGCTAAACGCAGCATCAAGTTGCAGGGAAGTTCACAGTAACTGATCGGTCACATTGCCCGACACATGTATTTATAAATAAAAGTAACTCAAGATGAGAACAAAAAAAAAAGAAAAAGAAAGAAAAGAGAACTCTTAACCGAGCAACTCTACGACACATCTCGTTTCCTCTTCTACATCACCACATCTGTAATGCAAACCCAGATCAATGTTGACCTTAAGCAGCCAAAGGTCAGGAAGGAGACCGTCGCTGGTGATGTGCCACCACCTCTCCCCAACCTCACACCCCGCCCGCCCCTTCTTCTCCATTACGCCCTTAAATAGACCCGTTCTCTCACCGGTGGGATTTCTTCGCTGTATTTTGACGCTCCCATTTTGCGGGATGATCGATAAGGGCGAGTTTGCTGACTAACGACAAAGCCGTGTAGCTGGATACAACACAGGTGCTACAATTCTCACGACGTTGACCACCCCGTTTCGCACTTTCTGTTCATTTCTGGACACGGTGTGTCACTGTACAACGACACCTGTTCACCGATCCCACTCAGAATGGATAAATGTAAGGACTGCTCCTTTATTTTCCCTGACTTGAAAAACAATTTCTAAACTCTAAACTCTAACCATACGAATGGTTTGAAACTACTGACATCCTCAACGGTGGGTTAGATTAGGCCATGCCCGTGAAAACACACACACACACACACACACACACACACACACACACACACACACACACACACACACACACACACGTACATTTAAAGCCATAAGGCAAACCTATCCTGTACAGTGGACAACCAGTATCAACCCTCGCTGTGTTTACAGTGTTCACTGCCCAGTCGCCAGGACAGCTGGCATGTCTTTAATTCTGACCACAAGTAAGTGTAACACAGTTTCTAGGACGAATGCATCAGAATGGCCCACAAAAAAATAAAAAGGAAAAGAAAAAGAAAAACAGCAGATGACAATAAAGAAAGATAAAAATAAAGAAAAGATCCCAAGAGAGTGACAGAAAAGATGAAATCACTTGTAAAGGACGTCCAAAAGGTAGGGAAACCTATTTAAACTGAAAGATCGGTGTTAGCAAAAAATGACTCTAAGAGACAGCGTGTCACAGAAAGCCAGTATAAGTAAAATAATCATATATGGGTCATATCTTGATTTCTGTTTCGACAGTATATTTCACACTGCTGTGGATTGTATCTGAGCATTCTGTGCGACAGTAAAACAATATGCGTTAAAAGATCCATAGGAGGGTGTCGCCTAAAACTCGCACTTCGCCGTGAGTGTGTGTGTGTGTGTGTGTGTGTGTGTGTGTGTGTGTGTGTGTGTGTGTGTGAGTGTGTGTGTGTGTGTGTGTGTGTGTGTGTGTGTGTGTGTGTGTGTGTGTGTGTGTATGTGTGTGTGTATTTCTCCAAGGTGCTTGTATGACTAAGTGTGTGCGCCTGAGTGAGTGTGTACTTACGTGCGCGTGTATAGATGCGTGCGTGTGTACGTGCATAAGTGCGTGGACGCATGTGCACGCTTGTACTTATGTTTGTGTGGGGCGTATGCAGGTGCGGGTGTGAATGTATGGTGAAAAGCATTCTAGCCGAGCACGCATCTGTAATTGAGCTTGTACGAGGCTGAATCCGCAGATAGCGCACAGGATTGTCAGGCACGCTTGACTGACCGCGCAATCAATAGCATCGTTATGATCACGGGCATGCAGGCGTGACTATGCGACTTGCTGTGGGATAAGCGCAACTGCAAGAGAGAGAGAGAGAGAGAGAGAGAGTTCAGTCTAAGTCAAAGAATGTATTCGAAGGGCCTTGGCCCCTTAACAAGGGGTGGTGTGAACACATGGTTTGAAAGATGCCATGGAACATACCTGAAACAAAACACATGTAATCATCGGAAGGAACACACAGGCACAAAATGTGATTATCGTTAAACCGAGGGGGGGGGGGGGGGGGGGGGGACAAAACACAACATATAACCATACGAAGAAACACAGAGGCACGTAACATGGTTAGCTTAACAACCAGGGGAGTGGGCAGAGGATTTAGACTCATTTGAAAGAACTGGGATAGAAAGTCCTGTAGAACTGCTGATATTATTTTTCTCGGATACTCCTATACATACACAGACACACACACACAGACACACAGGCACACACACACACACACACACACACACACACACACACACACACACACACACACACATTTTCTCTCATTCGCTCTCTCTCTCTCTCTCTCTCTCTCTCTCTCTCTCTGTGTGTGTGTGTGTGTGTGTGTGTGTGTGTGTGCGCGTGTGTGTGTGTGTGCGCCCCCCCTCTCTCTCTCTCTCTCAGTCCTTCTCTAGACTCTCTCTCTCTCTCTCTCTCTCTCCTCCCCCCCCCCCCCCCCCCCCCCCCCCCCTTCCCGCTCGCTACCTTATCCCGCCTCCTTCAGGTGCAGTAGCCGGCCCGCCCTCTTCTTCCCTTTATGCTAACAATAAAACCATCAAATAGCAGGCATTAGCTCCGTAATTGGTGTGCCACTTCCCTTTACCACCCACCCCCCTCCTCGCCCCCGATCCCTCGGCCGCATCCCCGCCCCCATCCCGAAACCCCTCCTCCCCCCTCCCCCCCCCCCCCCCCCCCCCTCCCCCCCCCCCCCCCCCCCCCCCCCCCCCCCCTCGTTACCACTGCCGACACTATTCCGCCATCTGGCTCACAGAACGAACCTTCTCCCTGACACTACCCCATCCTTCATCTCCCTCCCTCTCTGCTTCTCTTCTCTCCCCCCCTCTCTCTCTCTCCCCTCCCTCCCCCTCCCTCTCTCTCTCTCCCCCTCTCTCTCTCCCCTCCACCTCCCTCCCTCTATCTCTCTCTCATATATTATACTTAACTTGTACTTAACGGCTTTTGTTTGATTGTTGTTGAAGGCATGTGTCATGTCTGCGCATCATTCTCCCGCCGCCGCCCCCCCCCCTCCCTCCTCTTTCGTCCCCCCCCCCCTTTCTCGCAAGAGAGGTAACTATCGTCTTCATTCGCGTCTGCTTGTTTGTCTGTCAGTCTGCCTGTCTTCTCAAGATAATCATCGTCTTCATCCGCGTCTGCTTGTTCGATTCTCAGTCTGCCTGTCTCCAACATAATGCAAAATCCATGAAAACGATTCAAACGAACACGTGTGATAAGATGAAATGTGGCCGGAGACCAATTCATTCAAATGCTGGTGCAGATCAATAGCGCTGTTTATTTCATTTTTCCCGTGGGCGGATCCGGAATCCGTCCGTAGTAAGATTGCGCAGAAACTACAGAACCACATTTTAACGTAACTGGCTGGGAGGGCGCTAAACATCGGAGCACATCCGTGTTGCGCATCGGGATCGGGGTGATCTCGGATCCGCTTGACTTTGGTGGAGATCCGCGCACTTCTGAGTGTCCATTTATGGTTGGCACTAACACTGTGTCTGTTATTCTCCATCCTATCATTATTATTATTATAATCATTATCATTACTATTATTGTTGTTGTTGTTGTTGTTGTTATCATTATTATTATCATATTATTATCATCATCATCATCGTTGTTGTTGTTATTATTGATAGTAGTAGTATTGTTGTTGTTGTTGCTGTTCTTGTTATCATTGTTATCATTATTATCATTATCATTATTATTGTTCTTCTTCTTCTTCTCGTCCTTCTTCTTCTTCTTCTTCTTCTTCTTCTTCTTCTTCTTCTTCTTCTTCGTAATAGTAGTAGTAGTAGTAGTAGTAGTAGTAGTAGTAGTAGTAGTAGTAGACTATTTGTAGTGGTATTAGTATTATTGTTTTTGTTGTTGTGAATGGTCATGTTGCCCTTCTCCTTCATTATTATTACTCTTAATATTATACTCATTTCTCTACCAATTGTATTACTCTCATCATCATCATTAATATTACTGTAATCATTATCGTTATCATTATTATCATTATCATTATTATTGATAAAAAAAAACAAACTTTATCCTTGTGTAATAAAACTCTCTCTCTCTCTCTCTCTCTCTCTCTCTCTCTCTCTCTCTCTCTCTTTTTCCCCCCTTAGTGGTTCCGCTTCTTTCCATAATTTCTCTTTCTATCTTATAACCATCTATAGCTTAAATCATGCAGGAGCAGAACTGCTGGGTAATTCCACAATTGGACACAAAGAATATAGAGACGGCGTGTGTGTGTGTGTGTGTGTGTGAGTGTGCGTGCGTGCGTGCGTGCGTGCGTGCGTGCGTGCGTGTGTGTGTGTGTGTGTGTGTGTGTGTGTGTGTGTGGTGTGTGTGTGTGTAAAAACCACGAGAAAGAGTAAGCAAGGAAAGGATGCAGAGAGAGGATAGGGGGTGGTGGGCGTGGGGTGGGGAGAGAGAGAGGGGGGGGGGAAGAGAGAGAGAGAGAGGATAAGGACAGAACGGTTCACTTGAATAAAACATGACGTGAGCTGTAAAGCTGAAACAAATGAAGCAATCTTTGTTCTTTGGGAATCTAGCCAACTAACCCAAGGCGATCGTAAACAAAGTGAAGGAGAGAGAGAGAGAGAGAGAGAGAGAGAGAGAGAGGAGAAGACAGACAGACAGACAGACAGACAGACAGACAGACAGACAGACAGAGACAGAGACAGACAGACAGACAGACAGGCAGGCAGGCAGACAGACAGACGGACAGAGAGAGAGAAAGAGACAGACAGACATACAGACAGAGAGAGAGAGAGAGAGAGAGAGAGAGAGAGTTCGTATCAGCCTGGTCAGTTTTGCGTTCATTCCATGAATAAATCTATACCAGACAGCATAAAACCGTAACGATCAAAAATAACAACACACAATTCTTTTAACTCCACTCCCCTAAAAAATAACACACTGACGTCCAGAATTAAACAACAACAAAAAATGTTCGGCGAACACTACTTGAATACAGATCAGACGTCTGATGATTGAATCACGTGACTTCGCCTAGTTAGAGACGGAAGTGTTCTCTAGTTTCCAGGAAGGATGATGATAGAGGGCGCTGCATGGCTGATTTCCGCTCCAATGGAAAGCCCGATTGCGAAGCGGTGAGCTGAAAGTCAAGTTGAAAACTAAATGGAAGTTGTTGTTGTTGTTGTTGTTGTTGTTGTTGTTGTTGCTGCCGCTGCTGTTGTTTGGTTGGTTGGTTGGTTGGTCGATTGGTTGGCTGGCTGGTTGGTTGGTTGGTTGACTGGTTGGCTGGTTGGCTGGTTGGTTGGTTGGTTGGTTGACTGGTTGGCTGGTTGGCTGGTTGGTTGGTTGACTGGTTGGTTGGTTGGCTGTTGGTAAGCTTGTCGCTGCTATAGCATCTTCACGAAAATGAGAAGCTGAAAATGAGAGCAGTAATCGATAAGCTTCATCGTCGAATAAGCTATCACCATGTCCCAGACAGAATCAAAAAAAAAAAAAAAAAAAAAAAAAAGACGAGGCAAATTTAACTTCTGACGGATTCATTCATTGCCTCGTGCGAGTTTGTCTCGACCACTACAGGACGACTACGGTGTTCCGGGGCAAGAGAAACGCGTGCGCAGTGGAATACATTTGCATCTTTTCATACGTCTATTCTACAAAAAGAAAACTACCCTGTGTCATCTATGATAACAAAAGTATCACACAGATAAGAAATACATGCCAAATTAATCACAGAAACCTGTTTTCCGACGAAATGTTTACAGAAACCACATTCTGCAGTATCTATGTCAGCTAAAAGTTGGCTCCCGGAGAACCCGGTACTCATACTAAGCTAACAGCAGAAGAGCAGGACAGGTGCTCGTGAGCAGAAAGTGAGTAACAACCATAGTGTTGCCTTCCTGTTCATGAGTCGTGTCAGGTTTGAAGTCCGTTACCCCGCCGAACTGACTGACTCTCCTAGCCGGCCACCCCAGTAGATGATCAGATTTACGTCCTGCTTGCCCGAGGAGCAGCTGGTGAATGCCGACAGCTGTTTCTGCCAATCGGAAGGAAGATGAATCCGGCGAATCACGTAGCTCCACATGTACATTGATATTTATAAATAAAGGAGACAGAGATGGAAAAAAAAAAGAAAGACGATGTTTAAACCATCTGGATTCGAGGAGACAGATGGAAAAAAAAAAAAAAGAAAGACGATGTTTAAACCATCTGGATTCGAGGAGACAGATGGAAAAAAAAAAAAGAAAGACGATGTTTAAACCATCTGGATTCGAATTCAGCTTCTTTCCGCTTGAAATCCACTTCATTTTGGATACCAACAAGATGAATGCTGTGTGTTTAAGGACAAAACGTCAAAAAGGAAACGTCTCCCAGTGATGCTCACCCACTATCAATTTTTCCCAATGTATTAAAATAGTAACGTTCTCTGATTGGTACAGAAAGCTGTCGGTATTTTTAACTGTCCAGCTATTCCCAGAACGAGGTTTGTGTGGAACCAGGTCATACCGGACATATGTTGTTTGCAGCCAGACAACTCGCAGAAAATTACTGTTCCCAAACCATGCCTATAACACGCCGAGTCCGCCCCCCCCCCCCCCCTCCCCCGCCCCCTTCATCCTATTGCGAAGCGACTCTCGTGCCATGCATAGCACCGGTCACGTGCATGTGACGAATCAAAACACGTGCTCTGTTCTTTTACGATCTGTCCAAATTTGCACTGCGCATCACTGCAAATGAACGAGGACATGGAAATACATATGGACGCTCTCCCTACGAATATGGAGATCGATTTACTTATTTAGTGGACGGCATCGAACGACATTTTACTTGACGAAAGGGCGGCGTCTTAAGAGCCATCGTGATCCGTCAGCACACATCAAACGACGGGCTTCGTCCTTTTTGGGGGCTGGCTACCTCAACGGGAGCAGTGTGGGAGTGGAAGAGGTGGGGAGGAGGGAAGGAGGGACAAGAGGGAAAGCCTTGATGAAGATTGTCGTCTGCATTTGGAGCAGAGGGTGGGTAGGGAGGGAGAACGAGGACGACAGTGGGGGGGGGGGGGGGAGGAAGCTATTGGCGTTCTGACAAAGACAGCTCCCTGTGGACTTGCCGGAGTAGAGACTGTGAGTGGGTGAGCTTGGGTGTGGCTGTATATATATATATATATATATATATATATATATATATATATATATATATATATATATATACGAGAGGAGTCGGAAAAGTGGCGTGACGGTATCTCTGTCTCTCAGAGGGCCTGGAACATTGGGCATCGGATGCCGGTGGCGGGCGGATCGAAGAGGAAGAAAGGAGGCGAGAGGAGGGGAGGGTGGATTCTGTCTCTGCAGGAAAGGAGGTGGAGTGGGTGGATTGGGGCCGGGTGGGGGTGGGGGAGGGGGTGGGATGGGAGACAGGGGATACCTCAAAAAACTGTGAGAAGCCCTGGAGGAGGAAATGGAAAGTAGGAGGAAATGGAAAGCGAACCTTCCTTTCGTGGTTCCTGTCTGCTACGTCTCTCAGACAGAGAGCTTAGCGAGGGTGGGCGAAGGTCCAACCACCTCCACAGGGGGGCGATGCATCACTCCACTTCTTACAGCCCCTGCCACCACCACCCCACACACACACACTGCCTCTCCCTCCCCCCCCCCCATCCTAGCTCTGACCCAGAGAAGTAGCCATCCAAATGAGGGCAGAGTGGGGGTGATGTGGGGGCACAACGTATGAATTCACAAATAATTTTTCCTCATACCAATATTACTCCCGATGCCGCAAAGACTGGTGCTGCTGTGGCTGTTGCTGCCGTTGCTGCTACTGCTGGTGGTGGTGGTGATGGTGGTAATAGTAGTGGCAGTAGTAGTAGTAGTAGTAGTAGTGCTGTTGCTATTGCTACTGCTGCTACTACTACTACCACTATATTATGACTCCTACTTTTAATACCACTGCTGCTACTACTACTTCTGCTACTACTAATACCACTACTCTTCCTCCTCCTCCTCCTCCTCCTCCTACTACTACTACTACTACCACTACTACTATTGCTACCACCACCACCACCACCACTATCACTACTATTACTACTGCTGCTGCTACTGCTGCTGCTACTACTACTACTACTATACTATTTTTGGTGCAGCTGCTACTGGTAATACTGTTACAACTCCCGCTGTTGCTACTACTGCTACTCTTGCTGCTGCTGTTGTTGCTGCTGTTACTGCAATTGCTATTACTCTCACTGCTAATGCTGCTGCTTCTGCTGCTGCTCCTATGTCTACTGCCACTACTCTTTCTCCTAATATCCTCGAACCCGTGTGTCTGCTCCCATAATTACAACCAACAGTACTATTACTGCTGTTGCTGTTAGTGCTATTGTTGCTGATGCTGTAACTGCTAACACTGCTGCTACTGGAACTGCTGCCACTACTTATACGACTGCTGCTTCTGCAACTACACTGCTACTGCTGTTGCTACTCTCGTTGTGCTGCCGCTACTGCTTGTGCTATTGCTACTATCGCTACTGCTACTGCTCCTATTTCCACTACCACTACTCTTTCTCCTAATATCCTCCTACCCGTGCGTCTGCTCCCATAATTACTAACAATAGTACTGTTACTGTTGTTGCTGTTAGTGCTATTGTTGCTGATGCTGTAACTGCTAACACTGCTGCTACAAAAACTGTGACTGCTGCTTCTGCAACCACACTGCTACCACTGTTGTACTGCCGCTACTGCTTTGCTACTGCTGCTATCGCTACTTCTACCACTACCACCATTACTACTACTACTACTACTACTACTACTACAACTGCTGCTGCTGCTGCTGTGGTGGCGGCGGCGACTACAACTACTCCCGTCTTGATCACTCATAACAACGATGGACAGATCAAACCGAACATAAAAATTGAATTAACTGAAAATTATTTTTCAAAAACTATCTAAAAACAAACAAACGGATCTCACAAAACCCACTCGCATCTAACCCAGCAGGCCTAGCTCTTTAGATGCAGACGAAGACGAACCATCAGTGTTGATGATGAATCACTCCGTGTTCTCTTGCGAGCTATGGAGAAGAACACATCAATGCTAGCCAAGCCATCGATCAGTCTTATCGTTTGTCGTTCCGTCGACCGCGGAGATCATCTGCAGTAAGAATTGGGACAACTTTGCATCATGTTTTTTTTTTTTGCTATTTGCTGCCAATGTTATAAAGATAGGAAATATACATTATACAATCACTTCCCACACAGATCTTAATGTAAGAAAACAAATGTGTGCGTCTGTTACCGTTATATTCAAACCATATCCATTTTTTCATTATTTCACTTTTTAACCCACGAAAATAACATTCCGAAAAACGGCAACAACCAGAAGTCTCGAAAGACAGGATTTTATCGTTATTTTAATATATCTATCTATTTAGCTGTAGTGTGTGAGCAGATAGCCTAGGACAGACGTGTATTTTGAAATTGACGGTTCTTTCAAATGTACACGGTGGCCTAGGCTTAAACATGGCCATCGGTTCGTTAAATATTTAGAATTACTGACACAGGATGAAAGAAGAGAAAGGGTTCGTAATGATCAGAAGAACTTCAGCTGTTTGCCATAGCTTTCATCAGTCTACCGAAGAGATGTGGGGTGGATGACTGAGGTCTATTGGCGGCTGTGGTATGTGACAGGCCGAAGATGTTAACCTTCGCCCTCATTCAAGCTTGCTTTTCTCGGTCTCGTTGAGAAGCAAGCCTGAACAGGGTCAGGGCAATGAATGAGACAGACAAAACAAAGCCTGAACAGGGTCAAGGCAATGAATGAGACAGACAAAACAAAGCCTGAATAGGGTCAGGGCAATGAATGAGACAGACAAAACAAAGCCTGAATAGGGTCAGGGCAATGAATGAGACAGACAAAACAAAGCCTGAATAGGGTCAGGGCAATGAATGAGACAGACAGAACAAAGCCTGAATAGGGTCAGGGCAATGAATGAGACAGACAAAACAAAGCCTGATAGGGTCAGGGCAATGAATGAGACAGACAAAACAAAGCCTGAATAGGGTCAAGGCAATGAATGAGACAGACAAAACAAAGCCTGAATAGGGTCAGGGCAATGAATGAGACAGACAAAACAAAGCCTGACTAGGGTCAGGGCAATGAATGAGACAGACAAAACAAAGCCTGAATAGGGTCAGGGCAATGAATGAGACAGACAAAACAAAGCCTGACTAGGGTCAGGGCAATGAATGAGACAGACAAAACAAAGCCTGAATAGGGTCAGGGCAATGAATGAGACAGACAAAACAAAGCCTGAATAGGGTCAAGGCAATGAATGAGACAGACAAAACAAAGCCTGAATAGGGTGAGGGCAATGAATGAGACAGACAAAACAAAGCCTGAATAGGGTCAGGGCAATGAATGAGACAGACAAAACAAAGCCTGAATAGGGTCAAGGCAATGAATGAGACAGACAAAACAAAGCCTGAATAGGGTGAGGGCAATGAATGAGACAGACAAAACAAAGCCTGAATAGGGTCAAGGCAATGAATGAGACAGACAAAACAAAGCCTGAATAGGGTCAAGGCAATGAATGAGACAGACAAAGCAAAGCCTGAATAAGGTCAGGGCAATGAATGAGACAGACAAAACAAAGCCTGATTCGGGTCAAGGCAATGAATGAGACAGACAGAAACAAAGCCTGAATAGGGTCAGGGCAATGAATGAGACAGACAAAACAAAGCCTGAATAGGGTCAGGGCAATGAATGAGACAGACAAAACAAAGCCTGAATAGGGTCAAGGCAATGAATGAGACAGACAGAACAAAGCCTGAATAGTGTCAAGGCAATGAATGAGACAGACAAAACAAAGCCTGAATAGGGTCAAGGCAATGAATGAGACAGACAGAACAAAGCCTGAATAGTGTCAAGGCAATGAATGAGACAGACAAAACAAAGCCTGATTGGGTCAAGGCAATGAATGAGACAGACAGAACAAAGCCTGAATAGTGTCAGGGCAATGAATGAGACAGACAAAACAAAGCCTGAATAGGGTCAAGGCAATGAATGAGACAGACAGAACAAAGCCTGAATAGGGTCAAGGCAATGAATGAGACAGACAAAACAAAGCCTGAATAGTGTCAGGGCAATGAATGAGACAGACAAAACAAAGCCTGAATAGCGACAAGGGTTATGTCTCTCTTCCTGTCTACAATCCATCACTCATCGGCCAACAAAAATTCAGCCTATCGGCCAACATCTCCTCACAAGTCTAATGATAGCCATGAGAAATTCCCGAAACATTTGGGTCTTGAATCCGAAACGCCAAATCTACCATGCTGAGTCCGAGACCAAGTAAATTCTATTCACCCATCTGACTACTTCGCTGACTGACTCAGATGATTAAAGCAGATCCACGTATTGATCAAGACACGAACGCAAATGAATGTCCCGCAATGAAGACAACATGTTACAGTGGGGATCTAGACCCTCCTGGTTATACCACCCTCCTGGATAATAAGCGCCATCAACGCTGAGGAAGATAATCCACGATGTGATGCTCTGGTTACGGACAAATTACAGACCGCCTGAAGCGGAATATCTAATAAAAACGACTGTCACCCAACACCGTCTTTGATCATAGTGGGTTTTTTGTTTGTTTGTTAGTATGTTTGTTTGTTTTTGTTTGTTTGCTTTTGTTCAGGCGTGGGTCTGCTAGGGGAGAAGGGGGAAGGCAGTAAGGGAGGTACAAAGAAAACGGGAGGTTCGAGGGATGATTAATCGGCGCCATCTGTGTTTGCAATGATGAGATGTCGTGCCGATCTGTCATTATTAAAAGCCAATCAATCGTGCCGACAGCTGGGAGCTTCGTTTGCCACAGATCGATAAAACATGTTGTCGGAATGTCTTTTCTTGGCCTGTGCACGGATATACGTTTCTTGAGACAGATACACTCGCGCGCCTGCCCTATCTCACACGTGCACGCAAACGCACACCGGCACGGGATACAGACTCACGCTTACAGAGAGAGAGAGAGAGAGAGGGGGGGGGGGGGGGAGGAGAGAGAGAGAGAGAGAGAGAGAGAGAGAGTATATGATGACAAGACACGATGTGGGAAATAGATTTTCCATCACTTGACCACCTGATCTCTGGGTACACCGGATTCCAAGAGTCAAGTAGCTCACGTGACATATTGTCATCAGCGTTCCTCTCTCTTTCTTTGCCTCTCTGTCTCTGTCTCTCTGTCTCTGTCTGTCTGTCTTTCTCTATCTATTTCTCCCTCTCTCTCTCTCTGTTTCTCTCTCTCTGTGTGTCTGTCTGTCTCTCTCCCTCTCGCTCTCTCTCTCTCTCTCTCTCTCTCTCTCTCTCTCTCTCATCCCCACTCCTTTCATCCCCTTTCTCTCTCTCTCTCTCTCTCTCTCTCTCTCTCTCTCTCTCTCTCTCTCTC
>CM065723.1:44724576-44729576 GCA_033310375.1 Conus canariensis | reverse complement strand
TTTCACCACTTTATTCTTCTTCACTCCCCCCCCCCCCCCCCCCCCCCCCCCCCCTTGTCCGCCACCTACCCTTGCTCTCACGCCCTTCTGCTCCATCTCTTACTCTCATACACTCCTCAGCCTTCTACAACAAACTTTCACCTCCTTCACTCCTTCCAGCTTGCTCACCCTTCCGCCACTCCAAAACCTCCATTATCTTCCGCTTCTTTCCCCTTATCTCCCCTTCCTAACCCCCAGCTGTGATGTCTGCGCTCTCAGCTCTTTCTCTCGTTCCAAGACTCCTCTTCACCCCACCTCTCCCCTTTGCCCCCTCTCCTTCACAAGCTTGCTGACGATCACCGCATCATCAGCTACTTACTGGCCGGCCACTCCCCGGGGCGAGAGAGGAATCAGCATAATCCAAAGCGAGGAGAAACCCGTGCAAGACTCGAGGGGGAGATACATACAAGTGTGCTCCGCTGCCCAATACCGCAGTGTGAGCAACGCTTTACATGACGTTGCCACCTACCCAAAGTGCCCTCCTGGTTTAACAGTTGTAATGTCCCACCCCACCCCATCCCATCCCTCTCCTCCCACCTGGTAAATCTGGGAGGGCCAAGTTGGACTTTGCATCATGTTTCGACTCATCTCTCTCGCTCTGGGTCTGGAACTGGGTGCCGTTAAATTCTTTTCACTTTCCTGTCCATAACTCTGCGAGTAGTGCTGCAAGTGCGTGCTTTGCGGACAAGCGATGACTAAACGTGTTCGCGCGTGTTTAACAGTCTGTTGAAAGGAAGCTAACCGCAAGATCTCCAACACAGCTGGTCTGTCGCTCAGCTGTGTATGTCTGCAGTTTATAAGAAGAATGTGTGGACATGGAAAAGATGAAAAAAAGAAACTAGAATAAAGAGCATGATGACAGAGGAGAACTCGAGAGAAGGAAATGGATGGGGGGGGGGGGGGGGTGGCAGATGAAGAAGAGGGGCAGTTCTATGTGGTGGGAGGGTGCTGTGGAGGGAACAATACAAGGTCAAAATAATGAACATGAGAATATGAGAGAACTGAAGTGTACTTCAACACAAACTTCGATAGAAAGCGTCATGACAGCTGAAGTACTGCAACATCTAGTTTAGCACAAAGCATCGTAAATGCTGAAAGAGACTACTGTAACATTATGTTTACGATAATGAGTGGTATGTGCCACAGTAGCCTGCTGCAACATCAAGTTTCTTTCAAAACAAAATAAGCGCTAAAGTGTACAACAAAGCATTATAAATCCTAACGTAACTAACGGCAACGCCCGGTTTATCGTAAGTATTGAAATACTGCAGTATCCATTTTACCATTAAACGTCATAAGTGCTGAAGTACAGCAACATCAAGTTTATCCTAACATATGAAATGTATTGAAGTACTCAGGCATCGAGTTTACCATAGAGCATCAGAAGTTCTGAAGTGCGAAGACATCAAGTTAAGCCTAAAGCATGATGGATGCTGAAGTAGTGCGAGATAAAATTATAATTATCACCATGTCTTAATCATAAAAAAACACTTCTGAACGATAAAGCTATGAGCTTCATTGATCACACAAGGTTCCATGAACATCAAATAAAAAAAAAACCTCTTCCGTTGTAGAGCCGTTCTACTAATAAACCAAAACTTATGAGCGAGCACTGTCGACCACAAGGACAGGTCTGTAACCTGAGACAGTCCACAACACGTCAATAAAAACAGGTGTTTTTCTAATCTCCATTGCAGAGATGACATTTTCAACCACGCCCCTTTATTTGTCTGCCAAGCTGGCTGGCTGGCTGGCTGGCTGGCTGGCTGGCTGGCTGGCTGGCTGTCTATCTTTCAGCTACTCTACGCAAAAAACTACCGCACCAGTTCTAAAGAAACTTGATAATGAGGTCGAATGTGGCTCAAGGACAAACCTGTTAAATTTTGTTGCTAATCCATGTTGCAGATTCGGATCGGAGGTCCGATCCAGGATTCGCTCGACACTGACAGAGGTCTGTGCTCTTCTAACTGCCCCCCACCCCCCCCCCATTTCACCCACTCCATCCCCTCCCCATTTCACCCGCTCCACCCCCCTCCCCATTTCACCCGCTCCATCCCCCTCCCCATTTCACCCACTCCACCCCCCTCCCCATTTCACCCACTCCACCCCCTCCCCATTTCACCCATCCACCCCTCCCCATTTCACCCACTCCACCCCCTCCCCATTTCACCCACTCCACCCCCTCCCCATTTCACCCACTCCACCCCCTCCCCATTTCACCCACTCCACCCCCCTCCCCATTTCACCCACTCCACCCCCCTCCCCATTTCACCCACTCCACCCCCTCCCCATTTCACCCACTCCATCCCCCTCCCCATTTCACCCACTCCATCCCCCTCCCCATTTCACCCACTCCACCCCCCTCCCCATTTCACCACTCCACTCCCCACCCCTCCACCTCACCCACTCCACCCCTCCCCATTTCACCCACTCCATCCCCCTCCCCATTTCATCACCACTCCATCCCCCCTTTTTTTTCTTTTTTTTCGATTTTTTTTTCTTTCTTTCTTTATTTTTTCTTTGAAGTGGAGGCGGATCTGGTGAAGAGGGGAATGGAGGGCAATATATGTGAGGCAAAACTCGATGTTTCAGTACTGAAGGTGATTCGTTCTGTCTTGGGATTAAATCCAGTGTGGTGTACAACTGGGTTTCTGTTACTATGAACACGAAAGCACCATAGGAAAACGCTGAAATCAAAGGGAAATATTTGCAACAGGGAGACCAACAAACAGCTTTCAAATACTGCGCCAACAGCCAAGAGTGTACAATGCCGGTGTGCTGTTGGAGTTCTTTCACTGCCAGGTACTACTTCTCGTGCTGCTTCCCTGAGACCTTCATAACTGACAGCAAGGCGCTTCCTCCTGCATGCGCGGACTGGGCTGTTCACATTTTGCCCGTTGTTAGAACATTCTTATCGTTCGAACGGATCTTGAGGTCGCTGCGAACTGTTTTACGTGTTGTTGTTCTCTCTGCTTTGGTCAGCATGCTCATGGGAAGAAACAAATCTGAACCATTCGCTCTGTGACATTTCCACCACTGAAACTGTAACATTTTTTTAAAACTGATTCCTTGTCCCCCCTCTCCCCCCCCCCTACATCCCGCAACATACACCCTCCTCCCCCCCTTCGCCCCTCCCCCCTTATATCTCGAAAATGATTATTTACACATTACGACAATTTTTGTTGGAATTTTCTTCCTAAAAAAGGTACAGAACATATTAGAAATACGTTTTGCACTTCCAGCGTATTGCCTGCGGACAAAACTGATACTTTTCGGTTTTGTGTGTGTGTGTGTGTGTGTGTGTGTGTGTGTGTGTGTGTGTGTGTGTGTGTGTGTGTGTGTGTGTTTAAAGCTTCTCTCTCTGTCTCTCTGTCTCTCTGTCTGTCTGTCTGTCTGTCTGTCTTCTCTCTCTCTCTCTCTCTCTCTCTCTCTCTCTGTTCTGCTTGAAATTTCAATCCTTGATCGAATAAGCTTTTTTTCTGAGTTCTGACCCTCTCTCTCTCTCTCTCTCTCTCTCTCTGTCTCTCTCTCTGTGTGCGTGTGTGTGTGTGTGTGTGTGTGTGTGTGTGTGTGTGTGTGTGTGTGTGTGTGTGTGTGTGTGTGTGTGTTCGTTCTTTAATTTAACGTCTATCCACCTAACAGTGATCTTAGACAGTATGTAAGTGTTATGTGTGTGTGCATGTGATGTTTTTGGGTGTATGCATGCGAGCGGTTGGTGTTGATTTTGGGCGTGTGTGTGTGTGTGTGTGTGTGTGTGTGTGTGTGTGTGTGTGTGTGTGTGTGTGTGTTGTGTGTGTGTTGTCATTCTCTCTCTCTCTCTCTCTCTCTCTCTCTCTCTCTCTCTCTCTCTTACGACTATTTTTTTTCTCACCAAAATGACCCTTGACTACCACCAGAACCCACCTCTACAACCACCACTCTTGCAGATTTGATCCATCAGGTATTACACTCTATAAGACCGGGTCGTATCAAGGTGATGCCATTTCTGTCCCTTTCTTTTTCTTCTACGCTACCTGAATCCGAACGTGTACGTACAGGATGGTCTCGCCCCTCAAGATCAAGGCGCATTAAGACGTAACACCACCCGGCTATAGGACACTTGTTGCTAGAAAGATAATCTTTATAAAGTTTACTTTTGAATCTTCTTTACCTTATTCATTTGCGGCTCTTAATAGTCGTTTCTATAATTGCCTTTGAATGATATCGTCCTCGTCTTCCTAGAACGCGAGAACTGTTTCAAAAGATCATTAGCATTTGTGCCAACAAGTCACCTTGCTCCCACTTCTATAGCGGAGACACTGGCTTGAAAACCAGATTAGTTTTGTTACAAATTAACTGTACAACTAGAATTGTATTTGGGTGCATAATTATAATTTCACATAAATGTATATTTCTGTCTGAGTATATGTACGTCTTTCTCTCCCTCCCGTCAATCTCTTTTCATCACATTTCGTGTGTCTGTGTATGTGTGTGTGCGTGCGCGCGTGCGTGCGTGCGTGAGTAAGCGCGTGCGCACGCGCAAGAAAGAAAGAAATTAAGAAAGTTTCCGTAAGTGGGAGCACGCGTGCACATGTATTTGCAAATGTGTGTGTGTGTTTTCGAGAAGGGGAGACATACAGGCAGCAAGACACACACGAACAGAGAGAGAGAGAGAGAGAGAGAGAGAGAGGAGAGAGAGAGAGAGAGAGAGAGAGGGAGGGAGGGAGAGAAAAGAATGAGGTACATACATACATACATAATACAGACTGACAGTCAGACGAACGCGCCAACGCTGACGCAGCAGCCACGAAACGAGCTCCGATTCTCACCCCCTCCCCTACCACAACCACCCCAACCAGCCTGAAAAAGGGATGAAGTGACTGTTTTCGACGCTACAATGGCTCAGTCTCCCCGCTGATCAATAGTTCAGCAGATCAATATGATGCGCCGGTTACGCAGCCTCCACCAGTGAAACGTGGATC
>CM065723.1:44712076-44717076 GCA_033310375.1 Conus canariensis | reverse complement strand
AACTCAAGCCAGCGACGCCGCCGTTTGGGAACTAATCCAATTAAGGCGGACGTGACAGGACTAACTCCCACCAATAAACCAGACACCACGACATCAGTTAGCCGACTACTCTGGTTGGAGAGGAGGTGGAGGAGGAGAGGTTTGTCAACACAAGTCAGTGGTAAGAGTCGTTGAGGAATTTTTGCCTGTGATTTTGCCCCCACGGATTTTGCCATAAAATTGTTCGCCGTGAATAAATTGGCCATGATTCAATATTTCATACTGTGCACTTTTTACTGCGAGTACTTTCGCTGCGAAAATTTTTTCGTGGCATGTACTAATAACATATGTTCTTTTGAATTATACTCCCACAGATTTTGCTTTCACTAAAAGTTTTTGGCTTATTTTCTCTACGTGCCGTTGTGTATTTTCTATGGCATGGGACAAACGAATTCCTGCCTTTATAGAGGACTCAAAAAGAACTAGTCCAGAAATGTTCATCATGGGCAAAAAAATAAATTCATAATTTTTTTTCTCTCAGAACAGTCTATTTTATGCATGTAAAATAATAAACTTCATAGAACTTAATAAATTTTCAGCTGCAAGGGCTCCACCAAGCTGTTACTTTCGAATGCCTTCCAGGCTGGATTCCTCCCTGAACGTGACGTGACAATCCCAGTTCGCGGCCTTGGCCAGCAAGACGCCGTAGTGCAAAACGCTCGGTCAACAACATAAAACGGCGGTTAATTAAAGCTACCTTCATTTTCCTAATCCACGAAAGACTGCTGAAAAGATTGAAAACATGGCAGGTATGTTAAGCGAATTTGAGAAACGAGAGACAAAAAGTTGAAAATTTCCAATGCACCAGCCGCAGACCTTGCGTGCAAAAAACACTTGTTTTGTTGGCAAATACAACAGCAGTTGGTCCATTTGCAGGAGCTCTTCCTCTGTAAATTCGCGTTCAAAGTCGTACAGAACTGTACCAAATTCCAATTTCAAGTTGTCGGCGTGTGGCGAGCGTGTGGAGGGAGCCACATTCCTGATTTTATGCGTGGAGGCTTAGCCTGGTGTTCACACGGCTCTGTTAGAAAGGTAAGAGCCACGTCACAACACCTCGCAACATGGCGCACTCCATTAACGTTCGTTCTGTGGCTTTTAAACCTCGATTCTATCGCACATTTTGGATGAGACTCGTTTAATACCTGCAAATACTGACCTTTTTTAACCCCACATCTGACGATGCAGATAATGTTGCCTTTTGACCTGCTGTCTGTTTTAACCTCTCATGACAAGTACCGTCTGTGGTTTTCCTATCTCTGGATGAACAACTGTTCGTGATTTTATCGCCTGCACTGTTAAAGCTTCATTAGTCACCAGCTGTTCGTCACGTGTAAAACCACTGCTCCTATTCTGATAACCTGTACTCTAACCATTACATTTTTAGCGATGTCGTTTCAACAATACTTTAAGAAATGTCGTTTCAACAACTGAACTACCCATTCATTAGATGTTCACCACCTGTACATTCAACCTCCTTAAATTCTTACCAAATGTGCTTTCACCGATCGAATTGTCATTTTCAGCGCTTCAAGTTCACTACAGGCGCTTCCAACACACACATTTTCTTGCAAAGCACACTCACAATCGAACCATTGGACTGAGGATTATGTGCTCGTGCCTGAGACCAGAAAGAGAAAATCATCCTTCAGGGTACAATGCCAGGAGGACGCCAAAGAGACAGACAGAAGAAGCGGTGGGAAAATTCAATCAGGGTGTGGACATGTCTCTCCTTCACCAGTTTCCGGAGGGCCACGAGAACCGCAGGAAATGGAGATATTTATTGTCAGAGCGTCAACGATCCCTACCCAGGTTACCAGATAGGAAAGGCAAGGCAACGATTCCTGCAAATATGCGTCAAACTTCTCTTTCCCCTCCTCCTTCACAATTACTGAAAAGGTGAAGTTGCCGTCTCTGGCTTTGGAACAACACATATGGTTTCGATCATCGCAGTTCGACTAAATCTGATATTCGTCAACACTTCATTTTGCTGATGAACAGAAACTGCAGATCAGGCATACACGCATGAACGCACGCACGTCCGCACGCAGGCACACACACAGATGCACACACGCACGCACACACACACACCACACACACACACACACACACACACACACACACACACACACATGCACGCGCGCACACGGACGCACGCACGCAGACACTTACACAGAGAGAGAGAGAGAGAGAGAGAGAGAGAGAGAGAGAGAGAGCATCGTCCCACACACAGACGTCCCCCAAAGAAGAAAGGTCACCGTGCACGGGAGACCACCTAGTAAGAAGGAGAAACTGTTTCCGATGTCTGCGTACACTCAAGGCGCCGAACTTGGAAGCAATTTGTTACCCGCTCACACACCTGCCACATTACAGCCCCCGTAACGGTTCACCTCAACCCGTTACAGCCCCCACTGGAGGCAAGATAACTATCTTCCCACCACCGCCTTGATCTTCACCACACAAGAAACAAAAACTCTTAACTTCGGGTTGAAAGAACCTTAAACTCACAGGATATATCCGGACTGTTTTTTTTCTGACAGTGTCATTAACAGGCCTGAGACCTAAAGGGAAAAGCCGAGTGAAATCTTTGACACCTTCTGTTCTGATTCCGAATTCGAAGGAGAAGGGGGCACGATGATTATCCTCGATACGCTCACGTCACGTGTCAGGAGCGAAGCTGCAGTAGTGCTGGAAACTTTGCACTTCAAGAACCAAGTTCAGACTGTCTTTGACACGCGCGTTAGGGGAACGAGGTCCGAAGCGATATCCATGACTCCTGTGTTTTCAGCCTCAAACACACACACACACACACACACACACACACAGAGTAAAATGCGCGCGCGCGCGCGCGCGTGTATGTGTGTGTGTGTGTGTGTGCGTGCGTGCGTACGTGCGTGCGTGTGTGCGCGCGTGGGTGCGTGTGTGCGTGCGTGCGTGCATGGTGTGTGTGTGTGTGTGTGTGTGTGTGTGGGTTTTTCAATTTAGTGTCCTTCCACTGAAAGTGATTCAGACAATAGTGAGTTTGTGGGTGAATGAGAATAAGTGGATTTGTCTATAATAAGGTTAACAAACATTGAATAGTGAGTTTGTGGGTGAATGAGAATAAGTGGATTTGTCTATAATAAGTTTAACAAACATTGAATAATGAGTTTGTGAGTGAATGAGAATAAGTGGATATGTCTGTAAGAAGGTTTACAAAAAAAAAAAAAAAAAGGAATAAAAATGTATCCCTTTTGTCCTACGTATTGTCATGTACCCCACCTTGATCCTAATTATATAAATGAATAGATAAACTAGTAACAATGGACAATTGAATTACCAATCAATAAATTAACAATTTTACAAATAAATACTCGGTGAACTATGCAATAAACCTTTACATACAGATTGAAGAACAGAATAATTGTTAAGTATGCTAGATAAAGACAAAGGAGTCGATCCATCAGTGAAACCATCAATACCCAATTTCTTAAAAATGTCTTTTGTTTTTGAACAACGTGTCAATATATGATTGACACTTAAGGATTCTCAGCACATACATCTGACATTGTTACAATATTTTGTTTTGATTGAATTTAAACGAAGTCTATGAATAAGACTCTAAATCTCTCTAGATGAGCAAATAAAACGCTTGGATGGTCTGTTTTTGTTGACTCTGTCATGTTGATTAAAACAATTACGACTATACTGTATGTCTGTATTTAACAATAAGATTTTCGCATTTTCGTGTGTGTGTTGTGTGTGTGTGCGAGTACCCGCGAACGCATGCACGTGCGTCTCTCTGGTTGGCTCTGCTAACGTCCATTCAAAAAGTTCAGAGGTTGATGACGGCGGGTGAAAGGTTTTACAAAAAGCGGAGGAAAATGAAGAGAGTGCGGGGTGGGGGGGGGGGGGGTACCAGATAGAGTGTGGGTGGCTGTACAGAGGGGTCGTGGGAGGGAGAGGTGGGGGGGGGGGTACCACAGATACAGTGTGGGTGGATGTACAGAGGGGTCGTGGGAGGGAGAGGTGGGGGGGGGTACCAGATACAGTGTGGGTGGATGTACAGAGGGGTCGTGGGAGGGAGAGGTGGGGGGGGGTACCAGATACAGTGTGGGTGGATGTACAGAGGGGTCGTGGGAGGGAGAGGTGGGGGGGGGTACCAGATAGAGTGTGGGTGGATGTACAGAGGGGTCGTGGGAGGGAGAGGTGGGGGGGGGTACCAGATACAGTGTGGGTGGATGTACAGAGGGGTCGTGGGAGGGAGAGGTGGGGGGGGTACCAGATAGAGTGTGGGTGGCTGTACAGAGGGGTCGTGGGAGGGAGAGGTGGGGGGGGTACCAGATACAGTGTGGGTGGCTGTACAGAGGGGTCGTGGGAGGGAGAGGTGGGGGGGGTACCAGATAAGTGTGGGTGGATGTACAGAGGGGTCGTGGGAGGGAGGAGGTGGGGGCGGGGGTTGGATAGGGGGGGTACATACAGTGTGGGTGGATGTACAGAGGGGTCGTGGGAGGGAGAGGTGGGGGGGGTACCAGATACAGTGTGGGTGGATGTACAGAGGGGTCGTGGGAGGGAGAGGTGGGGGGGGGTACTAGATACAGTGTGGGTGGCTGTACAGAGGGGTCGTGGGAGGGAGAGGTGGGGGGGGGTACCAGATACAGTGTGGGTGGCTGTACAGAGGGGTCGTGGGAGGGAGAGGTGGGGGGGGGTACCAGATACAGTGTGGGTGGATGTACAGAGGGGTCGTGGGAGGGAGAGGTGGGGGGGGGGGGGGTACCAGATACAGTGTGGGTGGATGTACAGAGGGGTCGTGGGAGGGAGAGGGTGGGGGGGGGGTACCAGATAGAGTGTGGGTGGATGTACAGAGGGGTCGTGGGAGGGAGAGGTGGGGGGGGGGTACCAGATACAGTGTGGGTGGATGTACAGAGGGGTCGTGGGAGGGAGAGGTGGGGGGGGGTACCAGATACAGTGTGGGTGTTGTACAG
>CM065723.1:44697076-44702076 GCA_033310375.1 Conus canariensis | reverse complement strand
GAATGACAGTTTGCCAACCCGATAAAAGGGACACCTTTAATGACATATGCATTACTTCCATTGACACTGTTCTAATTCATCAAGACGCACACGCACCTGCACGCACGCGCGCGCGCCCACACACACACACACACACACACACACACACACACATACAGAGAGAGAGAGAGAGAGAGAGAGAGAGAGAGAGAGAGAGAGAGAGGAGGAATGAAGGAATGAGTGAGGTATATAGATGTATATGGAGAGTGAGATAGAGATGAGAATGAGAGAGAGAGAGAGAGAGAGAGAGAGAGAAGAAGGCGTGGGAATGATGTGAATGAAGTGAGGTATATAGGTATATAGATGTATATATCTGGAGAGAAAGAGAGAGAAAAGAGAGAGAGAGAGAGAGAGAGAGAGAGAGAGAGAGAGAAGGCGTGGGAATGAAGTGAATGAAGTGAGGTATATAAATGTATATATCTGGAGAGAGAGAGAGAGAGATAGAGAGAGAGAGAGAGAGAGAGAGAGAGAGAGAGAGAGAGTAGCACAGACGCCAGAGAACGCACTGATACTAACACAGGGCCGTAGTACCCGGGTTCCGTGGTCCGGCGAGCGCCGGACCAATAATTCCGTAAGAAAAAGGAAGAGAGAGAGAGAGAGAGAGAGAGAAGAGAGAGAGAGAGAGAGAGAGAGAGAGAGAGAGAGAGAGGGTTGTATTTGTCTTTCGATGTTGCGATACTGCATTAGTAATATCTAGTTTATTTTATAGTAATAGCGAAGAACATATTTCGTCACATTTCGCCTGTTCTTCGTTTATCGTCCGGCGGAGTAACCTCCCGTACAATTTACCCAACTAGCATCCCTGCTGTTCAACACTGTTATGGTCGCCGCCGCCTTTGCCTTTTGGAGAACGAGATCGGAATCCCTACAATGGTGAGTATTAGAATAACTTAACAAATTGTGCATTTGGGCAATACGGGGCAGTAATCTTCAAGGAGAGGGGTCCTTATTATTGAGCGTAGTAACGTCATATGTTATTTTTCTGACTCCACTTTCGTCTTTTTACCGTTATTTAACTTAATGCCATTTTCATTAATAACGCATGTAAACTGTTATTTTAACTTTTTCGTCTATATCTACGCAATTAATTATGAAATAATATCACGAAAAAAGTCAATGTTTACCAACCTTTCAACGGAAGTGACGTCACAAAACATTGCCATTTTTCGTGATATTATTTCATAATTAATTGCGTAGATATAGACGAAAAAGTTAAAATAACAGTTTACATGCGTCATTTAGGTTGCCCAGCAGTCAGATACTACGAAAATATTGCTTGAAAAGCGCTCAATAATAAGGACCCCTCTCCTTGAAGATTACCGCAGAAACTATCGGCGGGAAAGAAAAAAGGGGGAAGGAACAAACAAACCCGTTATTCTTGCCATCGAGGTGATGGTCAAACCCGAAAGTAGAGCTCAGAAAAGCTGTGCTTCCGAGGTCAAAACCGAAAGTAGAAAGAAAGCCTGTGTCTCAGTTGTCCCGTGTTTGCTTTACACCCGCGCACCTCTTCTGAAAGAGGCAGGCGAGCATACGCATCGTTGTCAGTTGTGTTTATAAGTTTGTTTGTTTGCCATGTGAGGAGGAGGAGGAGGTGGGGGAGGTAGGCGATGAGAGAAAGGGAGTCGGGAAACGGAGATAAGTGTGACTGAGTATGACCACAGACACTACATAAACCAGACGCGGCACTCTTGCCTGTGCGTGAAGCCAGCCTGGCATAGCGTAATTAGCCAGCTCTCCGACCTCGCAAATGGGATGGGCCTGAGAACAGCTGGAAGAACAAAGCGTTCTTCAGTATTATGTTGCTGACAGTCTGGAGATGCTTTAACATTTGCCAGACATTGAAATAACATTTACAATTACATTCTCTCTCTCTCTCTCTCTCTCTCTCTCTCTCTCTCTCTCTCTCTCTCTCTCTCTCTCTCCATTATTTCCTGCCTCCTCCCATGTGTGTGTGTGTGTGTGTGTGTGTGTGTGTGTGTGTGTGTGTGTGTGTGTGTGTGTGTGTGTGTGTTCGCGCGAGCGCGCGCACGTAGGCTCACGGTCTGTTAGTGAAATCCAGTGCATAATCAGACAATATGTTATCCTACACATTTGGCGTTCTTTGCCGATGGTGAAATTCTTCTCATCACTTCTTCTTTTTTACAGGCCAACGTGGTAGAGGTGTCCCGCCAAATTGCTGAAGCTGAAGACGAACAACGAGCTTCTCAGCTACAACTCCTTCTAGAGAAAGCAGCAGAAAACAATCTAGAGTTACATTCTGCTGTGCCGTACGATGGCGATTGTCTATTCAATTCCGTGCTGAAACGTCTGCCAGACCCTTCCCCTCAGGCTCTGCAATGTCTTGATTCAACTTCACTGAGACGTACTTTAGTAGAGTATTTTGAATCTGACGCGTGTGCTGATGAACTGAAGTGTCTGACAACTGAAGAATTTATTAACCATTTGAGACAGCCGTATAGAGATGTTGAAGACGATCTTACTGTGAACGGTCTTGCGGAATTGACCATGAAAACGGTCCACGTTCTCACACTGGATCCTGAGGATGGAACCACAACAGAGAAAACTTATAAGCCTTCCTTTCCAGCTGGAGAAATATACATAGGACACATCAAGGACAAACATTTTGTGCACCTAAAGACTAAAACACCCGTGCCGCTGCAGACCAAAGAGCCCCATACTGTACCAAGAAAACGAAAGAGTCAAGCAAGTCTTGACAGCTTCTTTGTGAAGCAAACCAGAAGTGAAACTGAGAATCTTCCTTGTGGAACAAATCCAATACCTTGTACCCGGGCTGACGAACCAGGAGTCAGAAACACTGAAAATCAGTCCCATACACCTGGCCCATCTACAGCTGTTGGAAATGAGAAAACAGCCTCTGATCGCAACTTTGGGTCGCGACAGCCATCGTCTCGTATTATGGGAGAAAAACCACATCAGCCAAGTGATTTTGCCTTTCCTAAAAGAACATTTGGATTAAAGAACCCGGAACTGAGAAGCTTTCAACCTGTGTAGTTTACCAGATGGTCTTGGCAAGATTACGATGAATATGGTGACAAGGTGTTCTGTTTTGTCTGCAAAAAAGCGTTCAGGGAGAACAAACTTTGCTCAAGTAAGCTAGAGGACACCTACATAACTCGCGGCTATACGAACTGGAAGGACGCGACGTCTCAGAAAGGGTTTTCTAAACATGAGAAATCAGAATCCCACAAGCAAGCCGTGCAGCGCCTCTGACGCTGCCTGAGGAGACAAAAGACGTCAGCGAAAGTTTGTCTGAAATGAATGCCGCAAAGAAATCCACAAACAGAAGATGCCTTATAAAGTTTCTGGAGAACGTGAGGTTTCTTGCAAGACAAGGACTTGCCTTGAGAGGGGATGGTGCCGAGACCAATTCAAACTTCATGCAACTGTACGTCCTCCGTTCATCAGACAATCCTGAACTCAAGAACTGGCTTTCAAAAAAGAAAGAAAAGTATACCTGTGCACAGGTACAGAATGAGATGCTTCAACATATGGCAGAAGAAGTGCTAAATGACATAGCTGCATCACTGCACATGTCGGACTTCTTTTCTGTGTTTGCCGATGAAACCACTGATTCGTCGAACAAAGAAGAACTTGTTGTGTGCATCCGCTGGATAGATGATGCATTTCAAGCTCACGAAGAGTTTCTTGGGCTATTTACCAGATGGAAACTTGCGACGTGCTTCAATTGTCAAGCAAATCAAAACTGTGCTTCAGAACATGAACTTGTCTCTGACAAAATTGCGTGGCCAGTGCTACGATGGCTGCAAGACAATGTCTGGTCCTAAATCAGGAGTAGCTACGACGCTGAAAGCAACAGAGCACAGAGCTTTGTACACTCACTGCTATGCGCACGCTACAAATCTTGCGTGCTCTGATAGCATCAGACAGGTGAAAGTTGTGAGTGACGCACATGACACTGTTCATGAGATAACAAAGCTGGTAAAGAAATCGCCAAAGAGAGAAACTCACCTGGAAAAAATGAAAAAGGCCATGGCTGACGATGATGAGGAAACGAATGCACCAAATATTCATCTTCTTTGTCCAGTGAGATGGACTGTCAGAGGAAAAGCATTGGACAGCGTTCTTCAAAACTATGGTACACTATAGCAGCTCTGGGATTGGTCTCTTGCAAACTGTTCGGACACTGAAATGAAAGCGAGGATCAGAGGGGTACAGAAACACATGGAAGACTTTGATTTTTATTTTGGCGTCGCACTTGGGGAAACCCTACTTCGCCACAGCGACAACTTGAGTGCAGCGCTCCAGAAGCAGGATATGTCAGCTGCACAGGCTCAGAAAATAGCAGAACTGACGAGAAAAAGTCTCTTGTCAATGAGGAACGACGAATCTTTCTCGTTGTTTTGGGCAAAGACCTTGAAACGTGCTGTTGATGTAGGGGTGAACCAGCCGACATTGCCTCGACGACGCACAGTCCCGATCCGATTTGAATCAGGTGACGCAGCTGCACATCATCATCCGACGCGCAAGAACGCTACCGGCCCATTTTCTTTGAGGCAATTGATGCTCTCACGACCACAATTCAAGACCGGTTCGATCAAGAAGACTTTGTGATGTATTGTCGATGTGAACAGGGCCTGCTGAAGGCTGCCAGTGGAGAGGACTACGAGGATGAAATCCGACAGGTTTTGGAGTTTTATGGATCTGACTTTGACGCCTTCCCCTTGCGTACTCAGATTCAGACGCTGAATGGACAATTTGGCGCTTCAACGTCAGGTGACAGTCTGCTATTGCCAGACATTGTGGCATTCTTCAGAGGACTGACAAAATCTGAGTGTGCCCTGATGTCACAGGTTGCCACTCTGTTGAAGCTCGTTCTTGTGATGCCAGCAACAAATGCAGAGAGTGAGAGGTCATTCAGTGCAATGAGAAGGGTGAAAAACTATCTTCGATCCTGTATGAGTGAGGATCGTCTCAATCAT
>CM065723.1:44677076-44684576 GCA_033310375.1 Conus canariensis | reverse complement strand
TGCCAGCTCAGAAACTGGCTTTGTTCTTATTGGGGAGAAGGGGGGGGGGGGGGGGGGCGGGGGGGAAGGTTGAGTGCGTGTGTGAGTGTGTGTGTGTGTGTGTGTGTGTGTGTGTGTGTGTGTGTGTGTGTGTGTGTGTGTGTGTGTGTGTGTTTGTAAGCGTGTGTCTGTGCGTATGTGTTCTACTTACATTAGAACTTTCTGTCGTGTACACGTACGTGCGTGCATTCATGCCTCTTCGTGCGTGGGTATCGTAATGCCGTAATACAAAAGTTGAGGAAACGCGAAACAGAAAGCAGCTGAGAGCTTCCTTCATGAGGGAACTAGCCCTGTTTGCTCTGTGTGCCTCGTGCCTGCATGTATGGTAGGCTAATGGGTACCGCAAGCAGCAATCCAAAGTTACGGCTATGTAAATGTTTTATCATGGGAGCAAATTACCTTTTTTTACTTTTTAAAGCATTTAAGATAAACGTATATCTGTTAATAACAATAATGAGGAGAAGAAATCTGTTCACTCATTTGAAACGAACTTTGAGTACAAAGAGAAAGAAAAGAAAGAGGATTCTTTTGACGAAGGAAGCCAGCGTATCAAGTCTGGCTCTTCTTTCATTCCCTAACCATTCCTTTACTCATGCATTCGTTCAATCGTTCTTAATCTCATAATACTCCTCCACCCTCCTCCTCCCCATCGCCTCCCCTGATTCGTACTGCCGCTTTCATTCGATGGCCATCCATTCTAATGTCCTAGGAGAGACTTGAAGTAATTGCGCCCGGTCGTGGTATCATTACTTCGTCCATTCATCGGCCCGTTCATTCATACGTTCTGACGACGATCCAACTGTGTGACGGGCTTTCACGATCCACCTCCCTTTCTGCCACTGCCTTCATCGATCTGAAAGACTTCTTGCCACAAGACTAAGAGACAGACGATCGCACACGCCGTGTGGACGCGTAAAAAGACGCTCAGCGATAGTACCCTTTGGAAATTATGTTGACGTCTCTATCAATGCAGGGAAGAGGGAAGAGGGAAGAGAAAAGGAGGGCAGGTTTAGTAGCGTAGGAATAATAAAACTTATAGGTCAAGGATGGAAAGACAGAAAGGGAGACAGCATGAAAGGGACAAGGAAAAACACAGGAAGGAAGGCAGCAGTAAAGAGAAAGAGAAAGTAAGTTATAAAGTATGAAGATAGAAGAGAATGTAACAACAAAAACACAGGAAGGAAGGCAGCAGTAAAGAGAAAGAGAAAGTAAGTTATAAAGTATGAAGATAGAAGAGAATGTACACAAAAACACAGGAAGGAAGGCAGCAGTAAAGAGAAAGAGAAAGTGAGTTATAAAGTATGAAGATAGAAGAGAATGTACACAAAAACACAGGAAGGAAGGCAGCAGTAAAGAGAAAGAGAAAGTGAGTTATAAAGTATGAAGATAGAAGAGAATGTACACAAAAACACAGGAAGGAAGGCAGCAGTAAAGAGAAAGAGAAAGTAAGTTATAAAGTATGAAGATAGAAGAGAATGTACACAAAAACACAGGAAGGAAGGCAGCAGTAAAGAGAAAGAGAAAGTGAGTTATAAAGTATGAAGATAGAAGAGAATGTACACAAAAACACAGGAAGGAAGGCAGCAGTAAAGAAAAGAGAAAGTAAGTTATAAAGTATGAAGATAGAAGAGAATGTACACAAAAACACAGGAAGGAAGGCAGCAGTAAAGAGAAAGAGAAAGTAAGTTATAAAGTATGAAGATAGAAGAGAATGTACACAAAAACACAGGAAGGAAGGCAGCAGTAAAGAGAAAGAGAAAGTAAGTTATAAAGTATGAAGATAGAAGAGAATGTACACAAAAACACAGGAAGGAAGGCAGCAGTAAAGAGAAAGAGAAAGTAAGTTATAAAGTATGAAGATAGAAGAGAATGTACACAAAAAACACAGGAAGGAAGGCAGCAGTAAAGAGAAAGAGAAAGTAAGTTATACAGTATGAAGATAGAAGAGAATGTACACAAAAACACAGGAAGGAAGGCAGCAGTAAAGAGAAAGAGAAAGTAAGTTATAAGTATGAAGATAGAAGAGAATGTACACAAAAACACAGGAAGGAAGGCAGCAGTAAAGAGAAAGAGAAAGTAAGTTATAAAGTATGAAGATAGAAGAGAATGTACACAAAAACACAGGAAGGAAGGCAGCAGTAAAGAGAAAGAGAAAGTAAGTTATAAAGTATGAAGATAGAAGAGAATGTACACAAAAACACAGGAAGGAAGGCAGCAGTAAAGAGAAAGAGAAAGTAAGTTATAAAGTATGAAGATAGAAGAGAATGTACACACAAAAACACAGGAAGGAAGGCAGCAGTAAAGAGAAAGAGAAAGTAAGTTATAAAGTATGAAGATAGAAGAGAATGTACACAAAAACACAGGAAGGAAGGCAGCAGTAAAGAGAAAGAGAAAGTAAGTTATAAAGTATGAAGATAGAAGAGAATGTACACAAAAACACAGGAAGGAAGGCAGCAGTAAAGAAAAGAGAAAGTGAGTTATAAAGTATGAAGATAGAAGAGAATGTACACAAAAACACAGGAAGGAAGGCAGCAGTAAAGAGAAAGAGAAATAAGTTATACAGTATGAAGATAGAAGAGAATGTACACAAAAACACAGGAAGGAAGGCAGCAGTAAAGAGAAAGAGAAAGTAAGTTATACAGTATGAAGATAGAAGAGAATGTACACAAAAACACAGGAAGGAAGGCAGCAGTAAAGAGAAAGAGAAAGTAAGTTATACAAGTATGAAGATAGAAGAGAATGTACACAAAAACACAGGAAGGAAGGCAGCAGTAAAGAGAAAGAGAAAGTAAGTTATAAAGTATGAAGATAGAAGAGAATGTACACAAAAACACAGGAAGGAAGGCAGCAGTAAAGAGAAAGAGAAAGTAAGTTATAAAGTATGAAGATAGAAGAGAATGTACACAAAAACACAGGAAGGAAGGCAGCAGTAAAGAGAAAGAGAAAGTAAGTTATAAAGTATGAAGATAGAAGAGAATGTACACAAAAACACAGGAAGGAAGGCAGCAGTAAAGAGAAAGAGAAAGTAAGTTATAAAGTATGAAGATAGAAGAGAATGTACACAAAAACACAGGAAGGAAGGCAGCAGTAAAGAGAAAGAGAAAGTAAGTTATAAAGTATGAAGATAGAAGAGAATGTACACAAAAACACAGGAAGGAAGGCAGCAGTAAAGAGAAAGAGAAAGTAAGTTATAAAGTATGAAGATAGAAGAGAATGTACACAAAAACACAGGAAGGAAGGCAGCAGTAAAGAGAAAGAGAAAGTAAGTTATAAAGTATGAAGATAGAAGAGAATGTACACAAAAACACAGGAAGGAAGGCAGCAGTAAAGAGAAAGAGAAAGTAAGTTATAAAGTATGAAGATAGAAGAGAATGTACACAAAAACACAGGAAGGAAGGCAGCAGTAAAGAGAAAGAGAAAGTAAGTTATAAAGTATGAAGATAGAAGAGAATGTACACAAAAACACAGGAAGGAAGGCAGCAGTAAAGAGAAAGAGAAAGTAAGTTATAAGTATGAAGATAGAAGAGAATGTACACAAAAACACAGGAAGGAAGGCAGCAGTAAAGATAAAGAGAAAGTAAGTTATAAAGTATGAAGATAGAAGAGAATGTACACAAAAAACACAGGAAGGAAGGCAGCAGTAAAGAAAAGAGAAAGTAAGTTATAAAGTATGAAGATAGAAGAGAATGTACACAAAAACACAGGAAGGAAGGCAGCAGTAAAGATAAAGAGAAAGTAAGTTATAAAGTATGAAGATAGAAGAGAATGTACACAAAAACACAGGAAGGAAGGCAGCAGTAAAGATATAAAAAAAATGCTTGAGAAAGTAAGTTATAAAGTATGAAGAAAGAAGAGAAACTAAACAAGGTAAGAGGCGGGAAAAGAGGAATTAAGGAAGTGTAAAAAGGAGTATAGGATAGGGAGAACGTATGACAGAAAGAAGGAAAAAAGATCACACACACACACACACACACACACACACACACACACACCGCACACACACACACACACACACACACACACACAAAGAGAGAGAGAGAGAGAGAGAGAGAGAGAGAGGAGAGAGAGAGAGAGAGAGAGAGTGGTGGTGGTGGTGGTGGTGGATGTGTAGAAATTCAAAGAACACAAAAAAAGAAGAAAAGAGGTATACATAAAAAAAGGGAGATCGAGGAAAAGAACATCACAATCAGAACCAAAAGAACATCACAATCAGAACCAAAAGAACATCACAATCAGAACCAAAAGAACATCACAATCAGAACAAAAGAACATCACAATCAGAACAAAACAACATCACAATCAGAACCAAAACAACATCACAATCAGAACCAAAAGAACATCACAATCAGAACCAAAAGAACATCACAATCAGAACCAAAAGAACATCACAATCAGAACCAAAAGAACATCACAATCAGAACCAAAACAACATCACAATCAGAACCAAAACAACATCACAATCAGAACCAAAGAGAACATCACAATCAGAACCAAAAGAAATCACAATCAGAACCAAAAGAACATCACAATCAGAACCAAAAGAACATCACAATCAGAACCAAAACAACATCACAATCAGAACCAAAACAACATCACAATCAGAACCAAAAGAACATCACAATCAGAACCAAAAGAACATCACAATCAGAACCAAAACAACATCACAATCAGAACCAAAAGAACATCACAATCAGAACCAAAAGAACATCACAATCAGAACCAAAAGAACATCACAATCAGAACCAGAATCTTATCCTCACAACCCCTTGGAGTTTAAAGAAAATCACAGACATCACTCATGTTGCGGAAGAACTGTTGAACATCTGTCAGTACGATTAATCTGTCAACGGAGAAAAGGAGCAGAACCAATGAAAAATAGTTTCAAAACGGAGTGACCGAGGGCGGAAAATGAAGCAAAATTTGGAAAGAGAGGAGGGAGAGGTAAGTTACCGCCAAGGACACAGACAAACGCAAAGTCCTGTACTTTGTTAGTCTGTATCCTTGGCGGTAACTAACCCCCTCTGTTTCTGAATAAGAGATGACCAAACAATGAAAGAGAAAAAAAAATGAAAAAAGAAACCACAATAATGATGAAATAAACGAAAACGAACGAATGAAGAGAGAAAAGCGGAACGATCTCGAACTTCCCCCTCCGCCTGCCAGGCAGACACACCAGTCTGTGTGATCAGCCAGTGACCTTCACATTCAACCTGACCAAAAGGTCCCAACATACAGGGGGCAACAGTGAATCTGATGCAACAAGTCTCACGTGCGCCGCGTTATGCCGGAGATCGCGCCCCCAAAATCACGTTGTCCCTAATACATATAAATCAGTGTGGACAGGTTTTCAGCTGGGACACGCCAGAAACATCATCTACAGCACTGGAACTTGTTACGCTTTACACCTCTCTTCTCTCTCTCTCTCTCTCTCTCTCTCTCTCCATTTAAAAAAAATCAAATTATTAGATAACGAAATGAAATCAACCAAAAAGAAAACAAAAGGAAAGAAAAGAGAAAACAGTGTCGACATCATGGATCTCTCTCTCTCTCTCTCTCTCTCTCTCTCTCTCTCTCTCTCTCTCTCAAGGCTTTCGGTATAAAAAAAAAAAAAAGAAATGTAGCAGACGATTTGCCACGACAAACAGAATGTTCCTACCAGGTATTTCGTTTAATCATCGGATAGTCTATTCTTTTTTTTTTCTCGGGTTGGGGGGGGGGGGGGGGGATGGGGGGAGGGGGTGCGAGGGAATTGGCTGTTTGCCTGTATGTGGTCATTTTTTTCTTTTTTTTTTTCTTCTGTTATAACTTTTTTTTTTCATTGATGGTTCGTGTGTGCATCTGCGTTTTCGATCGTTCGTTCCCAAATTCTCTTCCACCCCCCCCCCCCCCCCCAAGGAAAACTCTCTCATTGGCCTAGCCCTCCAGTCGCTGTCTCACAACGTTACACTCTAACCCCCTCCATCAAACGGATTATGTTTTCAACTGTGTGTGGCGGTTTGTTGGTTTGTCTGTCTGTCAGCAGTATGACGCAAAAACCAACTTCAACTCACTTCGTCAAAAGATGGTATGTGGCCCATGGACCAACTCATAAAACTTGGGGAGGGGGAAGGGGGGGGGGTGATTCAGAATCGTTCTTTGTTTTATCTTCTCATCCTGCTTTACAACAAAGCTGTAACAAAGTGTCTTCAGATATGGGGCGACCGATGTTTAAAAAAAAAAAGGTTCAAGTCATTTTAAAATAACATCACTTGTGTGTTAAGCTTCTCTTTGAAGCTCAAAGTCATGAACAGTAAAATCAGGAACAGAGGAAGAGCAGGTAGGCCTACTATATTATCTCTCAGACGTTTCGTCATGTGCTGAAAACTGGCTGTGGAAGAATGCGTTTAAAATCGAAACGTCAACAATTCTATCTTACTCGTTTGGTTCCTTTTTTTCCCCCGTCACAAACCGCAAAACTGTCTGTCTGTCCGAGTCATTAACAAACTCAAACGCCCGTTTATGTCTGTTTTTATGGGAGTACGCTCCCTTTGAAAGGTTCCCACCTGTTGCGAAGTCACACTCGTTTGAGAGGTTAAGTTGTGACGGCGAAGCGAGCAAAACTTTTCAGGCTTTTGTTCGTCTCAATTGGATCCGTATACCTGAATATTCTTATTGCCTATACGATTAGCCCTTAGTCTGCCACACAAAAAAAGATAAAAATACACATTGTTAAGAGATAGATCCGAACGAACTGCTTATCGTAGAACATGCGTCTCACTGTTCTTCAGTATGCACAGAAATCCTGTTCGACCTTAGCCTACGTCTGCTCGTTTCGCGAGTGGCACCCTACTACTTCAGCACTGTTCCTTCATTCAGTCTGTTTGCTCACAAAATCCCCCCCCCCTCTCTCTCTCTCTCTCTCTCTCTCTCTCTCTCTCTCTCTCTCTCTCAGTGTGTGATTGTTTGTGATTGTGTTTGTTTGTTGTTGTTGTTGCTGTTCCTGTTGTTGTGTGTACGTGTACGTGTGTCTTACCATTCCCTATCTGTTTCTCTTTCATCCTTTCCATTCCTACTCTCTCTCTCTCTCTCTCTCTCTCTCTCTCTCTCTCTCTCTCCCCCCACCCACCCCCCAGTGTGCATGTGTGTTTGTATATACGAGCGTGAGTGCTTGTGTAAATGCAAGTGCTAGCGTGCTCACGGGTGCTCACAGATGTGTGTGTGTGTGTGTGTGTGTGTGTGTGTGTGTGTGTGTGTGTGTGCGTGCGTGCGTGCGTGTGTGTGTGGTGTGTGTGTGTGTGTGTGTGTGTGTGTGTGTGTGTGTGTGTGTGTGCTCGCGCGCGCGCGCTTGTTTGTTCTTACGAGCGGGCAAGTGCGATTTGTTGCACAGCATAAAGCAGAACCCGAAATGGCAGCAATAATAACATGGAAGCTGAAATTGGGTTTATTTCTGTATTCCGCAAGATGTGATGAGCTATTACGTTA
>CM065723.1:44659576-44664576 GCA_033310375.1 Conus canariensis | reverse complement strand
GAAAACAGTGATGTCCGCTAATTTAATTGAGGAAAACAGTGATGTCCGCTAATTTATTGAGGAAAACAGTGATGTCCGCTAATTTCATTGAGGAAAACAGTGATGACCGCTAATTTCATTGAAGAAAACAGTGACGACGGCTAATTTCATTGAGGAAAACAGTGATGTCCGCTAATTTCATTGAGGAAAACAGTGACGTCCGCTAATTTCATGGAAGAAAACAGTGACGTCCGCTAATTTCATTGAGGAAAACAGTGATGTCCGCTAATTTCATTGAGGAAAACAGTGATGACCGCTAATTTCATTGAGGAAAACAGTGATGTCCGCTAATTTCATTGAGGAAAACAGTGATGTCGCTAATTTCATTGAAGAAAACAGTGATGACCGCTAATTTCATTGAAGAAAACAGTGATGTCCGCTAATTTCATTGAAGAGAAACAGTGATGTCCGCTAATTTCATTGAAGAAAACAGTGATGACCGCTAATTGCATTGAGGAAAACAGTGATGACACTAATTTCATTGAGGAGAAAACAGTGACGACCGCTAATTTCATTGAGGAAAACAGTGATGACCGCTAATTTCATTGAGGAAAACAGTGATGACGCTAATTTCATTGAGGAAAAACAGTGACTGACGAACAGAAAAACAGTGATACGCTAATTTCATTGAGGAAAACAGTGGATGACGCTAATTTCATTGAGGAAAACAGTGATGACTAATTCATGAGAAAACAGTGATGACAGCTAATTTCATTGAGGAAAACAGTGGTGACAGCTAATTTCATTGAGGAAAACAGTGATGTCCGCTAATTTAATTGAGGAAAACAGTAATGACGCTTATTTCATCGAGGAAAACAGTAATGACGGCTAATTTCATTGAGGAAAACAGTGATGACAACTAATTTCATTGAGGAAAACAAATGACAGCTAATTTCATTGAGGAAAACAGAGATGACAGCTAATTTCATTGAGGAAAACAGTGATGACTGCTAATTTCATTGAGGAAAACAGAGATGACAGCTAATTTCATTGAGGAAAACAGCGATGACGGCTAATTTCATGAGGAAAACATGATGACAGTTAATATCATTGAAGGAAAACAGCGATGACAGTTTACTTCATTGAAGAAAACAGCGATGACAGTAATTTAATTAGAGAGAGAAAACAGCGATGACAGCTAATTCATTGAAGAAAACAGCGATGACAGCTAATTTCATTGAAGAAAACAGCGATGACAGTTAACTTCATTGAAGAAAACAGCGATGACAGTAATTCATTGAAGAAAACAGCGATGACAGTTAACTTCATTGAAGAAAACAGCGATGACAGTGAACTTCATTGAAGAAAACAGCGATGACAGCTAATCTCATTGAAGAAAACAGCGATGACAGTGAACTTCATTGAAGAAAACAGCGATAACAACTAACTTCATTGAAGAAAACAGCGACATAACTTCATGAGAAACAGCGATAACAACTAACTTCATTGAAGAAAACAGCGACACTAACTCATAAAGAAACAGCGTAACAATAACTTCATTGAAGAAAACAGCGATAACAACTAACTTCATTGAAGAAAACAGCGACGGCAGCTAACTTCATTGAAGAAAACAGCGATGACAGCTAACTTCATTGAAGAAAACAACGATATGCAGCTAACTTCATGGAAGAAAACAGCGATGACAGCTAACTTCATGGAAGAAAACAGCGATGACAGCTAACTTCATGGAAGAAAACAGCGATGACAGCTAACTTCATTGAAGAAAACAGCGATGACAGCTAACTTCATGGAAGAAAACAGCGATGACAGCTAACTTCATGGAAGAAAACAGCGATGACAGCTAACTTCATGGAAGAAAACAGCGATGACAGCTAACTTCATGGAAGAAAACAGCGATGACAGCTAACTTCATGGAAGAAAACAGCGATGACAGCTAACTTCATGGAAGAAAACAGCGATGACAGTGAACTTCATGGAAGAAAACAGCGATGACAGTGAACTTCATTGAAGAAAAACGCGTGCGGTGGCACTGTCTGGGGCCTGGTACAAACTGGACAGGAAGAAATCAAAACAGCAGCTTCTCACGGACCACCTTGATCAAATACCTCCTGTGGTTTGGGTCATGTGCCTCATACACGTAGCAACTCATGCCGAAGGAACACGAATACACATTGAAATCTCGCTGTTATACCCATGCTAAGCAAAAGGAAACATAAGTTGGATGAAAATAATAACGTTATGTCCTTTTTTTTTTTTTTTTTTTTTTTTTGTCTAAGCTTGTGCAAACGTGCGCTCGACTGATATTTCAAATGTAAAAGTACTGCTCATTTGTTTCATTTCATTCCAACACAAATAACAATGGCACATGAAACCAGGTGCTAATAATCTGTAAAATAATTTGAAACCACTTCAACGTATGTTTGGTGCTGGCTGTGTCAGCCATTTTCACGTTTAAAAACAACAACAACAACAACAACAACAAACAAAACAAAAAAAAGCAATTTAGTGTCACGTGAAAATATTATTTTATGATAATTAATTCAGGACAATGTATTTCCACGTAAGAATA
The DNA here is from genome assembly GCA_033310375.1 of Conus canariensis. Taxonomy (NCBI): domain Eukaryota; kingdom Metazoa; phylum Mollusca; class Gastropoda; order Neogastropoda; family Conidae; genus Conus; species Conus canariensis. Next base: position 44,662,007 of record CM065723.1, on the reverse strand, counting down.
GCTAATAATCACGTTAACATTACAATCTTCGAATGACAGTGACCGTCATTATGAGAAAGTGATGTTTTCACGTTATAATTGGCTTTTTTTTTCTTCTTTTTTTTTGGAGGCGGGGGGGGTAGGAGGAGAGGGTTGAAGGGGGAGGGGGGAGGCTTTTTCAACGTGAAAATGGCTGTTTTCATGTGATCAGCTTCGTTTTTTAAGTGAAATTGGAGATTATCACTGTTTTGTGAATTAAATTCAGTGTTATCACCGTATTTATTAGTTTCTTTTTTACGAGAAAATAACATTCTCTCTTATTAACCAGCTGTTTTCCTGTCAGTGTAACTTTTCCCGTGATGATTAGCCAGGTTTTCATGAAAACGAATGCTTTCTAGTCGCAGTTTATTGTTTACATATTGTTTACACATGAACGTAGCAGTTACCTACAGTCTGTTTCCTTCGTGTGGAAACAGTCGAAACTACTGTTTTCCGGTGTGAATGGTAATGACGGCTTTTTTTTTAGCAGCTAGCACGCTCTCATACCACCACCCTACCCTCCGCACCAATCAATAGGGAGCCATATTGTTAGGAACCCGCCTTCTACGCCTCTTGATCGTGAGTAAAGGAATTAAGTCCTCGCTCAATACAGGGGGGGTCTCGCTCTCCCATCACGTGACCGCATTCTCTCGCCCGCCTCAATCCTCTTTCCCCATTGTGTGACCCTCACCCCTCTCCCCCCTTCCCCCCCACTCCCTCTCCTCCAGCCATTCACGCACCCTCCTTGACCCCCGTGCTGCTGGTGACCTCCATTCAGAACATGGCAGCCACGGGCACGGAATGAAGCGCCATGCATGCGCATGCTCAGATATGGTCGAATCCGAGTGGAAGCTATAACGCGTACTTTCATAAGAACTAAACAATACATCACACAAACATTTAAACAGAAAACACTGAAAACTCCAGAGGTTAGGGGAGGGGGGGGGGGGGCGGGGAGGGGGGGGGAGGATGACGTATTAGGCCGTACACTGGTGACGCCAAAAGGTCATTAAAACTTGAAGAGTGATCGCGTTTCATTTTTTGTGACGAAGTGTTGCTGGAGATAACTTGGTCAATTAATTGTCTGGTAAGTGTGTGTGTGTGTGTGTGTGTGTGTGTGTGTGTGTGTGTGTGTGTGTGTGTGTGTGTAAATGAGCGTTTGTGCGCGCGCGCGCGCGCGAGTGTGTGTGTGTGTGTGTGTGTGTGTGAGAGAGAGAGAGAGAGAGAGAGAGAGAGAGAGAGAGTGAGCACTGTTTGAAGCCAATGGGCTGGTAGGATTGCAAGTCTCTGTAACATCTTTTTTTTTATAATCGTCAGCACACTGCATTCTTTCTTTTTAAGCCCTGAGAAAGGAAGTACAACACATAGTCTTTCGAGCACCCGGTAGAACTCAAACTTTCGATAAGATCGAACGGATCCTAGATCCGTCCTACGATCCGGATCCACACAACCGATCTACAGCAAATTTTTGCGGGTTCGTTGTCGGACAACATTCGGTCTGTTCACCAAATTTCGTTGAAATCGGTTTGGTAGCTTTTCATATAATCTTGCTGTCAGACGGATACACCAACACACAGGGTGAAAACAAAATCCTTGACGGAGATATTTACGAGCAGCTAATACAGACCAGAAACAAAGCTGTCACAATCACCTTGACGACCATAGTGCTGCTGATGCTTTCGCTATGGCTGTTGCTGTTGCAACTGCTACTACTACCGTGTGTATTACTTCTACTATTGCTACTGTCATTGCTGCTGCTGCTGAAACTAGTTCTGCAAATGCTACTGTAACTACTACCTCTACCGTTACTGTTGCTGCTGCAGCCCCTCCTGCTCAGCTGATGGTGGTACTAGCGTTGTTTATGTTTTTGCTACTTTTCCACGTTCTTTGCTACTACTACTACTCCTCCAACTGCTGCTGCTGTTATTGATGCTTCTCCTGTTACCACCACAACCACCACCGCAGCTCCTGTTGCAGCTCTGCTCCTTATTAAACAGTTACTCTCAGCAGCTGATACCACCACGGCTGGCTACAACGACTATAACTGCAGGTTGCTTGCTGCCTGCTGCAGCCGCCGCTGCAGCGACGGCTACGACTTTTCTTCCAATCAACACCTATACACGGACCGCGCTGACTGACCAAGGTTTCCCCGCGACGAGAAAACAGGAAAGTGGGTGAGATATGCCTCCCCGCGTTTTACCGTGTTGCCTTCCCGCAAACAGGTTTCGGTTAATTACCTGTCTGCAGCGACCTTGAATGGCCGCCGCTTGTTTTGCGTGGTAGATAATTTTCGGCCCTCGCGGGGCGCCAGCTGCTATAATGAAGCGCTTGGGGAGCTTTGTGTTTGTGTGTTGTTTTGGCTGTTGTTCTTCCATGCTTTTCAATTAGCAGGTATGGCCTGTCGAGGGTAAAA
>CM065723.1:44652076-44654576 GCA_033310375.1 Conus canariensis | reverse complement strand
TTTAAGGGGATCCATAATCATGCGCGCATACGCGAGTATCACGTTCAAGCTAAAGATAGAGCTGTCCTTTGAAACCGACGCCAGGCCCGATGCTGCGATTGCAAGGAAACCTGAAGAAACGGAAAACATTACGTCAGTGTCACAGGTTACTGTCAGGCTGACGTCATTTCAACCGCTAAAAGAGAGAGAGAAAGAGAGAGAGGGAGGGAGAGAGAGAGAGAGAGAGAGAGAAGGGGGGCGGCGGTGGGAACGAGTGGAAAATGGTGGGAGAGTGAGTTGTGAATCACACAGGTAACACATCAGGAATGGTTACGACTCACACCAGGAATTCACACACACCCAAAGGCCAGTGAGCAATTTTCCAAGTTCACACAGGCAACCTGGATTCTGCTTCTCAGAGTTTGCATTACAGGTCGGAAAGTTGAACCCTCTCTAAACCTTTTATTTTCAAATCTACATGAGCCCAAAGCATTGTATTTTTTATTTCTGACGGGACACCTGTTCGAAAAAGCTTGTCCAATCGCCATCTTGCCGTCCGTTTCGCGTGTCGAAGGCGCTGTGACTCGGGTCTTTAGTTAGGATCTCACTGTGTGTCCTTACTGCAGGGGCAACTATCCAGGTCAGATGACGTTGTCCCCACACCAGATGTCCACAGTGCCGTTATGTCAGGCCTGTTCGCAAATTTACATCACAACTGTGTAAACATAAAAAGAAAAAGAAAAAAAAAATGAAATGCCAACAAATGTACAAACAAAATGTAGAATTACCGAGCCCCCAAACGAAGGAACAAATTACAAAAAGAGACACAACGCGTTTCGATCTATTGGCAGGACAAAAACAAACCCATCAGAGCAATTGAAATAAAGGGCAGACAGTCCCATATCTCTTTGACCTAGGTGAAAATGTGGCGTGGGTGGAAAACCAGGTGGGCTGCAACCAACCTGAAATGCCAAGATTAAAATCCTGAACCACACGACTTGACATTGATTATTACCTGAAACAAGATACCCTGGGTGTGGATGTGCACCGAACAGTGGCAATGAGAGGCGTGGAAGTAATGCCACAGTCTAGGCACAGAAGATGTTACGAGGATTTCTTTTTTAATTCCAAATCCAAGCCATGAATAAAACACCGATTATTCTTCTGCTACAAGCCTTTTAGGGAGCATTGTTTTGCGCATTTTTCATGTCTTCTGTTTGTGACGACAGAAGAAGTCATATTTGTCGGAAATTTTCCGTCCTCTTTTGTATTATGGACTAAACAAGTGTTGCAACGTCTGTGCTGCGAGGTTTTTTGTAGTTTGGCTCTTTTCAGTAACCAATCTCAGATTCTGTTTCAATTTCTTTATGACACCGATCCGAAAGAAAGTTTATCATGAATTACGTTTTCTGCCTGATCAATTGGGAATATTTATCTCGTTTAGAAAATTAAAAAAGAAAAAACAGTTTTGACGTGGAACATCTCGAAGGGTTTTAAAGGATGTAGTCTTTTTCCACCGCCATGTCTAAAACGTCTGCAGATCTACTTATTTTGAGCTTCGCAAAATTACTGCTGTTCGTCACTAACTCTCCGATAAGGTTACCGTAATTTTCGTTACGCCTTTGCCTTTGCTAAAACAGATAGTGTAACTCCCTCCTTGCCAGTCTTTTCAAACACCTTTTCAACAGATTTAACAACAACAACAACAGCAACAACAACAAAAATCCAAACAATACTGTTCAGCTGGTCCGCAGGTGCGCTATGTTCGAACATGTTACGTCACTTCAGCGCTGTTTGCACTGGCTGCCCATCGCTGGCAGGATGGAGTACAAGCTACTCTCTCTCTCTTCTTTGTTTTAACCTCTGGTTCTGCACCTGACAATAGGGCTTAGGAGCTACTTCACACCTGCACACAATGTCGTCAGTTCCGCTCTTCCTCCGACACTCCTCTCCTACGAGTGTCCACGTTAAAAACAAAAACCTCCTGTGAACGGGTCTTTCTGTGTCCTCCACGCCGCAGCTCTACCACACCTTACCCCTCTCACACATTCACATTTTCTCACTACATTCCAAGACACGCTAAAATTCCCATTTCTTGCATAATAAGGAAATGAATGTATTGCTTGCATTATTACGTGTTTATTGAATACGGTAAGGGCAATGTGGGGATAGTTTGTCGCAACACCCACTACACATACATGAAGTGTGTATGGATGAAATACTGAATGCGACTTGCTCCGAAACATAGGCTTGAGAAACGCCGTCAGAAGGCCTATAGAAGGTGCAGTTAACAAATACTTGGTAAAGAGATATTAACGTTATTATCATCTGCAGTAAATGCTTGTGCCTTGGGTACCTACATTCTCGCTAAGAAGACATTTACCGTTAAGTAAGGTCTGGCCAGCGCGTTGGACTAATGCGTAGGTCAGACATCCACTGAGCTGTAGCCATGAGACCCTCTTCTTTAATTTTCTCATCTTAGTTGTAATTCATATATCCATCAGCTTAAAATCATGCGTAG
>CM065723.1:44619576-44634576 GCA_033310375.1 Conus canariensis | reverse complement strand
AGACGTCGTCGTCGATGATGGTGATCGAGAACTGCTTGTGGGTCTCCCCGGGTTGGAAGACCAGAGTACCCTCGGCGGCTTCGTAATCGGAGCCGGCGTTGGCGGAACCGTCTTCCGTGTTGAAGTCGACGTACAGGGTCTTGCTCAGGTCTCCCCCTTCCCGTGTGACAGTCACGGGGAAGGTGCCCACGTTCTCCATGACGGTGTAGTGTCCTGGGTCGAAAAACACATTCGTGCTGCCGTCGTCCTCCTTCTCCTCCACTCGGACGTCCTGGAGACTGGCTCTCTTCTCGATCTTGGCTTTCTTGATGACCTTGCCGCCGCCTGTCAACTTACGGGTGGCCTGGATGCGGTAGAAGGCTCGGCTCTTGGGGCCGCGATTGACCGCTTCCAGCTCGGCCATTTCTTCCAAGGTGCGCATGTCGATGTCGGGGTGCTTCTGGCGCAGTTCCCTCAGGATCTCGATGAAATCCTTCCGATGCTGCTCGAACTCTCGGATGTTGGCATCTTCAGAATCGATGCCCTTAAAGATGGGTTCCTCTGTGAGGTGGTTGGCCTTGCCGTCCACGAGCTCCGTGTCATGCATGCCCTCCGACTGCACCACGATCCCCTTCCGACTGGCGCGGTACTTCCTGGACAGCAGTTTGTGCACCAGGATCTTGCGGTCAGCGATGTAAGCCGTCACCACGGTGCCGGGGAAGAAGAGGAAGGTGAGGACAGCTTCCCACACATCCACCACCCCCCTGGAGCTGACGGACAGGATAAAGTACAGCCACACATAGGCAAAAATGCTCCAAGAGGCCGTGATAAAGAACACCCGTAAGTGCTTGATACGGCGGATTTCTCCATCGGGAATGCAGGCGACACAAATGGCGATGATGACGAACAGGTTGAAGGCCGCGCTACCTACGATAGTGCTGGGGCCAAGGTCGCCGGCTACGAACTTGTTGTGGCAGATCTCAATGGCGGCCAGCAGAATCTCAGGAGCGGAGGACCCCAAGGCCATAAGGGTCAGGTTGGACACTGTTTCATTCCAGATCCTGACGTTTACCACAGTGGTTTCCCCGCTGGCTTTCTTGATGACCACCTCCTTCTCCTTGGAAGTGATGACCTCAATGGCAGCCATGAAGCGGTCGGCCACGATGGACACGCCCAGGAACATGTAGACCATGGCCACCATGTAGACCACGGCTCGGGCCGCCTTGTCTCCGGGACTCAGGTTGCCTTGAGGTGTCCACATGGGGATCAGCAGACCGTTTTTGCAGGGCTCAGCCTGTCTGGTACACGTCTCATTAGCAGTCTTCTGGGGCTCCGCCTGAGCCTCTGCTGGGGACAAAAGGTCCAGAAGAATGAATACGACCACCAACATCATCCCTAAACGTCCGGCAGTCGCTCTTCCCACTCCGACACACGACCAGGACAGGTGACGCAATCCGCGGTACAGCGCCATGGTTGAAGACTCGAATTTTCACCACACACACACACACACGCACACTAACACACCGGAGAAACTTGCGTTTTCCCTGAGAAAGAAGGACGTCTACAACAGGGGCGGTCCGAGAATGGCAGTCCAGGCAGTCAGCCGACGGTCAAACTGTCAACACAAACACCCGCATTACGGTCCGCCACCCGGGCGGTCTGTGGAGAACAGGGTGGCAGAAATGTGCAACCAAGGTTAGACCGTCGAGCAGTGAGACTTCAGCGTGACTGTCCGTTCACCAACCTCCAGCTGTCCCTGTCCTCTCTCTTCCCTTGACCTCTGGGAGTCGCCTGGGCCCCAGTCGTTGGGAGTAAGGGTCACCACATCACGGCACACACATCCTCCACGGACAAAGGGATTCAGCACCCAGCACTATCTGATTCCCTCCCGCACTCTCCTCCTGTCCACTGCCCGTGTTCCAGCGGCGGTCAGCTGGTGGCCAGCGTCGTCAGAACGGCCACTCTGTGGTCACTGAAACATGGGACACGCGCACACACACAGTCTAAAAGTGCCGTTTTCCACAAAGTCGCGATAGAACCTGTTGACAGCGCCGTATACTGACAAAAAAGGCTCCTCCCCCCATAAATACTACCACTACCTCATAGCACTACCACCGACTAAACCGGCTGGCTTTTTTGCTACCTAGCTGCGACCAGCATGGTGATTCCCGAGTCCGTTCGCTCGTGCGTTCGCGCGCGCCAGAGACAGAGATAGAAAGAGAGATAGTGAGAAAGAGAAGAAGGGGGGAAAGTCACAGCGAAGCGTGCAACCGACGCACAGCACACACCACAACACGCACCACAGCAGTAGCGGCAGCAGCAGCAGCAGCAGCAGCAACAACACAGTCGACGTACGGCACGATGCGGTACGGCACAAAACACTCCGAGCGCGCTTTCTCACTCACAACACACACACGCACGCACCAACCATCTGTGCTGAGGATGATGATACTCTCTCTCTCTCTCTCTCTCTCTCTCTCTCTCTGTCCCACCAATGCCAGAACAGTGCTGGCCGCTATATTTAGCAGCGTGCGCGCTCACACGACGAGTGAGACTGGAGACTCTCTCTCTCCCCCAAACGAGCGGCGGCTGGCTGTTGGCCGTGTAAGGCAAGCAAGCGAGACCCCGATTCCTGTCGTGTCTCCAGCACGCGCACATGCATATGTACGCCATGCAACAATGAACGGCGCTGAAAGGCTCTGGTACGTAGTATTCCCTGCATTTAGCGTCAGTAGACCCAGCGTGTAACAAGTGAACAGTAAACCAAAGGTAGGGGCAATAGTTTGCCCCCTGTTTCTTAGCATGAAAAACATTGGGTATCATACGTTCATAAGACAGTGGGCACGCGTGCACGTTCATACACACACATACACGCTCTGACAGACATTGTGACATACACACACACACACACACACACACACACACACACACCACACACACACAAGCAAACAAGCACACACACACACACGCGCGCGCGCGCGCGCGCGCCCACCACACACACACACACACACACACACACACACACACACACACACACACACTAACACACACACACAGCAACACACACACACGCACACAGGGGCGCGCGCGCGACCGATGGTGTACCAACCGAGTACTATAAAAACAAATACAAGCAAACACAAATATTCTGGCGTGCGCGCGCGCGCACACATACACACACACACGCGCGCGCGCGCGCGCGTTGGGGGTGCGAACATTATGTACTATTGCATGTGCACGCACGCGTTTTCGCGCATATGGCACAGACAAACAAGAACGCGTGCGTGCACATGCAATAGTACATAATGTTCGCACCCCCAAACCTATACCAACACTCAAACAGGCGCGCAAGTGTGCATTCACACGCGCATGTTCGCGGATGTGTTCACTAGCATCAGTGCACAAACGGATATATACGTGTAACCACTATACTCTCTCTCTCTCTCTCTCTCTCTCTCTCTCTCTCTCTCTCTCTCTCTCTCCCCATGTGTTTCATTATCACACACACACGTACACACACACACACACACGTAACACACACACACACACACACACACACACACACACACACACACACACACACACGTACACACACACCACACACACACACACACACACACACACACACACGCACGCACACACACACACACACACACACACACACACACACACACACACACACACACACACACACACACACACATATACGCTCGCGCGCGCGCTTCTAAGACTCAGAAGTGCAAACATGACTTACTAATGCCTACTTTTCCATTCTAGATTGCCACTTAAATCAAGTAAACACTTCCTAACCCATCTACGACTGCTAATTAGTTTAAGTAAGCGCTCCTAATTGGACTGCTAGTGAGACAAAGTAAATGCTTTTTTTTCAGGAGTACAATTTAGACAAACTCTGCTTTGTTTTAACCCCACAATTGCTATTACCCAAGCTGAATAAACACTACCTTTTTTTTCAGTCGGAAGTATACTCATCTGACCTGACTATGTGAATCGTGCGTTTTCATCCAGGACTGCAGACTGGATGGAGGTGACGCTGCCATTTTCATCCATGTCCTCGAGAAAGTAAACATTTCTTTTTTGTTCTTTATCCAGAATTGTTAATCAGATTAAGTCAGCACTGCTATCATTTATTTCTTTTTTTTTTTTTTAATCTTGGGAGTCCTAATTAGATTTAAGTAAACCGGTGTTGCTGCTTTTCCCCCCGCGTAATGAGCTTCTGATCAAATAAACTCACTAAAGCGTTGTTGATGTCTAAAGTGTTGCCTTTTTTCAGACTGCTCCTAAAACATGACCTGGATTTTTTTCCCCCTCAAATTGAGGATGTCTGACAACCTTAGGAATTTCCTCCATTACCCCCCTCAATTGACTCCACCCTCTATCCACCTCACCTTCTCCTCCTCGTCCCTGTCCCTCTGTGAGTAGAGCCAAACGTAGGTAGCCGTTTGTGGAAATTGAGTAAGGTAGATGAGAGCGTGGCCTGGATGATGTGCCTATGTAAAAAATAAAACCAACTGTAATCCATTTATGGCCATAGCTGTAATGCTTTCAATGATAATGATCCGTATTTCGTAACGAAACATTCTTCAGAATCGACTAGGTTTTGCAGTGACTGATGTAACATAAGTTTCCCATGATGTAACTGTTCTTGTCCTTGATCTTAAAGCCAAGCGTTTTCCTTTTTCTTTTCTTTTTTTTTCTTTTTGATTTTAACGTAAGCCAAACTTTTTTTTTTTTCGTTATCCCGCCCGCTATGAACCTTTTACCCCAGGAAACAAAGAAAGGAAAAAGTCACCCAGAGAGAGTTTCAAGACACCATGAGTGCCACAACTGCTTGATTACTACAAAACTATGCTTTTTTAATTTTTGTAGCACAGCACACCTCTATAAGGCATATCTTTTGCTCGTATTTGATATAGAAGAAGGAAGGAAGGAAGGAAGGTAGGAAGGAAAGGAGGGAGGAAGGAAGGAAGAAAGAAAGGGAGGAAGGAAGGAAGGAAGGAAGGTAGGAAGGAAAGGAGGGAGGAAGGAAGGAAGAAAGAAAGGGAGGAAGGAAGGAAGGAAGGAAGGAAGGTAGGAAGGAAAGGAGGGAGGAAGGAAGGAAGAAAGAAAGGGAGGAAGGAAGGAAGGAAGGAAGGAAGGTAGGAAGGAAAGGAGGGAGGAAGGAAGGAAGAAAGAAAGGGAGGAAGGAAGGAAGGAAGGAAGGAAAGGAGGGAGGAAGGAAGGAAGAAAGAAAGGGAGGAAGGAAGGAAGGATGGAAGTAAGGAAGGAAGGAACTTCCTCTGAATTTCATTGAATATTTTAAGAAGGAGAAAATAACAGTAAGAAGAAAAAAAACAAACGAATAGATTTTTTTCTCTTACTCTCCTCAATGATTCTAAAATGCTGTGACCTAAATCAATCTTTTCGTTTTATTTGAATTACACTTAATTTGTTTTCCGTTATGTTCACCATTTTCTCTCTCTCTCTCTCTCTCTCTCTCTCTCTCTCTCTCTCTCTCTCTCTCTCTCTCTCGCGCGCGCGCGCGCGCGCGCGCGCGCGCGCGTGTGTGTGTGTGTGTGTGTGTGTGTGTGTGTGAACCTGTCATATGTGTGTGTGTGTGTGTGTGTGTGTGTGTGTGTGTGTGTGTGTGTGTGTGTGTGTGTGTGTGAAATGGGCAGAGAGACAGACAGACAGACAGACAGACAGACAGACAGACAGACAGACAGAAAGAGAGAGAAAACTGACCGTAGGCTTGAAAATCTGTCTCCAGCTCACTTTTTTCAACAGGCCGAACTGAAAATATGGAGAAAAAAATATTCAAAAAATTGATACCCTTTAAAGATCTAAGCTGAGTGTATATATACTCTTTATAATGTATTAGAAAGGGTCAGCCCATCCCTTATAACAACATTGAATCGGCAGCCCTGTGTTTATCATCATCATTATTATTGTTATGATTGTTATTATTATTACCATTATTGTTGTTGTTATCATTATCATTTTTATTATCATTATTATCTATATTATTCTTTTTATCATTATTATTGTTATCAATATTACTATAATTAATGTTGTTATTGTTATTAGTATCACTTCCGTTTCTAGCTTTATCCCGTTACCGACTTTGGGTTTTACTTTTGTTCTTTTTTAAAAGCAGAGTAAAGAGGAAAACCGGGACAGATGGGAACACTGGGCACTGCGTAAAATTTTAGTTTTTGAGCGATAAAGCTTTTGACTCTCTCTCTCTCTCTCTCTCTCTCTCTCTCTCTCTCTCTCTCTCTCTCTCTCTCTCTCTCTCTCTCTCTCTCTCTCTCTCTCTGTCCGTTCGTCTGTCTGTAGGTCTGTCTGTCTGTCTGTTTAACTATCTATCTCTCCCTGTCTCTGTCTCCCTTTCTCTCTCTCTCTCTCTCTCTCTCTCTCTCTCTCTCTCTCCTCCTCTCTCTCTCTCTCTCTCTTTCTTTCTCACGCACCGCCGAACTAGCAGCATTTAGGCATTTTTGAGCATGGGGTGATTCCATACGTTCCATTAGATATTGGAAAGGACCTTGCAACCTAGTGCAAAGCAGACATTCGATCACTCTTGTTTACACCAATCAGCCCTCGGAAATACAGCCTAAGTGACAAAAAGCATTAAAGTCATCGAACACACGTAAAACGCAAGTGCCCACTCATCGGTTGGGGTGTGCATGTGATCTTAAACGAATCAGTCGTTTCACTACGTTTGATAAACCATTAGAGACAACCAAACCTTTTCATAACAGTCTCCTGAAATTCTAACAGATCGGGTCCTTATAGGGAGCGAGTCGTTCCTAGGTGGTAACTTTTGTGACTGTCTTTGGAAGGAAGGTTTCATTCTTTCACAATACGAACTCGTCATATCAAGATCACATTGACATCATCACCAAATGCATCACTATTCATCGGTACCATACTGAAAGAAAGCATGTCGCGGGGTGGTCATAGTTCAAGCACAAATTAAAGAACAAACCACGAAGAAAAATTCACAAAATCAGACATTCGTTAAAATCTAATCGTTGTTCCATGTTCATCGCACCTATGTTGTTATCATTATCATCGACAGTTCTTATATCTATGCCTATATTAGAAAGAAAATGAACATAGACATAGAAATTCTCTCTCTCTCTCTCTCTCTCTCTCTCTCTCTCTCTCTCTCTCTCTCTCTCTCTCTCTTCAACAAAACATTTGTGATACAAAATTCTTTTGAAGCACGACAACAAACAGATAAACGCTTCTGGATTAGCTGATAAAAGGCACGTGAAATTCAGGAGCACGCTAGCCTTACATCTGTTAGATAAATCTAATACAGACAAAGGAAAAGGGTCGAAGAACGACAAGTCACGAAGGAAAATCAACAGCATCGATCACGACATAAAATGTTCTGGCAAGGAAAGAGAGCTTTTTGTTGGCAGGATCTCTGCGTTCGAAAGATTTTTTATCGAGAGATTTCGCTGTACCAGAGAGTCCGGGTAGAAACATTTCTTTGGAGATGTCCTGCGAGATGAAATTCTGTGTGCGGCATGCTTCATGAACTTACACTTGGGGATCACTTAAACTAAGAAGTGTGTGTGTGTGTGTGTGTGTGTGTGTGTGTGTGTGTGTGTGTGTGTGTGTGTGTGTGTGTGTGTGGTGTGTGTGTGTGTGCGTGCGTGCGTGCGTGCGTGCGTGCGTGCGTGCGTGTGTGTGTGTGTGTGTGTGTGTGTGTGTGTGTGTGTGTGTGTGTGTGCGTGTGTGTGCGTGCGTGTGCCTAGGTTCGTTTTTAGAGATTCATTGTGGCAAAAGTGGCTGGTAAGGGGAGGTAATAGCAGCAGAACGTGTTCTCGTTCAGCAAATTGGGAGTACTCATCGAAATGTTGTGGGGCAGAAGAGGAGAGGAAGCAGGAGGTGGTGGTAGGTGGGTCGATGGAATATAACCTGAACGTTGTCTGCGATATTTGCTGACGACGTGTTTTTGCCGCAGTGCTTTTTTACTTAATCAGTATAAATGAAATGATTCGAGAGTTCACAGACGAATCCAAAGAGGACAGTGAGCAGTCTTCAATACAATGTGGCAGTTGTGTAAGACATACGCGTAAATATCCCTTGATACTTAACCAAAACAAGACAAAGAAGGGACAAAGAAAAAAAAAAATGGTGAACAGCAAAGGAAATTAGCAAGCCAAGTTAAATACATGGTTCGCCATATTAATTTTCTCATGTTTTGTCAATAAATGGAGCTGTGTCCCTCACCGATGTGGAATATTTTCCGTTTGATTTTGTCGTGTTTGTACCGAAATGAATTGATAGCATTTTCACATTCCTTTTATTTGATCGTCTAGTTGATTTGGCAAAAAGATCCGGAGGTATATTAGTGATATCAGTACACCTACTTTATCCAGTGGGCATTCGTTAAAAAGTCCATTTCAGAAAGCTGGTCTGATGTGTTGATTTCTCACATGTACATGGAGACATAACCAAATGGTTGAAATAGCAGGTCGCACAATGGGTGAGCTCTGCCAGAGGCACACTACGCTGTCACCAGGAATGACGTTCTACACGGAGGAGGCCCTAAATCATGGTCTGGAGTGACACCAAGAGCACAGAAGCGGGGTTACTGAATGGCGCGAATGATTGAAAATGTACAGCACACCTTCCAAAACGGGGAGAACAATCCAGAAATCATTTTTTTTGGTTCTGTTTTGTTTTGTTCATTCTCTGACATAATCGCCTTGTGGTTTTGAAACCCATTTCCCTTTTTTCGTGTCTTTGTTCATACATGGCCGCCGGATAAAAGAAAGGCTTTTCAAAATCTATTGCTACGAGTAGATCGACGAGGTTTTCATTTTTCAAATAACTCACAATGTCATAAAGGATATATGTATTTACCGGTTACGAATCCTGTCTAGTCGTTTCTTAGATTTTATTGTGGATTTTGATTTTGAAAAAAAAAATCGATTAAAAGAATCCCCACAGCAAAAGATTTTTTTTTTTCCTAAAGGTCGAAATTAATGAAGGTTTTTTCATGGTGGTGGTGGTGGTGGGTTTTGGGTGGTTGTCGTTTTTGTTTTTTTGTTGTTGTTTTTTTCTAATTGATTGGTAAAAGGTTTCTTTCCCCTCTTTTTACGGCAGGCTTTTTTTTTTCTTTTTTTTTTGAACGGGTCTATCGCATTATCTACTTTTCATTTACTGAAACGGGAAGAATCGGTGAAGGGAGAGAGCGGAAGGACGCCTCTTCCCGTCTGGTGCGGGTAAGGGAAGGGGCGGAAGGAAGGGAGGGCACCCCCTTCCCTCCCTTTCTCCCCTGCCCTTATGCGCGCCTGGTTTAATTAGATCCGAAACTCGATTGACGGGAATCAATAATCTGACAGCTAATTGGGTGGGGTTTCTTTTTACCTACAAAATCGCCTTAACAGCTGTGCCGCACACTCCTCGCCGCGTTTATTGGACACCCTGGCCACCAACAACACAACAGACCCTTCAACACTATGTCTGGACATCATGGGGACTGAAGATCAGCGAAGACTGTCCTCCGACCACAGGTGTTCTCCATGGATGACGTGTTCCCACCTATCCACCCCTCATTGTCCTATTCCACTTCCCTCGACCGAAAAGTAGTGACGACAACAACAACGACAACAACAACAACAATAATGATGATGATAAAGATAAAAACAACAACAATAATAATAATGACAATGATGATAACGATAATAACGGTAATAATAATAATAACAATAATCATGACAATAATGATGCTGATGATGCTGATGACGATAATAATAATAATAATAATAGTACTGGGGAACAAATGATAATGATGATGGTAGTGGTGATATTCAAACAAATGAAGAAAGAAAGAGAGAAAGAAGGAAAGAAAGAAAGAAAGAAAAAAAAATCAATCAAAAAAGAAAGAATCCAATCAATCAATCAATAAATCAATCAACCAATCAATGAAAAGAAATGAATAGAATAAGAATCAGACTGAGCGAAGTGAGAGTGATAGCACAGATATTAACAGGCATGTGTTTTTTGTCCACCATTTTTTTTTTTTTTTTTTTCTGGTCAGAGTTTAAGTTTAAACCTGTCGAATTGTGAAAACTTTCCTTGCCACGCGCAGCGCGTTGATGAAAACAAACTGACTTGTGTATAGATATGAATAAATATCATAACTGCCTTGGTCGACTTGCAGTCAAAATGAAATTAACGGATTTGTGATCACTGAAAAACCAAACCAAAACTAACAAACAAACAAGCAAGCAAAACCACACACACGTTTGAATGATACCACGAGTGATGTCAACAAAGTGCAAATTCTACTCGCCTACGAATGATGTTTTGTCAACTGCAAACATGATCCGCCAACTTCGAACAACATCCTCCAACCGGAAACGACACCCACCATCTGCAAATCGATCTCATCAATCACAAGTGATGTCGATCACCCAAATTAATATCCAACAACCACGAATGATATTACTTGCTACGAGCAATACCCAGCCACTACAAGTCATATCCAAGAATCACAAATAACATCCTCCACCTAGAAGTAATATCAGTCATGGATAACACACGCACGCACTCACGCACGCACGCACTCACGCACGCACGCACGCACGCACGCACGCACGCGCGCACACACACACACACACACACACACACACACACACACACACACACACACACACTGTATGTGTAAATGATGACGAGAAAAACAGAATGTTGGGTCACAAAAGCAGACGGAGTGCGGAGAGCCCTGACCTGTCTTGCCTTCTTCGGCCATGTCCTATCCTGTCTCCTCTCGACCTGTTGTGTCCTGTCTTGCTCTGACTTGTTCTTTCTGGTCACATCTGTCCTGTCCTGCCCTGTCGTATCCTGTTCCGTCCTGTCCTGTCTCATCCCACATCCTGTCCTGTTATTCCATCTTGCCCCGTCCGGTCCGGTCCTGTACTTTTCCTTCCTGTCCCATTCTGTCTTGCCCTGCTTTGTCTTTTCCTGTCCGTCCTGTCCTAGTCTATCTTGTCCCGTCCTGTTCTGTCCTGTCCTAACTTAGTTCATCCTTCGTGTCTTGCCCATCTTGTCCTGACCTGTCAAATCTGATTCTATCCCGTCTCGTCCTGCCCTGTTCTGTCCTATCTGATGCTATCCTGTCCCGCCCTCTCCGGTTCTGTCTTATCTGATTCTATCCGTCTCGTCCTGTCCGGTTCTGTCCTATCTGATTATATCCTGTCCCGCCTTGTCTGGTTCTGTCCTATCTGATGCTATCCTGTCCCGCCCTCTCCGGTTCTGTCCTATCTGATTCTATCCTATCCCGTTCTGTCCGGTTCTGTCCTATCTGATGCTATCCTGTCCCGCCCTCTCCGGTTCTGTCCTATCTGATTCTATCCTGTCCTGCCCTCTCCTATTCTGTACTATCTGATTCTGTCCCCGTCCTGTCCGGTTCTGTCCTATCTTATTCTATCCTGTCCCACCTTGTCAGGTTCTTTCCTATCTGATTCTATCCTGTCCCGCTCTGTCCTCTTCTATCCTATCTGATTTTATCCTGTCCCGCCCTCTCCGGTTCTGTCCTGTCTTGTTCTATCCTGTTGTCGTCGTCGTCGTCATCATCATCATTATCATCATCATAATCAGTAGTAGTAGTAGTAGTAGTATTGTGTTGCTTTTGTTGCTTGTGATGGTTGTGATGGTGGTGGTGGCGGTGTTTGTTTGTTTGTTCGCTTTTTCTTTCTGTTGTTTTCTTTTGGTTTTGTATTGTTTTGTTTTGTTTATAGAGCCTGGGAGGAAACTTGCAAAACAAAGGCACAGAGTGTCAAACAGTGAATGCAAACAAGTGTCATCAAAGCAGGTTGAAATTTCAGAGACTGCAGGCTACAAGTATAATCGCTCCCCCCCCCCCCCCCCCCCGCCCCCCTTCCCTATAAGCCTTATCGGTAAACAACGATGAGACCGGTTGAAGACCTGATATCTCACTTTATTTTCCCCCCGTTAGAGGGTGCTCGGACTTTGTGCCATTAAGAACTTATAATATCACACACACACACACACACACACACACCACACACACACACACACGAGAAGTTGGCTTGGTGAATAATTCATGAGAAAGTGGTAAACTGATGAACAGATGGAAAAGTAATGATAACTAAACTTACAAACAAAACAAACAAAAAGAAAAAGAAAAAAGGAAATAGATTGTCCCGGCGAGTAACCTGGCGTGTAGAATGTAACAAAACGGCTGCTAATTTGTAAGGGGAATTCAGGATCAGTGGTAGGGGCTATACTGGGACTTCATCAATATTTATTTTCAGACCCACAGCGTCATTAAGGATTCTTTCTTTCCACACTAGCCTACGTCATCCGCGCGTCATCATGGCGTTGCCGTGTGGCAAAGTTCACGGTGTTTCTATTTTTAAGTACACCCTAAATGTACAAGCGCTGCGTGTAAATGGGCGTATAATGAAAAACTAACTTGAACTGAGAAGTGGCCTTATCATACGGTCATACCATGCTTATGACTCTGCTTGTTTGTATTTGTTCTTTCTATTCTTGTTTGTTTCTTTGTTTGTTTTTACGACGTTGTTTTACTGCTGCGTAGATATTGTTGCAATTGTCAGGATGTTCATATCAGTAGCATCCTGTTCGATTTGTTTCTGTTAGGGTTTTTTAGGTTTTGGTTTTCTTTGTTGTTGTTGTTTATTTGTTTGTTTTATTTTGATAATTTTCATAATATTGACGAGGAAATAACAGCATCCGCTAATGTATTCCTATTATCAGCCTGCTGTGAATATGATTGCCGGAACGCTTTTGTCATTAACATGGAGGTACTGTATGTTATTCTGGTGTTAACATCTCCCTTGAATATGATTGTAATAAACTAAACAGGATGTCTCTCGCACTTGGCACAGTTTAGGTACCCGCCTTAATGATAGCAATATTCAAATCATTATGATCTACATCGTTACACTGCATTTTTTTTTTGCCCAACAAGAGAAATGACTTCTCTTTTCTCTCTCTACCAGCTCATAATATAAGATGATCTAGTGTAGTCGGCTGGACAATACTGAAACTGGAACCGAAATTGGTGTTACTGTCTCTGGCTTGGTGAAAATAGTATTGTCACGATGCCGATGCTACTCTCAAGGTGCTATATTGTTCTTTTTTCACCTGAATGTCTAGGTAAGTGAATGACTGATTTAAAAGTGAAAGAGATACCCAAACAAACAACAACAGACGCCGTTAATCTTTTGAATGAGCAATGGGTTTACCACGCCGAGCTGGATCGAATGGCTGGTAACGGCGCGTCACCGAAAAGCTAGGAATATTCTTCTACAGGGATACTGCGATAAGTTCTTAACACAGCGAAGGCTTCCAAGGGTGGTGCAGGATTGCTCCCAGCTGGTGTGTTCGGCAGTTGAGTACAGTACTTTTCTGGGTCCTACCCTCTCCTTCGAGTGTCTCTCTCTCTCTCTCTCTCTCTCTTCTCTCTCTCTCTCTCTCTCTCTCTCTCTCTCTCTCTCTCTCTTAATACATTACAGCCCAGTATCTCTCTACCTGCCAACAGCAATCGACCTTGCGTCGAAAATGGTTTTAGGGCCCATTGGTGCTCGACCCCAACGAGCCAATTCAGTTTTAAACACTGGGTATCCACGAAAAAGTGCCAGTTCAACGACGACTATGTCGATCACAAAGGCATCTCGACACTTTTCTGAATCCTTTTTGAAAGATGCTCAGCTTCAGTCTGTAAAAAAGACGAAGCATAATGCTCCACTAAAATGCCGATGTGAGCGTCAAGTGTTTCTGAAGTGTGTGACTTTCTCTGGGGTGATGGAAGTATAAATTTATATATTATTATGTTACTTTCCCGATTTATCGGGTAAAAAAAAAAGTGCAAACCGGTAATAGCTGAAGCCCCTTCGTTTGTCCACACACAAGGAGAAAATGATTTGCGCAGTTAAAATCACGTGATCAATGTCAGCGTTCTGTGCGTTATGGAAACACAGAAACATCTATGCATGCACCAGCATAATTAGACTAAAATGCCAAAATGAACCGGTAGAAAAAAGAACAAAACTACACACACACACACACACACACACACAAAAAAAAATCAACGTATTTGTTCATGAGTCTGTCAAAGCATCTGAAGGACCTTTTGACCTCTTGGCTGTAGCAATAATGGAAACATATTTACGGGAAAAAGTAAGTGTGTGTGTGTGTGTGTGTGTGTGTGTGTGTGTGTGTGTGTGTGTGTGTGTGTGTGTGTGTGTGTGTGTGCGCGTGCGTGCGTACGTGCGTGTGTGTGTATGGTTCTGGCAATATAAATAGGTCTGTTATAGAGACAGGTTGTGGTGGTCCCCCATATGCTGCTAATGAAGGATTTTATGTTCATATTCTAACGCCCACTTCTCCACTCCCGTTTTCCTCTTTCCCCGCCGCAACACATCCCCCACCCTCTTCTTCTTTCATCTGGAGGTCTCATCAATGTGCAGAATAACCCACTGCCGTCACGCCTATCACGTAAAAGGGATTATTACGGTGTTGAAGACGATAGATATAGAACTGCAACAATAACCCAATGCTACTGGCCCGCCATACGAAGAGTACTTGCTTTCTCCATCACTCCACGTCTTGGTCAAGAAAGTTGTCTTAAATCGTATGTCCTGACAAAAGGGGCATTTATTTGTCAAGCTTTACTGTGTTGGCTTTGCTATCATGGTGCGGGAACAGATCCTCATGTACTCATCTCTCTCTCTCTCTCTCTCTCTCTCTGCTCTCTCTCTCTCTCTCTCTCTTCCTCTCTCTCTCTCTCTGTCTCTCTTTCTGTCTCTGTCTCGCTCTGTGTCTCTCTCGGTCCCTGTCTCTGTCTCTCTCTGTCTCTCTCTCTCTCTCTCTCTCTCTGTCTCTCTCTCTCTGTCTCGCTCTGTGTCTCTCTCTGTCCCTGTCTCTGTCTCTCTGTCTGTCTCTGTCTCTGTCTGTCTCTCTCTCTCTCTCTCTCTCTCTCTCTCTCTCTCTCTCTCTCTCTCTCTCTCT
>CM065723.1:44607076-44614576 GCA_033310375.1 Conus canariensis | reverse complement strand
TCAGTGTGAATATATCACGTCGGTAATCTATTTTCATACTCATTATCACAGTTTTACTATCACTGTTATTATGCCCCCTTGTTGCACTTGTCCGACTGACGTCGCTGCTGCTGCAGTTAAAACAAAAAATACAAGAAAAAGAAAACCACTCTAAAACGAAATTCTAGCTTTTGCTGGCACACTCTTATGGCTGTGGAGAAAGAACATAGAAAAGTAAGGATATTTAAAGAGGAATGGAATCTATAGCGATATCATCTTTGAACTGCCAAGGTCTCGGGGGATACCCTAAAACAAAGGATGTGTTTCAATTCTTAAGACAAAAACAATACTCTATTTATTTTCTACAGGACACTCATTTCACTAGTAAATTAGAACGCCAGATAAGAAGTGAATGGGGTTATGAATGTGTATTTGCCTCCAACAACTCTCGATCAAGAGGTGTTGCAATACTCTTTAATAACAACTTTGAATTCAAAATAAAGAAAACTATTAAAGATGTTCATGGTAATTACATAATAGTAACTATTAATACAATGGGAAAAGATTTAGTATTAGCAAATATCTATGGGCCAAATAATGACGAACCGTCTTTCTTTGAAAATATAAAATCAAAAATCGAAGATTTGAATGTCCCCAACATAATAATGGCAGGGGACTGGAACCTGGTCCTTAATCCTAGTAAAGATTATCACAATTATAAACATGTTAATAATGCTCGAGCACAGGAAGAAGTTACCGAAATTATGTCCAGATTAGAGCTAGTTGATATATGGAGAGAATTGAACCAAGACACGAGACGATATACTTGGAGAAGACCAAAACCATTTCAACAAAGCAGGCTAGATTTCTTTTTATTGTCCGACACTTTAATCACTTACATAGATGATGCTGATATTTTGTTCGGATATAGAACAGATCACTCTTTGATATACATAAATATTGTTTTTTAAAAGGAAGAGAGACATAAAGGGTTCTGGAAATTTAATTCCTCTCTTTTAAGAGACAAGCAATACGTAAATCTGGTTAATGAAACGATTGAAAGAATTAAAGGACAATATGCATTACTGCCTTACAATAAAAACTCTGTCAGTAAAATCCCGAATGATCAAATTCAGTTTACAATTTCTGACCAATTATTTCTAGAAACTCTAATTATGGAAATAAGAGCAGAAACAATAACATTCAGTATTCGCAAAAATAGAAAACGAAATGAAAAAGAAAAAAACAAATTGAAAAAGCAATACAAGATTTGGAAAGTAAAAATGGCTTACTAGAAAGAGACCTGGAGATCTTGAAAAACAAAAAGGAAGAGCTGAGTGAGCTAAGGAAAACAAAAATTGACGGAATAATGATTCGATCCAGAGCTAAATGGGTATCTTACGGGGAAAAAATAAGTAAATATTTCTGTGCACTGGAGAAAAGGAATTTCGTAAGCAAAAGAATGCTTAAACTTGTCACAGACCAAGGAAGAACCCTGACAGAAACGGACGATATGTTAACAGAGACAAAGAACTATTATGAAAACCTATACGCAGAAAAGGAAGTAAGTAATATTGAGATTGGAAAATATGTAGAAAACCTGCCAAAACTAAATCAGTTAGAATCCGAACAGTTGGAGGGATTAATTACTTTAGAAGAAGCTACCAAAGTCCTAAAAAATATGGAAAATGATAAGAGTCCTGGAACAGACGGGATGACAGTAAATTTCTTTAAATTCTTCTGGAAACAGTTAGGAGATTTTGTTGTCCGTTCTCTAAATGAGGGATATAGTAATGGAGGAATGTCTGTAACACAAAAAGAAGGAATAATAATTGGTCTTCCGAAAGGAGAGAAACCGCGAGAATACTTGAAGAACTGGAGACCTATCTCACTTTTAAATGTAACCTACAAAATTGCTTCAGCCTGTATTGCAAACAGAATAAAAATTGTTTTACCAAAACTCATAAACGAGGATCAGACGGGATTCGTTCCAGATAGATATATGGGAGATAGTTTACGAACAATAATGATTTAATTCATTATTTAGAAGTGAACGGCTTGCGAGGATTATTAATTTCTGTCGATTTTGAGAAAGCTTTCGATTCAGTTAACTGGTCATATATGAATAAAATTCTGGGTGCTTTCGGATTTGGAAAAGGAATACAACGATGGATATCATCTTTTTACGATAAGATAAAGTCTTACGTAATAGTGAACGGGAAAGTGTCTTCAGGCTTTTCAATTGGAAGGGGTTGCCGTCAAGGGGACCCTATATCTCCATATCTATTTGTTTTGTGTGTTGAAGTACTAGCGACCAAAATAAGACAAGATCAAGATATCAAAGGCATAAAGATAGAAAACACAGAATTTAAGATAAATCAATTTGCAGACGACACCACTTTTACGTTAGAAGGCGACAAGAAATCATACGAAAAGTTATTTGCAAACCTTTATGAATTTGAGCAAATATCTGGACTCAAATTGAACTATGAGAAAACGTTTAATGTTTGGCTAGGTACAGAGAAAAATTCCACGAACACATATTTATCACATTATAAAATGGAATGGAACCCTCAAAATTCAAAATTCTAGGGATGTGGTTTACAAATAGTCTATCGGATATGACGGAAATTAATATGAAAGATAAATTTTGGAAGTCCAAAACCTGTTCAAAATATGGACAAAAAGGATTATAACACCATTAGGTAGAGTAGCTGTGCTCAAATCACTAGTGCTATCAAAATTGGTGTTATACTTTTACCGAATCCTCCTGATTCCCAGATTGCTTTATTACAGAATATGTGTTTCAAATTTGTATGGAACAACAAAAATGATAAAATTAAAAGAAAGTACTCAATACATAGTATACAAAAGGGAGGGATAGGTATACCTGATCTGAAAATATATATCAGCTCCTTAAAAATAGCCTGGATAAGGAAAACGTATATGTACAACCATAAGTGGAAGATAATATTGCATTCATTATGTCCCGAAATACGTAATTTTGACGCCTATGGTCCTAACAGATTTGTTGAAAGCAATATTCGTAACAAATTTTGGAAAGGAGTTTTTCTATCATATCAAAGGTTCTGCAAACAGGTAGAATTATACGAAAGTACAGATTTAGCCACTGAACCTATTTTCTGTAATGAGAAGTTTAAAGTGGGAGAAAAAACATTCATTTACAAGAAATGGATGCAGAAAAACATATTTCTTGTTAAACATTTACTCGATGATGATGGTAATTTTGTCAGCCTTTACGAACTGTCAGAGAAAATGGGATTTCAGGTCAATTTTCTGAATTATATAAGTTGCGTGCATTCGATCAAAGCTTATGCAGAGAAAAGAAGATTCAAATTAGACAGTAACATTAGTAAAGATAAAACTTTAGCACTTCAAAAAATTTGTAGCGTTACTAAAGGTACTCGTACTTATTATGATATTATGGTGGAAGTCAATGAAGTTCTTAATATTAGTGCCTTTGTTAAGTGGGAACAGCGTCTTAATATACCTATTGACTGGACAGAGGTACTGAAAAGGATCAACAAAATTAAAGAAACAAAACTAAAATGGTTTCAAATTAAGATATGCCACAGAATTTTGGTAACGAATAGTGTGCTGAAAAGTATGCAAACTATCGATAGTGACAAATGTAATTTTTGTAATAGAGAGAAAGATTCCATTAATCATTACCTATGGGAATGTGAGTTTACCCGTGTTTTCTGGAAAGACTTTGAAAGAGCTCTGAAAGTTAATTGTTCCCACTGTGAAAAATTATCCTTTAATGTGGAGATTATATTATTTGGTACGGATGAGAAAACAAAAACCGATGATATGCTTGACCTAATAATTTTAATGGGAAAATATTTCATTTATAAATGTAGAATTAACAAAGCAAAGCCTAATCTAAACATGTTTTTGAAGGAGCTGAACTATCGATATAAAATGGAAAAATATATGTACTTGATGAAGACGAAGCAGGCTACCTACCAAACAAAATGGTTACCATACATTAAGCTGCTAGAGGGTTAATTATTATGATATGTAATATATGTATGTGTACCTAAGTGTGTGCGTGTATGTGTGTGTGTGTGTGTGTGGGTGGGTGGGTAGTAGGTGGGTGTGCGTGTGTGCGTGTATGTGCATGCGCGCTCTCGCACGCACGCAGACACGCACATACATATATATGTTTAACGTTGTCCATGACCTTGGAGCCTCCATGAAACAATGGGAAACAAAGTTTATCTGTATAGTGTACTTTCTCCGAATGCCATGAGTCGATGGAGTTGCAGTGGTTTATGTCATGCGTTTTATAACCTTATATCATATATCATGTTTGTGTACATCATCAATGCCATCCATATTGGAATTCATTTTAAAAAAAAAAAAATAAAAAAAAAAAGAACACCACCGAAGTGACTCGGCAGCAGTGCAGTGTCTCCTCCGGTGGGTTGCCTCTTGACGACTTGAAAAAAAAAAAAAAAAAAAAATTCTAGCTTTTGCAACACAGAGACTTAGTTCGCCAAAAAATAATAACAAAACGACAGAATCTAGTCCCTGATTAATACACGACTGCGCCCAGAACCCCAGCTAACACAGTCTGATAACAAAGCAAACATTTGTTTTAGAAATCAGCCATATTACACCCACCAATAATGCTCCAGAAAAGAAAAAAAAAACAGAGCAGGAATGGTCAGCCCGGCCTCAAAGAAGGACCGACAGTGGTCAAACAAGACCATCAACAGAACCGCCAGCGACCCGTGGAGGTCCAGTCCAGGAACAGAGTAAACACAGCTGGTTTGCTCAGACGCTGCTCCCTGAAGAACCCCCCTGGCTAAACACCATCTTCAGCACAACTCCCTGGGCCGGGGACAGGGAGGGGGTCCAAATCAAACAGGCAGGAGTGGCACGGACAGTGAGGTTTTCTACGAAGCACTTTGGGGGGTAAAAAAACAACAACTACCCCTTGGTTGAAGGAGATGGGGGACAACATGAAGGCCATACACCACAGACCCATGTCAATATCAACTCAGACGAACCGCTTGGATGATCGTTCTTTACACTGTACAGCAACATTGTTAACAGAAATCAATGTAGTTACATTAGCTTTATATGGCATTTTAAAATCAGTGTAGATTCTATCTGTCTCTCACTCTGTCCCGTCTGTCTGACTGCGTTTCTCCCGCTCCCTGCCTCCTTCTCTCTCTCTCTCTCTCTCTCTCTCTCTCTCTCTCTCTCTCTCTCTCTCTCTCTCTCTCTCTCTCTCTCCTATACAAACACACATACACACACACGCGCGCGCGCGCGCACACACACACACATTCTCTCTCTCTCTCTCTCTCTCTCTCTCTCTCTCTCTCTCTCTCTCTCTCTCTCTCTCTCTCTCTCTGGCTCGCTTGCTAGCTCGCTAGCCATCTCTTTATCTGTGACTGATCTATCAATATTTCTTACATAGTGACGGTTTATCATCATTTAAGATGAGACAGACAGACAGACAGATAGACAGAGACAGAGACAGAGACGAAGACAGAGAGGGAGGGTGGGTGGAAAGGTCTCCATCTGTTATCTTTTCAAAACTTTTGTGTTACTAACTCCTCGTGTCCTTGTATTTATCAGTTTCATTGTTTTCTGTTTCACCGTTTATATCTTAACATTGTTTTCTGTTTCACCGTTTCCATCTTAACATTGTTTTCTGTTTCACCATTTACCTCTTAACATTGTTTTCTGTTTCACCATTTACCTCTTAACATTGTTTTCTGTTTCACCGTTTACATCTTAACATTGTTTTCTGTTTCACCGTTTACATCTTAACATTGTTTTCTGATTCACCATTTAAATCTTAACATTGTTTGCTGTTTCACCGTTTACATCTTAACATTGTTTTCTGTTTCACCGTTTACATCTTAACATTGTTTACAAAATGTTCACAACTGATTCATTACAATTGTCTTCATCACTATCGTAAATCAAATGTTATCACTATCATGTCTTATTTTCTCGATATCACGGTTTAATTTTTACTATCATTGTGTCGCATTGTTCATATTGCGCGAGTGAAGCTGACACTGACACTGTCAAAAAAAACACAAAAAAAAACCCTTTTAGTCTGCCGAACAAAATGATGAAATGAAAGAATCCAATCCTCACCAGTGCATGCCAGCACTTTCATCCCTCCAGCTAACATGGATTGATGACAAACCAAATAACATTGTGTGGAAATCAATCATAAACCATTCACCAATGATGCTCTAGAATAGGGAAAAAGAAACAGAGCAGGGATGGACAGCCCGGCCTCAAAGAAGGACCGACTGTGGCAAAACAAGACCATCAACAGAACCGCCAGCGACCCGTGGAGGTCCAGTCCAGGAACAGGGGAAACACAGCTGGTTTGCTCAGACGCTGCTTCCTGAAGAATCCCCCCCCTCCCTCCCCCCTGGCTAAACACCATCTTCAGCACAATTCCCTGGGCCGGGGACAGGGAGGGGGTTCAAATCAAACAGGCAGGAGTGGCACGGACAGTGAGGTTTTCTACGAACCACTTACTGGGGGTTAAAAAAAAAAAAAAAAAAAAAAAAAAAAAAAACACCTACCCTATGGTTGAAGGAGATGGGGGACAACATTAAGGCCATACACCACAGACCCTTGTCAATATCAACTCAGAAGAATCGCTTGGATGGCCGTTCTTTACACTGTACAGCAACATACTTAACAAAAATCAATGTAATTACATTAGCAGTATATTGTATTTTTAAATCAGTACAGATTCTGTCAGTCTGTCTGTCTGTCGTCTGTCTGTCTGTCTTTCTGTCTGTCTGTCTGTCTGTCTCTGTCTCTCTCTCTCTCTCTCTTTCTGTCTCTCTCTCTTTCTCTCTCTCCACACACATTCTCTCTCTCTCTCTCTCTCTCTCTCTCTCCTCTCTCTCTCTCTCCTCTTGTACATCTGTGATTGATTCATCATTGTTTTTTTTGTATAATGACGGCTTCTCATCGTTTAAGATAGATGGGATAGATAGATATAGATAGATAGATGATAGATTAGATAGTAGATAGATTAGATAGATAGATGATAGGTATAATATAGAGTAGGTATGAGGCAGACAGGTAGAAAGACAGATAGACAGATAGAAAGACAGATAAACAGGCAGACAGACAGCTAGCTCGCTAGTTACCTAGCTAGCTGGCTAGTTAGATAGATAGATAGATTGATAGTCAGAAAGATAGATGTAGATGTTAAGTTTTCTAACCATTACATTTTCAGGATATTTGTGATATTCACTTTCATTGTGCTGGTGATTATCAACTTCTTTTCTTTTCTTTTTTGTTTAACAATTTACGATCTTACTATCACTTTCAAAACATTCACATTTAATTCATTGCAACTGTTTTCATCATCGTTGTAAATTACAGTGCTATCACTTACTTATCTTATCATCTCAATGTCACGGTCTAACTATTACTATCATCGTGCCGCGTTGTTGCCATTTTGCTAGTGAAGTTGACATTGCCACAGTAACAAAAACT
>CM065723.1:44594576-44597076 GCA_033310375.1 Conus canariensis | reverse complement strand
ATGGATTTCAGGGGTAGTTTCAGCTTTGCTTGGCGACAGTACAGCGCTATGTCAGTCAGACAGGGTGGGACACCAAGCCATTTCCTTGTGAACTTGTTGATTTTGGCTTCCATTGCCTCCACTATGCTGGTGCAGATGTCGTATATCATCAGAGGCCATAGCAGCTTTGGTATCAGCATGAACTGCAGACACCAGACCTTGTATTTGCCAGGGAGCCCACACTGGTCAATGGTCTCCAAGCCTTCCTCCGCCATCTGCTTGGTTTCTTTTGCTCTTTGTGTGTCTTTCAGCGTATCATCATACCATCTTCCAAGGCTCTTGACTGGTTCTTCTGTGACTGTTGGAATGGCCTGGTTGGCAACACTGAAGACCACAGATCCGGCCACTTTTCCTTTCCTCAGTGAGAGACTCCGTGATTTCTTTGGCTTGAACTTCATTCTGGATGAGGCAACTATGTCGTCCAGCCTCTCCAGCACATGACGTGTCTCGTCTTCTCTGGATGAAATCACTGTAGTGTCATCCATGAAGGCCTTGAGAGGAGGCATCTTGTATCCATCGCCAAGGTCTGTTTGTCTCGCGTTGTTTGTTGCTGCTTTCAAGATGAGTTCCATTGCCAGCAATGCCAGCAGGGTCTAAAATCATGATGTAGACGAACTGAGTAAACATTAGGGTACAGCAAAGTTACCAGAGTACTTCACTGATTTGTAAAACTCACAACCATTCTGAATGACTTTGTTAACTATTCACTGATTTGTAAAACTCGTAACCATTCTGAATGACTTTGTTAACTATAAGCACGAAAGTATGAACTAAAATGAATGAAAAAAAATCAAAATGACAAAATAAAAGATTACAATAAGAAGCCGTAATTTAACCAATATTTTCTAGTAAGTAACAAGAAAGTCGCTTTGTTTGGGCGTGAAATACAGGGAATTAAAACAAAGTAAACCCCATGGACATCTGTGAAAGAGAGAGAGAGAAAGAGAGAGAGAGACAGAGACAGAGAGAGACAGAGAGATTTAGTTTATTTTACAACGATAAAAGAGCTCGCTCGTAAAAGCTACTATTTGTCAATACGTACCAATATCACTTTATTAAACATCGAAAAATGCTAAGCTGTAAGTGAGTGAGAGTCAGAGAGACAGACAGACAGACAGAGACATAGACAGACAAATAGACAGGTAGACAGACAAAACGCAGACAGAGACATAGAAATGGACAGAGACAGAGAGAACATGCGCCAAACACTGGGAGGCAAAGGTGAACAAAGCCGGACAAAATCAAGGAAAGAATATGTATTGAAAGAAAGAGGGGCAGGGAGTGTTTGGGAAGAGGGGGGGTCGAAAGCAAAGCCACCGATGTGAAGATATTTGAAAGTTTCCTACATTTATGTTTCTATCGAGGACTCTCCGTGCCTCTAATAATCGATGGTTTGATATTAGAGATCCAAAATTCAGTAGAGTAAAGCATAAAAGAAGAGCGTTCAGTTCTATTGCTGTGTGGACATGGAATTCCTTGCCTTTTTAAATCACAGTTCATCCTCTCTTCGTTTTAAACACACCTTGCAATGCCTAATTTGAATCAGTATTGGGCGTAATGCGCTCCATCTTATTTTTCTCTTGTGTGTGTGTGTGTGTGTGTGTGCGCGCGCGCGTGCGTGCGTGCGTGCGTGCGTGCGTGCGTGCGTGCGTGAGTGTGTGGGTGCGTGCGTGCGCGCGCGCGCGCGCGCGCGCGCGTGTGTGTGTGTGTGTGTGTGTGTGTGTGTGTGGTAGTGTGTGTTCGTGCGGGCGCACGCGTTTGTGTGTGTATGTGTGTGTGTGTGTGCGCGAGCGCGCGTGGGTGCGTACGTGTGTGTGTGTGTGTGTGTGTGTGTGTGTGTGTGTGTGTGTGTGCGGTGTGTGTGTGTGTGTGTGTGTGTGTTTCGTTCGTTCTTTAATTTCACGTCTATCCACCTAACAGTGATCTTAGACAGTATGTAAGTGTTATGTGTGTGTGCATGTGGTGTTTTGGGGTGTATGCATGCGAACGGTTGGTGTTGATTTTGGGCGTACGTAGGTATGCATAATGCAATTAGGCCTAGATAAAATAAATAATTAAAAAAAACACATAACTGAATCCGAAACTTTAAAAGAAAGACTAAATAAGCAACTAACACCAAGATGGGGAAAATAACATAGACGTTAAAGTAAATGTCCAATTGGGCTCTTAATCAATCCTTGAACAACTTCAAAAATGTTTGATTCGTTAGAGATGACGTCTTCAAAGACTGACATCGACGGTTCAGTGTTCAACAACCAAGCAGGCAAATAGGGTTTCATTCTATCGCACAAAAATAGTTGATGGAACGGAGTGATTTGCTGGCCACAAATACAAGTCACATGTTTACAGAATTTGGTTTTAAAGGCATCAAGCCTCAATCTAAAAATCAAACTTTTTAAAATCCACTCTTGGTAGAGATTCTTGATACCTGTTTTATTGTCTGATATCTTGTTAAATAATA
>CM065723.1:44587076-44589576 GCA_033310375.1 Conus canariensis | reverse complement strand
TATGCTATCTACTGATATTTCAGCAGTCGCTTTAGCGGCGGGTACAGTACTGTCTGCTTTTAAGTGGACGTTCTGGACATTCGTAAGAAAATCTGGATTTCTAAGGGCAAAAAGGGCAGCAGGCACTGAGCAGAAATGACACATCATTGAGTGGGCTACACACTGAACGTCAAAATCAATCTACACAACCCTCCCACGACAACTTCGACAGTACAAAAGTACATTAAATCAATCATGATCATTTTGTGCAAGGTAAGGTAAGGTAATGTTGCTTACAGCCCAGCCGACCGCAGAAAGGCCATATCAGGGCTGTCACCGCATTGAAGTCAACTTACAAATGAACAAAAAAAACAAACAAACAAAAAAACCAGTATGCCTAATATCAACTTCGTGGTTTAACGGATGGGGTGTGGAGCGTTACGGACAAATTCAGCATGCAGTAGCACCTTCTCAATAAAACTCAAACCGAAGCTAACGTATGTTTAGTCCCTTCAAGTTGATCTGCAAGACGAAAGACCATACAGCGACAAATACTTCAAAAGAATAAGGAGGCGGGCTGTGACTCGTCATGTTGCAGCAGTATTCACTGGCTGGGGTGGACCTGAGTCATCGATGAATGACTGCACCAGGTGGGGCAGGCCACAGCACGCGGCTATTTCGGGCTTGGGTGTGTTTTGTGTTGTGTTGTGTTGTGTTGTGGCCACACAGCGGGCCATTTCGGTCATCGATCTGTGCAGCCAGTTGTAGGTCAAACAGCCCCGGGGCCAGGTATGCATGCACAACTGTCAGACCAGAAAATATTGCTGGCTCTGATTTTGTGTGTTGATGGGTACACAGGTATGTACATTTCCTGGAAGATACGCGTGTTCTTGTACGCGTGAATATACACATGCATGCACGCACGCATGGACGCACGCATGGACAAAACAAATACACACACACACACACACACACACACACACACACACACACACACACACACACACACACGAACCCATGCTCACGCGGGCGCGCGCGCGCGCGCACACACACACACACACACACACACACACACACACACACACACACACACACACACACACACACAGAGTTGACCCTCCCTCGCCCACCCCACCCCAGCTGTGTTCTTCCTCTCTCGCCTCCTCCTCTCTCTTGCATCTCTCCCATACGTACACACCCACGCCTCCTCCCCCCACATACATACGCTAATACTCTCTCTCTCTCTCTCTCTCTCTCTCTCTCTCTCTCTCACACACACACACACACACACACACAATAAACCCAAGAGCGCACGCACACACACACACACACACACACACACACACACATACTCTCTCTCTCTCACGCCCCCCCCCCCCACACACACACACAATACACATGCACGCACGCACGCATACAGAGAGAGAGAGAGAGAGAGAGAGAGAGAGAGAGAGAGAGAGAGAGAGAAAGTCACAACTTTTCTATTTTTCTTGTAATTTGAGTTCAAAGAGGACCTCAAACTTTTCGGCTGGATCGGTTGTCACGCTGTCTGGGTCACTAATTTTACTAAGATAGCAGGCCTACTATTATGGAGTAAGAGATACCCTAGAGACATCCTTTGGGTAATTCAGTTTCTCAGATGATTAAATTTGGGATTCGTGGGTATACTACATTATTTTTAATGTAAATTCAGAGATGGATTACAAGTCTAAATAGTCATGCATCTGTCCATATTAAAGTTGATATATAAATTCTGTTCGTATTCGGTATGAATCGAGATACTGTGCAGTATTTTGGAGAACTCTGAGTAATCGCCGTTTTGGTGGTGGTGGTGGTGGTGTTTTCTCTTGCCTTTTTTTGTTTTTAAATTTTGAGTCATAGTTTTGTTAAACTTTTTTTAACTGCAAAGTCAGCGAGTGTTGTATTCATATTTCAAAATGTGCGTCGATTTAGCATGAGACTGTCACGTCATAAATAGCGTTTGAGCGGTCCTGGTTTTTGTAGTTACTGGTTCAATATCGTTCGCGCAGCAGGGCAGTGTTCAAAATGACTCAAATCGACGCACAACATCTTGCACACACATAAAATCCCATCACCAACTTTCGGAACAGAAGGCCAGTTTGGCCGTTGGTATGGATGTCACGTTATACATAGCATGCACCTTCCCCGAAGATGGAGTATGGCTGTCTTTATGGCGGGATAAGAAACGGTCATACATACAAAACTCCACTGCCTGTCTATACAGGCAGCGTTCGCAGGAGTATCAGCCTGTGTACCTTGAAAGAAAGAAAGAAAGAAATTCGAAACGTGGCATTTTACCACCTTTGGGGTCGACCTCAGTTAACTAAGTCTCCACTTAGTAGACTCATTATTTGGACTGAAATAATGTCGGTGATCAGGTTACTGATATAAATAGATTATGAAGCTTGTCATTCAATTCACTAGAAAGGCGCAGGACGAAACGAAGCACTAGCTTAACCGATACACCACGTACGGTCATCTCCATCCCAGTTTTCACTGG
>CM065723.1:44577076-44582076 GCA_033310375.1 Conus canariensis | reverse complement strand
CTATTTATTAGTGTACCTGCCTATATTGTTGTATGGTAACTTCAATGGCTTCGTTAGGCGCGCGCGCTTGTGTGTGTATCTTCGTGCGTGCGTGCGTGTATGTGTGTGTGTGTGTGTATGTTTGTGTGTGTGTTTGTGTGTGTGTGTGTGTGTGTGTGTGTGTGTGTGTGTGGTGAGGAGAGAGAGAGAGAGAGAGAGAGAGAGAGAGAGAGAGAGAAATTTCAGACTGAACCTGCAAACGTTTGAGTCTTATCTAACGTTGCCATTATCATGCCGAAGTCAGTGATGAGCTGCACCAGTAAGACCCGACGGCAACAACAGCAGCAACAACAGCAACAACAACTATAATAACACCGATGACGACAGCAAACACAGAAATCATAGCAACTCCATGTATTGATCGACTTGCCCCATTCCCCAGAAGACGTCATTTCTGCTTTAGAAAAAAACAAACCATTATTTTTGTTCCTATGGAATTGCAACAACAACACAAAACAGGAAAATCAAGAAAGCCGCTGTTATCGAACAATACCGTGATTGTGGATTAGGAATGTTAAGTGTAAGAATTTTTTGTCTTCCCTAATGATCAGTTGGTTGAGAATACTCATGAGTGAATCTGGCTGGAAGGACCTTATCGTTAGCATGTATCCTGAGCCGGGCAGCATTGAAAACATTTTTTTAGTCGAATATGTAAATATTTTCATGCAAAACGTTGGAAACCCTTTTTGGAAGGATATAATGGAACATTACCAAAAAAAATCTGAATTGAAAATGCTGGCTACATTCTATACATGAATTTGCGACAGACTGCGTTCACTACAATAAAGAAATGTATTTAAAAAACAGAAGAATGTTTTGTGCACGACTGGTGCACCTATATTTTATATATATATATATATATATATATATATATATATATATATGTTCTTTTCAATTTATTTTTTTATCAAACAGTTTGTGACTAATAACGGTACTTTTCTGACAAATCATGACGTTCTGACTTGGTTTCCTGATATAAGAATCAACTTTGTTCTGTACGAGCGATTTGAAGTTACCGTCAAAATTCGAATATGGGTTTGACCAACAGGTACAAAATCTTAGACTGCAAAACGTAGTTTTGGGTTAACAAAGGTAACAAATGAGTGCAGAATTGACTGAATGATATCAATAATGCCACTCCAGCGGCAGTTGTCAAGTGGAATGATTTGTTCGAAAATCTTTACAGGAAATTACTTTTCTCTCACTGCTATAAAACATCCTTACATGTGCAGCATTTTTGGCTACAACTTCAAGCAATAATGTAAGAGAAGTGTCAGCATGCAGCTTGTTTGAATTTGTCTGTTGAATTGGTATTATTTGGGCATGCAGATCATTTCAGATGTGATGAAACCTTTGACTTCATACTACTTCTAGGAAAATATTTCATCTATAAATGCAAGTGCGAGAAAAAAAAAACCTTCCAATTTTGATAAGCTTTCTACATTATTTAAAGACAAGATATAACTTTGAACAGCAAGTTGCGAAAAGCGTAAAGTCAAGTCAAAAACTACATGAAAAATGGCAACTATACCAATCTTTAATAGAAGTGTAACTTTTGGACTTGATGTATATGCTTAGGGACGAGTCTGTCTCTGTGTCACTTAACATGCATGCACGTTTGGATCCCCTGGTGGCTTTGTCGGTTGCCCCCCCCCCTCTCTCTCTCTCTCTCTCTCTCTCTCTCTCTCTCTCTCTCTCTCTGTTGTTTCTGTTTCGTTTGTTGTTGGCTTTTTTCCCTATTTTTTTTGTTCTGTATTTAATCAATGTTTGAAACATCTCCCCCTACAAATATGTTAACGTATGGTACGGAAACTGTTTATGGTACCTGGCCAAAATGTAAATGTTTGGCTGTTGAAGCATACATGGTGTGAATCGTACGCTGACATGAAGTGAAATGCTACGAATCTGTGTGAAATGTTATGTTTCTGCAAGGAGAAAAATAAAATTAAAAAAAATCCTTACATGTGCAGGTTTCATGTAGGACTCTGGCATAGACTGCTCCCTTCTCAGAGATACTTATTCTTGTGCAAAATAGGC
The DNA here is from genome assembly GCA_033310375.1 of Conus canariensis. Lineage (NCBI taxonomy): Eukaryota > Metazoa > Mollusca > Gastropoda > Neogastropoda > Conidae > Conus > Conus canariensis. The sequence continues at coordinate 44,580,000 of CM065723.1, read as the reverse complement.
GCTTTCCCAAGTTTTGAAGCTTCTGTGTGCGAGAGGAACAATCAATTTCTTATATTATGTTATATGACTGACATTCTCAGTAGATTCTGGAGACCTTTCCAACAGATGGTGAATGCAAAGTATGAGTACTGCAATCCCTCAAACAGATAAAGAATGGGTTTTCTTTGGAGTTAAAACAAAACATATCAACAGATAAAGTCATGAGTTTTATTTTGCTTTTGGCTGAATTGTTTAGATACAATTGTAAAAACTGCAACATGTTAGCCTGTTCTGCAAACCTTCATTGATTGTCTAAAGAACTGGTTACACAGTGACTTGTTTAGTCTAGTAGCCATCAAGTTCAGAGCAGGACTTGGCGATAACCCATGATTGTAGAAGACAGTTTGAAGCAAGTTGGTGTCTGTTCCTTCCTCTCAGTGTTGAACTTTCTTTCCATTCGTGTGCATTATTTGTACTGCAGTAAATGCTAAGAATAATTCTTTGTGAGTCCGCCAGAAACAAGGACAAACAAGTCACAAAACAAAACACGACGCGTTTCGACCTCTCAGGCAAGATGAACAACGTTAGGACAACGACGGGGACTAAGGGTGTTCATAATTAAAGTGATTGTATTAATTCCCTTTGTCCTCTTCCCAACGGCCTCGTTTTCATTCAACGCCCATCTTGGGCCGAATATGGAAAGATAAGTGATCGCTCGTTCTTCGTTTTCATAGTCCTCAACGTTGTCTTGTCTGAAGAAGACCTAAGAGGTCGTATGGCGAAGTGTTTTGTCTTGTAACTTGTTGTTGGCGGACACACTAAGAATCATCCTTAAAAATTGTTTCAATTTCCGTCTGCAGTCGTCTTACTTCGTACTGCAATGTTTGAGTTTTCTTCTTTTTTTTTTTGTACTCCCAGTTCTTATAGAACAGGGAGCACTGTACAATGGGAACGAAGAAATACTGTCTGTGTATATGTCTGTCTGTCTGTCCGTCCGTGGTCAAAATGTGTTCCACGCGCTCCAGACAAAACTGCTGGACCGATCTTTCTGAAAATTTGTAGATATGTTCATTATGGGTCACGGATGATGCCCGATGTTTTATTTTACCAGAATAGCCGTTACTAACGGCTATAAATGATAGTTTTGTGATGTACAGTTTTAAGCAATAATGGTTTATAAACTTAAGTGTAACCAAAAGTTACAAGCTCCTCGCTAGTATCGTGGATAGTGTTCCCGCCTGTTACGCGGGAGACCCGAGTTCATTTCCCCGCCGGAAAACAGGGTTTTTTTTTTCATTTTCCCTTACATACAAAATTTCTACCACCAAAAGGTGAGAAAGTGCTAAAGTGACTGATTTATATACATATTTTTTTCTTGTCATTGTACTACTACTTACTGGGAGTACGTTTATATGATTGGCATCTTGTTTTATATTGCTACAGGAATGTGCACTTCAGTATGAATGTCCTAGATGAACACATTGGCTTTGCCCCGGGGCATGAGGCTGCATTACCTTTAGCTCTCACGTGTGTTATTTTGTGAATGATATTTGGATGACAGCAGAGGGAGGGAGGGAGATCCTCGGCTGAGGGACTGGAGAGTGAATGAATGTAGCCTCTGTGTTGTGTGTGTGTGTGTGTGTGTGTGTGTGTGTGTGTGTGTGTGTGTGTGTGTGTGTGTGTGTGTGTGTGTGACAGTACAACCTTGTCAGTACAACCTTGTGTTAATCTGACAATAAATTGGTTTCGGTCAGTCAGTCAGTGTGTGTGACATAAAGACACCAGGAAATAAATCTCACAATTTTTTCTGTTTTCCCCCGTCTTCCCTCACATACCCAACCTCCTCCTCTTCCTCGTTCTTGTTGTTGCTGTTGTTGTTGTTGTGTTGTTGTTGTTGTTCTTCTTCTTCTTCTTCTTCTTCTTCTTCTTCTTCTTCTTCTTCTTCCTCCTCCTCCTCCTCCTCTTCTCCTCCTCCTCTTCCTCCTCCTCCTCCTCCTCCTGCTCTTCCTCTTCTTTTTCTTCTTTTCCTCCGTCTCCTCCTCCCCTCTTTCTTCTTCTTCTTCTCCTTCTTCTTCTTCTTCTCTTCCTCCTTCTCTTCCCCCTCTTTCTTCTTCTTTTTCTTCTTCTTCTTCTTCTTCTTCTTCGTTGTCGTCGTCGTCGTCGTCGTCGTCGTAATCGTCGTCGTCGTCGTTTTTCCTGTCTCAGTTCCTGTCTCAGTCGGCCTGTTTGTCAGTTATCCTACTCTTCTGCTCCCCCACCCCACCACCCCATCCTCCACTCTCTCTCTCTCTCTCTCTCTCTCTCTCTCTCTCTCTCACCCGCGCTCTCTCTCTTTCTCTCTCTGTCTCTCTCTTTCTCCCTCCTTCTCTATGTGTCTCTGTCTGTTTGTCTGTCTATCGGCCTGTGTCTGTTTGTCTGTCTATCGGTCTGTCTTTCTGTCTGTCTGTCTGTCTCACTCTCTCTCTCTCTCTCTCTCTCTCTTCTCTCTCTCTTCTCTCCTCTCCTCATTTTCCTTCTTGTATCATACCTTCTCCTCTACACTTAATCCTTGTTGTTCTCATTCTGGCATAATACTGTTCTTTCCGTTTGTTTGTCTGTCCGTACATTTGTTGTGGATGTTTCCTGTCTGTCTCTGTGTATGTATCTTGGTTTTGTCTGTCAGTCCGAATCCGTAGATATGTGTCCTTTTGTCTGTTTGTATGTATATGATTTTTTTTTTAAAACATTGTCAGTTGTTAATATATGCACATATTTCTGTCTGTTTGTAAATATGTGTCGACTATGTCTATATTTTTGTCTGTGTTAGTATTGTCTATATGTCAGTGGTGTCAGTTAGCGTTGTCCCTCTCTTGATGTCGTCTGTCTATACATGGTGTTGTTATGTTGATGCTGTGTGTTAGTTAGTGATGGTTTAGCGTTGGTGATGTTTTGCTAGAGATATTTAG
>CM065723.1:44549576-44552076 GCA_033310375.1 Conus canariensis | reverse complement strand
TTGTTCCGACGCCGCTCTTCATGCCGGCTCCGCATGATGGCGGTGACGAACCTGGTGGCCTGCGCCTTCGTCACCGTCATGACCCTGATGACCACACTGACCGGCTTCTTCCTCATCGTGCCCGTCATCTTCAAGGACAACGAGCGGTCAGCCTTTCTCCATCGGTGTGCCATTGGCTACCTCTTCCTCAACGTGTGCGGGAACTTCATCCTCTGTGTCTTCGTGGACACCAGCACTGCCAGACCTGTCCGAAAGCCTGTTCGGCAGAAGAAGAAGGCTGGCGCCAGGTCAGCTTCTCTAAAGGCTACTGTGTGGCAGGACAGTTCCAGTAAACCCGATTGTGTTTCAAGTGAACTCAGTCCTAACAATACTGGAACGAGAAAACGCGAGGATTTCAGCTCGCGTGATGACAGTATGCCTGCTAACAGTTCAGTTAATCTTCGGAGAAATTTGTACCAAGCAGTGGACACGACTTCGAATTCCGAATCATGTAGCAAATCCAATGACAAGGTTGTGAAAGAGGGTGTCGAAAACGATGACTTTGGAGAAAATAAACATATTTCATGTGCTTCAAAAGATTCTGGTAGTGCTAGTGTTCTCGCGGGAAATCGTAGTTCCAAAAGGCAAACCTCTGAGACAGTGCCCACACCTAATACTGCAGAGTCGCAGAAGTCGTCCTCTGCAGAAGCACCGAAGGCTTCAAGGAGGAAACAGCAACAGCAGCAGCTGGAACCAGCGCGATCTCACGAGTGCAAGCTGTGCGAAAAGCGAATCCTGAGACGGGACCACCACTGTTTCTTCATGACTGTGTGCATTGGCTACCACAACCACAAACACTTCATCTTCTTCTGCCTGTACATGATGGTGGGTGCGATGTACGGCGTCATCCTGATAGTGAGGTAAGACGTCCTACACTGGTGCTGTGTGGACATGTTGTTGATGGTGTGGCTGTGGCGGTTCTTGCTGCTCTGGGTCGTGTTGTAGCAAGAATCTCCTTCTGTTTGTGTTTGTGTGTCGTGAATGGTATTGTTTCTGTGGAAAAGTTACGCGAAGAGATTTTTTTTCTGTGTTTCAATAAGCATTCGTAACTATTGTGATGTGATAATGCATATGATTATTACTGCTTGTGCAAGCCTAATTGTGTGATTGCCATCTCAGTTTGACTTTTTGTTTGTTCCTTACTTCCTGTTCTCTTAAAGATGATTTTCAGTAGGGAAAATCTTTAATTGAATGTCGAATGTTGTTGCTATGCTGTCCTGGTCTCTCAAGATAGACAGGCAAAAGCGGAGCTTTCGGCTACCATCCAGCAGCCTTCATCAGCACTGTTCGACTGACGGGGTGAACTGTGTTCGGTACGCACGTCCGTGAGTCGAGTTCAAGTCATGCGACCGAACTAGGGAGTTGTAGATCGATGGCAGGACGTGCCTCCCCCAGTATGCTGTTCTTCTTCTCAACAGTTTAAAGACGGTTCGTTCACTACAAGGTGATTCAAACACTCTCGCAATCAACGGAAGAAAAACTTGAACAGTGTGCAAAATTATTTAGAGTTTCCCACTATAGCTTGCCTGGCGATTTCAGCGATGGATTTTACACATCACTGAGAATCATACAGAGCACTCTGAACATCAGAATATCTTGTATTTAAATCTAGTACTTATGAATCAATAAAACTACATACATGCCACAGTCAAAACAGTATAGATATAGACGGCTGGCAGAATTAGTACTGCGACAAATCTGAGTTGTATTATAACAATAAGACATTAACTGTAAGCGATGACTTCAATGCTTTTCCTATCATATGCGCTGATTTTGCATGAATCGAATAGACTTCATAAAGAAATAAGATAAGATTAGTAGTGAGTTCTTCTGATGTACCGTGTTTAGATACTGAGTCTGTCAACACGTTTTGATAAAGGCAGCAGTGTGAAGAAATCTAGGCCAGGACCTTTTGACCTGACGCAATTTTAACAGAAGCCTGATTTTACATTAATCTTTCCTCGTCTTGTACTGCCATAAATGTATTTCAAGCTATTTTACTTTCGAAGTTTACTGTTGTTTTAGCTTTTGCTGTTATAACAACTGTTCTTGCTGGTGATGCCTCCATCCATGCCCTTGTAATACACTTCATGCTGGTTTTATGGCTGATATTTTATCTAGTTTAACAGTTATTGCTGCTAATACGCCGATTACAGCTAAAAATTCTTGAATTATGGTTGTTTTGAGTTGGACAATTTGTGCTTGCTGTTTTTGCCATGGTCCTAGTCGCCCGTCTTTTCTGCTGTTGGTGCCGTTTGGCTGTGATTATCCTGTCGTTGTTGATTGTTGATGTTGTTCCTGCTGTTTATCTTTCATGGTGCTTTTTTGTCTTTTCTTTGAGATTGTTCACGTGACTTATGTTCTGATGATGCAGTTACACTGTGATCATTAGCATTGTTTGTTGTTGTTGTTGTTGTTTTAAATAACGATGCCTGTTTCTTTCTTTTTTTTTTTTTCTCTT
>CM065723.1:44537076-44544576 GCA_033310375.1 Conus canariensis | reverse complement strand
GTGTGTGTGTGTGTGTGTGTGTGTGTGTGTGTGTGTGTGTGTGTGTGTGTGTGTGTGTGTGTGTGTGTGTGTGTGTGTTTTCCTTTCCTCCCTTCTTCTCCCCCCCCCCCTCCCCTTTTCCTCTTTCTCTGCCTCAAAATCTGGTCCTCCTTCGTCCTTCTTTCTTTTCCTTCCTTCCTTCCTTCTTTTTCCCTTTCTTTCCCCACCCTTCTTTCCTTTCTCCATTTGTTCTCGTCTCTTTCTCCTTCCTTCGCCCTCTTCTCTTCCTGCCTTGTTCCTCCTTTTTTCTTCCTTCCACCATTCCTTCATTCCTCCTGTCATCGCTTCTTCCTTTCCTGTTTTCGTCTCTTCTTTGTTTCCTCTAGGCCGGACGAAGGAGGTGTTAGGGGGTCCAGGGTTTCCAGAATCTCTCCTACCTCCCTCCAATCTTAGCTAGCAAGATTGGCATTCTTGGCCTGTTAACTCCCGTATCTCCCACTGGAGCAGGATACCCTGGGTCACTTTAGCTCCCCCCCCCCCCCCCTTCTCATATAAATGACCTGGCTCTACCTTTTCCTTTTTTTTTCAACCTGTCCTTCTTTTCCCTTCTGTCTTTCTGTAGTCTCCCTTCTCTTACCTCTTGTTCTTACTTCTTTCTTTGCCCCTCTCTTCACTCAGTCTCTATTATTCCTTCTTCCTTCTTCTTCTTTGCCCCTCTCTTCACTCAGTCTCTATCATTCCTTCTTTCCTTCTTCCTTCTTTGCCCCTCTCTTCACTCAGTCTCTATTATTCCTTCTTTCCTTCTTCCTTCTTTGCCCCTCTCTTCACTCAGTCTCTATCTTCCTTCTTTCCTTCTTCCTTCTTGCCCTCTCTTCACTCAGTCTCTATTCTTCCTTCTTTCTTCTTCCTTCTTTGCCCTCTCTTCACTCAGTCTCTATTCTTCCTTCTTTCCTTCTTTCTTCTTTGCCCTCTCTTCACTCAGTCTCTATTCTTCCTTCTTTCCTTCTTCTTCTTTGCCCTCTCTTCACTCAGTCTCTATTCTTCCCTCTTTCTGCCTTCCTTCTCTGCCTCTCTCTTCACTCAGTCTCTATTCTTCCTTCTTTCCTTCTTCCTTCTTTTGCCCCTCTCTTCACTCAGTCTCTATTCTTCCCTCTTTCTGCCTTCCTTCTCTGCCTCTCTCTTCCACTCAGTCTCTATTCTTCCTCTTTCTCTCCTTCTTCTTCCCCTCTCTTCTCTGTCTCTATTCTTCCCTCTTTCGCCTTCCTTCTCTGCCTCTCTCTTCACTCAGTCTCTATTTCTTCCCTTTCTGCCTTCCTTCTCTCCTCTCTCTTCACTCGTCTCTTTCTTCCCTCTTTCTTCTTCCTTCTTTGCCCCTGTCTTTGCTGAACCTCTGTTCATTCCTCAGTCATTTCTCCTTTCTTCCTCCCCGTCCTATTTTTTCCTCTCTCTCTCTCTGTCCCTCTTCACTCCTTCTTCTCTCTCTTCTCTCTCTAATCTCTCTCTCTCCTCTCTCTCTCTCTCTGCTCTCTCTCTCTCTCAATCTCTCTCTCTCTCTCTTCTTCTCTCTCTCTTCTCTCTCTCTCTCTCTCTCTCTCTCTTCTTCTTCTTCTTCTTCTTCTTCTTCTTTTCTTATCCTGTCCTTCCTTCATTGCTGACTATTTTTTTTTCCTTTTTTTTTTCTTTCTCCAGGACAGACAACCCACGAGGCCAGTCGCGGAGATGTACGCTACCGGCGGCGACTGACGCACAATCTTCGTGACGTGTTGGGACGCCACTGGCCGTTGCTCTTCCTCCTCCCCCTCCCCTTGCCTCAGGCTGGCGACGGATTCTCCTACGTCGCCACCAGCACCGCCACCACCACCACCTCTACCACCACCACCACAGCGGACGTCGACATCGCCTCTGCGCCGACGACCGGCGCCACAGGCAAAAAGCGACAGGCTTCCTCGGCCAAAACGGGAAACGCCGCAACGAAGGGCGGTAATTATGGTAATGTTGACGGAGTCAGGGGAGAGGACTCGAGGTCGACGTGGACTGCTGAGGAGAGCGACGACAGTGCGTGCGTCGGCGGTTTTCCGAAAGAGGAAAGCGGAAGGGGGTGAGAGAGAGGAGGAGAGGAGGAGGAGGCGAGAGGGTAGAGAGGGGGAGGAAGAGGGGGAAGAAAAGCTGAATGGTGTTGTTTGTGTTGAAAGAAAGGAGAAGGGGAATGTTAAAAAAAAAAAAAACACCAGACAGCAAAATCTACGCTGTTGAGCTCGCACCGTTTGTCTTGGTGCTTCAACTGGTGTGTAAATCAAACCATAGAGACTTTCTCATTCTCTTTGGTTCCCTGTCTGCACTGGAAGCCATTGCTTGCCGTACCCTGTGGTCTCTGAATCAAACCATAGAGACTTTCTCATTCTCTTTGGTTCCCTGTCTGCACTGGAAGCCATTGCTTGCCGTACCTGTGGTCTCTGAATCAAACCATAGAGACTTTCTCATTCTCTCTGGTTCCCTGTCTGCACTGGAAGCCATTGCTTGCCGTACCCTGTGGTGTCTAAATCAAACCATAGAGACTTTCTCATTCTCTCTGGTTCCCTGTCTGCACTGGAAGCCATTGCTTGCCGTACCCTCAAGCACCCTCAGCTCCCGATTTTTAGTTTAACTGGACACTTTTCTGAAATCTGATCATTCCTATGTGTGCGTGTGTGTGTGTGTGTGTGTGTGTGTGTGTGTGTGTGTGTGTGTGTGTGTGTGTGTGTGTGTGTGTGCGTGCGTGTGTGTGTGTGTGTGTGTGTGTGTGTGTGTGTGTGTGTGTGTGTGTGTGTGCTCCGATTTTCGGTCATGTTAGCATTCCAGGCAATGAAATGACAATAACAATGATATCAAACAAAGAATTGGGCACATTGTCTATCCCTCACAAAGATCTGAAAGCCAAGTCCCAGAGTTATTTTGAAGCCTTCTGGCAAGAGGACAGGAAGAGGCAGATGGAAAACAAACTCTTTCAAACCTGTCCGAGTTTTTAACCATCTGCTACAAGCGGCCTGAAAGAAAAAAAAAAAGTTTACACACAGGCCACGCTTTTTACTCGCGCTAATATCTTTCAAAAGCCGAAGCTTAGTGGTGCTTGGCATGTGACGTATCGCTCATTATGAAACATGTTCTTACACACCATTGGGGCTTACGTGATGTAAGACATAAACACTCTGCGGCAAACTCCCTGAAAAAAATCTTGTTCAGATTTTGTTAAACCAGATATGATTTCTGAGTTATTGAAAGAAAGATACATTTTGTCACCTGATCTAAGATTTTTTTTTTTTCTGGAAGAAAGATTTGAAAGCATTTTTTTTTTTTTTTTGCACATTTGAGGAAATTTGTTTTGATGTGTTTGGATCGTTGGGAATGAATTTAGATGATGTGACAGCCTTGATGTGGTCTCTTGCGGTCGGCCGGGCTGTTGATTTAGGGAAGAAAAGGACGGGAGGCGGGGAGAGAGAGAGAGAGAGAGAGAGAGAGAGAGAAGAGAGAAGAGAGCAGAGAGAGAGATGAGACATGAAAAAAAATTTTCTACAGAAAAAAAGAAAGAAAGAAACAGGAAAGGAAAAAAAGGAGGGAGGACGGTTATGAAGATATTGGAAAGAAACAAGGAAGAGAAAATAAAAGAAGGAAGAGAAAATAGACAAGAGAAAGAATGTAAGTTAGCACGAACAAAAAAAAAAGGGAACTGGAAAAAGACAGATAATTAATAACGACATAACTGACGGAAAAAATGGTACAAAGAAATGTATGATACAACTAAGAAAGAAAGAAAGAAAAAAGGAAAGAAAGAAAGGAAGAAAGAAAGGAGCGAGCGACATGGGAAGGACAGAAAAAAAATGAAGCAACAAAAACCAAAAGAGAGAAAGAGCACTGTGTTGATAGCACCACGACCACTCTACCCCCCACCCCCACCCCCCACCCCCGAAACTCCCCTCACCCCCAGCCAACTAGTCAACCAACCAGCCAACCAACCAACCAAGCAAACAAAACGGTGAAGTGGTACCAGAGCTCTCCCTCTGTCATGTCCACTCAGCTGGACATGTCCAGTAAGTAAGTCAGGAATGTTGGCACCGCAAAGATACTATAGCCGTGTAAAAAGCCGCTGAAAAAAAAAAAGAAAGAAAGAAAGAAAGAAAGAAAAAAAACCCACGGAGACTGTAACTTACACCATTCGCACGCTGTGCACTGTGCATTTACTTCCTTCGGCAATAATGATAATAACAACAACAACAATTACATAACAACAATGATGACGACGACAACGCCGACAACAACAACAATAATAATGATGGTAATAATTATTCCTACAACAATAATAACAACAAGAACAAGAACAATAGATATAATGATAATAATAATAATGATAATAATGATGAGGTTGATTATGATGACTGAGGGAGTAAATAATTCATTAGTTCATTCCTCCATTCACTCCTGGCTTGCCGATTGGTTGAGAAGTTGATAGTTTGGCTTTTTTTTTTTTTTTTTTTCACTGAGTAATTCATTGGGTAACTGATTGATTGAAATATCGTTGGATTGACTCATTCGTTCCTTTTTTCCCGCTTAAATGCGCAGTTTCCCTCCACAAGCACTGGTCAGTGTGTGTGTGTGTTTGTGTGTGTGTGTGTGTGTGTGTGTGTGTGTGGTTTGCGCGCACGCGCTGGTACATATGTGTGTGTGTGTGTGTACGCGCGAGCGCGTGCGAATGCGTGCGTGCGTGTGTGCACGTACATACGTGCATCACGCGTGAGCGTGTGCGCGCGTTGTTTGTGTGTGTACGGGGGAGGGGGTGTGGGGGTGGGGAAGTGTCTGTGTATGTATGTGTGTGTGCGCGCGCGTGCGCTTTCGCTCATGGGTGTATATGTGTTGTGTGTGAATGTGGATGGGGGGGAGGGGTATGTGAAACTATGGACGATGGCGGCTTTGCGTGTGTTAGAGAGAGAGAGAGAGAGAGAGAGAGAGAGAGAGAGAGAGAGAGAGAGAGAGACTTAAATTCAGGAGACGTGCTAAATTATTTCACCACGTTTATATTGCCGCATATTTAATGAAATTAAACCATCTGTGTGCATCTGTGTGTTCTTAATAAGGTGGTGTTTATTTCTGCTCTTTTGTTTGGAATTCTTGCGCGACAGTTAAACAGGGCAAACAAAATGATTGGAATTTGTCATTAAATCTTCATTGCTGATTCAAATTGTTGTTTTATTATATCACTTACGTATTGTATTGTTGAATTGTCTTGTTTCTCTTTTACGATGATCATGACGACCGACGACGACGACGACGATGAAGATAATGATGATGATGATGATGATGATGATGATGATGAAGAGAAGAAGAGAAGAAGAAGAAGAAGAAGAAGAAGAACACACAACACACACAACAACACAAAAAAGAAAGAAGAACAAGAACAAGAAGAAGAACGAGATGAAAATGAAGATGATGGTGATGATGATGATATTCGGCATGTTCAGTGACGGCTGTTTGATGCATGGTACATAGAACACTACGATGCCTATATGACATATATTTTTTCGCAGAAACATGTGAGAGAGCTCTCTCTTCGAATTTCTGATAGTCTATATCGCGAATAAAGCTCGGATAGAGGATGTTCGGGAGGTATGTCACTGGGCACACAGAGTACATCGGTCTGAGAAATTGCACAATGATTGAGTGAACTTTTTTTGCTTTTTGTCTTCTTTACAGCCGCTACAGACACAGACACAGCCACCACACACCACCACACACACACACACTCACACACACACACACTCAGACGCACACAACTCACACACACACTACATACACCCCACATAACACAACATATTATTCCCACACACAAACCACACACACCACATCTCACACAACATACACACAACACACACAAAGCACGGAAGCAGTACGCTCACACAGAAACATCACTAAACACACACACAACATCACACATAACACACACTGCAGCCAACACCACTACAACACAACACACACACACACACCACACACACACACAACCACACACACACACACACAGCACACACACACACATACACACACACACACACACACACACACGCACGTGCACGCGCACGCACGCACCAGTCACGCACACACACGCACGCACGCACGCACACACGCATACACAGGCACGCGCACTCGCACGCACGCACGCACTAACAATCACACAAATACACTAACACAATTAACACGCGCGCGCGTGCGCGCGCGCACAGCACGCACGCACGCGCACACACACACACACACACACACACACACACACACACACACACAAGATGCGCGCGAGTATGCACACACAAACGCACACATAGATACAAAACCCGCTCACGATTGCGCCTGTATGAGCACTCACACACACGCGCACACACGCGCGCGCGCGCGCGAACACAACAACACCACACACACACACACACAACAGACAGAGACGCGCGCGCGCGTGCGCACGCACGCACGCACGTACATGTAAAGGTAAATGAGGGACGATCTCTTGTATCACAGATCAGAAACGGCCGGACTGGTTGCCCCGTTACTAAGATTTTTCGGAACACTATCCTCAGCGAACTGCGAAAGCTACACATATGTGTCAAAATATGTACAAAATAATAAAAAAAAAAGACATCGACGAAAAAAATGGAGACTTCCATGTCAGATATAAACACGTCGCAACAGACTCCATAAGAACTTTGTTCAGAGATTTCTGACCGGGTGTGTTTTCTTAGTTTCTGAAAGAGGGATAAATGTTTGTCATTTAATCTCAGATTTAAAAAAAAAAAGTTTTGTATGTTTTGGAAAATCTATTTAATAAGTGGTAGATTGCTGAAAAGTGAATATGACGAGATTACCGTTTCTGATACAGTCCTTTGCAGTTAGCTTGGCTGTAAACATCATGAACTGAATAGAATTAGGTGGAAAAAAAGGAAGGAAAGAAGGGTGAGGGGACTCTCAGCAACCCAAAAGGCAAATAAAAAAAGAAGGGTCGTAAAAAGACATTTAAATAAGGGCAGGAAACACAAAGACAGAAAGACAGAGGGAAGGGGGAAAAAAAAAGAAGAAAAAAAGAAGTTAAAGAGAATGTGAGGCAGTGCGAAAAAGAAGAGAGAGAGAGAAAACCAATGCACGAAACAACTGACTATAACAAAGTTTACATGTGATTAATCGCGCACCCGCCAATGAAAGGTTTTCATTCAACGCCCATCTTGCGCTGAAGTGGACGAAGGTAAGTGATTGCTCGTACATTTTCCTTGTCCTCAGTGTTTTGCATCTTGCCTGAAGAAGACCTGAGAGGTCGAAACGCGTCGTGTTTTGTCTTGTGATTCGTTTGTCTGCTTTTGTTGTTGTTGTTGTTGTTGTTTTTGTTTTGTTTTTGTTTTTTGGGCGGTGCGCTGTTAATTACATTTAAAATTTGTTTAGATTTCCGCCTGCAGTCGCCTCACTTTGCAAAGAGATCTGACTAAAATATGAAAAGAAACAATGGTTCAGAGAAAGGTCTGA
>CM065723.1:44529576-44532076 GCA_033310375.1 Conus canariensis | reverse complement strand
CATTAGTATGCTTGAAGAGTGTTTAACTGATTTTCTGTTACATAGTGACGTGTATGTTATTTTAGTTGGTGATTTGAACAGTAGAACTGCTGATATTTCCCAAGAATACTCTGTGAAAAATAATTTTGACCCACAATTCAATAATTTGTCTCTTAATTTGACCCGGCAATCAAACGATCTTACTTTGAACAACTATGGGAAATTATTATTGAACATGTGTACTGCATTAGATCTGAGTATTTTGAATGGCGTGTGCAGAGGCGACCATGAAGGTTGCTACACATTCATATCTGATTCTGGAAGCAGTGTCACAGACTATTTTGTATTCTCTCGTGAACTTTTTATGACATTGTTTGATTCCTGCAAACTATCTATTGTTGAACGTATTGATTCTGACCATTTGCCAGTGACTGCAGGTGTTGTTTTCCCAAAGCAACATTTATCTGATGTTTGTACGCAAAAAGAGGATTTTGTTATATACAAACTTTTGTGGGACGACAAGTGTGCTGATAAATATACCAGTATTTTGTGTAGTGAGGAAGTACGTACCAATATTGACCTTGCGATTGATTTAATTGATGTTAACGTGAACGATGCTCTTAAAGCTTTTAATGATTGTATGAGAGTAAGTGCTGAATCCATGAAAACACGTATATCATTTGATAATAATGAAAATTCAAGTAAATGGTTTGATTTAGAATGCAAACATTGTAAAAGAAATACCAAAAGATTGTTGCAGATATTTCGTCGTTCTGTAAAATTTGAAAAGAAAAAAGAATTAATTATCGAAAAAAGAAATGAATATGTTATTGCCAGACGTGAGTATAAAAACTTATTAAAGCTGAAGAAGAAACAATTCAACAAAGCCTTATTAGACAAACTTGTACTGACTGTGAGAAATCAAAAGGAATTCTGGGACGTTGTTCATAATGCATCTTTCAAAAGGAAACAGCCTAGAAATAACATATCAATTGACTCTTGGTTTCAACATTTTAAAGCTTTGCTGGAAACGGATGCTGACAACATAGTAAATGAGGACTCAGTTGAAAACACGGAAGACTATATGAATCGTCCAATCTCTGAAGAAGAAATACTGCTTGCTTTAAGAAAATTAAAGAACCGCAAAGCAGCTGGTCCCGATGGCATTATTGGCGAGCTCTTTAAGTATTCGAATGAACAGGTTATTCATTTTTTCTTGTTATTATTTAATAAACTATTTGATGATGGTATATTCCCTGATAACTGGTCTGAATCTATTATTCAGCCAATTTTCAAGAAAGGTGACATCAATAACCCCAATAATTATAGGGGAATTTCTCTGAGTGATATTAGCAGTAAAGTATTTGGTATGGTGATAAATAACAGATTGCAAGAATGGGTGGAAGGAAACAATATCACAGGTGAATATCAAGCTGGATTCAAAAAAGGATATTCAACAGTCGACCACATGTTTTCTTTACTAGCTCTCATACAGAAGCAGTTCTGTTACAATAGAAAACTTTACGTTGCGTTTATAGATTTCGAAAAAGCTTTTGATACGATAAATCGAAATCTTCTCTGGCCAGTTCTCTTAAAGAATGGTATTAAAGGTAAGTTATTTAAATGTATTAAAAGCATGTACAATAATGTTAAAGCGAGAGTTAGATGTGGTTCTACGTTTACTGATTACATTGCCTGCACATCAGGATTAAGACAAGGAGATGCCTGCAGCCCTGTTCTGTTCTCTCTTTTTATTAACGAATTGGCGATAGGAGTTATCAACAATGGAAGACATGGTGCTAGATTCTCACTTGACGTGTATGAGTTATTTATTCTATTGTTGGCTGATGATGTTGTTTTGATGGCGGAGACAGTTACAGGTTTGCAGACGCAATTGAATAGCCTACAGCATGCCGCTCAATCTCTTCAGCTTAAAGTTAATATGACAAAAAGCAATATTATAGTCTTTCGGAAGGGTGGCTATTTGAGTGTGAGAGAAAAATGGTTATTTAATGGTGTTACAATGCCTGTAGTTAACGTGTACAAATACTTAGGAATACTTTTTTCAACGCGCTTGAGCTTTACTGCTGCATGTAAAGACCTTGCAAGCAGAGCAAAAAATGTTTTGATTTATATTTTGAAAAGGTTAAACATGTTAAACAACAACTCCTTTAATCTATTCATGAAATTATTTGATTCTCAGATACAGCCAATTGTGCAGTATGGTTCTGAAATATGGGGCTTAGAAAATGCTGTTGTCCATTGTGAATCAGTTCATTTATTTGCTTTGAAGAAATTTCTAGGAGTAGACAGACGAACACCGAATGACCTTGTTTATGGTGAAACAAATCGCTACCCAATATATATAAATTCTGCTGTTAAGTGCATTCGCTATTGGATTAAGTTGATTCAAATGGAGAATTACAGGATTCCACGTAAAGCATATGATATGTTGTATGACCTAGATGCAAGAGGTAAGAAAAACTGGGTAACAAACATTCGCTTGAGTTTGTTTAAATAT
>CM065723.1:44519576-44527076 GCA_033310375.1 Conus canariensis | reverse complement strand
ACGAACTTATAAATGTCCCACAAGTCCCTCAAGAGAATCCACGACAAGCCCACAAAAGAATCCACAACAGTCCCACAAGAGACTCCACAACAGTCCCATAAGACACTCCACAACAGTCCCACAAGAGACTCCACAACAGTCCCACAAGAGACTCCACAACAGTCCCACAAGACACTCCACAACAGTCCCACAAGACACTCCACAACAGTCCCTCAACAGAGTCCACAACAGTCCCTCAACAGAGTCCACAACAGTCCCACAAGAGAATCCACAACAGTCTCTCAACAGACTCTATATTAGTCCCACTACAGAGTCCACAAGAGTCTTAGAACACTCTCACAAAAGTTTCACAACAGAGTCCACGATGGATTCCACAATAGTCTATGAACAGTCCCACAAAAATCCTACCGCCAAGTTCACAACCCACAATACCCAAACCAGTCACACGATAGAGTCCAAAGCAGTCCCACAACAAAGTCAACAGCGGTCCCACAAGACAATCTACGACAGACTTCAAAGCAATCTACAACAGAGTCCACAAGAGCTCCATAGTGGGGTCTACTATAGACTGCACAACAGTCTACAATAAAATCCACAACAGTCAACAACAATTCACAAGAGACTCCACAACAGACTCCACAATGGAATCTACAACAGAGTCCGCAACACAGTCCAGAGCAGTTCACAACAGTGTCCACAAATGTTAACAACAAAGTCCACAAGAGGCCACAAAAATTCACAACAGTTCACAACAGCGTCTACATCAGTATATACAACAGTTCACAACAGAACCCACAAAAGTCCACAACAGAGTCCTCAACAGTCCACAACAATCCACAACAGAGTCCGCAACAGTCCACAACAGAGTCCACACAGTCCACAACAGAGTCCACAACAGAGTCCACAACAGAGTCCACAACAGTCCACAACAGAGTCCACACAGTCCATAACAGAGTCCACAACAGTCCACAACAGAGTCCACAACAGAGTCCACAACAGTCCACAACAGTCCACAACAGAGTCCACAACAGAGTCCACAACAGAGTCCACAACAGTCCACAACAGAGTCCACACAGTCCATAACAGAGTCCACAACAAGTCCACAACAGAGTCTACAACAGTCCACAACAGAGTCCACAACAGAGTCCACAACAGAGTCCACAACAGAGTCCACAACAGTCCACAACAGAGTCCACACAGTCCAAAACAGAGTCCACAACAGAGTCCACAACAGAGTCCACAACAGTCCACAACAGAGTCCACAACAGTCCACAACAGAATCCACATAAGTCCACAACAGAGTCCACACCAGTCGACAACAGATCCCACAACAGTCCACAACAGAATCCACATAAGTCCATGACAGAGTCCACAACAGAGTCCACAACAGAGTCTACAACAGTCCACAACAGAGTCCACAACAGTTCACAACAGAGTCCACATAGGCCCACAAGAGAGTCCACAAGAGAATCCACAAAAGTCCACGAAAGAGTCCACAGAAGTCCACAACAGAGTCCACATGAGTCCACAAGAGAATCCACAAAAGTCTACAAAAGAGTCCACATAAGTCCACAACAGAGTCCACAAGAGAATCCACAACAGTCCACAACATTTCACAACAGAACGCATCACCGTGTCAACAACAGTTCACAATAGAGTACACAACAGAACGCATCACCGTGTCAGTACAACAACCGTTCACAATAGAGTACACAACAGAACGCATCACCGTGTCAACAACAGTTCACAATAGAGTACACAACAGAGTTCACAATACTGTCAACAACAGCTCACAACACGCTCCGGAACAGTCCACAATACATTCTACTACAGTCTACGACAATTAACAACAGACTCCATAATAGTCTAAAGCAGAGTTCACAACAGTCCCACAGCAGAACCTATGACCAACTCTACAGTCTACAACAGAGTCCACAGCAGTCCCACAACAAAGTCTAGAACAAAGTCTACTGCAAAGTCTGCAACAGTCCCACAGGAGTCCATAACAGTTCCGGAATAGAGCCCACAACGGTCCCACAAGAAAATCCTCAATTGCCACGACAAAATGCACAATGAACTCCACAACAGTCTCAAAACTACATCCAAAAAAAGCCCCATAACAGAGTTCAAAACAGCCCACAACAGAGTTTAAAACAGTCCTACAACAGAGTTCATAGCAGCCCCATAGCAAAGTTCAAAACAGCCCACAACAGAGTTCAAAACAGCCCACAACAGAGTTCAAAACAGCCCCATAACAGAGTTCAAAACAGCCCCAAAGCAGCCACAACAGCTCAAAGCACCCTCAAAACAGAGTTCAAAACAGCCCCAAAGCAGCCTCAACAGCTCACCCACAACAGCATCCACAATAATCCCTCAACAGTCTCTCACAAACGCACATAAAATAGTGACACAACACCCACAGAGAGTCCACACAACACTCTTACAATGCCCGCATAACACTTACACTCGTGTTTTGATTACATTCCTTAAAACAAGCAAACAACCAAACAATTAAACGAACAGAAAAATCACCATACTTCAGCACCCTGCGTGTGCCTGTCGACCTGTCAGTGTCTTCCTACGTACTTGTCTGCCTGTCTATGACTGTCTGTCTGTCTCTCTGTCTGTCTCTCTGTCTGTCTGTCTGTCTGTCTGTCTGTTTGTCTGTGTGTCGGTCCGTCTGTCTGTCTGTCTGTCTGTCTGTAAACACAGTCAGTCGTTCCATCGGTAATGAAGGAGTAGAGCAAGTTTGATCAAGTTGGTCAATTCACTTGCTGTTGACAGGGGCTGATTCGGGCCTCCAGTCACGTCAGTTCTGAGCCTGCTGGCTTTGCTTGTCCCTCCCTCCCTGAGTGTGTGTGCGTGAGAGAGAATGAGAGAAGTCAAGAGAGAGAGAGAGAGAGAGAGAGAGAGAGAGAGAGAGAGAGAGAGAGAGAGCTCCGATTTCAGAAAACCTTCATTCGATCAAGGATTGAGATTTTAGGCAGAGTCTATATTCTTCCAGTCTATCGTTGCTAAGATGAAGTATGTGATGAGATTAAAACAAAATTAAAGAAGAAAAAAAAAGGGAGAGAGAGAAAAATGATAGGAAATAAAAGGCAAACAGGAATATAGACTACATGATTCTCTCTCTCTCTCTCTCTCTCTCTCTCTCTCTCTCTCTCTCTCTCTCTCTCTCTCTCTCTCTCTCTCTCACACCACTACCACGACCCTCCCCCAACCGACCTCGGTGTCCCACATCTCCCTAGGGAACAGTAGTTCTGTTCATCTCTCTCTCTCTCTCTCTCTCTCTCTCTCTCTCTCTCTCTCTCTCTCTCTCTCTCTCTCTCTCTCTCTCTCTCTCTCCTCTCTCTCTCCGAGTGCCTAAGGTGTGTGAAACAAGGATGCTTACTTTGCCCCTTCCTATCTTTCTCTTTCATCAAGGAACTGGCTGTTGATTTATCTGGTAACTGAAAACATCGGAATTAGTATTTCCTGGTGCATTTGAAATATTCATATCATTGTTTGCCGATGACGTCCCTTTGTTGTCTGACTCTGTTAATGGGCTGCAGAAGCAAATAAGTATGAAGAGAAAGGCAGATCGATTACAGTGAAGTCGATCTTGAGAAAATAAAGTAAATAATTTTGAGAAAAGGTGGGTTCCGGAGAATGATTGTTTTACGTGACGTAAGGTGAGTAACTCATATAAATTTATAGTGATGGTGTTTATTAGTAAGTTAATAGTAAGTTTAGTACCAGCAATGCCGTGTTAGATTTCCGTACAAAAGCATTGAAAGCTGTGATGAAAAGGATAAAACCATGACGAAAACTAAACACAACATATATTAGCTTGCTCTGGAAGCCATTTGACTTGCAGATTGAACCCATTCTGGGATACCCGGTATTTGAACAAGCACAAGGCAGACAGCCAAGTTGAAAATGCCCATGTGTTGCAATAGAAAGATTTCTGAACATTCCCATGTGCATATCAAACAAACTGATACTTAGAGAGACGGGGAGATGTTCTTTACATGCTAAAACAACAACAGCGCATTAACTATTGATTAAAATCAGCCAGAACCCAGTGCCAAGTATATGCAGACGACGTTATCAAAATGCTCTCGTGTGTGAGTGGGTGCGTAAACGCATGAGATGTCTGCTTTTGATATCGGTGAACGCAACTGTTGCCCCTCCCCCTTCCCCGCCTGGCCTGTCTCCTCCACACACGCACGCACTCCCCTTCCTCATCTCCCATTCGAACCCCCTTATCTAGAGGGCTCAGCTGCAAAACTGACGATGAAATATGTCAGTGTCAGTGTCACGGTTAATTTCTCTCTCTCTCTCTCTCTCTCTCTCTCTCTCTCTCTCTCTCTCTCTCTCAGTGGTGTTGCCGGATTCTTGTGTCACTGCTCCAAAATCTGTTGTGAGATTGTTGTGTCACTATTGAGCGACTGTTGTGTCACTATTGAGGGATGTTGTATCACTATTGAAGGATGTTGTGTCACTATTGAAGGATGTTGTGTCATTATTGAGGGATGTTGTGTCACTATTGAGGGATGTTGTGTCACCAATGAAGGATGTTGTGTCACTATTGAAGGACGTTGTGTCACTATTGAAGGACGTTGTGTCACTATTGAAGGACGTTGTGTCACTATTGAAGGATGTTGTGTCACCAATGAAGGATGTTGTGTCACTATTGAAGGATGTTGTGTCACTATTGAAGGATGTTGTGTCACTATTGAGGGATGTTGTGTCACCAATGAAGGACGTTGTGTCACTATTGAAGGACGTTGTGTCACTATTGAAGGATGTTGTGTCACTATTGAAGGACGTTGTGTCACTATTGAAGGACGTTGTGTCACCAATGAAGGATGTTGTGTCACTATTGAAGGACGTTGTGTCACTATTGAGGGATGTTGTGTCACTATTGAAGGATATTGTGTCACTATTGAAGGATGTTGTGTCACCAATGAAGGACGTTGTGTCACTATTGAAGGACGTTGTGTCACCAATGAAGGATGTTGTGTCACTATTGAAGGACGTTGTGTCACTATTGAGGGATGTTGTGTCACTATTGAAGGATGTTGTGTCACTATTGAAGGACGTTGTGTCACTATTGACGGATGTTGTGTCACTATTGAGGGATGTTGTGTCACTATTGAGGGATGTTGTGTCATTATTGATGGGATGTTGTGTCATTATTGAGGGATGTTGTGTCACTAATGAGGGACTGTTGTGTCACTAATGAGGGACTGTTGTGTCACTAATGAGGGACCGTTGTGTCATTAATGAGGGACTCTTGCGTCGCTAATGACGGATTGTTGTGTCACTAATGAGGGACTGTTGTGTAACTAATGAGGGACTTTTGCGTCGCTAATGACGGATTGTTGTGTCACTAATGAGGGACTGTTGTGTCACTAATGAGGGACTTTTGCGTCGCTGATGAGGGACTGTTGTGTCACTAATGAGGGACTGTTGTGTCACTAATGAGGGACTGTTGTGTCACTAATGAGGGACTGTTGTGTCACTAATGAGGGACTTTTGCGTCGCTGATGACGGACTGTTGTGTCACAAGGTTACTATTGAAGGATGTTGTGTCACTATTGAAGGATGTTGTGTCACTATTGAAGGATGTTGTGTCACTAATGAGGGACTGTTGTGTCACTAATGAGGGACCGTTGTGTCATTAATGAGGGACTCTTGCGTCGCTAATGACGGATTGTTGTGTCACTAATGAGGGACTGTTGTGTAACTAATGAGGGACTTTTGCGTCGCTAATGACGGATTGTTGTGTCACTAATGAGGGACTGTTGTGTCACTAATGAGGGACTTTTGCGTCGCTGATGAGGGACTGTTGTGTCACTAATGAGGGACTGTTGTGTCACTAATGAGGGACTGTTGTGTCACTAATGAGGGACTGTTGTGTCACTAATGAGGGACTTTTGCGTCGCTGATGACGGACTGTTGTGTCACTAATGAGGGACTGTCACTGCTCTAGAATCTGTTGGGACTATTGTGTCATTGTTGTGGGACTGTTGTGTCATTGTTGTGGGACTGTTGTGTCACTATTGAGGAACTCTTGTGTCTCTATTGAGGAACTGTCAGTGCTCTAGAGACTGTTGTGGGACTGTTGTTGCACTACGGAGGGACTGTTGTGTCACTGTAGTGGGACTGTTATCTCACCGTTGTAGGACTCTTTTTACACTGTTGTGGACCTGCTATGTTACGGTTGTGAGACTTTTGTGTCACTGCTGTGGAACTGATGTGTCACTGCTGTGGAACTGATGTGTCGCTGCTGTGGAACTGATGTGTCGCTGCTGTGGAACTGATGTGTCGCTGCTGTGGAAACTGATGTGTCGCTGCTGTGGAACTGATGTGTCGCTGCTGTGGAACTGATGTGTCACTGCTGTGGAACTGATGTGTCGCTGCTGTGGAACTGATGTGTCGCTGCTGTGGAACTGATGTGTCGCTGTTGTAGGGCTGTTGCTTCACTGTGGAGTGATTGTTATACCTGTGTTCTGGACTTGTGTATCACGATTGTAGGAGTGTTGTGCCACTGTTGTGGGACTGTTGCGTCACTGTTGTTTACAGTGTCTCAGTGTTGTTGTTGCTGTTTTGCTGCTGTGCCAATGTCGCGTGTTAATGTGCCACTCTTGCGAGCTGCTGTGTCACTGTTTAGACTTGGGACTTCTGTTTTGACTTTTATGGAACTGTTTATGGACTTTAAAAAAAAATTATGGCACTGGAGTGTGGATTTTGTCGGATTTTGTGGGACTGTTCAGTGGACATTGTGAGGCTTTTCTTAAACTGTTGTATGGACTTTTGCGGAACTTTTGCGCGATTGGGTGTGTGGCATTTTCGGAATTTTATGGGACTGCTGTGTGAACTTTTGTGAGACTGTTGTGCGACTTGTTGGACGGGTGTATGACTCATAGTTGTGTTTTGTCCCTGGTGTGGGATCGTTATGAGCGTGTTCAGCTATGAAGAATAGTGTCATGTTCACTCTAGACTGCAAGTGAATGTTAAATTCTTTTCGGTTGTTGTCATGATTGTTAATTGTTTTGCATTGCATTGAATTGAAATGAAGTGTAGTGTAGTGTAGTGTAGTGTAGTGTAGTGTAGTGTAGTGTAGTGTAGTGTAGTGTAGTGTAGTGTAGTGTAGTGGGTAGTGTAGTGTAGTGTAGTGTGTGGTAGTGTAGTGTAGTGTAGTGTAGTGTAGTGTAGTGGGTATGTAGTGAGTAGTTAGTGGTAGTGTGGTAGTGTAGTGTAGTGTAGTGTAGTGTAGTGTGGGTAGTGGGTAGTGTAGTGTAGTGTAGTGTAGTGTAGTGTGGGGTAGTGTGGGTAGTGTAGTGTAGTGTAGTGTGGTGTGTGGGTAGTGTAGTGTAGTGTAGTGTAGTGTAGTGTGTGTAGTGTAGTGTAGTGTAGTGTAGTTAGTAGTGTAGTGTAGTTAGTGTTTGTGTCACGTAGTGCATCACATCGCGGTGTTGTTTCGCACTATACTACGCTAAACATGTTTTGCTC
>CM065723.1:44504576-44512076 GCA_033310375.1 Conus canariensis | reverse complement strand
AACCAAGCATCGTAACAATCGTTTCTGTAGTCTTTCCCGTAATCTTGCATGCCCATATTCTGTCTTTCAACCAAGCATCGTAACAATCGTTTCTGTAGTCTTTCCCCAATCTTGCATGCCCATATTCTGTCTTTCAACCAAGCATCGTAACAATCGTTTCTGTAGTCTTTCCCCAATCTTGCATGCCCATATTCTGTCTTTCAACCAAGCATCGTAACAATCGTTTCTGTAGTCTTTCCCCAATCTTGCATGCCCATATTCTGTCTTTCAACCAAGCATCGTAACAATCGTTTCTGTAGTCTTTCCGTAATCTTGCATGCCCATATTCTGTCTTTCAACCAAGCATCGTAACAATCGTTTCTGTAGTCTTTCCGTAATCTTGCATGCCCATATTCTGTCTTTCAACCAAGCATCGTAATAATCGTTTCTGTAGTCTTTCCGTAATCTTGCAAACACAGAAATAAACGAACAAACAGAGGAAAGACCAGAACTTCCTTGGCGGAGGTTTGACAAAGAGTTCCTTGATTAATTGTGTTGCTTTAATCTTTCATTAGTGAAGCAGGTAAGGGATCAGACGCATCAAATACGTGCGCGTGCTCACGCACAGATAGACCCTCTTGCCTCCAAAGTCTTCATCTCCATCGCTCTCTCTCTCTCTCTCTCTCTCTCTCTCTCTCTCTCTCTCTCTCTCTCTCTCTCTCTCTCTTGTGTGTGTGTGTGTGTGTGTGTGTGTGTGTGTGTGTGTGTGTGTGTGTGTGTGTGTGTCTCAAGCACACACACACATACACACACTCTCTCGCGAGCGCTAGCCTGCATGCACACACACGTTTGCACACATGCACACACACACACACGCGCGCGCGCGCGCGCGCGCACACACACACCACACACACACACACACACACACACACACACACACACACACACACACACACATGGAAAGAAAGAAAAAAGGAAGAAAAAGAAGGAACAGAGAGACAGTGGGTCAGAACGGATGTGACGTGTAGTCAAGCTTACGACGTCATCATCTATCAGATTTGGTCTTCTTCCTCAAGTCGCCCCTCTGCATCCTTCATGAACGACAAGATGGTTGGCTGTGATCACCAACAGCCAGCCAGCCAGCCAGCCAGAAAATTCAAGACTGTCAGACACGAAGGCATTCAGACAGACGAACAGAAACACAGTCAAGGTTACTAGACAGACAAATAGACAGACGCTGCCATTCGATCGGCGTTTTCACCGTGGCATTTCCAGGAATGCTCCACCACGCCAACGGCTGTGAGAGAGCGGACAGGCACCAAACCAGGGACGGATTAGAGCGTACTGTGGGTGATGGTGGGGGTGGGGATTGGGGATGACAGATATTCTCAAACCCCCTTGCGATGACAATATTCTCAAAACCCTCCCTTCCCTCTTCTCCCCTGATGTGTATTCTATTTCACAGACGAATGATGGGGGTAGGGGGTGGGATGGTGTGACAGAGGTTCAGGAACCTTCATCCTCAACCCCTCCCCTCCACCGTCTCCCTTTTCCAGCCCCTGGTCCTGTCCAGAATAATAGAAAATGATCCCCAAAAAGCGCTTTCCAGGATGAGAAAGAAAAGAAAGGAAGGCCAATAACGAGAAAAAGCAACGTCATCATCAATTTCTCCACTGTGTGCATAAAAATACCACACCAAATTGTACTCTGTTCCTTCACCTCTCTCTCTCTCTCTCTCTCTCTCTCTCTCTCTCTCCTCTCTCTCTCTCTCTGATCATCTGTCACTCCAACCCACCCCACCACCCAATTCACCGCCGTTTTCCAGTCTACAACTTTTTTGGCACTTGCTCCTTCTTTTTTTTGACGAGAGCGCTTTCGTCTGGCTGTGGTCTGATCACTTCACCTCCAACAACAAAAAATTGCTTTCTTCTCTTTCCCCATTCCCCTTCTTCGCTTGCCATTGCACCCCCCCCTCCCCTCCTCCCCTCCCCCCCCCCCCCCCCACTCCTTCTTGTGTCGGACTAGTCCTGTGTTTTGTGACTGAGCATCAATGAAGAACTGCAGTAGCTTTAAGTCCTGAACCAACGACGAGTGAAGATTGTCTTCTCTTGTCTTGCCTCGCCTTGTCCTGAGTTGTCTTCCTTTGTTTTGTTTTGCTTTGTATTGCGTTGCGTTCCCTTGCGTTACGTTGAGTTGTATTGTCTTATAATGTATTGTATTGTGCTGCACTGAATTGGTGCAGTGTGTTCTATTGTATTGCTTTGTTTTGTGTTCACGGCGTTGTATCACATTCCATAATGTTGAATGGTGTTACATTTTTGTGTGCTATATAGCTGCATTGTTTGAGATTGAATGTGTTATACTGCGGTGCATTGTATTGCATTACATTGCATGGTATTGCATAGCATTGGGTTTCTTTGCATTGCATTTTATTTACTGCATTCTGGTGTATTGTCTTGTATGATACTGTACTGCATTGTACCATTCTGTTTTATGTTGAGTTGTTTTGTTTTGAAATCGGTTTGTATTTCACCACATTGTTTTACTTAGTGATGGTTTCTGAATCTGATGTCTTTCCACGTGAATTGAATTCACACAATGCATCACACTTTGCATTAAATCTTGTTGTATTGCCTCGCCTTTTATTGCATTGTATTTTATTATACTGTGTTGCATTGTATTGTCTTGTTTTGTATTGTATTGCAACATATTGCATTGCATTGCATTGTATTGTACTGTATTGCAACGTATTGTATTGCATTGCATTGCATTGTTTGTTTTGTATTGTGTCGCAGTGTAGATTGTATTGTATGCTTTGTTCTGTCTCACCTTCTGTGTCCTCTAGCTGACAAAACACCCATGTCTTTTGTTCCAACACGCCTACACATGACCCCTGTGACAAGAAGGGCTGGGAGATGTGGTCCTCAAGGGAAAGCACTCAGAGCGTGTTCTCTATTAGAATTAGAGAGTAGTTTTTGTATCAAAAATTCACCTCCACCCCCTCTCCTCCTCCTCTCTCTCTCTCTCTCTCTCTCCCCTCTCTCTCTCTAGTGGTGGAAGGAGCAACTTTCCGGTTCTAGTCATTGAATGAATTTTTTGTTTTACTCAGGACTATTGAACATGCTCAAGAATGGTTCAGGAGTAATTCACCTTAGGTTTGTGCACTTGAAACTGTTTGTGGTCCAAGTGACAGACAGAATTAGGAATAGGTTGAAACATGAAATGATGTATGAAAAACAGATAGGCTGACACAAGTTAAGTGCTCTTTCACACACACACAAAAACCTTACTTGTGTAGACAAAATTCAAATATTCACTTAAGCGTGACTTTAACAGAATCAGTCTGCCTGCGCTGGGGCTGGATTCTTCTCACTTTTCCACATCATAAAGGATGACAGGGTCTGATAATTTGAACTGGAGTCCAGTGGGTATATAACAACTTAGCTTCAATGGTGGAGAGATGTGCACATTTCTTTCCAGGCTGTAGGTGTTTGATCCGCTACTTTTAGACCGGCTGATGTGTTGCTGGTTCACATGGTCACATTGCGGCATGGAGTATCGATCCTGTGCTTTGCGGGTTCGAAATTCCGACGGGCCGTTTCGGTACAGGGGGATTTTTCCCTCGAAGTTAACATTGGTTCTGACTCCCTTTCCCCATACAGTCTTTTGAATGAGACTATAAACCGTGGTTCTGTATGTGAACGCACGCATAACATCTTCCACACACGTAAAATCCCATCACCAACTTTCGGAAGAGAAGGCCAGTTTGGCCGTTGGTATAGATGACAAGTTACACATAGCATGCACCTTCCTCGAAGATGGAGTATGGCTGCCTTAATGGCGGGATAAAAAACGGTCATGCACACAAAACTCCACTCCCTTTGTTCGGCAGATGGGATTAATACTTGCCTGTCTGTACAGGGAGTGTCCGCAGAAGTATCAGCCTGCGTACGCAGAAGAAGAAAAGATCCTGTGCTAAGCCAGTTTTTTTCAGACGTGCTTCTGTCCTGAGGTATTTCTTCTGGCACGATCAGTGAAACTTGACACAGAGATGGACATTGCCTTCTCTGGCATACACAGTGTTGAGGTTTACACACTGAAAGTGGACTGCGGTCAGTCTTACGGCCTATGGTGGATCAGTGAAATGGGGAGGGGTTATCTTCTCTTTTTGAGTACTAAGCTGACCATCATGACTCAGAAGCCTGTCTAATTGACAGACTATCAGAGGAACAGAGAAGGACATACAAATCATTGTAGGGAAAAAAAAGTGGGGTTTAGTCATCTGAAAGGGGGGGGGGGGGGGGGGGGGGGGGGGGGAGGGGGGGAGGAGGGCGGGCGGGCAAGGGTGGTTGGGTGAAGTTAATCTGAAAGGAGACATACAGTGTGGTATAATATCTCATATGTCGGAGGTCTTTTAGCCTTCATGCTAATAAATGAAGTTATGGTGTCCACACCTGCAAGACATGTGCGACACTCACAGCAGTGACACACCCAACCAGTTTATGGGATTCATTGAAGGACACTCACAGCAGTGACACACCCAACCAGTTTATGGATTCATTGAAGGACACTCACAGCAATGACACACCCAACCAGTTTATGGGATTCATTGAAGGACACTCACAGCAATGACACACCCAACCAGTTTATGGGATTCATTTAAGGACACTCACAGCAGTGACACACCCAACCAGTTTATGGGATTCATTGAAGGACACTCACAGCAATGACACACCCAACCAGTTTATGGGATTCATTGAAGGACACTCACAGCAGTGACACACCCAACCAGTTTATGGGATTCATTGAAGGACACTCACAGCAATGACACACCCAACCAGTTTATGGGATTCATTGAAGGACACTCACAGCAGTGACACACCCAACCAGTTTATGGGATTCATTTAAAGACACACAGCAGTGACACACCCAACCAGTTTATGGGATTCATTGAAGGACACTCACAGCAATGACACACCCAACCAGTTTATGGGATTCATTGAATAAACTGATAGATTCGGGTGACAGCAGTGCGGCAATCTTAACCAAGAAACAAGATTGAAAATGAAATGAGGCAGGGAACAGTAAACAATAAACAATAAACAAGTAGGGTAACTCTTGCTCCCATAAGAAAACCTAACACAGAGTAACTTTTGTTCAAGACTGGCACAGCCTTTTAAACTTGAATAAAATCAGACAAATACAAAGACGGACAATCTAATAGTGGGGGAAAACAAGCGCAGGCCGACAACCCCTCTGACATCACAGAAGTGACTCGGCAAAGATTTGGACTTGGAGGGGAGGGGGGGGGGGGTTGAAGATGAAGAAGATGGGAACATGAAATTAAAAAAATATTATGAATATGAAAACTCTTCGCTAGCTGCATGAGGGAACCATCGTAATCTCTCTCGAAGGCAGATCTATTTGTATTGCCTGCTCCTAGGCCTTTCGTCCGCTGGATCGGACTCATCAGGGAGACACGGCTGGTTGTGTCTGTGCTCCTGGCGTCAAATAGAGACACACCACAGTCCATAATACTGTGGTGTTCTCACCACCAAGGGTTCAAAAAAGAATCCAACAGCAACCCCCAAAGCAGCCAGCAAAGGGTAGTAAATGAAACAAAACGAAAGTGTGGGGAGGAAAAAATTTGCTGAAAAAGAAACAAGAGTGAAGAGAGGGGGGGGGGGGGGGTGATGGCTTTCCCTGGAGTGGCGTGGGTGGCAGAAAAGGAATCCTTGTCCAGACTACCAGCAGTGACAGCACTATCGGATACAAGCAGTGACAGCACTATCGGATACCAGCAGTGACAGATACCAGCAGTGACAGATACCAGCAGTGACAGATACCAGCAGTGACAGCACTATCGGATACCAGCAGTGACAGCACTATCGGATACAAGCAGTGACAGATACCAGCAGTGACAGCACTATCGGATACCAGCAGTGACAGCACTATCGGATACCAGCAGTGACAGATACCAGCAGTGACAGATACCAGCAGTGACAGATACCAGCAGTGACAGCACTATCGGATACCAGCAGTGACAGCACTATCGGATACAAGCAGTGACAGCACTATCGGATACCAGCAGTGACAGATACCAGCAGTGACAGATACCAGCAGTGACAGATACCAGCAGTGACAGCACTATCGGATACCAGCAGTGACAGCACTATCGGATACCAGCAGTGACAGCACTATCGGATACCAGCAGTGACAGCACTATCGGATACCAGCAGTGACAGCACTATCGGATACCAGCAGTGACGGATACCAGCAGTGACAGCACTATCGGATACCAGCAGTGACAGCACTATCGGATACCAGCAGTGACAGCACTATCGGATACCAGCAGTGACAGCACTATCGGATACCAGCAGTGACAGCACTATCGGATACAAGCAGTGACAGCACTATCGGATACCAGCAGTGACAGCACTATCGGATACAAGCAGTGACAGCACTATCGGATACCAGCAGTGACAACACTATCGGATACAAGCAGTGACAGCACTATCGGATACAAGCAGTGACAGCACTATCGGATACAAGCAGTGACAACACTATCGGATACAAGCAGTGACAACACTATCGGATACCAGCAGTGACAACACTATCGGATACAAGCAGTGACAGCACTATCGGATACAAGCAGTGACAGCACTATCGGATACCAGCAGTGACAGCACTATCGGATACAAGCAGTGACAACACTATCGGATACCAGCAGTGACAACACTATCGGATACAAGCAGTGACAGCACTATCGGATACCAGCAGTGACACACTATCGGATACAGCAGACAGCACTATCGGATACCAGCAGTGACAGCACTATCGATAGGATAGACCAGCAGTGACAGCACTATCGGATACCAGCAGTGACAGCACTATCGGATACCAGCAGTGACAGCACTATCGGATACCAGCAGTGACAGCACTATCGGATACCAGCAGTGACAGCACTATCGGATACCAGCAGTGACAACACTATCGGATACCAGCAGTGACAGCACTATCGGATACCAGCAGTGACAGCACTATCGGATACCAGCAGTGACAGCACTATCGGATACCAGCAGTGACACACTATCGGATACCAGCAGTGACAGCACTATCGGATACCAGCAGTGACAGCACTATCGGATACCAGCAGTGACAGCACTATCGGATACAGCAGTGACAGCACTATCGGATACAGCAGTGACAGCCTACGGATACAAGCATGACAACACTATCGGATACAAGCAGTGACAGCACTATCGGATACGAAGGGGAGGGGAAGGAAAGGAGGGGTGGTGGTGACGACCCCCACTACAGTTACGTCAAAATTATCTGAAACGTTATCGTCAGCGTAGGGCGTCTCGGTGTTGTGTCTGGTTCCATCAAAAGTTAGTCAGACAGACAGAGGGAAGGGAGTGAGAGGAGGAGGAGGTTCAGGGAGTGACGGCTGATACTGGAAAATGCTGTAAACTGATAACCCTAAGGGCCATTTGTGTATGTGTGTGTGTGTGTGTGTGT
>CM065723.1:44477076-44497076 GCA_033310375.1 Conus canariensis | reverse complement strand
GTTATTTTCTATTCGTAACTGAAAGATCATTCCTCCCTCCCCCCCCCTCACCCCTCCCCCACCTGCGCCTTTTCTATTAGTTTTTGCTTACTGTTGGGACACCTGGCTGGCCCAGTGGTAGAACACTGAGTTCATAGCGAGACGTTCCGTGTTCCAATCCCGCTGGAATGAGTCTGACATAATTTTTTTTTAAAGTGTCAATTGGACGAGCCTATTTGTAACATGACGTCGTTCTGGTGGGACTAGTGTTTGAGGATGTGTTTTCCTTGGCTATAGATGTTCGTTATCATAATGGGTTGTTATGTGCGTGCGTGCGTGCGTGCGTGTGTGTTTGTGTGTGTGTGTGTGCTTGCGTGTGTGCGTGCGTGCGTGAATATGTGTGTGTGTGTGCGTGTGTGTGTATGTGTGTGTGTGTGTGCGTGTGTGTGTGTGTGTGTGTGTGTGTGTGTGTGGTGTGTGTGTGTGTGTGTGTGTGTGTGGATTCGCTTGCTGTGCACGTGCGCGTGCTCGCACGAGTGTTTGTGTGTATGCCCGTGGGTGTGTGGGAAAGAGAGTTTGCGTGTGCGTGATGTGTGTGCGTGTGTGTGCGTGTGTGTTGTGTTGTGTGTGTGTGTGTGTGTGTGTGTGTGGTGCGTGCGTGCGTGCGTGCGTGCGTGCGTGGTGTGTGTGTGTGTGTATGTCTGTGTGTGTGAATGAGTGAGAGAGACAGACAGACAGAGACAGAGACGCAGAGAGAGAGAGAGAGAGATGTCTCAGACAACGTTCCATACAGACACTATCCACGAAGACCACCAAATCCACGCGAAGACATCAAAGCAAGCAGAAAGATCAAATGAACATTCAGCCACATAACAACTCACTTCTGTCACGATCCCCCATGGCCAAACGAAAAACAGAAAACGAAAAACAAGCAAACAAACAAACAAACAAGCAAAACGGTGAAGGAAGAGTGAGGTGTCGGGGGGGAGGGAGGGGGAAAGGGGGGGGGTGCGGGGAGGGGGGGGGGAGGTCGAACAGAGAAAGAAATGCTACAGCTTAGCTGTCATGAGAAATCTTCCCCGCTCGCTGCTGCCAAGATTGCCTCCTTCAGACTGTGCGGAGGATGGGGGGGGGGGGGGGGGGGGGGGAGCGGAGTGATGGGGGGTGGGGGGGGGTGGGGGGGGTGGCCAGAGGGATTACCAGTGGACGGCAGTGTCTGTCAGAATCAGAGCCACATGGGAGATGGGGAAGAGACACATAGCGTAATGGGAGATAGTGGGATGGTGGGGGGGGGGGGGGTGAGAGGTAGAATGTACAGTGAAGAGGTGGGGAGGTGAGGGATGAGTGGGAGGAGGAGGTTTGGAGGGAGAAAGAAGGTGGGTAAGTGGGGGGTGGGGGTGGGGGAGATGGGAAGTGGCTGGGGGTGGGGGGGGGGGATGGAACTGGAGTGCTTACATACACAGTTGGATCATTTATTCCTGCAGATATATGTTAGTACATGTGAACAGATATGTGCAGATCTAATGTGACGGAACAGCATGCGCAAACGATACGATCGATAGAATAAATGTGTGGTGTGTGTGTGTGTGTGTGTGTGTGTGTGTGTGTGTGTATGTGTGTGTGTGCGTGCGTGTTCGCGCGCGCGCGCATGTGCGTGTGTGTGGTGTGTGTGTGTGTGTGTGTGTGTGTGTGTGTGTGTGTGTCTGTGTGTGTTCGCGCGCGTGCACGTGTGTGTGTGTGTGTGTGTGCGCATGCGTGCGTGCGTGAGTGTGTGTGCATGCGTGCGTGCGTGAGTGTGTGCGTGTATGTGTGTGAGTGTGTGTTGTGTGTGTGTGTGTGTGTGTGTGTGTGTCTGTGCGCGCGCGTGTATGTGTGTGTGTACGCGCGCGCGTGCGCATGCGTGTGTGTGATTGTGTGTGTGCGCGCGCACACACACTTACAAGTGTCATACAAACTCAGGCATGGACATGGAGGGGGAGAAAAAAACAACTTGTATACAAAGGCAGAGCACGAAGGGCCAAAGAATTCAAGACTTGAGGAAGATTATGACCGCTATGGAGCTCCGTGTTGATCTAAGACAGCACATCAGGGCTGGGGTCTGTGTCTCTTCTCATATTACAACCCAGCTTCAACTGGGCCCAGGAGACACATTCAACAACTGCAGTGTTGGACAGGACATTTCAGCATTCCTGTAAGGGATGCATCGATTAAGAGGCTGATTCTCAATAGTATAGTTTCAGTGTTCATTCATTAACTCTGCCTATGACCGGACCGATGCAAAAATGAATAAACAAACAAACAAATGAATAGATCAATAGACAAACAGATAAATACATATATGAATATAATCCACAAATTTATGCCTCTCACAGTACTGGAATCCTCAACTCCCCCACCCCACCCCCTCACCCCAGTTCGGAGTCTGAAACAGTAACTACGGCACCATGCTAGCTAGTTGTGTGTGATTGTCTTTCCTTTGGTTTGCATGCCTCAGGCATCCCCCTCGGCGTACAATCTTTATCCTTGAGTAATAAAGGGTTTGACTCTCTCTCTCTCTCTCTCTCTCTCTCTCTCTCTCTCTCTCTCTCTTTCTCTCTCTCTCTCTCTCTCTCTGTGAGTTTAGGCGCATTTGTGTGTATGTGTGTGCAAACGTGTGCATGCATGTAAATATGAGCTTGTGCATTTATAAGTGAGTGCTCGCTCTAACGTGTGTGTGCGTGCGTGCGTGCGTGCGTGCGTGTGTGTGTGTGTGTGTGTGTGTGTTGTGTGTGTGTGTGTGTGTGTTGTGTGTGTGTGTGTGTGTAAAGCAGATGAAATTCATATCAGATATATATGAAGCTAATGGAGATGGGTCCTGTCTATGGAACACGCATGTGTCGTGTCTGTATTTCTTACCAGGTACCGACCACTAATATTACAGCAACTCTCAGTGCTATTGGTGTCACTATGCAGTAACCATAGTTTCAACGGTTATAAACTTCACGTTCACGAAGTGTTTTAACGGCAGACGGGGAAACAACTGTCCCAACAGAGCAGTGAGTTGGGGGGGGGGGGGGGGAGAAGGGGGCCTGTTTAACACTACACTGATCCTACCAGAACTACATCACGTCAAAATAGCCGCAGGCGAAATACCATTTTGGACATCAGCAAGGCTGGAACTTGCAACATCTGACTGTGATGTGGTGGGTGCTCTCCCACTGAGTCAAGACAGAGGTCCCAAAAGAACAAGCAAAAGGAATGAACAGGCAAAAAGCAGGAATCGGATTTCAAGGTGGTTAGGAGATAATTGTACAGAATCACAGGAGATAAGTCTCTGTCACATACCACGGGCAGACTGATACAACCAGGCGGTGTGTTACTGAGGTGTCTCACCAGGAAGTCGAAAGTGGGCGTTAGACAGAGAGATCAGATGACTGCTTCACCATCCATGACAGAACGCAGAGGTTTCTGTTTGCTGTAAGTGGAGGTTGATCATTACACTTCCACGATTTCTTCAGCACCCTCATACACATCCCCTTATCCCCCCCCAATCCCGCCCCAACCCTATCCCCCAGCCCAGTTCCCCACCCCCCACCCACCCCACCCCCCTCTTTTTTTTCTGAATTGAACTAATCTTTGCTCAGCAAAACTTGTCGACATAATAATGAAGGAATTATTGTCAGCACTCTCCCCCCCCCCTCCCCCCGATCAGTTTGTTACAAATGCAATGCGCACGTGCGCACACACACAGACATACAAGCGCGCGCGCATGCGCGCACACACGCTCGCATGCACGCACGCACACACACACATACGAAATGAGAGAGAGAGAGAGAGAGAGGAGAGAGGAAGAGAGAACAGTTAAGAAAACAGTTACAACGGCCACCACCATCCCTGAAGCTGCAGCCATTCTCCACATACCCTCCTCATCATTCCCTCTACATCACGGAGGGAAAACAGTACTCGTCAGCAGTTTATCTTGTCTGTCTTGGAGCGTCTGTCGGTCTGTCGGTCTGTCTGTCTGCCTCAGTGCTTCGCTGCCTCTGTCTGCCTGCGAGCCTTTGCTCTTTCCCAAAGCCTTCTTGTTTGTTTTGCTGCCTGCTCTTGTGTCTGATCATCTCTCTCTCTCTCTCTCTCTCTCTCTCTCTCTCTCTTCTCTCTCTCTCTCTCTCCTCCTCTCTCTCTCTCTCTCTGTACGTACTTTGTCATGTCATGTTCATTTTACTGTATGTTTTTATATATACTAGCCTAATTCTTGTACGTTGTAGTACATTTCCATATGTTCCCACAGCCCACCGCACCCCCACCCCACTCTCTTCTGCCCCTTCATTGCTGTTATTTTTACTTTTTTATTTCTTATTTTTTGTTTGTTTATTGTTTGTTTGTTTTTTTTCATTTCTCTTCTATTTTCATTTGATGTTCCATTATGATTGCATGACTGCTTTGTTTGCTTGTTTGCTTTCTTACATTATTTCATTTCACTGCATGTTGTAGTCCCTACTCAGGGCGAGGGCTGGATGTAAAAAAGCGCGTCAGTGCTTAGCTATTATCCTCGTAAATAAAGAATGTTGTATTGCCTTGCCTTCTCTAACTCTCTCTCTCTCTTATATATATATATATATATATAGAGAGAGAGAGAGAGAGAGAGAGAGAGAAAGAGAGAGAGAGAGAGTGAGAGAGAGAGAGAGAGCGAGCTTGTATATATGTGTGTGTGTGTGTGTGTGTGTGTGTGTGTGTGTGTGTGTGTGTGTGTGCGCGCGAGCATGCATGCGTGTGTGTGTGTGTGTGTGTGTGTGTGTGTGTGTGTGTGTGTGTGTGTGTGTGTGTGTGTGTGGTCCATGTGTCTTTGTGTCTGTGTGTGTGGGATCTGATTTTGTCCGTGTGTGTGTGTGTGTGTGTGTGTGTGTGTGTGTGTGTGTGTGTGTGTGTGTGTGTGTGTGTGTGTGTCTGTGTGTGTGTCTGTGTGTGTGTCTGTGTGTACGTGTGTGGGAGTGCGGGTGGGTGAGTGGGTGGATGGCTGTTAAAAGATGAACTCAGAACTAAGAAATCTGAAGTTGCGAGTAGCTGACCTGCGCAGAAGAAGAACATGTTTGAAAACAACAACCACAACAACAACAACAACAACAACAACAACAACAACAACAACAACAACAACAACAGCAACAACAGATCAGTCAACATATAGGGGAAAACAGTCTAACAACCAGTAAACAGTCGAGACAAATACCAGTACCTTACCAATAACAACTCACACATTGTGGCATAATCATCATCATCATCAAAAATCGCTGAAAACCCTTGGCTAACAATTGCAGACAACACCCAATTGTCTACATTCTGCTGAGCGGACAGGCAATGGGAGAATAGGACCTTCTCAAACACATTCAGACCATTCAGGGCATCCACACACTTATATTACCTTTAGCTCCGCTCTCCTTTCAATCCTCACCTGCCACCCCCCATCAAAATCCAAATTCCACTATAATCAATCCTTCAACACAATCCACCCTTCACCACAGTCCACTCTCCAATACAATCCACACTCCACCACAGTCCACTCTCTGATACAACCCACCCTACACCACAGTCCACTCTCCAATACAATCCACCCTCCACCACAGTCCACTCTCTGATACAATTCACCCTACACCACAGTCCACTCTCCAATACAATCCACCCTCCACCACAGTCCACCCTCCAGTACAATCCACCCTCCACTACAGTCCACTCTCTGATACAACCCACCCTCCATCACAGTCCACTCTCTGATACAACCCACCCTCCACCACAGTCCACCCTCCAGTACAATCTACCCTCCACCACAGTCCACTCTCTGATACAATCCACCCTCCACTACAGTCCACTCTCTGATACAAGTCACCCTCCACTACAGTCCATTCTCTGATACAACCCACCCTCCATCACAGTCCATTCCCCAATAAACCCACCCTCCACCACAGTCCATTCTCCAATACAACCCACCCTCCACCACAGTCCACCCTCTGATACAATCCACCCTCTACCACAGTCCACCCTCTGATACAATCCACCCTCCACCACAGTCCACTCTCTGATACAACCTACCCTCCACCACAGTCCACCCTCTGATACAACCCACCCTCCACCACAGTTCACCCTCTGATACAATCCACCCTCCAGTACAATCCACCCTACACCACAGTCCACCCTCTGATACAATCCACCCTCCACCACAGTCCATTCTCCAATACAACCCACCCTCCACCACAGTCCACCCTCTGATACAATCCACCCTCCACCACGGTCCACCCTCTGATACAATCCACTCTCCACCACAGTCCACCCTCTGATACAACCCACCCTCCACCACAGTCCACTCTCCAAAACAACCCACCCTCCACCACAGTCCACCCTCTGATACAACCCACCCTCCACCACAGTCCACTCTCCAAAACAACCCACCCTCCACCACAGTCCACTCTCCAATACAATCCACCCTCCACCACAGTCCGCCCTCCAAAACAACCCACCCTCCAAAACAACCCACCCTCCAAAACAATCTACCCTCCAAAACAATCCACCCTCCAAAGCAATCCACCCTCCGAAACAATCCACCCTCCTAAGCAATCCACCCTCCAATACAATCCACCTTCGGACACAATCCACCCTCCAACACAATCCACCCTCCAACACAATCCACCCTCCAACACAATCTGCCTTCCGATACAATCCATTCGGGACAAGGACGGCAACTCCTTCCCAACGAGATGAGATGAGCAAGATGAGTGATTGCTCGTTCTTCATTTTCGTTGTCCTGAGTGTTGTTCATCTTGCCTGAAGAAGACCAAAGAGGTCGAAACGCGTCGTGTTTTGTCTGTGATTCGTTTGTCCATGTTGTTTGGCGGAGTTATTTCAAACACTTTTTTTAAAAGATTTCCGCCAATGAGGTAAAGACGAAACTTGTCCTGACCATGTGTGTCATTTCAAGACTCGACGTCTGGTAAACCAGGGCCGTCAGGTTCTCAGTGAAGATCTCAGTGAACAGGGGACTGGTGATGTCCTTGTTTCTCCATGGATGCCAGACCCAGACTTCGTCGGTATATTTTCGTGTAAACATACAAACTTTCCACAATAATGCTCCCAGAGGGAAGCTCTGCATCTTGCACCAAGAACTCACGATCAGTAACACTACAATGTTACGTATCAGGCGGCAGATTAACTGGCATATAGTACAAAACCACAGTCCTACCTTTCATAGCAAACCATGTATCCATTAAGACACAACAGAACCCAGGAAGACCTGCTTGTCCTTTTCGAACAACAAAACAACCATACCAACACTGTTTTGCTCTCTCCCTGCTCCAAAGTAGACTGAAAAGCTGTCCATTCACCCAATAATCAGCGTGTTAATCGAGGACACTCTACGGATGAATATGAAGAAGCGAGATGCTGTTCTACATGGTCCTACAAAATTAAACGCACATTCACATGCCAAAATTATAACTCTGTTCGTGCCCATCTATTGAGAATTGTGAGATGATTTGAGGTAGGTAGGTGAAACACCCTGCATGCTTGAAACCCGCATCTCAGAACATCTCGCTGACCCCAGTCTCCACTGACCTCAACCTGTCACACTGTGTTGTAGTCAGCCTTCCTCTCACAGCCATCACCAAGTCATGGCCCTTTGGCAGGGTGACAACTTTGAATGCACATTGCTGGAATGATGTCTCACTGAGAGACTGGGGACCGAATTCCACGGGGCATTACTACAGGAACAACACAGCAATCAATCAATCTCTCTCTCTGTCTCTGTCTCTGTCTCTCTCTCTCTCTCTCTCTGTCTGTCTGTCTCTGTCTCTCTCTCTCTCTCTCTCTCTCTCACACACACACACACACACACACACACACACACACACACACACACACACACACACACACACACACACACATTTATTACGAGAGACAAGCAATCTGAACGTACGGGCAGGTTTATGCAACTCACAGACACAATCGGAATTCTCTTTTTCTTTTAATCTTAGAGATACACACACACACACACACACACACACACACACACCACACACACACACACACACACACACACACAAGACTCAATTTTTTTTTTTCAGATAAAGACCTAGGACCCTTACTGTAGGGGGTGTAAACGTCACTAAGCAAGAGAAAACAATTCAGTGACACACACAAATTAAACGACCCATCAACAAAATCAGATCCTTTATGGTATACACTGAAAGATAACGCTCTATGACGTCACAGTTTTTAGCCCACTAAACGAATGGTAAATATGCACTGCTGATCTTTTTTGTTTTATTGTAGTCTCATGCCTTGTTGACATAAACAAAGTTAGCCTGAAATTGCATGGAACCTTGCGGCTTTCGGTTGTATAAATTTTACTCTAAGAGAGAGAGAGAGAGAGAGAGAGAGAGAGAGAGAGAGAGAGAGAGAGAGAGAGAGAGAGAGAGAGAGAGAGAGAGAGATTGATTGATCTTTAATACACAAGGATGGAGATTTTAGGCCAAAGCCTAGTCTTACAATCTGTCCTTGTCATGCATACATTTATTTCAGCACATATCATTCATACTGAGAATTCAACATAGCAACATGGTAATCTAATTCTACAATGATAAGCAAACAATTCATAAAGAGAGAGAGAGAGAGAGAGAGAGAGAGAGAGAGAGAGAGAGAGACAGAGAGACAGAGAGAGAGAGAGGTTTATTAGCTGACTGACTGAATTTTTTTAATACTCAAAGTGAGATATTTTAGTCCGAGACCTTATGGTACAGTCTGTTTTTGTCATGAACACATTGTTTCAATGCATATTATTCATACTGAAAAATTGACATGACAACACTTTTACTCTAATTCTAGTACTGACGAGTAGGCTCATCGTTAATACAATAATGAGGTGTTGAGTAGGCAAGGCGTAGGAACATTCACAAATTGAATGAAATGTGTGTGTGTGTGTGTGTGTGTGTGTGTGTGTGTGTGTGTGTGTGTGTGTGTGTGTGTGTGTGTGTGTGTGTGTGTGTGTGTGAGAGAGAGAGAGAGAGAGAGAGAGAGAGAACTCAGAAGCAGTTTAATGTACTTCGGCCTTGGGCCACAATACAATACAATCGGGAGGGAGGGGTAAGGGATGATAAATGGATTAAATGGAAGGGGAGGGGGGGGGCGTCAAAGCAATGGTCATAATATTTTCATCTTGAAAGGAAAGCTTAGAATCCAAATAAGAGTACGAACGCAAAGACACATTTTATAGACTGCATGATTATCACACAGTTTAACTTGTTACACAACCAATGCCGTTAAGAGTAGTGGCCTCTGAGCAAATTAAACTACTGAATTGGAGCGAGTGAAACAATACATCAAAAATAAATAAATGTAAATGTTCAACCTTGAGAAGTCATTTTCTTCCTAATATTATTAGCATGAAACACATACCTGGACAAATTATGCCTGTGGGTGGCATTATTTACTTTAAGCAAATCAGGGAGTGGTAAAAATTTACAATCTCCCAAAAACTTTATTCTAAGGTCATCATACATGAAGCACTCGAATAAAAAATGGAATTCATCTTCAATTCTGGTATTACAAAAAGGACATAACCTATCTTGGCTGTTATTACTATATCGATGTACATTGTTGTTAAGTGGCAAAGCATTTAATCTTGCTTGTGAAACAGCGACTCGAAAGCAATATGTATCCATGCAACTGATATATTTCTCTTTTTCGAAAATGGTTTTAAGGGATCTGTAACTATCATACCTATCTCGATCTCTAATAGATCCAGTCCATTCCTGAATAAAGAAATCCGCGAGTCTTTGTTTAAATAGACATAAAAAAAGCCTTAACATCTCCAACACCCTGCTGCAGCCACACAATGTTAAATCCAGTTTCACATAGAATTTGT
This sequence comes from Conus canariensis, assembly GCA_033310375.1. Taxonomy (NCBI): domain Eukaryota; kingdom Metazoa; phylum Mollusca; class Gastropoda; order Neogastropoda; family Conidae; genus Conus; species Conus canariensis. Next base: position 44,487,211 of record CM065723.1, on the reverse strand, counting down.
CTTATCTGAGAAGCCCAACATGTCTTTCCAGATTTATCCACATCAAGCAACATTAAATAAGCATTGTATGGGAATCTGTCAGGATTCATTCGTAACAGTTTAAACCAGTATCTAAGGGAATTAGTGTAGGAGTTAATATAAAGTGGGTATCGTCCCAAGTCACCATACACCATTTTATTTGGTGTCCTTAGTGGTACTCCCAGAAATCTTTTGCAGGCCATCAAATGTACTTTCTCTATTTCCTCTAATCTTTGTAGGCCCCATATTTCAGAAGAATATAACAGAATGGGTTGGATTCTTACGTCAAAAATCTTAAAGAACGTGCTTGCATTCATTTCTTTATATTTCTGGAAAACTCGATTTAACTCCACAACAGCTTTCTTACCCTTGGTCACAAAATGCTCTGTACCTAATTTAGCACTGATTTTTGTTGTGAAACAGAAACCCAGATAACAATAATTATTAACTACTTCCAATCTTAGACCATTGAAATACCATCGCTCGCGTTTTCCAAGAAACCCACCTTTCCTAAACACCATTACCTTAGTTTTTTCAGTGTTAACAGTTAAATGCATGTCATCACAACAAGACTTCAATACATTTAATTGGTTTTGTAAGCCCCATGGAGTTGTAGAAATTAGAGCTACATCATCAGCAAAGAGCAAAATAAATATTTCCATAAGGTCTGGCAATAAATGAATGCCATGTCTTCCTCTTTCGCTCATATGATCTGCTAACTGGTTGATAAATATTGAGAACAATGTAGGGCTCAACACGCATCCTTGTCTCACACCAATCGGGCATTCAAAGAACTCAGATATATCAGAATTTGCACGAACACATGAAAGTAGGGATTCGTACATTGCTGTTAAAGACGCAAAAAACTTCCCCTCTACTCCTTTACTTCTGATGCAATCAATTAACTTATCGTGTCTAACCGAATCGAAAGCTTTTTTAAAATCCACAAAAGCAACATACAATTTTTTACCTTTTTTGCTCAAACACTTCTGAACAATCGCATACAGATTGAAAATCTGGTCAACGGTGGAGTAATCTTTTCTGAACCCAGCTTGGCTTTCTGATATTAACTGATTGTTTTCCAACCATGTGTACAATCTCGTGTTCAATATAGAAGTGTAACATTTGGATAAAATACTTAGCAAAGATATACCTCTGTAATTATCTACATTTTTCGGATCTCCCTTTTTATGAATTGGAATTATAACCGCTTTTGACCAATCTTTTGGATAGATGCCTTTATCAAAAATTGAGTTGAACAGCTTTATAATAAAAGAGCGAACCTGTCTGCCGCAATTCTTCAGCATTTCAGCTGTAATTCCATCTAATCCACACGCCTTTCCCGACTTCAGTTTATCTATTGCTCTATTTACCTCCTCTTCCGAAATACTTCTGTTTAAAACATGGTCCAGATGATCCGTTAAATCTATTTCTGGGCCTGAGTAGCCAGTATGTGCAGGTGTGTCAGTTTGGAATACAGCCTTGAAATGATTAACCCAATCCACCGTTTTTATGTTATTCGTGGATTTATCTCTGTTGCCATGTCCCATATTTTTAAGCTGTTTCCAAAAACATGATGGATTCAATAAATTATTGGCAAGAGATTCTGCTTTCAACTTCCTGAACTCTCGTCGTTTAGTTTTCAGTAAGTGCTTGTACTTTTTCCGTTCTTGGACGTAAATCAGTTTGTCTGTTATGTCCTTAGTTTTTCTAAAACGGTTCAGCGTTCTTCTGGCTTCTTTTTTAGCTTGATCACATTCTGTGTCAAACCATTCTGATCGCTTGTTCTGATCAGAACGAGATTTAAAGGACATGCACTCACTAGCTTCAGTTAGGCTTTGAACAAACAGTGTCAATGCATTATCAACATCGGAATCCAACAAATTAAAAGCCAATATAAGTTTGTTCTGTATGTTATCACTATTCAGCCTGTTGACAAAAATATCCTTTTTGTCATCGTTCCACCTGATTGTTTCTATTGAACTACTTTCATCTTTCATCATTTGTTCATTGCATGCTTCAGTTCCAACAACCTTCAGATCAACTCGCATTACAACTGGCAAATGATCTGAGTCTACAATACTTTCGACATCAACTGCAGCAATATCAATGAATAAAAATAGTTCACTTGATGCTACAAAGTAGTCTACTGTACTACAGCCTAGAGATGAGATATAAGTGCAGCTATCATCAAAATTCTTTTCACGTAGACCATTTAAAATAACACAATCAAATATATTACAAATTTCAAGCAACTGGTTACCAAAAACATTTATAACACTGTCCTGAGAATTTCTACAAAATTCATTTACAACAGAGGCATTTGGGCCGATGAAATCTATATTATCTTCTACAGAAGAATAATTACAACACCCTGTTCTGGAATTGAGATCTCCAGTTAACAGAATGTAGAAATCATTGTAGGAGTGTTGAAGGTCTAATATGATTTGTTCCAAAACTTCCAAACCAAAACCATCGTATTGGTCTTTCCAAAACACAGAATCATGTGGATGAATATATGAACAAATTAGCATTATATGGCGATCAGTTGAAAACAGATCTTTATGAACTTTAATAATGACAGCATGAGGGCTTTGTATTTGAATTTGTTCAACGTACTTTTCAAATTTCTTCTTAATCATAACAATTATTCCACCAGAGTATCGACCTTGATGGGAAAGCTTCTTTGCTTTTATCGAAAAAATTTTGAAGTTACTAAACAATGGGGAATTTAAATCATTTGCCATAAATGTCTCAGTTAGGCATATAAAATCGTGTAACAAAAGAAAGTTGGTAAACTCGTTATTATCCAGTTTTGGTAGAAGGCCATTGACGTTGTAATTGAGAAATTTTACTTCTGATTTATTTATATTATCTATATTATTCACAATACTGCTTTTCTGCTCTTTTCAGCAGATCTATCAGCCCTCGCAGATTGGGAGGTTTCATCGTCAGTACTTTTGCTCCAAGATACTGTGGCCCGGCCGATTTCCTATTTTTTGTTACCTGGACGACTGTTTGATTTACTGCGTTTACAAGCCTCATTTACCTTGGAGCGATCATTAGATGATGCTCTCAATAGAGAATCGAGGATGCTGCTTTGACTGCCTGTCCTCTGTGACATAGCTGATTTATTTGGACAGTCTGTTTGTCTGAGTGAGGCAGTTCGTCGAGGTGGCCTATCCTGTATAGTTGTCCTTGATGAGACAGCATTGTCTTGTTGTTTATCTTCATGGACTGTTGTACCTTGAGTGGTTTGTATTTCTTGCATTTCTGACAAGCCAATGTCGGTGCATGTATCTGTCACAGTATCGTTTGGATTGTCAGCTAGAACCGAATCAGTCTGTGTCGATATTTTGTCTGTGTCATCTTGGCCGTCACAATGTGCATTCGATTCTCTGTGTTCATCCGTCTGTCCCTGTCTGTCGGTGTTAGAGATTTTCTCGTCTGTAATCTCTACTCTGTTGTCTATCAATTCTTGTCCGTTGTGGATTGAGTCCTGGCTTTGTGCGTGGGCATCATGAACATCGTTTAACACCACACCATCCTTCATGCCAGTTTTGTCTTGGATTTCATCAGCATGGAAATCTTTGTTCTCATCGCACAGAGCAATGTCATCATTGTTATCGACATTCGAGAGAGAGAGAGAGAGAGAGAGAGAGAGAGAGAGAGAGAGAGAGAGAGGGAGAGGGGAGGATGGGGAGGAGTGTGAGTGCGGTTAGGGTTAGGGGAAAGTACTCAATGGAATGGGTATTCAGAAAAATAACGGCGACCAGAAGATTTTGTCAATAAAGTTTTGTGATTTTCTGTTTCAAGAATCCAATCATTGAGACATCAATTGTTTGTGTAGATGTTTCTTGAAATGTTTTAGTGAATTTGGGTTTTGCTCATTAATTTGAAGTGAGTTCCAGACAAATGGATCAGAGTAATCAAGGCTGATCACCCCTCCACCACAATGCGTGCGCAGAGGAAAAGGAATTTCTGCAAACCAGAACTACTATTTGTCCCGTTAAAAAAGGGGGGCGTTAATGTAACGTGGCATGGTGTTTAGTAAAACTTCAAACATAAATGATGCCTCGTTGAATTCAAGATGACATAGCGCTTAAACTGGGATCAGTTGAAAAGATCTTTGACATGATCTTGCATAAACTGTTGAGGCGAGGATACCGTTTTATTCCTTCATTTATCTATATACCTCAAACGAGATTCTCATCTATCTTTATATAAGTAAAATTGAAATGAAGACTTAGGCAAAGGTGGGCAAACTGGTGTTTTTTAACGAGTGGTTAATTAGACAGACAGACAGACAGAAACAGACAGACAGAGACAGACCAAGGTCACTGACAACGTCACGTAAAAAAAAACACCCCTTCCCCTTGACCCCTTCCCCCTCTACCCCTCTCCTCCGCCAAGAAAACAAAATGAAGACAAACAAACAAACAAACAAGTCAAATGGCCGTCCCTGTTCAGACACTCACGTAACAAACCGCCAGCATCATGATCCCCCATGGCGAGACACAAAGAGAAAAGAAAAAGAACAGAAAAGAAAAAAAAGAAAAGAAAAGGAAAAAGAAAAAAAAGGAAAAGAAAAAGGGAAAGAAAAAGAAAAAGAAAGAAACGCTTCAGCTGTGCTGTCGTGACAAATCTGCCCAACTCTGCCGTTAATTACGTCTGTCGTTGCCAAGATCGCGTCTCTCCCTTTGGACTGGAATGAGTGTAGGAATGAGGGAAGAGAAAGGGAAGAAGATTAGGACGAGATGGGGAGGGGGGCGGGGTAAGGGGAAGAGGCAGGGGGGGGGGGGGATTGCCAGTGGACGCAGTCTGTGTCCAGACCAGAAGGCTACATGGAGGGGGGCGGGGGGGGGGGGGTAGGGAATAGACACACGGCTCAGGAGAGATAGGGTGGAGTGGTGCGTGTGAGTGAGGTGTGTGGAGAAGGAATGTACTGTAAAGAAGCAGGGATTTGAGTGGAGGGTAGAGGCAGGATGGGGTTGGGGGGGGGGGGGTTGGGGGGAGAGGCAGAGAGAGAGAGAGAGAGAGAGAGAGAGAGAGAGACAGGAGGGGGAGGGCAGGGAAACTGGAGTTATTAAATACCTTGAGAGGATCGTTAATTCGTGCAGATGTGTGTGTCCATACATATGTAAATATATACAAAGCTAATGAGCGGAACAGGTGCGCAACGATATATATGGTCGATAGACTATAATGTGTGAAAGTGTGTGTGTGTGTGTGTGTGTGTGTGTGTGTGTGTGTGTGTGTGTGTGTGTGTGTGTGTCTACTTATCTGTTTTTAGGCCTGTCTATCCACCTATTTACCTGTGTGTGTGTGTGTGTGTGTGTGTGTGTGTGTGTGTGTGTGTGTGTGTGTGTGTGTGTGTGTGTGTGCGTGCGTGCGTGCGTGTGTGCGTACGTGCGTGCGTGCGTCGCTGCCTGCGTCCGTGCGTGCGTGTGTGTGTGTGTGTGCGTGTGCGTGCACGCGTGCGTGTGTAGCGAACTATGCCATTCGCTGAATGATTTGTCAGTGCCCATGCGATCAATGTCCTATAAGACCGTAATTCAGTTATTCCCCGTTTCAATCCCCACACTGCAAGCGGGGTAACTGCATTCAAACTCATCCACTCACCTGCAAAACAAACGACACAATCCAGGAACAACTGAGTTAATGTTGTTTTTTTCTTTGGTAGGTGTCCGTTTCTCTGTGTTTGTCTTGCTTGTAGATATAATATTCAGGGTCGAAACAGCCGTTGCGCCTGTCTTGTCACTGTAGTCGAACCATTCGCTTGGCAATGTAGTCAACCAGGTGATGTTCTCTTTAAAAGATGTGTCTGTAATTTGCATGATAAAGAAAATCTCTGCAGCGTGGCACTTGGGAACGTAATGGGACCGCTATTATTCCCAGATCATTATTCTGTTGTTTTGTTTATTGCGGCTGTTTATTTGCTCTCTCTCTCTCTCTGATTTCCCCCTCTCTTCTTTGTGTGATCTCTCTCTCTCTCTCTCTCTCTCTCTCTCTCGATTTCCCCCCTCTCTCTTCTTTGTGTGATCTCTCTCTCTCTCTCTCTCTCTCTCTCTCTCTCTCTCTCTCTCTCTCTCTACGAGAGGCGGAGAATCGCCCTGAAGTATCTACTGTCAATCGCTTACATTTTTCGCTCCAGATCTAACGTCAGTGTCCAGGTCTGACATTCAAGACGAAGCACACTCCCCGCCAATCACGTGTTGTAGACACCAGTCTGTACTGGGAGAGTGACAGCCCTGGCTTTCCGGATAACGTGGGATCTTGTCATGGCAGACTAGTGAGTGCCAGATTTTCGGTTTTTCGTAACGTGTTCGGCAACGGCAACAGGTAACGTCATAGGAATGTGCTGTGTACGTCACCGGCTGCTGCGCTCTTCCTACACACGTCTCGCTGCACGTGACAGGGCGGCAGGAATGCAGTGTTCATGACGAGTTAGTTTTCTTTGGAGCTTATCGCTCTTTGTGTATAACCAGTCACGAATTTATATGAAAAGCATCTCTTTTTTTGTTGTTTTTTTTTTTTTTTTTTTTTTTTTTTTTTTGTCTTCCAACATCCAATTTCCCCACCTTTTTGTCTTGTTTTCTTTTCATTTTTTTTTGTAAGGAACTGAACGGGTGTTTTGTTGTTGTTGTTTTCTTCCAACCTCCAATTTTCCCCCACTTTTTTTTTTTTTTTGCTTTTTTTTTAATTAAAAAAAACAAACAAACAGTGGGGCCTCCATCCTCCTATTTTTTCCCCACTGGTTTTTTTTTTTTTTTTTTTTTTTTTTTAATAGTGACTCATCTTACGCTCACTATGCAATGTCTGTGTAAAAAAAAGCCATTTTCGTTTAAATCACTGTGAAACTGTTCGGTGTTTTGTAAGGAGCTACAAAGTGTGTTTGACGGCATTTCGGGGCACAGTGAGATGAGATGAGGGGATTGCTTACTGATCTCAGCATCGTTTGTTCTCTCTCGTGCAGGCGGTGGTCAGTGCAGGTTGGATTGTGAACCCACAGCAAAGGCTCAGTGTGTGGGTATATTTGCACTGGAGGGCGGTGGTGGTGGGAGATGGGTACATGTGGACTGCAGTCAGTTGTGTGCTGTGCATGTGTGTGGGATGTACTCTCATTAACTCTGTGTGTGTGTGTGTGTGTGTGTGTGTGTGTGTGTGTGTGTGTGGTGTGGTGTGTGGTGTGTGTGTGTGCGTGCTTGCGTGCATGCATGTGTGTGTGCGTATGCGCGGGCGCGCGCGGGCGCTCGCGTGTATGTGTGTGTGTGTGTGTGTGTGTGTGTGTGTGTGTGTGTGTGTGTGTGTTGTCTGTCTGTCTGTCTGTGGCTGTGTGTGTGTAATTGCCCCTTCCCAAGCCAAAGTGAACTCAGAGCAGCTCTTCATTTGATCAATCGTCCATCGGCTAATCCACAATTGATTTGTGTTAAGCAAATACACACAGTTTCAGAGTGACTAAAAATTGCCTTTCGTAGAAATGTGTCACTTGTTGTGCACAAAGAGCGATGAAAATAAAAGAAAACATACCCTCGTGTGCAAATTTGCAGACGGAAATTTGCGCCAAAGACATCACGTATAACTTTCACGGTATGAAGCAAGTAGGGGAAGTGGACCCAGCTTAACATGGGGCTTAACTCTTTTACATCAAAGCAAACATTTAGACAGAGTTACTTCCCGTGTCTATCCGTTCCCGTCGCGCTTGCTTACGAATTTGGATAACTTTTTCACAACGCCAATGCGTGACGTCATACGCAATACGTTCACGTTGCCGTTGTCGTTTCCCGTTCCCAAATCTGGAACTCTTTTATTGCCAGGGCAAAGTTCGTCTCGACCTCCTTTGCTGAACTACCGTCTGTGCTCTGAGTGACCTCAATTTGAAGTGGTTCTCTTCTTCCAGTGTCTGCAGGTTCGGCAGGATTTTGACGGCTTGGTGTTGACAGGAACAGTTGACCAAGTGGGAAGAAACTCTAGGGAGAGCTTGACAGCAGTAGGTCTTCAGAGAAGAAACCCCCCCCCCCCCCCCCCCCCCCCCCCCCCCCCCCCTCAGACAAGTGTTTGGGCCCTGAACTCCTTACACTCTCAGGGTGCCGGGCCGCATCCAGGTCATGATGCTCTCTCAACTGACGTGTATTCTGTGCCCACACCTCATTCTTTGCCCTGTTTTGTATGATGAATTCATGGAGTTCTGCCTGGTTCGCCAACCTGTCGTGGCCGATAGAGAAACGCAGACTGCGAAGAAAGAGGCCGCCCTCAGATGAACCTGAACGAGTTTGGAGTCCAGAAGGTTATCTGATTATCCTTGTGAAATAGTGAGATAGATAAATACACAGACAGACAGACAAATAGATGGATTGATTGGTCGATTCATAGATAGATAGAGAGACAGATAGAGAGACAGACAGACGTGCGGATGGACAGACAGATGGACAGACAGGTAAGTCGGTAAGTGAGTAGGTAGGTTAACTGGGAAGAGGTGGGACAGATAAGATAGATAGATAGATAGAATAGATAGATAGATAATAGATAGATAGATAGATAAGATAGATAATAGATAGATAGATAGATAGATAGATAAGATAATAGATAGATAGATAGGATGACAGACAGATGAAGTCATCTAAAAAGGAAAGTATACTGTCAGGATGTATTTCATCAGACAGTTTATCTTTATACTCTTTATAGGTTTTCCTGAAAGTTTATATTCGACAGTTGCGTCGGGGTAAGAGCAGAGAAGGAGAGGATGAGGGAGAGAGGAGGCGGGGTGACGTTGGTTGCAGTGAGAGGAAGGATGGCAGGGGAGTTAGAGGAGGGATAAGTTTGGAGGTGATGGTGGAGAGAAGGAGGGTAGGGGGGTGGGGGAAAGAACATAGCAGAATCCTACACCAGCTACAGCTTTCATTAAACACTGATCCTTTTCCCCTTCACACTCATCTCTCTCGTGCCCCTCTGCCCTCCTCCAATTCCCTCATCGACCTCCCCGCCCCCCCCCCCCCCAATCCCACACACCCCTGTCCCTAACCCCAATCCTCACGCATGCATCCATCCTCAACCCCCACGCCCTACAGTGGCATTGCACACGTGCTAACGCAGACAAATCGTTGACAAATTGTAAAGAAATGGAAGAAAGAAAGAAATGGATGGCGGAAAAACTGGCATTGAAAGAGACGTGGAGACAAGGAATGAATTCCCCTGGGCGAACACGACAACGGGGCTAGGTTGTGTGTACTGTCAGTTTCATGCCTGGAATACAGCAGGAGTTAGCTTTCCTTTGTTTGTTTCTTTTCCTTCTTGTTGTTGTTGTTGTTGTTTTCATTTTATTTGTTCTTATGTTTAAATTAATCGAAAGGCGGCCTTGCAGATAACGCACTCCGCCATATGAAGCGAGAGAATCCTTGGTACGTGGGTTGAATCTCAAAGGTTTGTTTGTTTGTTTGTTTGTTTGTTTGTTTTCGTCTCTCTTTCTCTTATTCCTTAAATCGGTGACGTAGAGTAAGTCTCTGAGGATATGAAAACCGAAGTTCCTTGTGTAGCTTGGACTTAACGCACGTAAACGATTCCACGGTAAGAAGGGAGTTGTTTCTGGGGAAAATACTATCAGACAAATCCCCTCGTGATAGGTAAACAACAACAGCAAGCAGGTAGGACAAAAAAAAAAAAAAATAGGTAGCGACGGACATCGTGACACGGTTCATCCCCTCCTCCCTCTGCCCCTTCCTTCCCCCTTACCCCCCCCCTTCCTGCCCCCCCCCTCCCCTCCCCTCTTCTCCCTGTAGAAAGCAGCCTGAATTTCAGACACAGTAACCTACTTTATAACGAGAAGGTGACGCAGAAGAAGACAATGGATGAGATGAAGAAGGAGAAAGAAAAAAAAAGAAAACAACAAAGAGTATTCTTTGTAACAGAAAAGAAGCCAGAGAAGTAAAGTAAACGACTGACAGACAAGACAAGCAAGTACAGAGGCGAGGACAGCAGACGCAACGAATGGGAGAGGGAAAGCGAGTTTGGGACTTGTAGGAAACCAGAGGGGAGAGAGAGAGAGAGAGAGAGAGAAGAGAGAGAGAGAGAGAGAGAGAGAGAGAGAGAGAGAGAGAGAGAGAGAGAGAGGGGGTGGGGG
>CM065723.1:44464576-44469576 GCA_033310375.1 Conus canariensis | reverse complement strand
ACGGACGGTTTCCCTGCACGACACACAGCAGACACACGGACGGTTTCCCTGCACAACACACAGCAGACACACGGACTATTTCCCTGCACGACACACAGCAGACACACGGACGGTTTCCCTGCACGACACACAGCAGACACACGGACGGTTTCCCTGCACGACACACAGCAGACACACGGACTGTTTCCCTGCACGACACACAGCAGACACACGGACTGTTTCCCTGCACAACACACAGCAGACACACGGACTGTTTCCCTGCACGACACACAGCAGACACACGGACGGTTTCCCTGCACGACACACAGCAGACACACGGACGGTTTCCCTGCACGACACACAGCAGACACACGGACGGTTTCCCTGCACGACACACAGCAGACACACGGACGGTTTCCCTGCACGACACACAGCAGACACACGGACTGTTTCCCTGCACGACACACAGCAGACACACTGACTGTTTCCCTGCACGACACACAGCAGACACACTGACTGTTTCCCTGCACTACACACAGCAGACACACTGACTGTTTCCCTGCACGACACGCAGCAGACACACTGACTGCTTCCCTGCACGACACACAGCAGACACACTGACTTTCCCTGCACGACACACAGCAGACACACTGACTGCTTCCCTGCACAACACACAGCAGACACACTGACTGTTTCCCTGCACAACACCGCCGCAGACACACTGACTGCTTCCCTGCACAACACGCCGCAGACACACTGACTGCGTCCCTGCAAAACACGCAGCAGACACACTGACCGCTTCCCTGCACAACACGCCGCAGACACACTGACCGCTTCCCTGCACAACACGCCGCAGACACACTGACTGCTTCCCTGCACAACACGCCGCAGACACACTGACTGCTTCCCTGCACAACACGCCGCAGACACACTGACTGCTTCCCTGCACAACACGCCGCAGACACACTGACTGCTTCCCTGCACAACACGCCGCAGACACACTGACTGCGTCCCTGCACAACACGCCGCAGACACATGACTGCTTCCCTGCACAACACGCCGCAGACACACTGACTGCTTCCCTGCACAACACGCCGCAGACACACTGACTGCGTCCCTGCACAACACGCCGCAGACACACTGACTGCTTCCCTGCACAACACACAGCAGACACACTGACTGCGTCCCTGCACAACACGCAGCAGACACACTGACTGCTTCCCTGCACAACACACAGCAGACACACTGTTTCCCTGCACAACACACATCAGACACACAGCAGACACACAGCAGACACACAGCAGACACACTGAGCGACAATAAGGTCACCGACTGTCCAAACGAACGGAACAAACAAGTTACAACCAAAAAAAAACAAAAAAAAAACAGACACAACGCGTTTCCACCTGTTGGACTTCTTCAGACAGGACAAACAACATAAAAAAAAAAAAAAAAAAAACAAGAACATCAAACAACACAGGGCAAACAACATTTTTTTTTTTTAAAAGCATCAAACAAACACAGTCATTTATTTCTCCAATGTCTGTGGAAAGCGTAATATTGTTTGTCCTGTTTGAAGAAGTTCAGTGTTGTTTTAACAACCGCCTGCAGCAGACGCCTCACTTTCAAACCTTCAGACAAACGTTAAGAAGCCATTGACAGGAAAATGTAAACGCTCGCTGCTTATTTGAATGGCTTCTTTACTCCATCTTCGCGCGCGCGCGCGCGCACGCGCGTGCGTGCGTGTGTGTGTGTGTGTGTGTGTGTGTGTGTGTGTGTGTGTGTGTGTGTGTGTGTGTGTGTGTGTGTGTGTTTTGTTTTCCTTGAAGGAAGACATGCTATTGATGCACATGATCTCTTTGACGATTTGACATTGACTGCTCTCTGTGGAGAACCGATGCCTTGCTTGCAGAACAAAGGGCGGGCGGGAGGAGGGGAGGGAGGGGGGGAGGGGAGGAGGCAAGGCCGGGTATAGTTGTGGACGGAAAGCAACAATGAGCGGCGTAGGTTTAAAGCCACTCAAGAGGCAAGGGAGATCAGTCAAGATAAATAAGAGAGAGAAAAAAAAAAAGAAAAAAGACAACAACAACAAAAAAAGACACAAACTTCCTCTCCTCTTCCTGCGCTCAAATCGATGTGTTTAAATTAACCCGATAATTAACCCGACCGGGAGGAGGGGGGGGGAGGGGGGAGAGGAACGGGAGAGGAGTAGGAGGGGGAGGGGGGGGGGTAGGGGAATTAACCGATTTTCCTCCATAATCCTCTCGCATCTCTCCTGTTGTTTGTTTCTCTCAGTGTTGGTCTGTCCTGGCTCTTATCTCCAAGCTGTGGGATTGCTAAGCTTTATGTTGGTCTGTCAGAGAGTGTCTGACGCAGGTCGGTCTGACTCTGTGTCTGTCAGTCTCCATCTGCGTCAGGCAGAGCAAGCGCGAGGAAGGTACAGCCAGCATCAGTCATCATGAGGTATGCTGCAGCCATCTACGCATTTAGCCTACTTACCACACCGCGCATGCAAGGGAATCGTTCGGTAGAACGAGATTCGTGCACACGTTCGTTCGTAATTGGCCCTCATTCCTTGCTCTGTCAACAGGATGCCATTGTGTAGGTAGACAGGTAGCAACTACACAACTACACGCTTGCATGCCCCTTTTCTACTCCGTGGTTGGAATCGCTTTTATGATGCTGTATTTCTCAGCACAACACTGCTTCATCAGGGAGAGCATCAACTGAATTAAGGTGCTAAGGCATTTTCATAATACATTCGCATCATTTTTGTCATGTGTGTATGCATTTGTGTCACGTGAAGGAAACGATAAGAGAGAGAGAGAGAGAGAGAGAGAGAGAGAGAGAGAGAGAGAGAGAGAGAGAGAGAGAGAGTATGTGTCCATCTAATATCGCTATATCGTACGTATAACATGCGGTTTTAATCTCGTCATTAATGCGGTTGTCTTCATTCATGATGCAAATGAGTTATGACGGCATAGCTTAATCCTTTCATTCAGTTGATGTTATCCCTCATGAAGTAGCACTGTGCTACGAAATATTGGGTAATGAGTGATGAATGTGTTTCAGTCATGGATTCTGTATTTCATTTGATTTTCTTTAGATAGATAGATAGACAGACAGACAGATTGGTAGGTAGGTAGACAGAGAGAGAGAGAGAGAGAGAGAGAGAGAGAGAGAGAGAAAAGAGATTATTCACTCTCGTACTCTCAATCACTCACACACACACACACACACACACACACACACACACACACACACACACACACACAACACAGAGAGAGATTACTATCTCGTGCACACGATCAAACACACACACACACACACACACACACACACACACACACACACACACACACACACACACACGTACACACACGCACGCCGCGCGCGCGCGCGCGCGTACACACACAAACACACACATACCAGCGCATCCTCTCTCTCTCTCTCTGTCTCAGCGCATGTGATACACAGATAGTCTTCACATGTAGGACCATTATCCAACTTTCATTTCTCTCCGCCCGACATACCCCTACCCCCTCTCTTCTCCTCAGACCCTTCGCCTGTTCTCCCCTTCCCCCTTACTCTCGCCATCCCTTTCCTTCTCCCCCCCCCCAGCTCCCCCCATCCCTCCCACTCCATACCCCCTCCCTCCCAACAACAGACACATCCTCACCATCACCATTCCTACATCTGTAACCATACCAACTCACGACCACCCCTACCACCACCACCACCACCACCACCATATACCATGACTGTCGTCATTATCAGCCACCACCACCACCACCACCGCCGTCACCACTACGCACGAGCAGCACACACAGCACTATACAGCACAGTGTACTCGCTCATCACCATTGTATGTCTCGTACACAAGTCTTACATTTGCATCTCTCCGCCTTATGGCTGCAGACAGTCAGCGACAAGAACCCCGCTTCTTCTTACATCAGCTGCGAGTTACTCTCTGTAGTCATGGTACCAACCATTGGTTTTGACGAGCGTGAAGGATACCTCTGCCCCTCTTCTCCACCCCATCCCCCTCCAACTTCCCCCCTCCCCTCCCCTCCTCCTCCCCCCTCCCCTCCCTCACCTCATCTTTCCAGCAGGACCTGGCCTTGGCTTGCTTTGGAACCATCACACACTGTTCCTCCATTGAGGGGGACCTGAAGATAGAAAGGCTGCCTTTTTTTTTGTTTGTTTTTTTTTTTTTTTAGAGTGGCTGGCTTTTATTTTTCAAATTTCCTATGCCTCCTTTTCATGTACGTGCACACACACACACACACACACACACACACACACACACACACACACACCACACACACACACACACGCACGCACGCACGCACGCACGCGCACACACACGCACACACACACGCACGCACGCACGCACGCACGCACGCACACACACACACACACACGTACACGCGCGCACACACACACACACACACACACACACACACACACACATATTTGAAAGGAGACAGACAGACATGCAGGCAGACATACAGACAAACAAAGAAATGCACAGACAGACAAGCACTCTGACAGACCAGCACACAGACAGAGCAGCACACAGACGGATAAACCGTTTTCGACAGACATTCGAGCTAAGAGAAACAGATCGTAGTGCATTGCTTTCTTTTCCATTTCATTTCTGAACTTAAGCAAGGTGCTAAACTTCAAGAAAAAATTGATGCTCCCAAAGATGTAATAGGACCAGGACTTATCAAGTACAACCCAGGTGGTTCCAAGCAGACAAATTAAAATGAAAGGAAGGGAACTATTTCAGGGAGAACCACCTGGCGCAAAGATAGGGTCACGGGTGAGTGCGAAGGCTTGAAATGTGACGTCAGGTAAGGGGTGGCTCATGTATTTCTAGGTTGTGAGTGATTCGATCGGTTGAAATCCCTAACAACATGTGAGATGAGTGGTAGCGGCAGCTGTTCATTTGATCTGCTATCAGCTTTTGGCTCAAATGTATGCTACACCTCAAACCATTAACAAACATTGTATAG
>CM065723.1:44444576-44447076 GCA_033310375.1 Conus canariensis | reverse complement strand
GGTTATATTTCTTTTCTGTCACAGTTTTTATGATGTGTAGTAAGACAGAATGTCGAATGATCGAGATCTAAAACCGTGTGTCTCAGGGGGAGGGGGGGGGGGGGGTTCGCGACTGGTCTTTGACTGTGTGTGACTGTCAGGGTGCACCTCACATACGGGAAGCTAGGTCGGTTTTTTTTTGTTTTTTGTTTTTTGTTGGTTTTTTGTTTTTTTTTTTTTGTTTTTTTTTTCCAGTGCTTTACTGCTGTTGTCTTCTGCTTTGTTTCAGATTGTTCAGTTTTCGGGGGCTTGATCAGCTCAGTGGTAGAGCGTCGGACTCGTAATCTTGGTGATCCTGGGGTTGCGGGTTCGAATCTCCGCCGGGCCATTTCGGTACAGGGGGATTTTCCCTCGGAGTTAACATTGGTTCTGACTCCATTATAGTCCTTCGAATGAGACTATAAACCGAGGTTCCGTGTGTGAACGCACGCATAACATCTTGCACACACGTAAAATCCAATCACCAACTTCCGGAAGAGAAGGCCAGTTTGGCCGTTGGTAATGATGACACGTTACACATAGCATGCACCTGCGTGAGAAATGGAAAGAATGAAGAAAGTAAGGGAATTCAGTGAACGATATTAAACGAATTTGACTGGATGACACGGGAAACGACTGAATGAAGCGCCAGCTGGCAGCTCTTCAGTCGGACTACCCAGGTAGGCAGCCCGTTGTGTAAACGAGTGTGGACTGTTAAGCGCTTAGAGCTTGGTCTCTAGCCGAGGATAGGCGCTGTATAAGTATTTATAATAACAATAATTTTACAAGAGGCTACCAGCATGCTTGAGAAGGATGGCACCTCCCAGTGTGCTGATAATTTCATATAGCCTCAGACGGTTGATGAGTTCTGTGTTGATGATAATGATGGTGATGATGATGATGGTGGTGGTGGTGGTGGTGGTGATGATGATGATGATAGTGATGATGGTGATTATGATGATGATGATGGTGGTGGTGGTGGTGGTGATGATGATGGTGTGATGATGATGATGGTGATGATGGTGATGAGATGTGATGATGATGATGGTGATGATGATGATGATGGCGATGATGATGATGATGATGATGATGGTGGTGGTGGTGTGGTGGTGAGGATGGTGGTCGGCCAGTGGTAGTCAGTTGGCAGCAGGAGCTTCAGAGACAGTTCTGAGACAAGGATTCCACATAAAGATTCAACTGCACACTGGAATGTATGTGAGGTGCAGTTCATCATGTCCAAGAGGAAGAATGTATTGGTCCCAGGATAAATATGTGTGAAACTAGCCATTGCGGTAGCCTGAAAAGAGATTTGAAAAGCTTATGAAATGCTACACGGCTGTGATAACTCACAGATACACAGCTATTTCTTTGTATGAGCACAACTCCCCCCCCCACCACCACCCCCCCCCCCCCCCACCATTCAGTCCTACAGTCCTGTATATTGTACGCATATTCCATATAATGAATCTGATATTCCATCTTTTTAATCTAATATGATCGTTGGAGATGGGTTTTTTTTTTTCTGATTACAAAAAAAAAAAAAAAAAAAAAAAAAAAAACAATCTCAAGCACTTTCTTTAAAATCTGAAATCCCGACACAAATCGGTTCAGGCTATATTCTTCAACGGGCCAGCATTCATGCCAGTTCTCTGAATAGTCTAACAAACATCCCAGCAGTCAGCTTTTCACGCCATGGGCATCGAGATTTACACGAACCATCACACAACAATCATCATCTTCAGCCACTACCCACATCGCCCAGTCAAACCAGCTCGACCGTAACCGTCAGCTCAGCACTTTACTACACTACAATGTGGGACAAAACGGGTCTGCTATTCTTCAAGTAGGAAGTACTTGGTTTTCTCTGTCCTACCTTTCTTAACAACCTCTACGTGGCCTCTCCTAGGGGACACTACCCATGGCACACCCCCGTCAATTCGTCGATTTGTCTCCCTTCACGGCTTGGATTCGCAATGGTGTTGAACCTACAACTTTACAAGTCGTTGTTGATTTTCTTTCACCTGATCTATACTTCCCCGCTAGATGCGGTCTCCGTCACGCAACCTGGTAAGCTGCACAGGTTAAAACCCTAAAGCCTCCTCTGTCGATTTACCACCATTTTCAAATTCTATCACACTCCAGCCCTTAAACCTGCTGTGAGAGTTTCTCTCTGTCTCTGTCTGTCTGTCTGTCTGTCTGTCTGTCTCTCTCTCTCTCTCTCTCTCTCTCTCTCTCACACAACACACACACACACACACACACACCCGCGCCCCCCACGCAACGACACACACCACACACACACCACACGCCCCACCGCCCCGCACACACACACACACACACACACACACACACACACACACATCACATACACAACACACACACACACACACACACACACACACACACACACACACACACACACACACACACACACACACACACGTATTCACAAGCGCGAGCGCGTACACATATACAACGCGCT
>CM065723.1:44427076-44432076 GCA_033310375.1 Conus canariensis | reverse complement strand
CCAAGGGTAATCTGCGTGCAGGTGGGCTAAAGCTAGGAGCAGGTAGTGGGCCAACCTCGCTGAAGAGCAGACACCAGCAAACTGACATACATGCTCACCTTGGATGGATTACAACCTAACAGTTCTCTTGAAGTGCGCAGCGACTGTGGTGCTCGGAAGTGGTTGTTGACCTGTGAGTAGTGAACGGAACTTTAACAACGGGGAAACTTTGGCATGCGAGCTGAGATACTTATCCTACTCTCTCTTCGTCTATGGCCGGGAGTAAGAACTTGGTAACCACGCATAATCATTACTGACCTTGACTTCTTAGAAACATGTGCTTCAACTTCTGCTCCATAGCACTGACAAAAAGTCAAATAATCACAAGCATATGTCACATGACACATCACACATACACCAGCCGTCTTGGATCACCGCTGCATAGAGGAGAATGATACTTAAAGTTCATGTGCCATGGCCTGTTTGAATGCGTCACACGGCAAAGTACAAAAAACCATATTGTACAAAGAAACATGCATCCATCAACAGAATTTTAAGGCAGAAGAAAAATGCAAAACACACGGACAGGTTGAGGGTGAACAGAAGTAGGTGTCATCTGTCAGATATAGCACCTTGACAGGTTGAGGGTGAACAGAAGTAGGTGTCATCTGTCAGATATAGCACCTTGACAGGTTGAGGGTGAACAGAAGTAGGTCTCATCTGTCAGATATAGCACCTTGACAGGTTGAGGGTGAACAGTAGCAGGTCTCATCTGTGAGATATAGCACCTTGACAGGTTGAGGGTGAACAGAAGTAGGTGTCATCTGTGAGATATAGCACCTTGACAGGTTGAGGGTGAACAGAAGCAGGTCTCATCTGTCAGATATAGCACCTTGACAGGTTGAGGGTGAACAGTAGCAGGTCTCATCTGTGAGATATAGCACCTTGACAGGTTGAGGGTGAACAGAAGCAGGTCTCATCTGTCAGATATAGCACCTTGACAGGTTGAGGGTGAACAGTAGCAGGTCTCATCTGTGAGATATAGCACCTTGACAGGTTGAGGGTGAACAGAAGTAGGTCTCATCTGTGAGATATAGCACCTTGACAGGTTGAGGGTGAACAGAAGCAGGTGTCATCTGTCAGATATAGCACCTTGACAGGTTGAGGGTGAACAGAAGCAGGTGTCATCTGTCAGATATAGCACCTTGACAGGTTGAGGGTGAACAGTAGCAGGTCTCATCTGTCAGATGTAGCACCTTGACAGGTTGAGGGTGAACAATAGGTCTCATCTGTCAGATATAGCACCTTGACAGGTTGAGGGTGAACAGTAGCAGGTCTCATCTGTCAGATATAGCACCTTGACAGGTTGAGGGTGAACAGTAGCAGATCTCATCTGTCAGATATAGCATTGAGGGTGAACAGAAGCAGGTCTCATCTGTCAGATATAGCACCTTGACAGGTTGAGGGTGAACAGAAGTAGGTGTCATCTGTCAGATATAGCACCTTGACAGGTTGAGGGTGAACAGAAGTAGGTGTCATCTGTCAGATATAGCACCTTGACAGGTTGAGGGTGAACAGAAGTAGGTCTCATCTGTCAGATATAGCACCTTGACAGGTTGAGGGTGAACAGTAGCAGGTCTCATCTGTGAGATATAGCACCTTGACAGGTTGAGGGTGAACAGAAGTAGGTGTCATCTGTGAGATATAGCACCTTGACAGGTTGAGGGTGAACAGAAGCAGGTCTCATCTGTCAGATATAGCACCTTGACAGGTTGAGGGTGAACAGTAGCAGGTCTCATCTGTGAGATATAGCACCTTGACAGGTTGAGGGTGAACAGAAGCAGGTCTCATCTGTCAGATATAGCACCTTGACAGGTTGAGGGTGAACAGTAGCAGGTCTCATCTGTGAGATATAGCACCTTGACAGGTTGAGGGTGAACAGAAGTAGGTCTCATCTGTGAGATATAGCACCTTGACAGGTTGAGGGTGAACAGAAGCAGGTGTCATCTGTCAGATATAGCACCTTGACAGGTTGAGGGTGAACAGAAGCAGGTGTCATCTGTCAGATATAGCACCTTGACAGGTTGAGGGTGAACAGTAGCAGGTCTCATCTGTCAGATGTAGCACCTTGACAGGTTGAGGGTGAACAATAGGTCTCATCTGTCAGATATAGCACCTTGACAGGTTGAGGGTGAACAGTAGCAGGTCTCATCTGTCAGATATAGCACCTTGACAGGTTGAGGGTGAACAGTAGCAGATCTCATCTGTCAGATATAGCATTGAGGGTGAACAGAAGCAGGTCTCATCTGTCAGATATAGCACCTTGACAGGTTGAGGGTGAACAGAAGCAGATCTCATCTGTCAGATATAGCACCTTGACAGGTTGAGGGTGAACAGGAGGAGATATCATCTGTCAGATAATTATAGCACCTTAACAGGTTGAGGGTGAACAGAAGCAGGTCTCATCTGTCAGATAATTATAGCACCTTAACAGGTTGAGGGTGAACAGAAGCAGGTCTCATCTGTCAGATATAGCACCTTGACAGGTTGAGGGTGAACAGAAGCAGGTCTCATCTGTCAAATATAGCATCTTGACAGGTTGAGGGTGAACAGAAGCAGATCTCATCTGTCAGATATAGCACCTTGAAGAAGAGTAAAGCAAACACACAGATAAAATGAATGTGGACAGAAGAAGGCCCCTTCCTGTTACAAAAAGAACCCAAGTCAAACAACAGCTGGCGTTTCTCTTGCACCCACTCCCTCCTAACAATACCGACAGGTACAGGAACAGCTGGATGTATTGAGCTTATAGCAGAGCAGACTGGGTGTCTTACTTAGACTTAGATGCTCCCGCGCCTTGCGACGCACGAGGCAGTCAAGGCGCTCCACTGTGCACGGTCTTCAGCCAGTCTGCTGGTGTCACTCCATCCTCTGTCAACGAGTCTGAGGTCTCACTCCACTGTCTGTCGCCAGCTGGGTGTCTGAGAGTTAAAAATATTCCTGGTGTCCATAGGGTGGGGTGGGGGGTGGGGGAGGTTACGGTCAGTAAAGCTGTTCTTCATTGAACGAACTATTAATGTGCGTAACTAGATTGCAGGGTTACTAATTTCACAAGATGAGTTTCTAAATTGAACTCGGCGATCCAGTACCTTGTTCGCACAGATCGTTGTGCCTTGATAATCTGCTGATCGTTGTGTTAAAGAGGCTTTTTTTTTTAAAGAGAGACAACACAACTGTACACCAGACACAGCTCGATGGTGCTGAGTCTGTATCAGCAAGGCATTATGTTACCGTAGCACCATGGTAATTTATTCCTGTGGCATCAAGGTCTGGTTATAATGTAGCACCTAGGCAAGGTATTACAGTAGCATCAAAATACTGTATTATTGTAGCATCAAGGTAATGTATTATGATAACACTGAAATGCTTCATAACTGTATTACCGAGGAAATGTATTACAGCAGAATCAAGGGTTTGTCATACTATAGTGACAAAGTATTATGTGACTGTAGCTTCAAGGTACAACAGTATTACGGTGGCAGCATGGTAGTGTACTACCGTGGCATCAAGGTACTGCGATATGACTATAGTAACAAGGTAACTTTTGTATTATTGTAGTACCAGGATACTGTATAACTGTAGCACCAAGGTATTGCATCAGAACAACACGAAATGTTGTATTACTGCATCACCATGGTATTGTTACTGAACATCAATGTATTGTATTACCGTACGGCCGAGGTACTGTATTCCTGTGGAATCAAAGTGTTGCGTGAGTATACTACCAAGGTATTGTAATACTGCAACCTAAAGCGTTGTATTACTGAAATACCAAGGAACTAATTTAAATAGAAACAAGATTGTATATAGCTGTAGTATCAAGATCTTGTATATAACTGCAATACCAAGGTACTGTATTCTGTAGCGCGCGGGTATTGTTTTACTATAGAACCAAGGAATTTTTTTCTGCGTACGCAGGCTGATACTCCTGCGGACACTCCCTGTATAGACAGGCAAGGATTAATCCCATCTGCCCATTTTTGTGTATATGACCGTTTTTCATCCCGCCATTAAGGCAGCCATACTCCAACTTCGGGGAAGGTGCATGCTATGTGTAACGTGTCATCCATACCAACGGCCAAACTGTGGCCTTCTCTTCCAAAAGTTGGTGATGGGATTTTACGTGTGTGCAAGATGTTATGCGTGCGTTCACACACGGAACCTCGGTTCATAGTCTCATTCGAAAGACTGTATAGGAACTGGAGTCAGGACCAATGTTAACTCCGAGGGGAAAATTCCCCTGTACTGAAACGGCCCGGCGGAGATTCGAACCCGCAATCCCAGGATCACCAAGATTACGAGTTCGGCGCTCTACCGCTGAGCTATTCCGGCCCCAAACCAAGGAATGTATTCCTGCAGAGTCAAGATGTTGTCTTACTACAGCCTATAATATTGCACTGCTGCAGAGCCAAAGAGTTCAATCATTGCAGCATGAAGGCAACGCAGCTTCAAGGTAATGTATGACTGTAGCACCAAAGTATCGTCTTACTGTAGCAAGGTATTGTGTTTACTAGAATACCGAGGTATTCTATTCCTGTGATAACCAGGTATTGTGTTACTATACCACCAAAATATTGTATTGGTCTAGCACCGCAGTATTGTATTATTCCATCACCGAGTTACTGTTGTATTCCTGAGGCACAGAGGCAGTACCATTGCATTCCAGTAACACCAAGGTACGATTGTATCATACTCTAGCACCAAAGTACTATTATACCATACTGTAGCACCAAGGTGGTGTGTCCCTAAAGCATCAAGATCTCGTTGTTCAACTGTAGCATTCAGATATCGCATTCCTGTAGCACCATGGTATCATTCTATTGCTGTAGCAATGGTCAACGTGTTCCCCTGTCACTGGTCGCTACCACAATTCTCATCATGACACAGAAAGACGTAGAACTAAAGTGACAACAGCCACAGCTGGGCGGTTTGAAGCATGGAATTTATATCCAGGGATCCCA
>CM065723.1:44419576-44422076 GCA_033310375.1 Conus canariensis | reverse complement strand
CGGGCATTCTCTCTGTCTCACTGTCTTTCTGTCTCTGTCTTTCTGTCTCTTTGTCTCATTCTCTCTCTTCTCTCTCTCTCTATCTCTGTCTGTCTCTCTCTCTCTCTCTCTCTCTCTCTCTCTCTCTCTCTCTCTCTCTCTCTCTCTCTCTTCTCTCTCTCCCCTCTGCCTCTCTCTCTCTATCTCTCTGTCTCAGTCTCTGTCTGTCTGTCTCTCTCCCTTTCTCTCTCTCTCTCCTCTCTCTCTCTCTCTCTCTCTCTCTCTCTCTCTCTCTCTACTCTTGTCCCTCCTTCACCCATCCCCATACCTGCCTGATGTGTCCAGTTATCCCAGGCTGGGTTTAGTCAGTGCTCCAGGGCACCGCCAGAGATTCCATGGGTACCGTGCTGCTTCCAGACATAATAACGAGGCTGGCACTGGGCTGTCCACATCACGGACTGCACCATCAATCACAGACACTCCCTAACTCACAGGGACCATGCTCATGCGATATCAGGACTGCCAAATTGTAACCCCTCTTGTGGTCTTGGATGCGTTTAGGTTCAGGAAACGCTTGCAGCAGACAACACTGAGCGGCAAACTCGAAAAATTGCTAAATATCTATAATTTATCAAAGCCCTTTATTTTTGTGGGGTTCACGTAGGGGATAAATTATGGCTAACAATACAGTAGATCTGCCGCACAAGTCGACTCAGTAGTAAATATGCGTGGTCTTTGTGACCCAGCTGAGGACAATTTGGAATTTTCCCAGATTTGACCAAGAATGAATCATGCATAGTCTTTGCGATCGAACTTATGACATTTTTTTTTTAATTTC
The DNA here is from genome assembly GCA_033310375.1 of Conus canariensis. Taxonomy (NCBI): domain Eukaryota; kingdom Metazoa; phylum Mollusca; class Gastropoda; order Neogastropoda; family Conidae; genus Conus; species Conus canariensis. Next base: position 44,421,259 of record CM065723.1, on the reverse strand, counting down.
CTAGCATGAAAACTCCCAAAGTTGAGTAATTATCATTCATTTACCCTCAGGTAATATCTCTTTTTAGCGCCCTTGAGACAACATGACTTATCAACTCTAAGCAACAAAAAAGATCATTGGTTGCATTTTTCATCACCACTAACACATGTTTGACCAGCTAGACGGCCTACCAGTCAGCGTACACACCGTAGCGTGTGCGGAACTATAATGAAGCGGTGGGCCTAAACGCTGGGGCAGTGAAAAGGCCTCTCTCTCTCTTCTCTCTCTCTCTCTCCTCCTCCTCTCTTCTCTCTCTCTTCTCTCTCTCTCTCTCTCTCTCTCTCTCTCTCTCTCTCTCTCTCTCTCTCTCTCTCATGAAGGGATGCAGGGGAGGAAAGGGTGACTTTAACGCAGAGAAGCCCCTTCATTACCGGCGTGTTTTCTACTACAACGTCATCGACTCCATGAAGCCTTTGACCATTTCTGGCTTGGAGGTTTCTGGCAAGCTATGAGGAGCTGTCATTTTGACAAACACGTCATCCAAGTCACAGCAGCACTCCACAGACATACAAAACAACACTACTCCTCTGGATAACGTCCTTGGACGGAGAACATCAGTGTGGGAGTGCCAAGGCTTCTCCTTTTCTCATTCTGTTTCTGGGGAAAACACAATGCATAGAACACTTCTGGATTTAAAAGATGGATAGTGAAGGGTTGTTTGCAGTTCGCATTTCCTGATGACCAGAACCTATAGGAAGGCAGCGAATCAGAACTTCAGGAACTCACCACCAGACTGGAGAAAAGCATCAGGTATTATATGGAATGGAAATCAGACTAGGAAAAAAACAAACCCTTGATCAACAGTTCCGTTAAGAAAACCAGCAATGAAAATTCATACTGAACAGACAAAAACTGGAATACGTGGGCCATGTCTTCGCTATGTCTGCCATGAGATGACAACGTCACGTGGAAAACTTAGTCTTTTAACTACCCAGAGAAATGAAGCTCTAAATACTGCTGGTAAAAATGATGCACAGAGTGGCGGCCGAGGAACAAGAGAAGAAGAAGAAGAAGAAGAAGAAGAAAGAAGAAGAAGAAGAAGAAGAAGAAGAAGAAGAAGAAGAGAGAAGAAGACAGAAGAAGAAGAAGAAGAAGAAAGAAGAAGAAGAAGAAGAAAGAAGAAGAAGAAGAAGAAGAAGAGAGAGAGAAGAAGATTTAAAGAAGCTGCTTAAAACAAAAACAAAAACAAAAAAGAAACTACTGTACCAACATTCAGCCTACCATTTTCTGTTGGTCCACGGCTGCAATGTTTTACCACAAAAATAATAATACAAAGAGAAAACATGATAGCTAGCGGATTACGTTAATTAAACAGTGAGTGTAGAAAATTGTAATGCTTGGTGCGATGAACATGTGGTATGCACTGAAAGAGTGCTCAAGATCACTGCCAACAGAGACTGCACGTGCACCGCGATGTCTGACACAGAAATAGCATTCCACCAGGCCGCACAGTGCGTACTGTCAGACACAGGAATAACATGCCCCTATCGCTGCACTGTGCACACTGTTTGGCACACTAATAAAATCCCACTGCTGCACTAAGCGTTCTGCTTGACATAAGAGTAACATGCTCCCACCAGCTGCTGTGGACGCAGTGGTTAGTGTCTCTGATTCCAGGCCGGGAGGTCATGGGTTCGAATCCTC
>CM065723.1:44402076-44409576 GCA_033310375.1 Conus canariensis | reverse complement strand
ATATATATATATATATATAATATATGTGTGTGTGTGTGTGTGTGTGTGTGTGTGTGTGTGTGTGTGTGTGTGGTAGCCCCTTTCCCTCCCCACCCCCACCCCTATCCCCTTCTCCCAATAGAGACCGATATTGCACAATTAAACTGTTAATTGCAGCAAAGCACAGGCTAATGAGGGATACATTTCTGAAACAGTAACAGGATAGAAGCAGCTCAGTACAGTCATTTCATCATATCCGTTTTTCAGCTGATGACATAGTTTTGTTTCAGTAGTCTGATTTCATACTTGAAAGTTAATCCGCCAAAAGGGAAGAGGGTGAGAGGTGGAGAGCAGGGGTGGTGGGGGCGGGGGGAGGGAAATAGAGGAAGAATGTGATGGATAATTCAGGACACTATAAACTCCCAACAACACATAAGTTCTTATCCTTATTTCTCAAGCTGTCGAACAATTGAATAATGTCGTATGTCTGCACTGCCGCTACAATGGAGTAGATGTACTTTTATCATAAGCACAGAGTACCGCTTTGAGATCCTGTATGTTGATCTGTCTCTCGCTGTTGAGGGACCACGGTCACAAGATTGTAGTGTACGGCTTCAGAGCTGATTGTTTTGAGTTCGAATCACTCATGGTGTCGGATTATTATGACTCAAGTATCCTCTCTCTCCGCAAAGCTGTACATGGGTACCGGATTCAGCTCTGGAAAAATTGAAGGCGGCATGAGGAGCATAGCGTGCTCCACCTTCAATGATACCGTATTCTAGACTAGGAGATCTTTGCCCTGTTCACTGTCTTCACGACTATCTTGCGATGGAACTGACCTTCATTTTGTTCAGCTTGTGCTCTAGATAATTAAAAAAAAATGCATAAATGATTAATTAAATGAGTTAATTAGTTGGGTGAGTGCCTGGTACTTATCAGCTTCTGCAGGGTGCTTTGAAGGTAACAGTATCGTGAAATTGTTACATTTTCAAAGTTTCAGCGGGGAGGGGGGGGGGAGGGAACAGATGGCCCCTCTCCTATGCATTAGTCGTCAGAAAAACAAATGTGTCAGTATAAGCACGCCTAATACGAGCAGGTCTCTTGGCATATTTCACAGTAGGTATAAATAGATACCCCACACCCCCCAAAAAATAAATAAATAAAAATGAAAAATAGATTTTTTTTTAATATGATAATGATAATAAATAAAAGAAAGAAAGAAAGAAAAAAAAAAAAAGGGAAGTGTTAAGTCTTGAATCCTTGTTCACGACAAATCTACAGAGTGTAGCAGAAGGTGAGCTTCCCTGAGGCAGGCACACACAGTCGTGGACTAAGTAGTGTCAAGGGTTGGACTGGTTACAGCGCCTCTATCCTGTGTCGCCTGACTAAGGCCAGTGTGTGTCCTTCACAGCACACCGTTGACCCACAGTGGATGGAACAACAACTAATGGGATAAGCTTCTTTGGCCTGAGTAACTGCATCAGACCGGTGTGTGGTGTGGTGTGTGTGTGTGTGTGTGTGTGTGTGGTGTTGTGGTGTGTGTGGCGTGGCGTGTGTGTCTGTGTCGTGTGTGTGTGCGTGCGCGTGTGTGTCTGTGTGTGTGTGTGTGAGTGTGCGTGTGTGTTATGTGTGTGTGTGTGTGTGTGTGTGTGTGTGTGTGTGTGAGTGTGTATGTGTGTGTCTGTGGTGTTATGTGTGTTGTGTGTGTGGTGTGTGTGTGTGTGTGTGTATGTGTGTGTGTGTGTGTGTGTGTATGTGTGTGTGTGTGTGTGTGTGTGTGTGTGTGTGTGTGTGTGTGTGTGTGTGTGTGTGTGTGTGTGTGTGTGTGTGTGGTGTGGTGTGTGTGTGTGTGTGTGTGTGTGTGATGTTGACGTTCCGCTTCTCTATTTGAGGACAATGACATGAAATAACGTATACTGACAAGTCCAGCCCGCCCCCCCTCTCACTCTCTCTCTCTCTCTCTCTCTCTCTCTCTCTCTCTCTCTCTCTCTCTCTCTCTCTCTCTCTCTTCCAAGGCACGCTGTTGATGTTTGGTGTCCCACACTTAAAATGCCCATCAAAGTCAATAATTGCTGTATTGGAAAGGGTCCTGAAGTCAGTGTGTGTGTGTGTGTGTGTGTGTGTGTGTGTGTGTGTGTGTGTGTGTGTGTGTGTGTGTGTGTGTGCGTGTGTGTGTGCGCGCGCGCGCGTGCGAGGATCTGTGGTGGGATGGGGGCTGACTCCAAAATACAACGGGGAAACAAAAACAGAAACCAAATTAACTTAAAAGACATATAAAACTGCTCCTAATTGCTAAAAAAAAAAAAAAAGAAATTTCCTGCAGCGGCTCAGTCTGGGGAAGTTCCAAAGTTGTGACACTCTGTTCCTATGTCGGGCATACTTATTGTAAAGCTGTATTTTAAAAACACATTTTACATTGTAAGTTGGTGTAAAAAAAACAACAAATATGTACTTGAACATGTAAACTTCATCTCAGTTGATAAGCATTTTGCAAGGATCACTTTTTGATTTAGTTCAGACATACTGGGTTAACGGCAGAGTATGCGCCGGAGTCCCATCTAAGAAAGACGAATGCATGTGCAAGTGTACCCATCAGCTTGTATACATATGCACCAAGACAAATTTTCACATGATGTAGATGTACACAATCAGTCAATCAATCATCAATTAATAAAAACAAAATGCCATGTTATTCCTGAACACAGGACTTTTATGTTCATGTTTTTGTACTACCTTTAAACTTTCTCAAGTGACAACATTTCACAAAGATCAAATAACAATTTAATAGTAAGTAAAGAATATCTTGTAAAAATAAAGCAACAATGTACAAAAAAATGCATATTAATGAATAAAAACACCTAAATCTGCATTAAAAGATGACAGTCTGCTAGTGTTCCAATTACTGAGCCATTCTGTTCCTGAATTGAACTCACGCTGAGCTACTATGCTCAAAATACGGTGCTCAGTTTATGAACAAGGGGCGACTTTTCAAAATCTTCATCGGTGTATAAAATCTAACTGGAGAGTAAATTACAACTCTGCCTGTCATGACAGTCCAAACAATGAGCTGGTATCTTGTTAATATTGAAAATGGATCATTGTGATCACTGCTTAGATGAAACATGGAAATATCAAAAAGCCACGAAGCTGAATATTTTCCACTAACAGCACGATGTGAGCCACATCGTACGCCAGCGACAGTTTTCCCGCGTCTATCCAACCGGTGTTGAGTCAAATGTGTAGCCCTGTGAATGATGTGAATGGAAGAGGGGTGGGGGTGGGGCGGGTATGGGTTCAATAATAAAACAGATTTTTGACCGCAGATATGGGTTCAATATTGGAACATGCCAAATATAGGATCCACTCCCCTACGTTTAGATTTGTTTTTTCTTTTTGTTTCTTCTCTGTGTATCATTCTGTTAACAGGTTCATAAGCATTGTCAGTACAAAGTTACCTGACTTTAATCTGAGCTCGGTGTAATGGTATTGAAAATGACGCATGATCTTGAAACAACCAAATGTCGTTTTCACGAATGCATCCCCTACATCACAATGTCCTCTAAGCAGTCGACAGTTTTCTTGACAGCCCTGTTAGAATTCAAGAGTGTCTGACATCTTATTCCTCGATAGTTTTAGTTTACGAACTCAAATAAAATGAAGCCTTTTTCCAGCCAAGATCTTTATTTTGTCGACCACCTTAACGTGCTTTTTGTTGTTGTTGTTGCTGACATTTTGCTATGCTTGTTCAGAATATAGTAAAGTCTGTGACTGTGCCTTGACTGCAAGCCAAAGACATAGTGTCCCTGACTATTTAGGAGTTTTGCTACTGTTGCCCAGCATATACGCCAAATCCGTGATTCGTCCCTACCTTCAAGCCAAGCAACGTTTTCCATGACTTAACAATCCCCCCCCCCCCCCTTCCCTCTGTAGAGACCTTGAATTAAAATCGAATGAAAATGGGTTGTTTTTTTTTGTTTTTTTTAAAAGTACACATGCAAAACTGGTTAACTGTTCAAAAGCAGAAACATCACACATGCATGGTTTGCATCTTAATTTGGGACACCTTTTAGAGCAAATTAGGAAACGAATGTTATTCCCCATGTACAGTACAGCATCCATAAAGAAGTTAAGCTTCCTTTCAAGGAGAAACAACATCACAAAAATACAGCATCAATTTGCACTGAAAAAGAACAACTGGTTATCTGCTTCTTGACAGCGGGAGGGAGAAGGGACGGACGCGATGGGGGGGAGGGGGGGGTGTGAGGGGGGGGGGGGGGGCAAAGGAGAGGGCGACGGGAGGTTAGAGATGACGTGACTTCATGGATGTCACGTGAGAGTGAGCGTGGGGGAGAGGGAGATAGACTTGAAATGACTTCATAGATGTTCAGTGCAACCCCTGTCTTTTTCCTTTTTCTGTTGTCTTTTTTTTTTTTTTCTTTTTTTCTTTTTTTTTTTTTTTTTTTTTCTTTTTTTTTGTTATAAATCCCAGGGTCCGAATCTGTTTTAAATGAAAAATCAATTTATGGCAACATACTGTCGAAGGTTACAGTTCGTGATGGTCATGATTTGTTAACTCTCTCTCTCTCTCTCTCTCTCTCTCTCTCTCTCTCTCTCTCTCTGAAAAGGTTAAACATGTTAAACAACAACTCCTTTAATTTATTCATGAAATTATTTGATTCTCAGATACAGCCAATTGTGCAGTATGGTTCTGAAATATGGGGCTTAGAAAATGCTGTTGTCCATTGTGAATCAGTTCATTTATTCGCTTTGAAGAAATTTCTAGCAGTAGACAGACGAACACCGAATGACCTTGTTTATGGTGAAACAAATCGCTACCCAATATATATGAATTCTGCTGTTAAGTGCATTCGCTATTGGATTAAGTTGATTCAAATGGAGAATTACAGGATTCCACGTAAAGCATATGATATGTTGTATGACCTAGATGCAAGAGGTAAGAAAAATTGGGTAACAAACATTCGCTTGAGTTTGTTTAAATATGGATTTGGTTTTGTTTGGGCGAATCAAGGTGTTGGAAGTGTGCGTGGATTTATACGTTGTTTTCAACAAAGGCTTATCGACTGCCGATGGCAAACTTGGTCCGATCATATTCAAACTAGCGACAGGTTCAATTTGTACAGCACTTTTTGCAGCAACCACAGTTTAAAACCTTATTTACATCTAGATATTGATAAGCATCTGAAATATATTACAACCAGATTTAGGCTCGGGATTTCTGATTTAGCGATACACCGTTATCGATACAGAACGTTGATGTCTAACGACCTAATTTGTTCCCTGTGTAATGAAAGCGAAGAAAATGAGGTGCATTTTGTTCTATGTTGCCCAGCACTTGGACTTACACGTGAAACGTTAATTAAGCCTAAATATTATAGAAATCCTTCACTGTTTAAACTGAGTTTGTTAATGTCATCGACGGTTCTGGAAGACGTACATAATCTTGCATTATTTTTATACAAAGGATTTAAAATGAGAGATGCTCTGACTACATGAATATGTTCTATATCATTGTTTGCTTTCATTTTGAATTTGCTACATAATTTCATTCAGTTGTGTATTCACATCCCCCTTCATGATGGGCTGAGGCCTATAATGAATAAAATATCTTGAGTCTTGAGTCTTGAGTCTCTCTCTCTCTCTCTCTCTCTCTCTCTCTCTCTCACTCTCTCTCCTCTCTCTCTCTCTCTCTCTCTCTCTTAAGGAAAGGGTTCGACCACTATCAGAGAGATTTATTTGTGAGAGTTTCAATTTCCGACTAGCTGCTAACCATAACTGAGCGTGTTTTGGATTCAAAAGAAAAAAGAATTGAACAAAAATACAGTCGACTTTCATTCACTTAATGGATACCTCTCTAAGAATGTTGCTCAAATATCCTGACCAACACTACAAGCGTCTGTATCTCTCGGGCTTGGTTGACGCCGGTATATCTTATGAAAGGAAGCGAAGAATGCAGCCCTGCCGTGCAGGCCAGAGTGGGAACCCCATCTTCGTCATCCCCATCCTCACTGAATATAATTTTCAAAAATGAAATTCTGTGGCCCCGTATGCCTTACTCTTGTGGTGACCTCAGTTTTCATTTCATTTTCCTTCCTTCCCCCCTCCCTCCTGGAAAAATAGATGGGCTGTCAAAAGAATGTATGGGATGTTTGGTAAAGGAGACGGAGTGTTTGGAGAATATATGATCGGGGAAGACAGTAAATGGAATCTCCGGGGAATATGTGGACTGTTAAAGTGAATGGAATGTTTAAAGAATAGACTGGCTTTTGAGAATTTAAATGGAATGTTGGGAGAACCAGTCGACTGTGTGGCGAACAGGTAGACCGCAGGAATAATATGTAGAATGTTTGGAGTGCAGGTGAGCTTTTGAGAGAATGACTGGAATGTTTTGAAAACTGAGGAAGTGTTTGGAGGACATGTAGACTGCTGTAACAACAGCTTTACAACACTAGAATGTTTGGACTTTTAACAGAATACATAGAATACTTCATGAATTAATTTACTGATTGTGGAAAATGTAGATTGCTTGAAGAACATGTAAACTGCTTACGAATATGTAGACTGTCTGAAAAACATATATAAACTGCTTTACAACAGCTTGAAGAACATGCAGACGGCTTGAAAAACATGAAGACCCCTTGAAGAACATGTACACCGCTTGAAAAATATGCAGGCAGCTTGAATAACGTGTAAATAGCTTGAATAACGTATAGACTGCTTGAAGAACATGTAGATTGCTTGAAGAGCATGTAGACTGCATGAAGAACATGTAGACTGCTTGGAGGGCAGCTGAACCACTAGCGGAATGGTTGGTCTGTTGTAATCTGCACAGTGCGTGGGCTGCTCCGAGGTTTCGTAGACTTACTGCTCACCGGGAAAAGGCATCACGTGAAGAAGCAGATTGTAGGAAGAGGGATTGCAGAATGGCAGTTGAACAAAATTGCAACAGAATCTGTTTTAATGAGAGACGCAAGGAGGAAAGAGTCGACGGGGGAAGGGAGAGGGTAGAGGAGTCCTCTATTTTCCCCCACGTTCCTTCAGTCCCTTGACAAACAGCTGGCCAACCTGTTATGAAAATGAAGCAAACGGACCATTAGCGCAGTGGAATACGTCAAGGCTATACCTAATTCAAACACATAAACATCATTTCTGGGAATGGGTAAGGGAGTTATAGGTGCTGGGTAGCCTGGGGTTGGGATGAGGTGGGGTTTACACTTTTCACCAAAAATTATTCTGTTTGGCAAGCCGGAACTGAAATCTTCAGGACTTCCGTTTTAAAATCTATATCGCATTTTTGTGATCTGTTTTGTTTATGTATGCATATGCAAAATTTACAAAGAAGAATCGGACGTCTGCTCTTTGAAAACATTCAGTGGACACAGAACACTGACTGTGAGGAATGAGAAGAGGTGGTTCTATTCGTTGACTCAAACCCACAGAGAGTGACCACTGTCAAGTCTGTTTCTCCAGCTAAATATTTGAAAACCAGTCTGTGTGTATTTC
>CM065723.1:44382076-44394576 GCA_033310375.1 Conus canariensis | reverse complement strand
CATCCTACGAGTATGACATTCACTTATTTTTCAAGTATCAATACAAAAACTAAATCCTATAACGTTCAATCATACAACAAATACATGTAATAGAGAACATACACATACACTACATTTGAAAAGGCCCAGACGGCTATGTGTTAGGTTGTACACCCCCCTCCCCCCCTCCCCCCCCCCCCCAACACACACACACACACACACACACACACACACACACACACACACACACACACACAGCATTGACTAATTATGAGAAAATAGATGGGTTTTAAGTTTAGACTTGAAATAAGAGATAGAATCTGAATGTCTGAGAGAGAACCTTTACTGGTTCCTATAGCCCCATGACAGTAGATGGGACTTGACAGACTATCATTTAACCTTTACTGGTTCCTATAGTCCCACAACGGTCGATAGTAGTGGGGACGTGAGGGATCCCGGACTGTCAGACATCGCCAAGCCTTTGCCTATCGCCCAGTGAATGGCCCTGATAGACACCTCTGACCTATCACCCAATAAATCACAGCCGCTGTCCATACCAGCACGCCTGGACTGTGTCAACTGTCCATAGTTTGAGCCCTCCAAAGCTCCTCCTTTCACAGCGGCGACTGTGCTTCTAATACTCCCCAACCCCAGACTCTGTTGTTCTGATCTCAGGAATGGAGTCGTTTGGAACCGGTTCTCGGCCAACAAGACTCAGGCTTGAAACAAGATTTCAAAAAACAATAACACTGTTTGAATTACTTTCCCGACCTGTGCTGAAATGGGGACGATGTGCGAATCAATATTGGACAAAAATATATCGTATATCATTCAAAGAAGATTTACTGAGGAAACTGATGGCACTGGCGGCCAGTGGTACACAAGTATGAACTCCCATGCCTAGTATTTGGCAGATTAAGAACTCATTATATCAAAACTTGTAAAACTCTTAATAATCTCTCTCTTGAAAACACGACTAGTGTGTATTTTATGGAGATAATATTTCCTGTTCCAGAGAATATATATATATATATATATATATATATATATATTGAATAAATATCTTACGAAAACTAATTCTAAATGAGTGAACAATTTCAAAATGTACCAGATGCAGCAGCTGGGAAAAAAAAAAGCTGCTTCCAATTGAATTTTACTTTTGGAATCTAACAAGGTTAATCTCTCTCTCTCTCTCTCTCTCTCTCTCTCTCTCTCTCTCTCTCTCTCTCTCTCTCTCTCGATATATAAATAGACAGATAGACAAATAGATGTACGTACATATGTGGGGAGGGGGGGTTGCGTGTGTGGGTGGGGGGAGGGGGGGTGACTGACAGAGCAGTATACTGTATAACACGATATGATTTGTGATAGTACAATCTGATCTGACAAAGTTGTCACTCGATAGCTCACCTCTGTAAATTGTCTCCGAACGACTATGAAACAGAAAATTAGTCGTGAGAAATGTATTGATTTTACATAGTGACCTGTGCATGAACATTGCGATGTCTGTGGGTTTTGTAGACTTGCATAAAATCTTCTGAACAAATATGAGGGATAGAATCAATCATTACTATTCTCAACAGCAAGGAGGCGGGGAGTAGGGGGTTGAGGAGGAATAGAAGTTTGATTTATGACTTTGGTTCTTGGCTGGACTCGCTGGTCCTGTGTTGCTGTTACTTTACAACCAACCTCTCTCTCTCTCTCTCTCTCTCTCTCTCTCTCTCTCTCTCTCTCTCTCTCTCTCTCTCTCTCTCACTCTCTCTCTCTCTGCCCATATATATATATATTGTGCCTTCGAGAGGGATTGCGATGGTTCCCTCAGGTGGCTAGTGAAGGGTTTCTCATATTTATAATATATTCCCCCCATTTTCTTCATCTTCAATTTTTTTTTTTCTAAAAGTTCAAATCTTTGCCATGTCATTACTATAATGACTGAAAAATTATTAGCCTGCACTTGTTTTCCCCCACTACTTAATTGTTCAGCATTATATATATATATATATATATATATATATATATATATATATATATATATATATATATGCGTTCAAACATGTGTATGAAGACAGCTTTACCTACCAGAAGCGGCAAGCGCTTCTCTTTCGTCTGATAACAGAATAAAAGCCACAACAACCCCGACAGCAGCACGTGTCATGATTGATGACCGTTTCATCTATCACCCGATAGAGCACGTGGACATGAATGGGTTGCTTGTGAGGCTTCGTTCAAGAGTGGTTTCTGTCAAAAGACTCTGGCACACTCAATACCAGATGTAGGTTTTATCTCTCCGTGACGGCATTACTCCGGAGAGCAAGAAGCATTCAGAACCCATAGCATACATCTCAGAGTTCTTTATTAATGAAAAAGTGCCTGATTGACAGTGGGGATGTTCCAGCACAGAATGTTACAATCCTAAGATTTGTCGCGATGCGTCAGAACGTGGCGAATCCCTATAGCCTTTTTTTAAATGAAACGAACCGATTCGCGAACTTAGACCTCGAGCTAATGACAAGCCATCGTTTCTCTCTCTAAACTGAAGATGTCGATTCACGTTCTGGCTCGAGGGATTTCGACGAACGAAGAACTTATTCTTTATTGAAGTTTGAACAATATTTTCTCAAGGGAGGGAACATGCTCTGCAATGATTCTGCTCGCTGGTGCTCGGCTGACGAATAGTGTACCGTGAAGCGTACTGAACTTTGCATTGTTTTCAATGAACTGTGAAAAGGATTTTAGTACTTTCTTTATCCGAAGTTTACTACGATAAAACGTGGCGAGATGGACCGTAGTGAAACAATAATGATTGATTATTTCAACAGATAGTCTACACACTCTCTTTTTTGTTTTAATTTTTTGGTATTATTTTGATTTTAAGTAGTGAAATCGTTTGTGTTGTTTTTCTTTGACGAACATATCATTCTTTCTTTTAATATTGCCTATTTTTCATCTAAGAGAGAGAGAGAGAGAGAGAGAGAGAGAGAGAGAGAGAGTACTGTTAGATATATTTACCTCTTCAAGAAAATGTCACTTTAAAAAAAAAAGGTGATTGACAACATTATGAGCATTGTGACATTGCTTGTGGACTCTACCATTTTTCGTCGTCATTCGCCATAAATTGTGAGACTGCGACATAGTGCGTTGGGAAGCGAAAATGATTTATGACAGAAGTGGTTGGAGCTGACTGTGAATGTTGTGTGCGTTCATATGGGGATATGGTCAAACTTCACGTTTAGCACCTGTTTACACGAGCTGGTATCTTCGGTTCTTGTATGATTCCGTGCCACTTGTCCAGTGTCGAGGGCACACACTGTCAGACTGGATTTGTGTGCCTGGTCTACAGACTTACCAATTCTCTCTGTACCCGTATTGTGACGGAGATGCATAAAAAAAAAGTGGAGAGGGGCGGTAGGCGGTGACTGAGGGGCTCAACCATTTGGACATTCTCTCTCTCTCTCTCTCTCTCTCTCTCTCTCTCTCTCTCCTCTCTCTCTCTCTCTCTCTCTCATACACATTTAGTCAGTTCCTCAGAAATCGAACAAGAAATAAACACATGCATTAATCAACCAAAATTCACAAAGAGAGTCAAATCCACCAGAGCCATCATTCGTCTGTAATGAGCGATACTTCCTCGTGTTTTCAAACTGTATGAAAACTGATTTCAACCCGTGTTCCCATTAACGCCCATTGGAACTGCCTCCCAAGAAAACACACAGACACAATCATACTGCACCACGACCGGTTTCCGAGTGTCCAAGATGCGAATCCATCAGAACCTCGCCCTTCCGTAACTATATTCTTCTCAAATCTAACCATTCCAGTCATCATTCTTTGCCGTTGGACTTTAGAGAAATGGAAGTCGTTTGTGTCGAGGTGGCAAGTTTGTAGGGGCTTTACATCTTCTTGTTGTTGTTGTTGTTGTTGTTGTTGTTGTTGTTGTTGTTGTTGTTCTTCTTCTTCTTCTTCTTCTTCTTCTTCTTCTTCTTCTTCTTCTTCTTCTTCTTCTTCTTTCTTCTTCTTCTTCTTCTTCTTCTTCCTCTTCTTCTTCTGTCCTTAGCTTGAGTTCCTAGGTTTTCCATATATGATCATTATGGATCCAGCCTCTAGGGTAGCCACGTTCTTTATTTGCAAATCATGTTTAAACACGGCACCAATGCACATGTGCCTTTGTTTGTCGGTCGTGTGTGTGTGTGTGTGTGTGTGTGTGTGTGTGTGTGTGTGTGTGTGTCTGTGTCTGTTTGTCTGTCTGTCTGTCTGTCCGTCTTTCTCTGTGTGTGTGTGTGTGTGTGTGTGTGTGTGTGTGTGTGGTGTGTGTGTGTGTGCGTGCGTTCGTGCGTGTGTGTCTGTGTGTCTGTGTGTGTATGTGTGCGTGCGCGCATGTATGTCTGTGATTCATCCCATCGACCCACAACACCCTACTTCTTATACGAAAGAACGAATGGATTTAACATGCGGGGCCAGCGTAATTTTTTTTTCCTTAAATGTCTACATTCACACACGGACCCTCAATTCAAAGTCTCAATCAAAAGACATACAGGGGGTTGGACCTGTGGACTCTGAGGGCACGAACTCAGCTAACCACAATGGCTCTTAGGTCCCGAGAACAAGGCATGTGCTCAGTAGACCAACAGGGGCCCTTGCTTTGTTTGATACGATTTACGGCTGGTTTCTCTCCTCCCTGCATGGTGCGGTTGTCTGGGTCTTGACTCGACGGCCGAAAGAAAAAAAAAAGAACAGAAGATTGAAGAGAAAACGTATTCATGGAAAATGCATTCGAATGTACAATCCTTTCGGCCAAGGGCAATTATAGAAGAAGACGGAGAAGATAAAGACGAAGAGGATGAAGAAGAAAGAAAGAAAGGAAGGAAGGAAGGAAGAAAAAAAATGAAGAAGGAAAAGGAGGAGGGGAGGAGGAGAAGAAGGAGGAGGAGGAGGAGAAAGAGTGTAGCATATCTTAAGAGCTTTCCCACACCTCACAATTTTTCACTATATCAATTGAACTGATACTTGTATATCTGCACTGACACACATTGGCTTGCACGCCCTACACATTGGCTTGCACGCCCTTGGCTGTTCCGACTTTCTCCTTCCCACCCTCCCTCCTTTCCCCCTTCCCCCGTCCCACTCCTCCATCCGTCTCCTCTTTTCTCGTGTGCACACACACACACACACACACACACACACACACACACACACACACACACACACACACACACATACACACCATTCGCATAAATCTTACCCTTCCCTCACACACACACACACACACACACACACACACACACACACACACACACACACACACCATTCGCATAAATCTTACCCCTCCCTCACACACACACACACACACACACACACACACACACACACACACACACACACACACACACACACACTATTCACGCGTGCACACAAAGGCGTCTATAATTATGACTGATAAAAACGGAATTGGAAAACAAAAAGGCAGAAGCGCAGAATGGACAGCGTTAGGGGTTTTTCCCCCTTTTTTCATGAAAGACTGTATGAGAAAATGTTTAACAACATTTTAAATGATTGCTACGGAAACAGGCAAAGAAATATGTGTTCAAACAAAAGAACTGAATGTTTTCCTATCGCGTCTCTCTCTAAAGAAATGGGGAGACGAAAAAAAAATCCTGTCATCTGCAGAACAGAGAAATCTTATAAACTGTGCGAAAGGTTCAGAGAGATACTGAAGTGCAGTTCCAAAACTACTGTGTAGGTACAGACAGGAAGGGTTTTTTTTGTTGTTGTTTGTTTGTTTTTTCTGTCCCAACCTCTGCGCCACCTCAGAGGCAGTGCACCCACGCCGCTCATTCCGACACCCCGTCCACAGCCACAGCCCGGTCGGCCCCGCCGCAGCCCCGGCACCGGCAATCCACAGGGAGCAGTCAATGTCAAGTCGTCAAGAGGCAACCCACCGGAGGAGACACTGCACTGCTGCCGAGTCACTTCGGTGGTGTTCAGTGGCGCCTGTTCTGATCTAACATACGCAGGACACCACCTACTAAGCCCCCTACTGACGACAATAATTGCTTAGTCGCGGAGCCGGCGTGAGTGAGCTCTCCCTCCGGAGGGCGCCACCACGTCCGTCCAACGACAGCCCCCATGGACTCGCCGATACTGGTGACCCCGACGAAACCAAACCAAGACCACAGACGTGGAGAGGACATCGAAATTGAGGTCACCATGTGAGCAGGGCATGAAGGGCCACAGAATTTGAGACATTTTCTTTTTTTATGCTTAGTCTGCGACTAAGCAATTATTGTCGTCAGTAGGGGGCTTAGTAGGTGGTGTCCTGCGTATGTTAGATCAGAACAGGCGCCACTGAACACCACCGAAGTGACTCGGCAGCAGTGCAGTGTCTCCTCCGGTGGGTTGCCTCTTGACGACTTGACATTGACTGCTCCCTGTGGATTGCCGGTGCCGGAGCTGCGACGGGGCCGACCGGGCTGTGGCTATGGACGGGGTGTCAGAATGAGCGGCGTGGGTGCACTGCCTCTGAGGTGGCGCAGAGGTTGGGACAGCAAAAAAAAAAAAAAAAGTTCCAAGGAGAAACAGAATGGTGCAGCAGAACGTTATCTGAATACATTTTTCGTAGTGGAAAGAGTGTGTGTTTATTAAGATATATCAGAGGAGCCTTTTAGAGTACAAACAACACAGTGCTAAGAACAGATCCCTGTAGTATGCCACCGTCGTGCGGAAAAGTGGCCCAGTAAATAACCTACAAAGCGGACCGATTTCCGATCTATGATTCACGTCTTACATAGGGCGGTCTTTTTTTTTTCTTTCTTGTTCTGTTTGTGTAATTTTCTCTCCCGGGAGGAGGAGGGGGTAGATGGGGGAGGGGGAATTCACCCTTTCCATGGTACCTTAAGTCTCAGGTGGCCGGTGCGCTGGTCTTTCGAAACGAGACCATGAATCGAGGTCCCACGTGCAGCATACTCTTACGGTTAAAGTTCGCAAAGCCTGTCAGTCAGCCTTGGGGCAGTGAACTGTCAGAGGTTCAGCATGGCATGATGGAAGACGGAGCCCATCTCCTCCTTCCACCGCCTTTAACCTTCCCTGAACTGAATCAGGTATCCACTTACTGCTGAATAGACTGACATGGGATTCAAGCTCCCCCCCCCCCCCCCCCCCCCCCCAAAAAAAAAAAAAAAAAAAAGCAAACAAACAAACAAAAACAAAAAGAAAAATCGGATCCCATCTGTGGTTTGAACTCGTGACTATCAGCTTTGCAGGCAAACGCTCTAACCACTTGGCAACGCCGCTATTAACACACGTTAAACAGGTCCCACGGACCAACAAGCGAGTGGTTCCTGACCCAAATACCGTAGGAAACTCTACTCTGATGGACTGAAAAACAAAACACGCCGGCCAAGGAAAACTATCTGGGTGGCATTGTGCTGTAGTGACAGGGGTAAGGTGAAGGGTGGGGATGGGGGTGGTGGTGGAGGGGAACAGCCTGAATTTTACAGAGCGAAATTTGTAATAAAGATTGACATTGAGACACTGAGTGGGAAAAGGGGGCGAGAATTCTGTCTGTGAGGCCCAGATTATGGAAAAGGGGGAGGGAGGGAAAGATACATGCAACAATGATGTATAATATTCTTCCTGCAAAAGAACCGAGGTATTTTGTTTCTTGGGTTTTTTTGGTTTTTTGGTTGTTTTTTTTTTACTTTCTTATTTTCCGTGCTCTCTCAGTGGCATATAATCTCCCCCCCCCCCCTCCCCACTCCCTCTCGCCGCTCATACAGATCACTATACACAGCCACATCCAGCTTGGCCTGGTTGCAGCCCAGACACCAGCAATCCACACAGTGTTATCTATTAGAGGTCACCATGAGGCAACCCACAAGAGAACACCCTGCACTGCTGCTGAGTCACTTTAGTGCTTTCAGTGGTGCCTGCTTTGATCCAGGGTAGGCAGGACACCATCTAACCATCTATAAAGCTGAGTCACTTTACACCATCTAACCATCTGTAAAGCTGAGTCACTTGACACCATCTAACCATCTGTAAAGCTGAGTCACTTGACACCATCTAACCATCTATAAAGCTGAGTCACTTGACACTATCTAACCATCTATAAAGCTGAGTCACTTGACACCACCTAACCATCTATAAAGCTGAGTCACTTTAGTGCCACCATCTAACCATCTATAAAGCTGAGTCACTTTAGTGCCACCATCTAACCATCTATAAAGCTGAGTCGCTTTAGTGCCACCATCTAACCATCTATAAAGCTGAGTCACTTTAGTGCCACCACTTCACCATCTATAAAGCTGAGTCACTTTAGCGCCACCATCTAACCATCTATAAAGCTGAGTCACTTTAGTGCCACCATCTAACCATCTATAAAGCTGAGTCACTTTAGTGCCACCATCTAACCATCTATAAAGCTGAGTCACTTTAGTGCCACCATCTAACCATCTATAAAGCTGAGTCACTTTAGTGCCACCATCTAACCATCTATAAAGCTGAGTCACTTTAGTGCACCATTCTAACCATCTATAAAGCTGAGTCACTTTAGTGCCACCATCTAACCATCTATAAAGCTGAGTCACTTTAGTGCCACCATCTAACCATCTATAAAGCTGAGTCACTTTAGTGCCACCATCTAACCATCTATAAAGCTGAGTCACTTTAGTGCCACCATCTAACCATCTATAAAGCTGAGTCACTTTAGTGCCACCATCTAACCATCTATAAAGCTGAGTCACTTTAGTGCCCCATCTAACCATCTATAAAGCTGAGTCACTTAGTGCCACCATCTAACCATCTATAAAGCTGAGTCACTTTAGTGCCACCATCTAACCATCTATAAAGCTGAGTCACTTTAGTGCCACCATCTAACCATCTATAAAGCTGAGTCACTTTAGTGCCACCATCTAACCATCTATAAAGCTGAGTCACTTTAGTGCCACCATCTAACCATCTATAAAGCTGAGTCACTTTAGTGCCACCATCTAACCATCTATAAAGCTGAGTCACTTTAGTGCCACCATCTAACCATCTATAAAGCTGAGTCACTTTAGTGCCACCATCTAACCATCTATAAAGCTGAGTCACTTTAGTGCCACCATCTAACCATCTATAAAGCTGACGTTCAACTTTAGATGTGCCACCATCTAACCATCTATAAAGCTGAGTCACTTTAGTGCCACCATCTAACCATCTATAAAGCTGAGTCACTTTAGTGCCACCATCTAACCATCTATAAAGCTGAGTCACTTTAGTGCCACCATCTAACCATCTATAAAGCTGAGTCACTTTAGTGCCACCATCTAACCATCTATAAAGCTGAGTCACTTTAGTGCCACCATCTAACCATCTATAAAGCTGAGTCACTTTAGTGCCACCATCTAACCATCTATAAAGCTGAGTCACTTTAGTGCCACCATCTAACCATCTATAAAGCTGAGTCACTTTAGTGCCACCATCTAACCATCTATAAAGCTGAGTCACTTTAGTGCCACCACTTCACCATCTATAAAGCTGAGTCACTTTAGTGCCACCATCTAACCATCTATAAAGCTGAGTCACTTTAGTGCCACCATCTAACCATCTATAAAGCTGAGTCACTTTAGTGCCACCATCTAACCATCTATAAAGCTGAGTCACTTTAGTGCCACCATCTAACCATCTATAAAGCTGAGTCACTTTAGGCCACCATCTAACCATCTAAAGGATCCACCCATCACTCTATAAAGCTGAGTCACTTTAGCGCCACCATCTAACCATCTATAAAGCTGAGTCACTTTAGTGCCACCACTCTAACCATCTATAAAGCTGAGTCACTTTAGTGCCACCATTACATCTTAACTGATCCTTTAGGCACACTATTTAAAAGCTGAGTCACTTTAGTGCCACCATCTAACCATCTATAAAGCTGAGTCACTTTAGTGCCACCATCTAACCATCTATAAAGCTGAGATTAGCCCACCTTTAGTCTTGGCCACCATCTAACCATCTATAAAGCTGAGTCACTTTAGTGCCACCATCTTAACCATCTATAAAGCTGAGTCACTTTAGTGCCACCATCTAACCATCTATAAAGCTGAGTCACTTTAGTGCCACCATCTAACCATCTATAAAGCTGAGTCACTTTAGTGCCACCATCTAACCATCTATAAAGCTGAGTCACTTTAGTGCCACCATCTAACCATCTATAAAGCTGAGTCACTTTAGTGCCACCATCTAACCATCTATAAAGCTGAGTCACTTTAGTGCCACCATCTAACCATCTATAAAGCTGAGTCACTTTAGTGCACATACTTAAAGCATCCTTAGTCACCATCTCCATTATAAGCTGAGTCACTTTAGTGCCACCATCTAACCATCTATAAAGCTGAGTCACTTTAGTGCCACCATCTAACCATCTATAAAGCTGAGTCACTTTAGCGCCACCATCTAACCATCTATAAAGCTGAGTCACTTTAGCGCCACCATCTAACCATCTATAAAGCTGAGTCACTTTAGTGCCACCATCTAACCATCTATAAAGCTGAGTCACTTTAGCGCCACCATCTAACCATCTATAAAGCTGAGTCACTTTAGTGCCACCATCTAACCATCTATAAAGCTGAGTCACTTTAGTGCCACCATCTAACCATCTATAAAGCTGAGTCACTTTAGTGCCACCATCTAACCATCTATAAAGCTGAGTCACTTTAGTGCCACCATCTAACCATCTATAAAGCTGAGTCACTTTAGTGCCACCATCTAACCATCTATAAAGCTGAGTCACTTTAGTTCCACCACTTCACCATCTATAAAGCTGAGTCACTTTAGTGTCACCATCTAACCATCTATAAAGCTGAGTCACTTTAGTGCCACCATCTAACCATCTATAAAGCTGAGTCACTTTAGCGCCACCATCTAACGATCTATAAAGCTGAGTCACTTTAGTGCCACCATCTAACGATCTATAAAGCTGAGTCACTTTAGTGCCACCATCTAACCATCTATAAAGCTGAGTCACTTTAGTGCCACCATCTAACCATCTATAAAGCTGAGTCACTTTAGTGCCACCATCTAACCATCTATAAAGCTGAGTCACTTTAGTGCCACCATCTAACCATCTATAAAGCTGAGTCACTTTAGTGACACCATCTAACCATCTATAAAGCTGAGTCACTTTAGTGCACCATCTAACCATCTATAAAGCTGAGTCACTTTAGTGCCACCACTTAACCATCTATAAAGCTGAGTCACTTTAGCGCCACCATCTAACCATCTATAAAGCTGAGTCACTTTAGTGCCACCATCTAACCATCTATAAAGCTGAGTCACTTTAGTGCCACCATCTAACCATCTATAAAGCTGAGTCACTTTAGTGCCACCATCTAACCATCTATAAAGCTGAGTCACTTTAGTTCACCACACTCTTCATCCATCTACTAAAAGCTGAGTCACTTTAGTGACACCATCTAACCATCTATAAAGCTGAGTCACTTTAGTGCCACCATCTAACCATCTATAAAGCTGAGTCACTTTAGTGCCACCATCTAACCATCTATAAAGCTGAGTCACTTTAGTGCCACCATCTAACCATCTATAAAGCTGAGTCACTTTAGTGCCACCATCTAACCATCTATAAAGCTGAGTCACTTTAGTGCCACCATCTAACCATCTATAAAGCTGAGTCACTTTAGTGCCACTATCTAACGATCTATAAAGCTGAGTCACTTTAGTGCCACCACTTCACCATCTATAAAGCTGAGTCACTTTAGTGCCACCATCTAACCATCTATAAAGCTGAGTCACTTTAGTGCCACCACTTCACCATCTATAAAGCTGAGTCACTTTAGTGCCACCACTTCACCATCTATAAAGCTGAGTCACTTTAGTGCCACCACTTCACCATCTATAAAGCTGAGTCACTTTAGTGCCACCATCTAACCATCTATAAAGCTGAGTCACTTTAGTGCCACCATCTAACCATCTATAAAGCTGAGTCACTTTAGTGCCACCATCTAACCATCTATAAAGCTGAGTCACTTTAGTGCCACCATCTAACCATCTATAAAGCTGAGTCACTTTAGTGCCACCATCTAACCATCTATAAAGCTGAGTCACTTTAGTGCCACCACTTCACCATCTATAAAGCCCCACATTCAACACAATAAGTGTTTAATTATGGAGCCATCACCTTCTTCTTCTCCGTTAAATCTGTCGACAGTCATTGGGTCGCCAAACTAGAGAACAGGCCCGAGATATACAGACACCTGTTGTGATAAAACAAATAGAGGAACACTCTTAAGAGACCTTCCTCTAGATGGGTGAAACTCGATGGAGTGGTTCCAGTCTTTCCATTTCAGCCCATAGCACACTCAAGAGTCTCGGACAGGAATCTGCCATGACAGAAAAATCCACCTCACCATGTGCCTCTCTTGGGGCCCGAACCCACCACCACATCCCCACCTGAGACATTAACCACTGAACCTCAGTTCTTGTGGAGCGGGTGTGGAGGGGCGGATAGACAGTGAGGGGGTCACAAGGAA
>CM065723.1:44362076-44379576 GCA_033310375.1 Conus canariensis | reverse complement strand
TGTACCTTGATAGGCTATGTCTGTGCGAAGTACCGGATACCTTAAGAAGCAAACGAAGGGGACAACTGGCGAATTCTTTGAGAAATTTACTCCTTAGGTCTTGATAGAGGGAGCATTGAAATAAAAAATGTTGCTCATTCTCTACCTGTATCACGGCAAAATGGGCACGCTTTGTCCTTTTCTGTTTTACTATAGCGATGCAAGTTGTTATTCAGTGGAAGCAAATTAAACCTGGTTCGTGTAATGGCAACGCGGAAACAGTACGTATTCGTATCCAAAAGATATCTTTCCTTTTCAAAAACAGACTTAAAATTACTATAACATTCGTATCTCTCACGGTCTCGTATGGTGCCAGTCCATTCTTGAATGAACATATCAATAAGCCTTTGTTTAAACACATTTAGGAACATTTTAACATCTCCAACACCTTGTTGTAACCAAACAAAATTAAAACCTGTTGAACACAAGATTTCTCTTACCTTTGAGACCCAGCACTGTTTTCCAGATCTGTCTAATTCCAACAGCATCAAATATGCTTTCGAGGTAACCTTTCAGCTTTCATCGTAAAAGTCTAAACCAGTATCGTAAACAAGTGACGTAGGAATTAATGTATAAAGGATATCGACCCAAATCTCCGTAAACCATTTTGTTTGGCGTAATTCCTGGAACACCCAAAAATCTTTTGCATGCCAGCATGTGTACTTTTTCTAAATGTTCTAATCTGTGTAATCCCCATATTTCGGCAGCATACATCAAGATTGGTTGAATCTTGGTGTCAAAAACCTTGAAAAAAGTACGTTCCGTCATTTCCCTGTACTTTGTAAAGATTCTGCTGAGTTGAACTACTGCCTTTTTAGCCTTTGTTGTTAAATGAAGGGTACCCTGTTTTGCACTGATCATGGTGGTAAAATTAAACCCTAGATAGCAATAATTATTCACAACTTCCAGTCTGTTACCGTCGTAAAACCATTTCTCATGCTTCCCTAAATATCCTCCTTTTCTAAATACTATAACTTTGGTTTTTTTGATATTTACAGATAGTTTCATGTCATTACAACAGGTCTTTAATACATTCAACTGATTTTGTAGGCCACATGGTGTAGTAGATAGCAATGAGACATCATCAGCAAACAGTAATATAAATAATTCAATGATATCCGGAAGTACCTAACTCCATGTTTACCTTTTTCATTTATTTGATCTGCTAACTGGTTTATGAAAATTGAAAATAAAGTAGGACTTAGAACACATCCTTGTCTAACTCCAACAGGAGTTTCAAACATTTCGGAGAGTTCTTGATTTGCTTGAATACAGGATAGCAAAGAATAATACATAGCTCTAAGTGAGGCCAGAAATTTACCTTTCACGCCCTGTTGTTTAATATGTTGCAAAAGTTTATCATGTCGAACAGAATCAAAAGCCTTTTTAAAGTCTACAAAAGCGACGTATAGTTTCTTACCTTTTTTACTCAAACAGTTCTGAACAGAGGCATATAAAGTAAATATCTGATCCACTGTCGAATAATTTTTCCGGAATCCTGCTTGACATTCTGAAATTACATTGTTGCTTTCTAACCAGGTATACAGTCGTGCATTTAGTATAGTAGTATAGCATTTAGATATAATACTCAGAAGAGAGATTCCTCTGTAATTATCGACATTTTCAGGGTCACCTTTTTATAGACTGGGATTATAAGAGCTTTAGACCATTCCCTGGGATAAACACCTTTGTCAAAAATTGTATTGAATAGTTTTGTCAGAAATAGCTGAACACTCTTACCACCTAGCTTCAGCATTTCAGCAGAAATTTCATCAATTCCACTAGCTTTGCCTGTTTTTAGTTTATCTATAGCTTTTCTAACTTCTTCTTCCGAAAACGCAATATTTAAATCATGTTCTGATTCATCTAACACATCCGTTTCAATATGGTGGTCCCTTTCGCCTTCTTCATTGCTGTTTTGAAAAACGGTCTTGAAATGATTAAACCATTCATCAATACTAATGTCATTAATAATTCTTTGTCTTTTTGCGCATCCCATGTTTCTAAGATGCCTCCAAAATTCCGACGAATTATGAATCTCCTTGGTTAATATTTCTAATTTGTTTTTTCTAAAAACTTGTTTTTTCATCCTTAATAAGTGTTTATACTTCTTCCTTGCATCGACATATATAACTCTGGCTTCTTCAACCTTAGTTTTCATTTCTTCTTTCTGAATTGAGGATTCTTTGTGTAATGCTCTGAAATAGTTTAATTTTCTCCTAGTTTCTTTTTTGACTTTGCGACATTCATCGTCGAACCATTCTGACCTTTTCTTCCTGTATGTACCGCTGCGTTTCAGCATGCATTTGCTTAATTCTTTTAAGCATTGTACAAATGTTTCCAAGGAGCCATCTACATCGTTGTCTAAATTATTTGCTGCTTTACGTAATTTGTTTTGTATATCTCCACTCTCCCATGATTTGACAAATTCATCTTCATAATCCTTATTCCAAACAAATCTTTCCCTCTCTGTTGTTTGAGCTGGTTGCGTATCAGGAAAGCAATCATTATCTTTTTTACTTATTTCTATTTTCAGACTAACTGGCAGATGATCCGATTCAATTATATTCTCAACATCAAAAGATATGAAATGACTAGATGAAAATAAATCAATGGATGCAAGAAAATAGTCAACTGTACTTTCCCCAGAAGCTCCTATATATGTACAGTTATCATCAAAATTTGAGAGAGAGAGAGAGAGAGAGAGAGAGAGAAAGAGAAACTCCGTTTATCCCTCCCCCTCCCCTTCCCCCTCACTCATTTGCATCCAACACTTTTACACACACACACACACACACACACACACACACACACACACACACACACACATATATATATATATACACACTACACACACACACACACACACACACCACTCTCTCTCTCTCTCTCTCTCTCTCTCTCTCTCTCTCTCTCTCTTAGTAGCATTAGTTTCAGTATTACTGCTTTAGTGATCACTGCTTCGTTCATCTTGTTGTTATTGCCTTGTTGATATTTAACCCTGTGTTTATTTCAAGTCTGTAGAATAGCGAGGACATAGAACACCGCCCAAAATCTCTGTCTTGGAGTATTTTGAGATCAGAACCTTGACCCTTTCTCTCCCTCCCCCCATCTCTCTCTCTCTCTCTCTCTCTCTCTCTCTCTCTCTCTCTCTCTCTCTCTCTCTCTCTCTTTGCTGCATGTTCTTTACTGCTTTCCAGGTTGTGGTATGATTTATGAGACTGCAGCAGGACGAATGATTTCAAGATATATGACCAACGACTTATCTGTGTCATTTTCTTTGTATGGTACACCAGTGCAGTATGCTGTAGAGAGAAAGAGTATTACATTATTGAAACTTCCCATAGTCTATCCGCCGTTGAGAGACAGACAGACAGACAGACAGAGACATAGAGACAGAGTGAAAGAGACAGACAGACAGAGTATTGCACTGTTCAAAAGTCAAGCCTATCCTCCGTTGGGACAGTGAACTACCTAGAGTTCATCCTGTCTAGCGCACGGCATTTTGGAAGGCGGTGCCCATCCCTCTCTCCTTAGGCCGTCTTAAACCTTCCCTGAACTGAATCAGCTAAACCGTTACTGCTGGGTAAACAGACAGATTTTTTAATGCTGAAAAGACATCAAATCTCACGTGTGATTGGAACTTGCGACCGTCAACGACTACCGGCCCCTTTGAATTGCACTGGACCGTATTCATAATGTTATACCGTGCTTGACTCAAGTAAGTTGTACTGCATTGTACTCTAGTATGTTGTCCAGAACTGTACTTTACTCAAGTATGTCGCACTATATTGTATTCTACTCGGTTGTACCGTACTGTGTTCTATTCATGTACATTGCGCTGTACTTGTACTACAATGCCTTGGTCTGTACGGTTCTGTTCTGTACAGTACAGACCGTCCTGTACTCAAATGCGTTGTATTGTATTGTACTTTTTAAGCATTTTGGTTCAACGTTGCTATATGATACATTGATTTTTACTGTAGGACACAGTGCTGTCCTGATTTGCTTGATCTTGTGGTCATCTTTGCCCGCGACGGACAAGCAACAACAACTGTAGTGTACTGTTTTGTACTGCGCTGTGTTGGTGGTGTGTGTGTGTGTGTGTGTGTGTGTGTGTGTGTGTGTGTGTGTGTGTGTGTGTTGTGTCTGTGTCTGTGTGTGTTTGTGTGTGTGCATGTGTGTGTGTTTTGCGTGCATGCATGCGTGCGTGCGTGCGTGCATGCGTGTGTGTGTGTGTGTGTGTGTGTGTGTGGTGGCGTGTGCGTGCGTGCGTGCGTGCTTGTGTGCGTGCGTGCGTGCGTGCGTGTGTGCGTGCGTGCGTGCGTGCGTGTATGCGTGCGTGTGTGTGTGTGTGTGTGTGTGTGTGTTATCTCTTGTGATTTAAGACCTCGCATCGTAAAACAATATCAGTCCCGCGGGAAGGGAGGTGTTGGGCAGGGACATGGGGATTTGAAGAGACAGAAAGGAGGGGAGGGGAGGGGGGAGGGGGGGGGGCTGAGTAGTAGCGACACACATAACAAGTGCTCGGTAACATGGGCTACGCCAGGGCTTTGTTCTTAGATATCAAGGGTATTGCTTAACCCTCCACCCACTACTACCTTCCTCTGTGTGTGTGTGTGTGTGTGTGGTGTGTGTGTGTGTGTGTGTGTGTGTGTGTGTGTGTGTGTGTAACCTCTGAGAGTGAACACGCGCGCGTGTGTGTGTGTGTGTGTGGCGTGGGGGCGCGCGCGCGCGCGCGCGCACGCGCCTTGTTTGCAGTATGCGGTCATACTTAACTAATGTTAGAAATGTGTTGTATGTTTGTATGGAGACATATGTATATGTAAGTATATATATATATATATATATTTTATATGTGTGTTGTGTGTGTGTGTGATGTGTGTGTGTGTGTGTGTGTGTGTGTGTGTGTGTGTGTGTGTGTGTTGTGTGGTGCATATTTACATAGACAGACAGATAGACAGGCAGGCAGGTAGAAAAGCAAGCAGGCAGGCAGGCAGGCAGGCAGGCAGACAGATGGATATACTGAGACAGAGGGACATATAGAAAGATGAGATAGATATACAGAGACAGAAGGTAAGATTCAAGGCTCGAATGCCTTGTTTGGTTAATATGTGTGTGTTTGCGAAAACAGCAAGCACGATTATGTTCTCTCTCTCTCTCTCTCTCTCTCTCTCTCTCTCTCTCTCTCTCTCTCTCTCTCTCTCTCTCTCTCTCAGCCAAACATTGATACAGATCCACACGCTAGCATGGACCAGATCCAGCTTCCCCTTTCATATTTTTCACAAGTCACCCCAGCTTCTTCAAGAGAATGCACAACCGAAAGGTATTCAGACGGTTGTAACGGGAAAGAATGAGGGACAAAATGGGGGAAGTGAGTTGTAGGGATTAGCCACGGCAAAGTCCGAAAGGATCAAGAACCGATCTTTTCACGTCTTCTATAAGACATGAGAGGAAGAATCAACAACTAACTCTTTGCCTGTTTTCAAAGTGGAAAGGTATCCACTCTGAACCCTTTAAACGTCTTTCAAACACCCTCAAGAGTCCCCCTGCAAGTGGCGTATGTATACAGTAAGCCAGAAAGTGTTTGCGAACGAGACTCGCCGACCAAGTCAACACTTTCAGGCTGGTGGGGGAGTCGACACTATCGATCACCCATCGGAGAAAAAGGCGGGCAAAGAGATGATGGGGAGAGGACAGTGGGGATAGGGGTATTACCCAAGGAGTTATCTGTCCATTTTTCGCCCGTAAAATTGAATGAATGGAGACTGCGAGAGCACACAAAGCTTTTTTTCACATCACACTGACCTCAAATTGTCAGTTTTAAGTGTTAAGGTGTATAAGATAATAACCATATCAACGAGCAAGACAATTTCTAGGATATCATTAGCCTCAGAACAAGAGGTATTCGTCGGATTTCCTCATGAAGGTGCAAAGGCTTCCTGTATAATCGGTGCAAAGGCTTCCTGTATAATCGGTGCAAAGGCTTCCTGTATAATTGGTGCAAAGGCTTCCTGTATAATCGGTTCCTGTATAATCGGTGCAAAGGCTTCCTGTATAATCGGTGCAAAGGCTTCCTGTATAATCGGTGCAAAGGCTTCCTGTATAATCGGTTCCTGTATAATCGGTGCAAAGGCTTCCTGTATAATCGGTGCAAAGGCTTCCTGTATAATCGGTGCAAAGGCTTCCTGTATAATCGAATGGTGTGGGTGCAGTCAGAACGAAGTTTTTCTTATTTAGTTAACACATCTCTGCCTGCAACTGACAATTTGTCGTTACACAAGCAGGCTGAAATAAATATAAGAATAAAATGCCTTTATTTTGTGAAGCATGTTGTTTCGTTGGCATACGTACATTGACAGTTTTGATTCATGTCGACATTAAAATATGCTATGTTTCATATGTAATATTCAGTTTTAAAAATAGATACAATAGGAGCTGTAGTGATAAACACTTATTATTAATGATTATTATAATTTTTCATCATTATTATTATCATTATTAGCATTATTATGTTGTTATCATGGTTATCATTATTATTCGTAGTATTAGTATTTCTCCATACCGGTGAAAAGTAATCTGATTATTTGATACAGGCCTACATTGGTAGATTTCAATTTGATTCTCGCATCCAAAAATGTTTCAGACAAAATAACATGCTCCCCCCCCCCCCCCTCCCACCCACCCCAGCGAAAAAATGGAAGAGAGATAAGGGGGAATGGACGGGAAGGAGGGGGTGGTGACTGGAAGGGAGTAGGTAGCCACAGAGAGACACAGGTAGACAAGACAATTTTTTTTTATTAATCAAGATAGTAGCAAAGCACTGCTATGCTCCCCCGCCCCCTTTCGCCCCTCCCTCTCACCATTTTCTTTACACGCAGTTCTCTCTCGCCGAGTAGGATATGCAGTGTGAAATAACAACGTATACGGGCATACAAGGATAAGACACGACTGCGGTTAAAAAAAAATAAATAAATAAAAATAAAAAAATAAAAAATTTTTAATAGAAAAAAATGTGTACGGATGAAGAGACAGATAGACAAAATGTGAGATCGACAGACAGACAGACAGACGGACGGACTGGAGGACGGATGGACAGACACAGGGGTGATGAAAGCTCTATCCTGGTAGCCAGACTGACAAGAAAACCAGCTGGGCTAGCAACCTTTTCATGAGTTAGCCCAGATGGCAGTAAGTTTTCCACTTCTCCACGACACTATACCATTGCAGCCGCACCTTCCCATCCATTGCCACATAGACAGAACTCTGCTTCCACTCGGATTCTCGGCCGCACCTCAGACACGGGGGCGCAGGCTACTTTTAGTGATGTGATAGATGTATGTATGGTGGACTCAGGATTTAAAAAAAAAAAAAAAATCGTCACTGACTGGATCTGTCGACCATTTCTCACGGCTTTTTTTTTCAGCCTAGTGAAGAGATATGGCTAGCACACATTAAAATGTAACATGTTTTGTCCGAAATCAAGTAACTTCTATTCATCAAACGACATCTATTCGTCTTCTTGGTCATATTTTTTTCAACGATTTTTTTGACAGTGTATCTTGCTCTTGCATAACAAATTTTCTACTCGACCATTCTGCAATAACAATGAAATTTCCAGGGTTTCTGTGTGTGTTTGGGTGCTCCACAACACTGCAGAGCATAGATTGAAAATGGCTTTACGGGCTTAGATTTGACTTCTTTTTTGTGTGAGGTAACCCGGTCTGCTACTTTAAGAAAAAGCCACCCCTGAGATAGACGGAACCAGCTTCAGATTCCGATTGTAATCCATACACAGCCTCGTCCCCTACATAAAACGACAACGTGAGCTTCTTACAACAATAGAAACAAGTATGCAAACTACAACAAAGAGACAGTGGAGTTACAGACAGAATCAGACTCCCAGTTTAGATCTATCTTGAATACGCGTGTTAAAAAAAATTCACAATCATACTTGCGTCATAATGAAAAAACGTCACAATCAAACATACGTCATAATGTATTTCGTCACTGAGATAAGAAATTGGCGAAGTACTTTCAGAGATATTCCATAAAGAAGAAAAACCGTTTTGGGCCGTTATAGCCGTTAGTAACGGCTGTTCTGGTAAAATAAAACATCGGCATCATCCGTGACCTATAATGAACATACCTACAAATTTTCAGAAAGACCGACCGGCCCAGAAGTTTTGTCTGGAGCGAGTGGAACACATTTTGACCACGGACAGACACACAGACAGACAGATAGACAGACAGACAGACAGCATTTCTTTGTTCCCATCGTAAAGTACTCCCTGTTCTATAAGAACTGGGAGTACAAAAAGGGGGGAAGGAGATGCGATCGGAGTGAGGACGAGACTGACTTGACAAAGATGAGGCAGGCGTTGTTGGCGAAGTTGTCGTCCTGGGTGAACCAGGCCCAGCTCTCCCGTACCCTCTGCTTGTCCTGGTCCGACAGCCCCGGGGCCACGCCGTCCGACTTACTGCCCTTGCATCCCATGGCGTCCACAGCTGGGGAACACGCATGCATGCACGCACACATACACACATGCCCGGTGCGCGCACACACACACACACGCATGCACGCACGCACGCACGCGCGCACACACACACGCATGCAAGAACGCACGCACGCGCGCACGCACACCACACACACACACACACACACACACACACACACAACACACACGAATGCCTTGTTTGATTCATATATATTCATATGGTAAAGTAACAAAGCGATTTAAAAACATGCTTTTGACGAGGAAGAATCGATACTTCGGCTTTCGAAAGACGCGCGCGTGTGTGTGTGTGTGTGCGCGCGAGCGCGTGCGCGTGAGTGCGTGCGTGCATGCGTATGTGTGTGTTCGCGTGCGTGCATGCAAGTCTGTGTGTGTATGTATGTCTGTGTGTGTCTGTGTATGTATGTCTCTGTGTGTATGTGTTCACAGATGATACGAACAGAGGGAGAAAAAAGCAGGACGAAACTTTCCAATGAAAAATCCTCTCTGGTGTTGTGTGTGTGTGTGTGTGTGTGTGTGTGTGTGTGTGTGTGTGTGTTTATAGGGTGAGTGTGTGGTGTGTGTGTGTGGGGGGGGGGGGGGATGGACAATAGTGAGCAGGGAAGGGAGGGATGTGGAGGAATGGAAGCAGCACTTGTTCATCGGAAGAGCACCGAGTTCTCAATCAGAATTTCTTTTTTTTATAAAGCCGTATTTGCTACCAGTCTTAAGATGTTGTCGTTCTGGTGGCAACAAGGTATCATTGATTGCCCTCTCCCCCCCCCCCCCCCCCCTCTTTCCCCATCCCTCATCGTCTGGGGATGGGAAGCCTTGCCTGCCCTATCATCTTTTGTGGTCGTGTAGACGTCAATCCTGATTGCAGTGAACTAATGAAGATGGAAGGTAGAGGAAGACCTCCCGAGAAAAGCCCATTCTCTGATTTAAGACTCCATGCCATCCTTCAGAGGCCTAGGGTATGAGGGGAGCAGGGGGGGGGGGGGGGGTTAGGGGGTCGAGGAGGGAGAGTAGGGGAGGGGCGGACCCAGGTGTGGATGTGTATGGGGGAGTCAGAGTGAGCTGGGTGGAAATTTTGTGCTGTATTGTATTGTATATATTGTATTGTATTGTATCGTTTATTATGTCTTTGTACTGCGTTGTGTGACATGATTTCGTATAGTTTTGTATTGTATTGTCATGGGTTGCATTGTTTGGCATGCCATTGCATTGTTTTGTCTGGCGTGATATCGTATAGTTTTGTAGTGTATTCGTCTTGTCTTGTTTAGTATGCCTTTGTAGTGTATTCGGTGACAGGATACCATATAGTATTGTATTGTATCGTATCGTATTGTATCGCATTGTATTGCATCTAGCGTATCGAATTTGTCGTGTATTGTATTGTTTCCGTAGTGTATTGCACTATATTATGTTGTATTGCATTCTATTGCTTCATCATCACAACAGATGTCTTCTTTGAGCTGCTAACCGAGGGTACAGTGCGCCGTCTTAATGCAGTGCCACGGAAATCTTTTAACCCCTGCTTACATTTTTGCCAAGGTATCAAACTGAGTTTACACAAAAAATATTGCCAGGAATAAGCTCCAGAATATTGCCAGGAATGAGCTCCAGAATATTGCCAGGAATAAGCTCCAGAACATTGCCAGGAATGAGCTCCAGAATATTGCCAGGAATAAGCTCCAGAATATTGCCAGGAATAAGCTCCAGAAAATTGCCAGGAATAAGCTCCTTCGATGCCGTGGGGGTTTTACGTGCGCTAAGGGCATCTGCACACGCATTCTTGTATTAGCATCTCGTCCGAAAGGGCGGTAGCACTATAGACCATCATTTAAAGTCTTGCGGAAAGGGAAGAGACAAAAAATCGTTCCGGTCAAGACTTGAACTTTGGCGAGTGAGCAGTCCTTACTGCCATCTTTCCACCAAGTGATGACAGAGACGGGGCACAATAGGTGCGACAGTAAAAACCAAAATCACACACACACACAACACACACGCGCGCGCGCGCACACACCACACACACACACACACACACACACACACACACACACACACACACACCACACACACACACACACCAACACACACACACACCACACACACACTTCAGGGTGAATTCCAGAACATGGCGTCAATTTCCACAGTTCTCATAGACAATGGGCCGCAATGCGGTAGATTACTTTGCACTAAGACCATGTCCCGGGGTAACGCTCGGAACCTCTGAATTAGGGCATTTACACATTCTTTGTGGAGTTACGGATACATCTCGGTGAACTACTTGGCATTAATCCCTGGAGTAACTGTGGTGATCAAATTCGATCCATGAAACGTCTCAATGTCACGCCATTGTTCTATCCCGATGAGTCACTTAAGTCATCGAGCTCAATACAGCAGCCTGGACTGACGGGAGTTTAGTGTGCTTCTTTAGCCGATAGGTTCGTGGAAGTTCAGAAGTCTGAGCCAGCTCGTCAAAGAGTAACAAAGATCCGATTTCGTGCGATCGTGCTATGAAATGTCTGGATGAACGTGGTACTCTAGATTGCTCAAGTCTGACAGTGAGCCGAGTTCTTTCGATCTTGCAGCAACAAGTACCACCGCATGTCAAATGGAAGTATGTTTCAAGTTAAGGTCACGCTTTTTGCGGTAGCGTTCACAAGATTTAACAGTTTGTCTCATACATGATGTCTTAGAATGTGTATTTTGACCGTGTGCTCACTTCAGATTATTTAGTTACGGACATCGAGAGAAAATATGTTTGTCATTTTATAAGTTTGTCACAATAATAGAAATGTTTATATCATAACAGGCTTTGATAGCTATTTAAATGTATGGCTAAAATATACATTCAGTTTTCTGGTTATGTTTAAATTCATTCATAAACTTAACAACAGTGAAAAATAACTGACGGATTATAAGTGAATATGTGACGATCATATCTATACAATGCGCAAAAAGATTCAAAATACTTGTCAGATTCATACATCGGCTTCGCTGTTTGAAGTCTTATTTCAGCATGCTCAGTGTCATCTAACTTATGTTTCGACTACGCTGATATCCGGCGTGGAAACGAATGTAGTTTTGGTACACCAAAGTTGACAGTTCACACCATTTTGTTCAAGAAAGATATGTGATTTTACCTTACAATGTCCTTCCATGCTTCTTTTTTCTACATTTCGAATACATCCAGTGTTAAGATCTTTTAAATGGATATGATTCCATTTCCTTTCGCCTTTTGTTCGTTGAAGATCAGACCCGATCGGGCTGAAAAAAAATCATGTCAGTTAAAAAAAACCGACAATTCGTGTTGCCAACCTGTTGTTTGGGAATGCTAGCTAGATACATCAACATCCACCAATCATAACGTAGCATAATTACCTCAGAATACTGGGCAAAAGGGAGTCGCACTGCACTGACATCATTAGAATAGTACGTTCAAAGGGTCAGAGAAAATGGTAATTTTTATTTTCGGAGTCGGTGGCATTCGAACTGGCATCGTCTGATTGTGACCTCCACTGCATCAACCACACACCCACAGTATGTACACAGAAACACGAACATCTTGCAGTCTCAGCGGTATGTCTCCCCTTCTCCCCTGCTTCCCAGCATCATCTCCACAAAATAGATTATGGCTACTCAAACGGGAGAGGGCTGGTGATTGGACAACAACCCCCGGCAACAACAGCACGTCCAACTGCGTACAGACAGAAAGCAGAAAAAGGCCACCCAGAAAACGGGCTACAGGGTGATTCCATTGCCGTCAGGCCCCCTGGTGGCCGTCCCACAACCGTGATTCGTAATGCATCGCACAGCAGAACAGAAAGTGGCTTGGGTTATTCTGACGATCACTAACCACGCTAAGGAATCTTCAATCTGTGGGTCTGCGGTGCCGAATACAAACAATTTGGTAAATGAATGTGTCTCGGTTTTCCCAAGATGTCATTGCATGCTTAGTCTGTCTACGCTTCACCTCGTCTGCTGAGCCACAAGAAGTGCAGCAAAATAAATAAGAATTAGTTAATTAATAAAGGAAGAGAGAAACGAGTCCATGGACAAGAAAGAGATGGACTGTGGTCTGCATTGTGTTTATAATAGTCTAAGCTTTTTTCCTTCACTGGGTCTTTGTTTTTCTTTAACATGTGTTTGCTGTGTTTCGTACAAACGTTAACAGGAAAGTGAGAAATGGGGGAGGAGTGTCGACCTCCTTACTTAAAAGAAGGAAGAAACGTGAACATTCAGAATCTAAAAATGGCACTTAGGAGGTAACAGATCTCTGCCAAAGTCAAAGGATCCCAGATTTACCCTTCCATCCGTATTCGCACCACAAGTCCATGCCAGTTTTTAATGTGTTCCTCTTTGGGCAATATTCCATCTATCCATGAAGTTTCGTTGACGTAAGTTCTGTAGTTTTTTGCTTAGTCTTGCAAAAAAGTCCAGACAGACAGACAGACAGAGACAGACAAACCGACAGACACGGCTGTAAACTGAGAGAGGTGATAAGCAATGAGGCATTGCTAAACATTTACAAATGAGTTTTTTTTTTTTTTTTTTTTAATCACCCAGTTGATAAGCTTTAAAAAAATTTAGCATTGCCTGTTATAACATTTGACAAAGGATTCGCATGTTCATGTTTATCTATCCACCTCCACCCAGTTCCCCGCCCTCCCACTCCCAACATAAATCACCCATTTATTTGTTAACTAAATTTTGCAGAAAGTCGCTCCGATCAGATCCCCCCCCCCCCCCCCCTCACTACCGCCCCCCCCCCACCACACAATCACAGGCACGTCTATTTTTTAACTCCCCAAATACATTGAAAAGCTGTCTTTTTCCATGTCATGGATCTGTATTACGAGCGTATTTGAGGGGAAATTAAGTTTGGGGAAGACACTAATTTTCGTTAATGGCCAAAAGTGCTCTTTTCCGTCGAGTCTTTTTCCGACAATTACAATGAATTTGGTCGAATGTTTATGGAAAAACAATATTCTAAGTGACCTAAAAGGTATGCTAACGAAGAATCCCAGAATTCCTAGTTACCTATTTGTCTCATTGAACTAAATTCGCTTATTTAAAAATATTCATAAAAATCGAGCTAATAGGCTCTTCGATGGAGAAGAAACTCATCCTCAAGCGCTCACAATACAGAAAAATAAAGTTCATAAATGCCAATACTGAAAAACACAAACAATAGTCAAAAGCAAGCACTAAAACAGATGAACAAGCCACAAGCCACATCCCCCCCCCCCCCCCTCTATCCTCCCCCCCTCCCCCCCCCCCCCCCCCCCCCCCCCGCCACCCCACACACATGACATTATATGAACAACGCTCGACAAGAATTTGGGAATAGAAGAAAAGAACCACCCCCATCCCCCCCCCCCCCCCCCCCCCCCCCCCACACCCCCTCCCCGCCTCCAATTTCGTGAACACTGCACGGATACAATATAAAACATGCAGAAGGGAGCACCCACCCACCCACACACACACACACAAAGGGCAAACTCAACACGAAGCAACAAAAACCCACGCGCGTAAACGCACACACACGAACGCACACACGCAAAAGTACACAAGCACTCAGGCACGGAAGCGCGCGTGCACATACAAGAAGCAAAAGGATGGAGAATGCATGGGAAACCACTCGTACGCTATGTAGAAAGACAAAAGGACTTCTGAAAGAGATGCGTTTTGAGACCAGATTTGAACGCAGAGAGAGTCTGTGAAGAGCGGAGCTGGAGGGGAGGGAGTTCCAGACAAGGGGGGCTTGATAACTGAAAGAACGTTGGCCAAAGGATTTCAGTTTCATGCGGGGAAGCTTGAGAAGTTTGTCACTGCTAGAGCGGAGAGTGCGAGAGGGTTGATAAGTGACAAGTGTGTTGGAAAGATAAGCAGGCAATGTTTCATCAAAGTGTCGGAATGCAAGGGTTGCGAGTTTATACTGAATGCGCGCATGAATGGGAAGCCAATGTAGTCTAACTAACAGAGGTGTAGTGTGGTTCTTTTGGACTTTTGGAAAACAAGTCTGGCTGCGTTGTTTTGTATACGTTGAAGTCGGTTTATATCGACAGCGGGAAGACCGGCAAGAATGCTGTTACAGTAATCGAGTTTTGACATGATGACTTTTGACTTTTTGTTCTCAAATTCACTCGCGTGGTTTACGTTATTACAGCATTGTTTAGCCACATAAATACACAGCATTATTTAATGACATAAACGTTTCAAAATACTGCTGTTCGTCAAAACATGTCTCGGGTTCCGCATTGCACTTGCATATGGCACATACTTCATTTTTGTCTGTTTGTTTGCTTGTTTTATTCAAAAGGCTATGATGAGTGATGCATCGTCTGCAACAACGAAAGGGAAGACTACTCTCGGGTATGGGATCAAGACCAGAATTTGACTTACACGCCAGATTTCATTGTCTCCCGTTTCAACATGACATTGGATAGTTTCCGAACAAGACAAGCGGCCCTCGGTTGGCTTTTTTGTTGTTGATTTTGTTTTGTAATCAATTCTGTATATGTAATTGGTTTGTAATGTACATGTGTTAGAAAATGATTTGCTATTAAGAAAATTAATTATTAAAAAAATAAGCGGCCCTCTCTAAGCGGCCCTCTCCAACACAAATGCAGAAGACTGAAACACCACTGATTTTACATGTCTTTTAATGCTTTGGGCGCGTTTTAAATTGCTTTAAAATATCCACCGGATGTTATGTTTTTATAGGTGTCTTTTGTTTATTTGTTTGTTTACCCATCGATTAACAGGATTACGGGGGGTGGGGGTGGGGGTGGGGGGGGGGGGGGGGGGGGGGGGGGGGCACTGTTCGACCGATTTAAGAAAACTCGCTGGGAGGATGGAGTGTGGTCCAAAATCGAAGCCAGCAGAGTTTGTACTGATCCGTGTGCGAATCAGGGTCAAAGAGCGGGGTCCAGGGTCCGACCGGCCAAATCGTTTCTTTTTTAAAAATTCTTTATTTATTTATTAATGAACATGAGCGCTCTGAAGTTACTGTTCACATATGATTACTTCGACTGACGGAAAAATAATTTTTCTTTCACGTCCGAACTGATTTTGGGTACAATATTGAAAAACATTTAACAAAATAACAAAAACAATAATAATCATAATAATAACAACACTAAAACTTCTACTAATGCTGCTACCACAACTACTACTAATAATAATTTTAAAGCAAAAGCCGGCCGTTACCTTTTTTTTTTTTTATCATGCTTCTATTAACACAGAATTCCACCCCACCTCCCACCCCTCTCATGACATTTTGATGTGGAAGGTGATCGAAGTGTGGAGAGCTGTGGTCGATAGTGTCCCCATCTCGTTTCACTGACGCTCTACCAGATCAGATGACTTCCAGTGGTACATTTTCCATTAGTAGCTGCTCTGCCAACAGCACTAGGTCTGCAAGATCCTGACGGTTCTGTTTGCCGAAACTTCTGTTACATGAACTGTTGGCTTTTTCACTGAAGTTAGTTACCTCCAAGAACGGAACTTGCAGACGGATAACAAACTGTTCCAAATCTGAAAGAGTTTTTACCATGTTCCAGAGCCGGTCGTAAAGAAGGAACAGTCTTGCGCTGTTTGCATACAGGCCACTCGTTTTACACCCATTCTTATCTTTTAAAAGGTGAAGCAGCTCCGTGGTGCATTCCGTGTCGTGTACGAAACGTATTCTTTAGAGGTTGGGACTGCAACGTGAGACATAAACACTTTAACAGCAGATACCATGAAATCCTTTTCAAATTCACCTGATTTTGACTTTGAATTTCTGAAAGAGATCAACATTTTTCATCTGATCTAAGATTTTAAGGAAGAAAGAATTTAAGCGAAATTTGCAGTGGTTTTTTAAATAAAGGTGTATTTTAAAGGTTGTGTGAAAGACGTTTTTTGTTGTTGTTTGTTTTGGGGTTGTTTTTTTGTTTTGTTTTTGTTTTTTTGTTTTGTTTTTTGTTTGTTTTGTTTGTTTTGTTTGTTTTTCTTATTTAAAAACTCATGCGTTGACTTCGACGCGGTGACAGCCCCGATATGACTCTTTGCGGTCGGCTGGGCTATAAGCAACAATACCTTATCTTACCACGTTCGCCAGTGTATGTGTTTGTTGTTGTCTGTCTGTAAGATTATGCAAAAGACTTTACCAGTTTCAATCAAGCTTGGTGATAAGATGAAATTTGGCCGGAAGACGAAGCGATGTATTTTACAGCCGAACATATTAAACGACGGATTTTTTTTCATGGATACGGCAATTTTTTTGTGTTTGTTGTTTTGTTGTGTGTGTTTGTTTGTGTGTGTTGTTTCAACTAAGGAAAGGATTTGAGTCAAAGTTTGACTGGACTTAGAAGATCTTGGCAGAGGTTGGCAATTACACTGTGTCCTTTTTTGATCTTACCTCTTGTCCATACTGACCCCGAAATAATTATCGATCGACTTTTTAAGTGGCACAGTCGGTCTGAACACGCAATGGCATGAGGAGGGTAACTCGGGTTTTTCCGCATGTCTGATCTGGATTTGTTTTTATCTTTCTTTCTTTCTTTTTTTCCTTTGTTGTTTTGTTGTTGACTTTTTCTTTGCCTTCGTGCTGCACGATTGTAATCACAAAAAAATTGGTATTGAGAATAAACGAAGCCGCCATCACGCTTTTTAGCTCTACTCTGATGATGCTTGTCACAGCGCTGCCTTAGTAGGGCCCTTTGCTGTCGGCCGGACTGTCAACAAGATGAATTGAAATGATTGGTGTAAGTCAGAACGACGCTGTCACGTGAGACTGCTGAGCGCTGCACACCAAACGTGTCTCTTTGGAGTGAAGAGCGCTCCCACTTTCAACACTAACTCACCTTCCAGTGGATCTTCTTTCCATCATTAAAAATCAGTGTGAATAAGTACGCTTAGAAACACCCCAACTGTTTTATAAGTGCTAATAAACCTACAAGTGTGAATAAGCTCGC
>CM065723.1:44350909-44361976 GCA_033310375.1 Conus canariensis | reverse complement strand
AAACACTGGCTTCTAATTGAAAGGAAAAAGAAAGAGGCTCAAAACAACTTTTATACCTGGCACACTGACACGCACGAAAGCACACGCCCGCAGTGCGAAGGGGAGCGGGGGAGGGGGGGAGGGGGGGGTAGGAAAGAGAGAGAGAGATGGATGGGGAGGGAGAGAGGAGCATCTGGCTGGGAAAGAGAAGGAGGAGGAGGGGGGTGCATGGTAAAGCAGGCAGAGCAGGGGGAGAGGGGGGAGGAAGGAAAAGGATGGAAGAGGGGGAGGCCTACGGAGGTATTTCAAGTGTTTATTCGTTTGTTTTTATCTTTTCAAGCATTCAAGACAGGCTGAGCTGCTCGCTGTACATTGTTTTCTTTCAAAAACCTATGTCTAAACATTAATTTTCCCACGCGTTTTTGCAAAGACGTCATTCGTATAACAGTTGGCAAGGGATAAAGACTAATTCAAGTTCGGAAGGAACTGCATGTATAGGCTACTGAGTGCAGTTTCCCTGATCAAACAAAAAGCTACAGGGAATGCAAAAAAAAAGGAAATGAATAAATAAATAAATAAATAAAGTATCCTTTCTGGGTCCTGAATGCAACTCGCATTGATGCAGACGTTAACTTCGTTGGCAATAGATTTCATTTATTTCAAAAGAGAGAGAGAGAGAGAGAGAGAGAGAGAGAGAGAGAGAGAGAGAAGAGAGAGACAGAGAGAGGAGACAGGAGAAGGAGTCGGGGGACAGAAGACAGACAAGATAAGGACGAGAGAGAGAAGAGAGAGGAGGAGGAGAGGAGGGGGAGGAGAGGGAGGAGGAGAAGAGAAAGGAGAGAGACAGAGAACAGAGAGGAGAGAGAGGGGGGGAGGAGGGAGAGGGAGGCAGAGAGAAGAGAGAGAGAAGAGAGAGAGGAGTGAGAGGAGAGAGAAGAACAAGACAGACAGACAGACAGACAGAGACAGAAACAGAGAGAGAAGAGCATAAATCTCAAATATTAGCGCCCACTTCTTTATCCTCCCCCCCCCCCCCCCCCCCCTTTTTTTTTTTTTTTTTTTTTAAGCCCCCGCAGCATCTCCGTGCTCTCCCTTCCTTCTGTTTTTCTCTCAGTCTTTGCTATATCATGGTCACCACGACCAGCATTTTTTTCACCATATATTTTATGTATGAGAATGTGTGTATATATATTCATGTATATCTGACACCTCACAACAAAGGGATATTTGGGGAACACGAGGGCCGACAGTTTCTCCGTCATTAGGAACATGACTCCGCAAGTCTAGTCAAAAGGACCCGTGAGACCACGAGAGGACCAAGAGTAAGCGCGTTAAAGCGTAAATGATACTAAGCATTTAATCTGTCACAAGAAGCATCAGTTCTGCCTGTCAAGACTCAACTTTCATCTGCCGAGTGAACTTCATCAGCACAACTTGACACCCAACCTGATTGTTCAACCATGCGCTCTCTCTCTCTCTCTCTCTCTCTCTCTCTCTCTCTCTCTCTCTCTCTCTCTCTCGCTCGCTCGCTCGCTCAGGAACACAACACAAATGGAAAATAACGTTCAGGTGGCTTACAAAAAGGGGCTGTGGGTGAACAAAGTTATACAGTTCTGAACCGTTTGTTCAACACCGAAAACCAAATATAGAAATGCTTCAGTTTAAGTAAGTCTACTGAAAGCCTTACTACCGTTCAAATATGAATGTAAAACTTGATTTGTATTTAAGCGGCGTGTCGATATCGATGCACACTGGAAGTATGAAGAGTGCAAACAGCTCAATATGAATGAAAACTCACCAGCGTCAAACGTCAAAATACCACATTTACCGAAAACAGAAATCGCTACCTAGAAAATATCGATGATTGTAACCGTGAAAATCGAAAAAATCTCACCGTAAAACATTCATGTTGACGTGAAAATAGTTATCTTAAAACGGAAAGACTTGTTTCTCAATTTTCTCCCCGAATTCAAACAGTATTTAAACGACAAGAGTAATTTTCTGATGAAAACGATAATTTGAAACGTTATTACAAAAACAATGATTTTCAGTCAAAAGCAATCTAATTTTCACGTGAAAAAAAGAAATCATTCTGGTTTTATTCTTTTATGGCATCGTGATTATGAATAGTGCGTCAAAACAGAAATGATAACCTTATGACCCTTGTAAGGGGTATGCTGCGATAGCAGTTAATAAAGGCGTTTGTTTATTCCCGGCTTCAAGCGTTCTGCGCATTTGCGGAACGCTATTTCTATAGGTCTACAGTCTGTGCAGTAATACCACTAATAATATAATTCACATGCGTCATAGTTGTCTTTTGTTTTCATTGATCACAAGTATTTCTTCTCTCGATTCATAATTTGACCGCCACATCAGGTAAAATGCAAGACAAACTCATTTATTCATCGATGCCTATAATGATCTGTTATAGGCTAATACTGATGTGGCCAGTGCCATTAAATTTGATATACCCATAATGATCTATACAGCTGTTTCTAGGACTGATGTGGGTCCTGCCATTGTATTGAAATACCTATGATACACAGCCAGTTACAATAGTGATGTGACCAGTGCTAATACACTTAAATTATCTTTACACAGCTGTGGACAATACTAAGAAGTGAACCATGCCATTGAATTAAAGTATCTATAATAATCTACACATGGCTGTTTTATAGTACTCATGTGATCCCAACCATCATATTGAAAGTGACGCCAAAGTCAAATGCAGTCACGCATGTTGATCTTGCAGAAAACAATCATTTTTTAAATATGCCTGGGACCAGGTTCTGAAAAAGATATTTTCAGTTATAAGGAATGTTAACCGAATACCTTACGAAGCCATTTCAAACATTTGCAGAGATGAATTTCTCTTACAAGTTCGAACATAAACTCGTTTGTTAACGCACCTTTTCCGTTCGAGGCCATTGTGGCATCAACGATCTTTCAGCTTCTCATTGGGAACAGAGAGGAACAACTGCTGTCTAGGCTGCTAAATTTTTAAACGGTGGCTACTAGCCTTGGCTTAGGTCTTAAGTTTTGAAGACACCAGACCTCTTTCTCCAAACTCCCCTTCATTTCTCCACCACCTTCCCTCACCCCTCTCTTCATCATAATTTACAAAATGACGTCTTTCACAAATAGCGTCATCAAGATTCAAAACTCTTGAAAAGCCTCTGTTAGATTTGTCTTGGACTACTCAAAAGAAACCAAGGCCTTGTTAGATTTGTCTTGGACTACTCAAAAGAAACCAAGGCCTTGTTCTGTAGCCTACATCTTCTGTCGAGCTGTAGAAAAAAAAAAAATAATAAAGAACAAACTTCTTTCATCTTGGAGTTATGTTTTCTGGTGGGAGCAAGAGTTCCCTACTTATTTGTTGTTTATTCTTTCATCAAACAAACTTCTTACATCGTCATCCAGATGTTCCACAATGTTACACCTGGAGAGCTCATAAAGAATTCGAGACACAACAGAAAAGAGCTTCGAAGTCGGCAGTCGCATGAAACTTTGTTTGTTTCATCTTTGTTGATCCCCACAGAATATGTCACCTGAACTCCCCTCCCCACCCCTTTAACCCCACCCTCTGCACCCAACCCCATCCCAACCACTTCTCTTCTACGGGCAAGAAGCACCACAGTCGCACGAACTTACTCAGTTATAGTAATCACCTGAAACGGAATTCAAGGGTAAAAAATTAAAAAGGACAACATCTGAAGGAGGCTTATTCTCTCTTGAAAAGACTAGGATGTATTTATTCCAAGACTCAGAATAAGTAAACAGGCATACCGAACCTACCGACAAAGTTTCGTAAAAGAAAATAAATTGGGCTGATGTGTGATCTCAACAGCAAAAAGGTTAACTTCCAATGGTATCGGAGTGTACCTGATCAGCTGTCTATGATAAGAATTGTGATTTTTTTTAGGTTAATAATTTTTTTTTTTAAATGCCCTGAAACCGCAAGTAGTAACAACGAAGATGTGTCATAGACTGGACTCGTATCATGCGACCGAAGCAACCACATCACTCCGCCTTCGAACGTTTTCCGAAAATTTAGCAGTGCTCGCCCTCTGCCTTCAGACAACGCACCAACTGCGTGGCTGTAATAATTAACATGCAAATGAATACATGGCAAGATGACACAACAATCAGAAAGTGCAAAAAAAAAAAAAAAAAAAAAATCTAAGGGTGTGCGTGTGTCTGTGTGTGTGTCTGTCCGCGCGCGCGTGCGCGCGCACGTGTGAAGAGAGAGAGAGAGAGAGAGAGAGAGAGATTCAGATTCAGATTCAGATGTTTTAATCATATATAGGCCATTGCCCCTCATGATGGGGAGTAATTGAACAATCATTTCACACAATGTTTTCTTTTATATATACAAATGATAAGGTTAAAGATAACGTTTTACGAGATAGCAACTTGGCGTAGCTGAAACGCTTTATACAAGAAAATTGACAGATTTCTGATGGTTCTATCATGTTTGCATGCCAAAAGTAAACTTAATCGAAACAGGTTTGGAAATTTATGAAATTTTGCAGGAATATATTGCTGTCTTAAGCTACTCAGTGCTGGGCAACACAAAACAAAATGGACCTCATCCTCTTTACTGTTTTTACACAGTGGGCAGATTAAATCGTTGTCATTGTGAGATCGATATTGGTAGCAATGCACAGCGATTTCTGAGACGCCAAGTCTGAATCTTGTCAACATAATTTTCAAATGTCTATCTAAATTCAGTAACAGGTGAGTTTTCACTTCGGGAACTGTACAAAACGTTCTGTACATACTAAATCTATCACTATTCTTAATATGGAAATCCCATTCCTGCCACCTACAT
This sequence comes from Conus canariensis, assembly GCA_033310375.1. Classification (NCBI taxonomy): domain Eukaryota; kingdom Metazoa; phylum Mollusca; class Gastropoda; order Neogastropoda; family Conidae; genus Conus; species Conus canariensis. The sequence goes on along the minus strand of CM065723.1, from coordinate 44,357,166 downwards.
AAAATCAATCTTTCCTTGAAATCAAGTAAGAAAGCATTTATGTCTTCTACACCTTGATTTGTCCAAACAAATCCATATCCAAACGTATACAACTTACAACGGATATTTGTAGCCCAAGTTCTTTTATCACGTGAATCTAAATCGAGCAGCATCCTATAGGCTTTACGTGGTAGTCTTGACTCATCCATTCGAGTTAGTTTTAGCCAGAATCGAATGCATTTGACTACTGAGTTGATGAATATTGGATATCGATTCGTTTCCCCATATATTAGATCATTTGGCGTTCTCATTTCAACCCCTAAAACCTTTTTAAGGGCAAACAGATGTATTTTTTCAGAATGTTGAGCAGCATTATCTAAACCCCATAACTCAGCCCCATACTGAACCATTGGTTGAATTTGTGTGTCAAATAACTTTAAATATAAACTGAGAGAATTGCAACTGTCTAAGCTGAGAGAGAGAGAGAGAGGAGAGAGAGAGAGAGAGAGAGAGGAGAGAGAGAGAGAGAGAAAGAAGAGCTAAACGTATTCTATTAGGTAGTTGACAAGATGGTCAAGTTGGGAACGAAAACGTCGCGGTGGCAAAGAGATCTGTACTCAATTAACAAAACCATCGGTGAGGGCACAGTTGCAGACAACGTCATACCTACAGGGCCTACTACTATCATTTGTGAGGAAGGACGGTACATTCTTGCAATGCATTGCTCCGCACAACGAACATGTGCATGTGACCGTCGGTAGCGGCGGCCTTGGGATTGTCAGCTACCTTCATGTGTTAACTTGATAATCACGCAAATTTTGTTTTAACACACACACACACACACACACACACACACACACAACACACACACACACGAGAGAGAGAGAGAGAGAGAGAGAGAGGGAGAGAGAGAGAGAGAGACAGACAGACAGACAGACAGAGAAAGATTCAGTCTAAGCGCAAAAAGGGTCGGTCACATCAAAACCGTTAACAGCAACAGAGTATTGTGGGTATTATGTAATGGCATGAGTTACATCTGTACTTATGACAGCTGTCTAGACCCATCGTGGGAATGGAGTATAATAGCACTGATCACATCAGAACTGTAAACCAGCTGTACAGATCATTCAGGATGGCATTGGTCACATAAGCACTGTAAACAGCTGTTCCGGGCACTAGGGGCACTAATGGCATGCGTGACGGCAGTACAGAGAACAGCAGTGTAGCTTGTATTCGTAGATACTGAACATAATGGCATGGGTTGCAAGTTAGCTTTGTATCAATTTTAAAACTTTAAAATGAGAGTCGCTGTACAGGCTACAAGTGATCGGTGATGTAGCCGAGTTTGGGGTTAGGCCTACTGATTCAACAGAGAGTGTGAACTGCCCGCAGAATAGTATTGATCTTGTTAGGTTTTGTTCTTGAATTGAGTGATGAAATCATTCTCTAGTAAGATTTCGCGACCCTCTAACAAGAGAACTTAATTTGATGGTTTGAAGAGTTTGTTTTCCTTTCCGCTTTTAAACCTTTATTCGTTTTTTTGTTTGTTTGTGTGTGTGTGTGTGTGTGTGTGTGTGTGTGTGTGTGTGTGTGTGTGTGTGTGTGTGTGTGTTTGGGGTTATTTTTGGGGTTTTTTGTTGTTTGTTGTTGTTGTTGTTTTATCTCGTATTATTTTTCAGTTATTGTTTTTCAGATAGTTTACAGTTCTCTCCTCTGATGGCGTGGGTCCACCATTCTTTCGCGATGAAGGCAGAACGTTCTTGCTCAATGTTCTGCAGCTCCAGGCATCCGCAAGTCACATGAGCTGTTTACATGATTATAATAATTTTTTTTTTTTGTCTTATGGGTAATTATATAAGACCTTATTTACGTGCGTACAAGCTGGCAGTGTTTGATGGAAGAACCCTATTAGAAAAGCTAGATCTGTGTTGCCTAATCTTGTTGCTAAAGATACGTTGGTTGGTTTAGACTGCTAAGCAATGACGTTGTTAGAAAACTGCGAGGCGAACCTGGTTATGCCATAGGCACAATACTGAAGCGGTGAACAATATGAAACTTATTCTCGTTCGAGTTGGTATAATTTGGTGATCCAAAATGTTAAAGTAATTCTTCAGGTGGGTTTATTATTTTTATATTGATTGGAATAATTGTTTTGAAAGTTATTAGTTTGTCTTTTGCTGTCAGCTTTTCATCGTTTCATTTATTTTGGATTCCATTTCTGGAATTTGAAATAAATGAATAAATAAATAAATAAATAGACAAAATAATTTTTTTTCAAACCGGTGAATACGTCTCCAAGTCGTCTTCAGAGTGTCTGACGATCGAGGCTGAATATTTAATGGCCTGTCTACATATTCGCTCCTTTTGAACGTGTAACCCTTGTACTCAGGTCAGAAGCATTGCACATAAATTCCGGAGTTGCATGTGTGTCGGGGGAACAGGGAAGGGGCGGGGAGGGGTACGGCGATAGGGGGAGGGGTAAGCGAGAAGGTGTGTGTGTGTGTGTGTGTGTGTGTGTGTGTGTGTGTGTGTGTGTGTGTGTGTGTGGTGAGTTACGTGGGTGTGTGTGTGTGTGTGTGTGTGTGTGTGTGTGTGTGTGTGTGTGTGTGTGTGTGTGTGTGTGTTTTACATGCATGCGTGTTTGTGTGAGTTATAGTGTATGTAAAGAATGTTATTTTGCGAATATTGGAATGAGAGCAATGAATCGTTCCTCCACAACTTGCCTGCTTTCTACTGGAAAAGACAACACACTTCAGCATTGCCTCTACATACAGTGATTAGGCGTATAATGAAATGTGTCGTAGAATGGAAATGCGTCATAGAATGTCTAGAAAAGATTTAAAGGGGCAGAGTTTATTGGAATAATAACGATAACAACTTTACTTATACGTTTATTTTCATTTTGAAAAATAAAAACCGGTAAATTATGAAACAACATGAGGGAAAACTCAAAAATCTGTAAAGACTTACTGTAGTAAAGACAGTAAGTTAAAGAAGACACACTGAGTTTTCATAATATTTTATTGTAATTTCATTTATAACTTGCTGGAAAGCTGTGTACCACGGTTCAAACGTTATAAATTTGTGATAATTATGTCAAATTATCAACTCTAATCACGTAACTCACGCTGTATTATTTCAAACGCAGATTATAAATACCGTGGCCTAGTATACGGACCTTGCATGATTTTGATTAATTACTCGCAAAGAGAAAGACAAATGAACGCTCAGCTAAGGGGAATATATAGTATCGCAGATTTGTTGTGTTCGATACAATATAGGTAAGTGAATGAATGTTTGATAAATATCTTCCTAAGGCGTTACAAACGACACAGAGAAAAAAAAACAAACCAAAACACTACTTCTCTGATAGCAGTAAGCATGACCATTTTGTTTCGGGTGTTCATGTGTATTTCGCCTGGATTTCGGTCACGTTGTCGACTGTTCGCCTGGATTTCAGTAACGTTGTAGACTGTTCTGTTTTCCTTACCACTGGCGAATTAATTGAAATTTAATAGAATTAGCCAGTGGTTATTTCGTTCATAACTTTTTTACAACTGTTCATAACTTTCCTGGAAACTAGGCATGATAGATGTGACTGATGATTGCAGTTCGTAAAATCATCATTCTGCCAGCTGTTCATCACTGATCTATTGGCTGGTATCGAGACGGACGATGTCGAGCAAAGCAAAAACTGTTTGGACCGCTGACTCGTCAATATCGGTTGTGTTCGTGAGAGTCCGAGTCCATAGTAACATATATGTATCAGCACTGTACGCATCATTTCATACATGTTATATGCTGCGACTCCCTCAGTTTGACTATAAACATTAACCAGTAACCAAAGACACCAGGGGAGAGGGTCGAAGAGCTGGGAAATGGGGTATGCATTAATCAGTGTTTGGAACTTGATGTTCTAGGACTAATTCTAATTCTAGTTCCACTTTCACTGTGCAAAGATGTTTTAGATACATAGCCTAGATATGTTGTCATACTCTTGCAAGTGTAAGACAATATAATCTAAACTATCGACATCCTTACAGGCTGATCAAACTATGCAGTGTCCAGAGGCACCAGCCTTTCCTCTTATTACACAAATCAAAACACATCTAAATGCCACAAACATGCATAAAAAAATTTTTTGGGCAAACAGACACTGAGGAATGACAGCTAAGAGTCCGCTCTGGTCAGGGTGCACTGTCTCGCTACTAACTCGCCAGACTACAACAACAAAAAAAACTGGTATAGCATACATATGACTTGAGATTTACAACAACAAAAAAGTGTAGACGACAGGAAATTGAGCAACAAAATCAGGAAAACTGTAGAAGACCGTAAAAAAGGCTAGATAAAAGGAAGGGTCAGAGAGAGAGAGAGAGAGAGAGAGAGAGACGGGAGCACGGATCATTCTGAAGGTGTGGATATAGTGTGTGTACAGAAAGATCCCCTGGCTTTCCCACTGGGCCGTTTAGACTTCGAACAAGCGAAGGAAAGAAAGCCGTTGCTCAAAATGAAAACAAGTCAGTCTGAAATTAACTGCAGGTGCTTTGTCTTCGGTGCGTCTGTTAAGTAAGATCACGTGTGCAGGCAATGCTACATTTCTCTCCTTTCATTAAAGGCAGATAGGTGATTTTTGTTTCTGTTTCTGATTGGTTTCAAACGGGAATAAACTTGTCTTTTAGGTTATGCATACACACACACACACACACACACACACACACACACACACACACACCTCTCTCTCTCTCTCTCTCTCTCTCTCTCTCTCTCTCTCTCTTTATATATATATATATATATATGTGTGTTGTGTGTGTGTGTGTGTGTGTGCGTGTGTGCGTGCGTGCGTGCGTGTGTGTGTGTGTGTGTGTGTGTGTGGAGAGAGAGAAAGAGAGACAGAGAGAGAGGAAAGAGAAGTTTCCTGGTTTTGCTTTGTAAAAAAAATGATGGTATGTTCCCCATACTTTTCATTCATATTCATTGATTAAAATATCTTTCTTTCGCTTGGACATGGGCAAGACCAGTTTAGAAAAATACAAATCTTTTGAAAATAATGATAGCGATCAAAAGTAAATAATGAAAATAGTAAAACAAATGTATAAATATACGGCGACGTACGTATTGATTTCACGTGTTTCAAACGTGTTTGGGTGGAACATGGGGTAACAGACAATCATTGTTATATCCAAGACATATTTCAAACCGTTCTATAAGATAGTGTACAGTCGCGACTTTTAATAAGTCTCTTGCTCATAACTGCCCAGAAGCAAATTCATATCATTCATTTAAGAATCTGGTCCAAAGTTGGTATTAGATCCTGATTTGGTTTGACAGAAAAAAAGAGTCAGTCATGGAGCTGGCTAGATAAGTAGAAATCGCATTGCTTCTTATGTTTTGATATGAACAAGATCTTGCCCTTCAATTTGGGATTAAGAAATGTGTTCAATGTTACATGTCAGCTAAGCCCACGTCAGAAGAAAAGGGGGGGGGGGGGGGAGATTGCGCTCGCACATAAAAACAACTCTATTAGAACTACCTCGCAGTGAAGCACATCATAGCTCCAAATCTGAACTGTGCCATAACTTCTTTTCAATCAAGGGTTGATCTGAATGGTGCAATGAATTCCTGTCAATCAGGGCTGATCTTCTGAAAGATACTACATGTACCTTTAAGGTCAGTTGAGAATATATATCATTTATGACTGACTCTCTATCCCGGGACACGGACCAGCCTTGGTTAAAGCTCAAGCCAACGGAATTTTACTGACCTGAATCACCATGTGAGAACACGACCGTTTGAGACTAAACCCATGTAGTAGCAGTGAAGCGGACGTTTATAATCCCAAACCTTCGCGTTGTGACAGGTCTTGTAATCAGCGACGGTGGTGGGAAGTCTGGTTGGCATAGACACTCGACAGGCCCTGGTCAATCTGTGGGCTGTTTGTTCATGCACAGACATACGGAGGAGAGGCACTCGCGCGTTAAAGTAGGTCTACAAATGGGAACATCAATCTTCTACGCACGAGCTAGAACGCAGCGAAGAATGCCCGCACGCGTGCTTACTATGTATGCCTCGATGTTTTGTTCGTTCATGACCACTACCACCACCTCTCTCTCTCTCTCTCTCTCTCTCTCTCTCTCTCTCTCTCTCTCTCTCTCTCTCTCTCTCTCTCTCTCTCTCCAGTGGCGTCATGTTCATTGTCATGTAAAGCATAGTTTGTTAATTGTAAGCAGAGTCTATTCATAAACCCTCTCTCTCTCTCTCTCTCTCTCTCTCTCTCT
>CM065723.1:44333409-44335909 GCA_033310375.1 Conus canariensis | reverse complement strand
CACACACACACACACAATACACACACCACACACGAATGCACGCGCACACACACACACATACACGCATACATATACACGCACGTACGCGCATACGCGCGCATACTCGCCCATATAATCTAAATTGCATTGTATAGCATATGTTCCATTTTCCTAACTATAAGGTCCACAGCACACACACACACCTTTCCTGGTTGATCGGGTTGCTTATGTGGAACAAGATTTATTGTCGCAAATATCTTCTTTTGACAAAAATAAAACAAAACAAAAACGAAAGGAGATTTTAGGTAACAACACTTTACAGCAAGCTTTTAGGTTTTTACCTTCGCCGAGAAGTTTGTCATTGTTGTTGTGGTGGTTGTTGTTGTTGTTGTCGTCATCGTCGTCGTATTGTTGTTGCTGTCCCACGTTCCGTGCCACTTTAGTGGCATTACCCCCCCCCCCCCCCCCGCCTCCCCCCCCCCCCCCCCCCCCCCCCCCCCCCCCCCCCCCCCCCCCGGAAGCCCCAACGCTCATTCCGGTTCCCAGTCCACAGCTACACCCCGGCTTGTCCTGCCGAAGCGCGGCTTCAGCTATCGGCAGGCAGCGCTCAGTATCAAACTGCCATGAGGAAACCTGCTAGAGGGGACACAGCACTGCTGCCTAGTCACTTCGGTGGTGGTCAGTGGTGCCTGTTCTGATCGAACATACGCAGGACACCAACCTCTCATCCCCCTACAGAGACAATCATCGCCGAGTCGCGTAGCTAACAGGAACGAGCGTTTCCTTCCAGAGGGCGCCACCACGTCCATCGAACGACAGTGCCCATGAACTTGCCAATGCCCGCGACCTGCGTTCAGGCAGCGTGATGTGAAATGAACGTCACTGACTAAAGAGAAAAAAGTTGTCCGTGGACAACCCTTCAGTCGTGTTGCGGATCCGAGCCAAAGGGTGAATCCAGGATCCGCTTGACGTGGGTAGAGGTCTGTGCTTTACAGAGTGCCCTTCTAACGGTAGTACTTTTGTTTTTCTCTCTCTGTCTCCACTGTCCCATGCCTCCAAGTCTGGCGTTCCGACTCATCAATATATATATATATATATATATATATATATATATATTTGTTATATTAAAAGCAAGTTAAAATCAAGCTTCTAAAAACATCTACAAATTTGTTTCACGCTGTGCGGTCGTCAGGATGTGATGAGCTTGTGTTGCCAGTGCCACGTATATATATAGCTAGCTGGTTTGCTGTTGTTTTTTTCCCGTGCTACATGTGTTTCTCAGGTGTTGGTTTTTTTCGCTGATAGGAACTTCCATCTGTGTCTGCAATTGTTAACCATTTCTGTTCTAACATTTAGAGTTGCCAACTGTGGTTTACATAGTATAATGTATTTCTCTGTTAGGCATAGATTGCATTTTTTTGAAATGTTGTTGTATGATGCTGCTCTTTTTAAAATTTTCCAAGATATGTTGTAGTCTATGTCTTTTTCTTTAAGTTTCCAAATATATTTACTCAATTCTGTTTGGTTTTTGTATCTTTCTTTGTTGAATGATTGTTTATGGTTTGCATATCTAGTTTTGAATTGGTTTTCCGTGATACCTACATATGTTTCTTTTGCGTTCTCTGATGTTACAGTGGCTTGGTACACAATGTTGTTATAAAGGCATTTGTTGCTTAGGGGGCACTGTTCTTTTTTGGTACAGTTACAAGATTTCCTTTCGTTACCCTCCTTTTTTTCTGTGCTGCTTTTCATTTTGTTTGCTGAATCGATGGCATTTTTAAGGTTCGGCATACATGAATATGATAATTTGATGTTGTTTTTGTTGAATATCTTGAATAATTTATGGTCTTTTGGGAAAGATGATGTCAAGATTTTAAAGAATTCTTTCCCTACATTTGTTTTAACTCTTGCATCATATGGGGGATTGTACCATATGATATTCCTTTTCCTATTCTTTCTGCATCTTTTTGTATCATTGTCTGGATCGTATCTTAATTTATAATTGTAGCCACTTGTATGTAACGCCTCTTGGTATTCAGCTGTAGCGTTGTTGAATACTGTTTCGTTACATGACAAATTGGATAGTCTTTTATTTATGCTTTTGGGTATTGTTTTCAGTATGGAGGGTGGGTGATTGCTTTTGATGTTTACATAAACAGGCGTGTCATTTGGTTTCTTGTATGGTTTATATGTGTGTTGGTTGAGGTCTAACGTTATGTCTAAATAGTTCACTATCTTTTTGTTTGCTTCTATTGTGATTTTTAAGTTTTGGTTGTGGAAAATTTTACACAATTCTTTTTTCTTATTTTCAATATTTCTAGGGTTGTCATTCAGAGCGGCAAGGCCGTCATCCCTGCGAACTTGTCGGACTATTCATGTTATCCAATATTCAAAAAAAACTTGGAAAACAAACTGGACTGTACAGGGATGACGGCCTTGCCGCTCTGAATGACAACCCTAGAAATATTGAAAATAAGAAAAAAGAATTGTGTAAAATTTTCCACAACCAAAACTTAAAAAT
>CM065723.1:44250909-44320909 GCA_033310375.1 Conus canariensis | reverse complement strand
AACGCTCCCATGGAGGTTCTGTCGTGTCTCAACCAGTGACCATTACGTAACGGCATACGCCAGGGAGCAATTATGTCCCTTGACGTCTTAATGGAATGCTCCGTGCGTGCAGCACCCTATGTGAACACAGCGCAGCTCCCAGCTGATTTGTTCGGAAGTTGAGGACAGTACTTCTCTTGGTCCCATCGCTCCTCCGGGTGTTTCTCCTGTTTACTAATCAATACAAGCTGAAGTCTTGGAGTCTGCGCTTGTCTTTCCAACAACTGTGTCAAAGAGGTCAAAATACGCCAACAGTTCAGGTGGTCGGCCCTTCAGTAGTTCAGTAACTGAAGTATGGTAAGACATACGAACGTTGACAACTGTTCAATACCTTTTTTTTTCTTCTTCTTCTTCTTGTTGATAGCCTTGAGTTTTTACTTGGATCTTTAAGAGATGCAGTCTAAAACTGGTTGACTTGATGATCACATAGAGCAGACTGTATACGTAGTTCGAGACGAGGGGGGGGGGGGGGGGGGGGGGGGGGGGGGAGGGGGGTACACTGGAAAACAAGTGAATTGTTAAAATGAATATTTTCCTTGAATTGTAAACATATTGATGTAACATTATTTTAGAAAAAATGTAACCTTCAATGCCAGGAGAAAACAACTCGTCAGAGGAAAATAAAAATAATATAAAAGGGAGAGGATGGGGGAGGAGTGGGAGAGGAACTGAATAGGAGTTCGCTGTAGTATAGATAAGAAACACATCACGAAAGCCATGGGAAACAAACCTGTGTGATCAGAACTGTTCTGTTTGTTTGTGTATTTGTTTGTTTGCGTGTTTGTTAGTTTGTTTGTTTGCTTTTTTGTTTGTTTGTTTGTTTGTTTTAGTGTGTTTGTTTGTTTGTTTTTGTTTGTCTCTTATCTTCTGTGCCACTCCAAGAGTATTACCCCCACCGCCACTCTTTCCAGCCCCCCGTCCACAGTCACAGCAGGCATGTCCGTCGCAGTCCCGGCACCAGGGAGAATCACCGTCAGAGTCGTCATAAGGAAACCGTCAGAGGAGACACTGATCAGAATGACGTCTTGTTGTGAATGTCTAGAGTCGACTTTCGTCACCAGATAGGACCCTCAGTAGAACCCCCTTTCATTACATTCGTCCACCCTTGGCATCTAACAGAGACCTGTCACTTGTGTGTGTGTGTGGTATTCTCACCACCAGGGGGCGAGAAAATCACAATTCAACAAACTCCCAAGTCATCCTGTGAATGGGAAAGAATGAATATAGGAAGAAAGGAGGACTCCCAAAAAACAAGTAGTAAAAAAACAAACACGCAAGCACACAAGCAAACAAAGAATGATCAGTATGAAAAAAAATCTTTGCGCCTATGATTCCAAAAACACTGCATGGGGGAGAGGGGGGGGGGGGGGGGATATACGCAGCAGCTTTATTATCTGATGAGCGCTGACAGTTGCTGGGGGAAAAAAAGAATTCCTAATAGATGCACCACCTCCCCACCTCTTCCCTTCGTATATCCCTCCACCCGAATGATCAAATAGCCATTAAAAACAAACAAACAAACAAACAAATAAAGCAAGAAAACGAACTAACAAGCACCCAAACCAACGTAGGAAGGCAAACAATCCCTCCGTCATTATTCTATGACAATGACTTGACAAAGATTTAGAGAACAAAACAGAACAGGATGGAAGTAAGGAAAATGGATGAATACGAGTCGTTAAAGTATTAACAATAAACGCTTCACTAGCAGGATACGTAAAACGCTCTCTCTCTCTCTCTCTCTCTCTCTCTCTCTCTCTCTCTCTCTCTCTCTCTCTGAATATATATATATATATATATATATAATATATATATAAGCTCTGTAAGTTGCTGCAATGGTGCTCAGTATTTATCCTTGGAATTTATTAGTTTATTGTAATTTAGTCCCTTGCAGATTCATTCAAGAACTGGCCCTCAGCACTTGTGTCTTAAGAGCTTATCTTTTTATATTTTCTACTTTTCACAAGAAAATGTAGTTTGTTTTGCTCTTTCATGATTTTCTTTTGCTTCTTAGGTGGCACTTTGGTTGTTTATTTGAAAACTCAGCAAACATACTACGGTATTGCACACCAGCCTTTTTCTGGGATAGCATTCTTCTTAAAACCGAAAAGGTCACTGAGATGAAACAATCAGGTTTCGAATTATCGGTATCTGACCGCGAATTATATGTTAGTGTCTCCCCCTTGGAGATTATGAGTTTGTTGAAGGCTCATTTTGAGAAGCATATATTAATCCCCATTCACCACTCAAATACATACTGTTAGTTAGGCAGACTTATCTACCACTGTAGATATGAATGCTTATCTCCCTTATTTCTAAAATCTAAGACATAAGAGCAAACTTTGTTTATAATTGAATATATATACATACACACATGTATAGACATACACACGCGTATGTATATATAGACATAAGAACAAGCTTTGTTTATAATTGAACATATGTGTATAGACACACACACGTGTATATATATATATGCGTGTGTGTAATCAAAACCCATAGAGTTTGTCAACAAACGGGTCTAAATATGGAGAGAAAATAAAACATACAGAGGCATTGGTTGTTAAATCTTCTATGTTGGTGGGTATATATCAGCTAACATTATTAGCCTTTTCCGTAACTCGCCCACCTCTGCCATTAAAAAGGAGGAATCACATAGACCTATCCCATCGGTCAGGTTTTAATTATCATATAATAAAAAAAAAAAAAAAAAAAAACGGGTAATGTAAAAATCCTTCCTACCTTTTGTAACTCTTTGGTTGGTTGTCTGAGGCAACTGATTCGACGGGGTCAGTTGAAATGAATACAGTTGCGCATATAACTGTGCATCTCTCTCTCACACTCACACACACACACACACGTGGGGGATAAATTCTCACACTTAATATACATATGCGCACGCGCCTACGCACGCATACACACACACAGAATGAAATCTCACACATACCACCACTCGTATCTATCAACAAGTGCCTGATACCCCCTGAATTCATTCTGTCCAACGTTTTGTTCCATTTCTTTAGGGTTTAGTTCATAGTCCTTGGAGATCAGCTTCGGTTTCAGTGTCGGTTGCAATTTTTCATTGAGAAGAAGCCTGTCATGAACCAAAGCTTCAAAAATAAAATTTGAACTCTCTGGACTTAGAAACGGCTTTAGAGAGAGAGAGAGAGAGAGAGAGAGAGAGAACGCATATATATATATATATTTATTTATATATATATACACACATATATTTGTATGTATAAATATATATATATATACATGTGTGTGTGTGTGTGTGTGTGTGTGTAGATATCTGTGTGTATGTGTGTGAGAGAGAGACATGCATATATCTATATCCATTGTGTGTGTGTGTGTGTGGCGCGCGCGCGCGTGCGTGCGTGCGTGCGTGCGTGCGTGTCGTGCGAGCCTGCGTGCGTGCATGCGTTCATGTGTGTGTGTGTGTGTGTGTGTGTGCGCGCGCGCGCGCCGCGCGCGCACGCGAAGTTTTTCATCACGTAATTCATCACGTTTCATCAAGTTTTTCATCTCGTAATTTTTCTTTAAATGACAAATAAGGGGAGGACTGAGGTGAGAGGTGGGAGGGGAGGGGTTTTTTTTGTTGTTGTTGTTGTTTTGGTGTGTGTGTGTGGGGGGGGGGGGGGGGGCTGAGACTTGCATCGTGAAACAGCTACTGAGCCATAACTCCGAGAGTGTGCCGTCTGCCCCATCACTTAGCCTCAGTCCTGATGTGGCTCTTTGCGGTCGGCTGGGCTATAAAGGAACATCACTTTACCTTCACTTAGCCCGGCACGGATGCCGATGCAGCATGTAGATAGAAATGGAAACATTCACTAAAGAAATACATCTTTACTGAACGACAAGAGCTAGATGATTGTCAGATTACCCTTACGTTGTTCACACACACACACACACACACACGCGCGCGCGCGCACACACACACACACACACACACACACACACACACACACACACACACACACATAGCGAGCACGCACGCACTTTCGCATGTATGCATGTACGCACGCACGCGCAGAGAGAGAGAGAGAGAGAGAGAGGAGAGAGAGAGAGGAGAGAGAGAGCAGAAGAAGAAGAAGAAGAAGAAGCCCTAAAATCCTTTAATGCAGGATTATCTCCGCCTTGTCCAATATATATGTGAGAAACAGGCAAAGTCCCGTGATACGATTCCCCGACAAAGGGGACCTCAAGGAACTTGGAAATCCAATGTTTTACGATCGTTACGTGAGACTGTTATGCGATGCACACCAGTGTCATACTTTTCCATTAAATTTTCACTTACTTTGTTTTGTTTTGTTTTTTAAACCGGAGAGCTATTTCCGGTCTCAAATTTATAGAGAATGTGTGGCATTCTTGACACTAGCCTGATCATACGTCAGCGGAAGACTGAAGGATAAAATAAATAAAGCAAAAATAAATATCTAAAAACAGGTAAATACGAAGATTTTAATGCATTTAAAAAAGGAATCAAATGAAATGGTTTGTGTGTGTGTGTGTGTGTGTGTGTGTGTGTTTTTTTTTTTTTCAAAATACACTGGGGTTTAAATTACTCTTGGTCATAATAAGACACGCATTTAGATCACCCCGGCTTCCATGAAAGCGTGAACTGTGCAATCAGAGATTGTTACTATTTGTGACTGGCAGTAAATATATACCAAAGATTCATTTGTTGATTTGTAGCTTTCCAAGACAGCATCTAAACCTTGTTTGTAAAGAAGATCTAGAGGATTGTAGACGGAAAGAGGAACATTTTTCTTTTAAGTCGTCACAGTTGTATCAGTTGAAACTGAGAAGGATATGTAAAATGCGCATGATGCCGTGAAAAATATGATGATATCATTCGACTGAAAATAGATGTGGATAGTGTAAGGTACCTTTTTTTAGATGCAGAATACTTAGCAAAACAAAATGGATATTTGGTAGTGACGAGGGGGCTGCAAGTATTTTCAAATGTTCTTCACCGTTAACGAAATTATAATAGGCCTAAAACTTTTTTCTTTTTTTTTTTCAAAGGGCAAAATAGCTCTGGCCAACAAAGCAAAGTGTGCATTGTTTAAAAATACTGGGAATTGTTTTCATCCATTAAATTCGAAGTTAAATTATGTAAAAAGTGAATCCATCCCGTCTTATTGTACGGGAGAGGGATGAAGTGGAATTCCTGGCAGTTAAGTTGAACGCCGCTGTTGAAGTGTTTGAAGTCGAAGTGTGACTGCGTAATTTCTGGTGAGCTTGTTCCTTTCCCAGTCTCAATCCAGGCAAAACGTCGCAAACCACACTTTTGGAGAGAAAAAAAAAAACTGGCTGGCTTGGTGTACACACACACACACACACACACACACACACACACAACACACACACACACACGAGCGCGCGCAGCTCTACGCGCACACTCCATTGAAAACAGTGTCGTAGCAGGGGAAGCAACCTCAATTGAGTCATTTCAACTACACAGGGAACAGAATCGCCTCCCTCCTATTCCATTTCTCTCTCTCTCTCTCTCTCTCTCTCTCTCTCTCTGGATAAATGAATATAACTATAAGTGGGTTGCAACGTGAAGCGCCTGCAGGCGAAAACCTAAACAAATCTTTAAAAGTTTTAAGTACTAGCCTATATCCGCCAAACATGAACAACGATTCGCAAGACGAAGCACGACGCCTTTCAACCTCTTTGGTTTTCTTCAGTCAAGGTAAACAACACTCAGGACAACGAAAATGAAGAACGAGCAATCACTTATTTACGCGTCCTTGGTCTTGCTTGAAGAAGACCCAAGAGGTCGAAACGCGTCGTTTTTGTCTTGTGATTCGTTTCTTCATGTTTGGCGGATATAGTTTAAGATTTGAATATAAACGGGTTGTTTGAGAACACTAAGTATAGCAATATGAATACTGAATACCTGGGTTCTGTAATGGTACGGTGTCGAGCAGCTTTTTCTTCGATAGCTCACCAGTTTGGAGTCGAAGCCGCCGGCACAAACGTCAGAAACTATCATGGGATAGTCTCGCTTTCCCTTCTTGACCCCCTCCCCTCTTTCTTATCAAGCACAACGCGCGCGCGCGCGCATGCACGCACCACACACACACACACACACACACACACACACACACACACACACACACACACACACACGTAAAGGAAGAAAGAAGACAGAAAGAAAGATAGAAAGAAAGAAAGAAAAACTTCAACATAATGATGATTACTTCAACACGGGGGCGTAGAGAGAAGGAGACACAAACTGAGCGATAAGACCAAAAAAAAAAAAAAAAAAAAAAAAAAGAGCCTTAGACAGACAACTATCCGGCAGTTTTAGTTTAAGCTTCATCAAAAGAGGTATCAATGCGTGCGGACTGGACCAAATGCACTATAGCCTACTACATCTGCAAAATTTCAAGAACACGCAGCGCAGGATTAACAGCTAATGGATATTTGAATTAATGACTAGGACGACAAGATCTCAGTCGTGGGTATCATGGATACAGCTCAACAGGTGTCTGACCTTCGCATTATCCCAACGCGCCAATCAGACCTTGGGTGTCTCCAACATTGTCCACAATGCCAAGCAGCCATTTTGGAGATGTTGACTTAGGATGTGATCTCGGAGTGACAGAAGATGCCAGCTCGCAGATCATGTGGAACATTCAACAACACTTGGGTATGGGACTTAAAACAAACAAACAAACAGAGAAACAAACAAACAAACAAACAAAAACACCTCTCGGGTAGTAATGGATCGTGTCGCAACGCCACACCTGTACAAGGGAGAAAACTGGTGTCAGATTGCTTTCACTCTTTCCATTGAAGACCTGTTGGGTTGATGCTTCCGTAACGACAGAAATCGGGTAACGGCAACATATCATGTTAATCAGCTGAAAGGATTAAAGGACTTGGAGGAATTTTCATTCCAAGCCTCGCTGATATTTGTTTTGTTTCTTTGGAACGCTGAAAGCAAATATTGACGTTTGTAAGTTTCGATTTTTATGCGATAAATCTGAAAATTGAGATAATGAAGGGCCCAACGCTACTGTTTACCGTTACATTCACTGAAAACGGTTGAGGTAACATAAGGATAATTAAGGTACACTCGAAACAAATAACCGAACAACAACAATTATTTTGAAATATATTATCCTTGAAATCGTTCTTGTAAGTATAGGATTCGGAAAAGGAAAACTAATTTCTGTTACTATCTTTTTATTTATTTTTTTTTATTTATTTATTTTTTTTTTTTTTTTTGTATTACATTATCAATATTTTTACTATCATTAAGTTTCAGGCGGCAGCAAAAAGATTAACTTTAATCCAACCATGCTGCTCATCTCCAAACATATTTTCTCGCTTGCATGCTTACTTTCCATCTCTGAGGTGAATTTTGAGGCTGATTCTGACCACGAATATCAATTGTTTGGACCGCTTCAGGTTCAGACTCGCCTCTCACCAATAACACCAACGACAACATCCCAACCCCCAACCCCCCATCCCCCCTTCCCCCCCCCCCTCCTACACCCCCCCCCCCCCCCTGCTTCCTCCTCATCTCCACTCCCTCCTCCCCACCCACCCCTTAAGCTGAAATCAAAATTATGTCTGACAAACACAGCGCAAATCTTCGCAAACCCCCTAAGTATACAACAGAGTTATCAGCATAATGATGTTGGTTGTGAACAGGAGAAGAAGATCCTTCTAGTGGCATATTTGTAGTGATAGGGGTGTTTTTGATGGTGATCCTCTTCCAGCATCATGCCAAAGTGCACAAAGGGCAGACATGAATGATAGTGCAGATTGCGTGTGAACAGGACTATTGTCCAGGTTACACCAGTCTGCATAGTCTGTGGAAAGAAAAACTATTGGCAGTGTTGAACCAGCTGACCTGGATTCTATGTAGCAGCAGTTTTTATTTCAGACATGGCTGTCCTCTGGATTGTTTGTTTGATAGTCCCGTGGTAGCAGATCTGTTAGGAATGAATCATCCAGGCTTCTGGGGTGTCAGGAACTGATCAGAAGGGATTTCTAGCACTAGCCCTTCAACCATCTTTTCAAACGAAGGTCAGCCTTATCTGTTCATGATGGTCTTGGAGTGTGGGGAGGTCATAGTTGTTGAGGACTACATCTTGATTGTGGTACATGTCCCAGATGGTCGCTCCATGGTCAAGGAGAGGCCAAACTAAGGTCAGGAGAGCAGTGTCTTTTTTGTCGATAGGGCAGTGCCTAGGGATACAGCACAGAAATGCTAGGCAGTGGGCTTGTGTCCAAGGTTATGGTAGAGAAATCCTTGGGAGCAGCTGATGTGTGATGGGACTAGCTCAAGTTTTCCGTAATTTGGCTTTTACAGTTTAAAGAGTTAAGCATATGTTGTGTGACTTGAGAGTTGACTTCAACGCAGTAATAGCGCTGATATGCCCCTTTGCAGTCGGCTGGGCTATAAGCAAACTTCTCTCTCTCTCTCTCTCTCTCTCTCTCTCTCTCTCTCTCTCTCTCTCTCTCTCTCTCTCTCTCTCTCAGAACTGACACAAACATCCAAGTTTCTTTGAAATGCAACATAATTTGGATATTTCATTTTCAGCAAAAATAAACAACAAAAGCATAGGTCGTAGAAATGAATTCAAATCTTTTTTCTTAGTTGTACATGGTTGATATTCTGTGTTTGTATTTTGTTAAATTCAGATATAATGGCTAACCACGTCAAGCTGCCAGCCATAGAAAGGAACATCCAAGAGTTCATCTTTGACCGAACTGGCGAAAAGGTCAGGCTTAACTTAGGGAAGGAAGGTCAGGTTGCCATAGAAACGGTCAGTCCTCATGGCTCCACCATGGTCGGGATCTTCTGGATAAAAGTACTTCAGCACCCAAACAACTACCCAGTGCACCAGTACCCTTACAGGAAGCTGTACAAAGCCTCTGGGAAGCATCTTGTGTCACTGTATGTGGACACTGTCACCATAACTGTGTGCCTGGTGGGTACATTTTATGTTTTATGTCTTCTGAACCGTGAATAGTCTTTCTCTCTCCCCTTCTTCCCATGTTCACTACTCCCATCACTAACCCCCTACCTTCCCTGTGTTTTTAATGACACTTCTAGTGACTTCATGAAAATAACATTATTGTCCATAAAAAAAATTGACAAATTAAACAAAAAGGATATTAAAACAGTAGCTGCACATGATTTGTTATAACGTTTTTCATAGGAAACGAATGTTTTTCTGATAAGGGCTTTCTGTGATGGGTACATCTGAAGAAATATATCTATATATGCCCTAGCACTATTTTGTCTTATGTATTTTATTTTGGATGACTTCACAGCCATTCTGTTTATAAAGTGTTTACTTTTTTTTCTGTCAGTCCAGATTGGTTTTTAGCCTTGACAGATAAAATTCTGTTCTTCTGTCTGTCTGTCTGTCTGTCTGTCTGTCTGTCTGTCTTCTCTCTCTCTCACACACACACACACACACACACACACACACACACACACACACACACACCACACACACACACCATACACACATGCACATACCCACACACGCGCACACATACACACATTATGATAAATAAGTGTTATGATTATTGATGCTAGGAATTCATTGTCGCTAACTGATAACTGATTGTAGTACTGTTCTTCCTTGTCTTGCTTTGTAACCACATCATGAAAATGTAAAAAAAGATTTTTTGTAAATGTTGATATTATTGATGCATTGTAGTTGTCTAATTTATTATCCTTAGCAGCTTGTTGTATGTTCATATTTTACAAAAGGAATATGACTCTCTCTCTCTCTCTCTCTCTCTCTCTCTCTCTCTCTCTCTCTCTCTCTCTCTCTCTCTCTCTCTCTCTCTCTCAGTAACAGCAGAAGGATCGCTTATTCTATCTGTGTGTGCTGAGTTTTTTTTTTTTTCTTTGTAGTCAGTTTCTTTATTATGTGTTGTTTTAATCGGTTTTCTTCTCTTTAAATTCATCTACGCCTCAGTGTTAATGGAGGAACAGTTAATCAACTTTTTAATGTATTTGTGAAGATATGTGTGTTTGTTAAAAGTTTTGTAAGTTTTAGATGCTAGTCATGCTTAGTTAGTCTCTTAGCGGGGCAAGGCCGGATGAAAAAAAGCATGTATTTGCTTGTTTGTTACCCTTGGAAATAAAGATTATCATCATCATCATCATCATCATCATCATCATCATCATCTCTCTCTCTCTCTCTCTCTCTCTCTCTCTCTCTCTCTCTCTCTCTCACTGCTTGTCATTGTAGAATTAGATTACAGTGTTCCTATGTTGAATTGTCAATATGAGTGATATGTGTTGAAATAATGTGTACATGACAAGGTCAGATTGTAAGACTAGGCTTTGACCTAAAATCCTCATCCTTGCCTATCAAAGATCAATCAGTCAACCAATCAATCACTCAATCAGTCAGTCAATCTCTCTCCAGTGGCATCATGTGCATTATCATGTAAAGCATAGTTTGTTAGTTGTTAGCAGAGCTATATGGCAGGGGTAGCAAAAATTTGGTTTCCAGGGTAAGGTTGAAATTGTATGAATTTGGTCCTGATTTTGTGTGATATCAATGATTTTATCTCTCTGTTTTAGCAAAAACTGATCAGTTGTAATAGGCAAAATTGGAATTCTCAGGTGGAAAACACTGATGTTTGCAAAATGTTAAAGTCTTTATGTTGTATACTGAACTGCTTGTCTATGCATGTGAATAGACATTCCAAATGTGTTGTGACAAAATACTGCGTGGTACTTCAGGTATCTACGTGCAATCTTGTTGTTACCGATCTTTGAATTATCATAATTTAGTCTGTCTGTTTTGAGATAGAGGTAAGGAAGATAGGACTCTTTTCCTCTCTTGTCCTGAAGTACAGTATGTTAGAAAGCACTTAAAATCACATATGTACTCTAGACAACAGTCTCCAAATTTGTCATGCTGATGGCATCATGAAAAGAAAACACTCTGAACCAGTTTGGCTTACGTTTACATAATACATAAAATGATGTGTTCAGATAATTATGTATTTTGATTCTAATGTGTTGCATTAGTTTTTTAATGTATTTATCTCCATGTAAAAGGGCCCTTAGGGTTCATGAATAAATAATCTCTGCATGTGCACCTATTTCTTGTCATGAATGTTTCAACTGACTCATACTCTTTTTGTGTGTTGTGATTTTTGTGTGTGTGTGTGACTCTATGCGTACTTGTATGATAGTGCAAATCTTGGTCACTCTGCTTGTCACACAGTCTGTTGTTGTTTTTTTTACACCTTCCCATGTTCTCCTCTCAGGCCACTGGGAGAATGACCATCTCTGGCACTCTGGCGCTGGACTGGTTTGTCCTACGCTTTGAAGATCTCATGCACGTCTACGTCAACCACCCAGGGAAGGGGGCCAAGGAACTAAAGGAGCCCTTTAATGCAGAGCAGAGGCTGCACCTCAAGAAAGCCAGGGAGCACATACGGCGCAAAAGTATGGTGTAGGGTAGATGGGAGAGGGTATGGGTTGGAGGATAAATAAAATAGATAAGGGGTTATCTAATAGGGGTGTGTGTAATGGAGAAGAATGTGAATGAGGAGATTGAAATTTAAAACAAATGCTGAGATGGAACATGATGCAAAGTATAGAGTAGACTGGTATGGGTTCAGGGGAATGGTTAGATTATCTATAGCTTCCTTTAAGAGGGAGGGAGGGTGGGTAGGTGGATAGTTTGATGAGTGAGTAAGAACTGTGACTTTATGGATGTATAGATTAGGTGAGATTGAGGAAAGGAGGGCTGATTTACAAGGTGAGATGGTTGAATGGATAGATGGGTGACTGACAGGCTAGATGAATATTACAAGATGAAAGTCAGTGCATGACAATAGAAGGCATACAAGACAAAGCTTGAGTATTATAGAGATACAACTGCATTTTATTTTTATTTTCCATGGAAAAAAATTTCCCCAAATAACTAAAATGTCCTCATTCTCAAGAAAACAAAGAAAACATAGGAAATGCTTAGGTGTGATTCACATATATTTATGCCTCATACACACACTCGCACACACACACACACACACACACACACACACACACACACACACACACACACACACACACATATGCATGCATGCACGTCCGTGTGCGTACACACGCATGCATGCACGCACATACATGCGCGCGCACACACACACACACACACACACACACACACACACACACACACACACACACACACACACACACACACACACACACACACCACACACACAACACACACACTTTCACTTGTATGTGTTAAGGAGTGATAGTGTGTGTGTGTTTTGGTGTGTGTGTGGTGTGTGTTGTGTGTGTGTGTGTGTGTGTGTGTGTGTTGTGTGTGTGTTTGCTTGCATGCACATCATCAAAGTCGGTTAATTTCTTCTTCTTCTTCTGCGTACGCAGGCTGATACTCCTGCGGACACTCCCTGTATAGACAGGCAAGGATTAATCCCATCTACCCAACAAAGGGAGTGGAGTTTTGTGTGTATGACCGTTTTTTATCCGCCATTAAGGCAGCCATACATCAGCTTCGGGGAAGGTGCATGCTATGTGTAACATGTCATCCATACCAACGGCCAAATTGGCCTTCTCTTCCGAAAGTTGGTGATAGGATTTTACGTGTGTGCAAGATGTTATGCGTGCGTTCACACACGGCACCTCAGTTTATAGTCTCATTTGAAGCACTGTATGGGAAATGGAGTCAGAACCAATGTTAACTCTGAGGGAAAAATCCCCCTGTACCAAAACGGCCTGGCGGAGATTCAAACCTGCAACCTCAGGATCACCAAGAGTACAAGTCTGGCGCTCTACCACTGGGCTATTCTGGCCCCCGTCAGTTAATTTGATTTGCGTTGCATGCTTGCTACCATGCCTCCTCAATCACCTGCTGACTTTTCTACTTGGTTTGTTACTTTGATCTGTTTCCGAACAATCTTCCAGGTTTATTGTCATTATGACATGAGAAAATCTTGAATGTCTCTGCACTTTCAGACACAGAATACTGGCCTCACGTCGTGGTGGAGAAGGATCTGGATGTGCTGAATGCTCGAGAAATTATGAATCAACATGCTGAACATTCACACCAGACAGAAGGAGAGAAAGATACACCCACTTATCCTCTGGCAGGGGAAAAGCCTATTGAGTTGTATTTCTTAGACAATGTGGTAAGTGTCTCGGGGGGGGGGGGGGGGGGGGGGGGGGGGGGGTTGATATCTTTGTGTCTGTGTATGTTTCACATGTTCTACATTTGCCTTCTTCGCTTTGGGACAAAACATGTACGTGTATATACATGGATGGAAGCAAATGAGAGATGAGTGGGGGCATGCTTGCATGCATGGTTGTATGAGTGAATATGGGTGCTTTTAGCCCAATAGTTATATTTGGGTCAAAGAAAGAAGGTATGTGCTGCACTCTCTAAATTTGCAAAGCATTTACATTATTTTGAAAGCATGCATTAGCACAAACCATACAAATTATTTTCATCTTTTGTCAGTCAAAAAAAAACCAAACAAATCCACAGACAAACTATATTGGAAACAGCAATACCATGCCCCCTCTCCCTCCCTCCTCTGTGACGTTCCCCACTATCACATTACTCCTCACCCTGTCCCCTTCCTACACACACTAATTCTATCTCCCAAGAAACGCGAATTATAACAATGAAATAAAGGTGATGCTAATAACAACGAGGCAAAGGACAATGTCCTATTCTACTACTAAAACCATATTTATTGATATGAAAAACATTGCAGAAACAGAAAGATGAAGAATGTAGGAAAAAGATAGTAAGAGTGGTAGTGTTGATAAATGAGAAAGAAAAGAGGTTGTTTGTTTGTTTGTTGTAATGGTATTGTAGGTTATGCAGAACCTCTTCAGGGCTGTCACCACAACATGTGGAAAGTCCTATCTGAAAAAAAAAGAAGAAAAAATTACAAAACCAACTCCAACAAAAGCATGTATGTACAACAGTTTCGTAACATAATGACAATTTTTTTTTTACTGTCTCACCTGCTGTGTGACTCCAGTGGCATTATCCCCAAGCCACTCATTTCAGCCCTTGTCCACAGTCACGCCCTGGCTTGTCCAGTTTCAGCCATAGCAACGGCAATCCACAGGGAGCAGTCAATGTCAAGTCTTCATTAGGCAGCCATGAGAAAAGACACTGCACTGCTGCAGAGCCTCTGTGGTGATGTTCAATGTTGCCTGTTGTTAACCAACATATGTGGGATACCACTCAGTAAGCCTCCTACATATGACAATAATTGCTCAGTTGCGGAGCCAGCGTGAGTGAGTGTCGTCCTTTGGAGGGCACCTTCACGTGTGCAGAACAACAGTCCACAAGAACTCGCTGAACTGCCGACCCCAACATGAATTCAACAAGAGCATAGACATGGAGAGGTAGTCAACCGAGGGCACCATGAGATCAGAGCCACATAATTTGAGAATTTTGTTTTTAAATGTAGATCAATGAGTCTTAAAAAGTTTAAGTAATACATCCATCAAACATGAACAAACAACTGACACGTTTTGAAGTCCTTGGTCTTCTTCAGGCAAGATAAACAACACTCAGGATAACGAAAATGAAGAATGTGCAATCACTTATCAATGCCCATTTTGCGCCTTATTTGACGAGATAAGTGATTGCTCATTCTTCATTTTTGTTGTCCTGAGTGTTGTTTGTCTTGCCTGAAGAAGAACAAAGAGGTCGAATTGCATCATGTTTTGTCTTGTGATTCGTTTGTTCATGTTCGGCGAATGTATTACTCAAGCTTTTTCAGATTTGTTTAGATTTCCACCTGCAGTCGCCTCACTTTGCGACTAACTTTGATCAGTGAGGACAAGGATAATGAAGATAATGCTATGGAGTTCCAGTCTAGACTCGGACTGCATGACAGGGCTTTACTCTATTTTTCTTTCGTTATATATCCCTTTAATTGTGAAGGTCGTTTGCTGATGTGAAATGTATCCAGGAGATACATTGACCTGGCACATACCAAAACGAGTCAAGTATTTATGTCACATGTTCCATCCAGTGAAGGGGTTAATGCATAGAATGCATCAGACAATGGGAATAGCTGGAGGCTTGGGTCCACTTGACCCCATCAAAGTGGAGGATTACAAAGATAGGCAATGTAAAATTGTAACTTTTGTTGCCAAAGGAATAACGATTAAAGTTTTATATTTAGAGTGTTCAAAACTGCTTTTTCTCTGCAGTGGTGTGAGAGAAGAGAAAAGAAGGGGTGGGAGAGGGAGGAGGGAGGGAAAAGAAGGGGTGGGAGAGGGAGGAGGGAGGGAAAAGAAGGGGTGGGAGAGGGAGGAGGGAGGGAAAAGAAGGGGTGGGAGAGGGAGGAGGGAGGGAAAAGAAGGGGTGGGAGAGGGAGGAGGGAGGGAAAAGAAGGGGTGGGAGAGGGAGGAGGGAGGGAAAAGAAGGGGTGGGAGAGGGAGGAGGGAGGGAAAAGAAGGGGTGGGAGAGGGAGGAGGGAGGGAAAAGAAGGGGTGGGAGAGGGAGGAGGGAGGGAAAGAAGGGTGGGAGAGGGAGGAGGGAGGGAAAGAAGGGGTGGGAGAGGGAGGAGGGAGGGAAAAGAAGGGGATAGGATGGGGAGTGGACATTGGAGAGAGGGAGAGGGTGGAGAGGAGCATTCTGGAACTCACACACCCCTCCCCCCACTCTCCTAATCCACTCTTGTGATGTTGCAGTTTATCAGAGTCAAACCCTTAGCCTTTGAAATACATACAGTGAGGCTTCTCATCAACACACAGATTCATCCTATAGATTCCAGAGGAGCAAAGAGGAAGGAAGCTTTATTCATTAGGATTATAAATTTGCCATGGCAAAAGTGACCTGAACGTATTAAAAATCGTAATCTGTTCTCTTAGCTGTCGCCCTCTTCCTTGGAAGAACACCTCAGCCAGCTGAAGGAAGGGGTGATGACTGATGGAGCCACCCTCTACGCAGTGTGGACCAGCCTCCTGAACCGATGGTTTGCCGACCCCCAGACCAAAGTCTTCATCATCACAGCAGCCATCGACGCACCCAGCTTGGAGCGCCTCTGCCACATAGTTCTGAACCACCGCTTGACTGCCAGTCTGGAGATGTTGGGGACACCCCTCCGGTCTCGCTGTGGCCAGCTGGCTGACATCCGACGAGAAGTCATGCTGAAGCTGCCCACCAAAGACAGAGTCTTTGCGGAATACAAGGTCTATAACTCCATGGTGTATCCAGGCTCCGCGTTTCAGGCCAAGTTCATCGCAGGGTTGCGCGGTAACTTGGTGGAGGTGTTGCTCACAAGTGCTGATGCGGAGAGGAAGCATTTTCAAGAAGGTCATTCCAGTACAGCTGTGTTCCAGGTCATTTCTGCTGCAGAGTTTGACTGTCGCCTTCTCGCTCCCATTGTGTCATCTGTTAACTGAACTTTTTGTGTATAAACCATGAATATTTCTTTGCTTCAAATCAGGCTGATGTTGAACTGATCACCACACACACACACACACACACACACACACACACACACACACACACACACACACACACACACACAGAGTGTATGATATGTGTGTGAACATATATATATGATTTATGTATTTTATATATAGGTATGTGTGTGGTTGTTTGTGTGTGCGCATGTGTGTGTGCATGGTGTGTGTGTGGTGCGTGGTGTGTGTGTGTGTGTGTGTGTGTGTGTGTGTGTGTGTGTGTGTGTGTGTGTGTGTGATAAAGTGTCATAAAGTTAACTGGATTTCTTTTTTACTGCCAAATATATATGTAGATGATTGTTACCTCTGTATGTGTGCCTTAGATTATATGGTATATAAACTCTAGTCTTTTCAAATCAGCATTTCTTCAAGTATTGAGAAAAAAAGTCTCTCGTATTCTCTATGTTTATGTGTGTTTGTGGTCACATGTGTATGTGTGAGATCATGCATGCAGGCATTTGTGTACACATGTGTATGACTGCAGACATGAAACTCATCCTGTAGGAGGATGTGGGATGTGGAGGAGTGGAGAGAGTTGGACGATTTCTTTTTTTTTTCTTTTCTCTGTAAATAAAATATATATTTTCTACACTGGACTTCAGCATTCCAATAAAACTATAATGTCTTTCAAAAAGAATACATGTAAGTATTTTAGTCGTGAGTATTATGATCAGCATTCTTTCATGTTTTATTTTTTGTGTGCTATTCTTATCTATTGCATTTGGATGGGTTTTTTTTTTTACTTATACAGTATACATAGTCACTGGACAATCATTGAACTCTCAAAGTAAGCTATAGTGCTGTATATCCTGTCCAGGATGTACTCTCTTACTCATTGACATGTTACAGGAAAGTGTAACATATGAAGCACCATCTTTACCTCTGTTGCCAGTGTTATTTTTCAGGAGAAAATCACCACATGTAAACGTCGTTAAAGAGAAATGCATGCAGACAAGAATGCAGTCCAGGCTTACACATGTATGAGTACTCATAAACATACAAATGCGCAAGTGTGCAGGGACATACATATGCAGGCATACAAGCAAACTTGTGCTCTACTCACACACCTACACATATACCTGCACCTTCACACACGCCAACTGAAACAATCGGTTTATTGTCAGATTAACCTTTGGTTGTACTGACATCACACACGCACACATACACACACACACACACACACACACACACACATGCACACAGTCACACACACACACACACACACACACACACACACATGTGCACACACACACACACACACACACACACACACACACACACACACACACACAACACACACACACACACACACATGCGCGCACACACATGCACACGCACACACACAATGTGCACACACACATACACACACACAAAACAACACACACACACACACACACACACACACACACACACATGCACACACTCACACATGTGCACATATATGTGTTATATTTGAAAACATATCATAGGAGGTATAAAACATAAAAGTTCAGACCTTTGATAAAAATCACAAATCATAATTCAGAATATTGTACATTAGCAATATGTTACCTGTTCTGATTTTTTTCTGTGTTTTTAGACAAGCATTAACTATATTCAATGCCAATTTGATATTCTTTCTTGCTTATTTTTTTTTCTCTGTGTGATAGTTTGTTATAACCAAACATTTTGTTCTGAATTAAACTGCAGCTACAAGTATTGCATCCAGATTTGTTGTTTGTGTGTGTTCTCAAGACCTAGTTATTATAATGAATTTCATGTCCCAGTCCTTCCTGTTTTTGAGACAGTTACGCTACTCAGTATGCTACAAAAATTCTCTCTCTAGTCTCTCTCTCAGTCAGTCTGTCTGTCTGTCTGTCTGTCTGCTCTCTCTCTCTCTCTCTCTCTCTCTCTCTCTCTCTCTCTCTCTCCACAATGGACATTTCTTTCAGACACATGCAAGAAACATCTGTCTTTATTCTTTTTTTTTTCTTTGCTTGCTTTTCATGGATCTTGGTATCTTTTATTTCAAAGGTCAAAAACATTGAATAATGAACACCCAACTGTTTAGATATCAAAATGTATTTTCCTTGGAAAAATTAGAGTTTAAATGAACACCAAGAGCAGAACTCGAAGCGAGTCTAGAGAAAGTGTGTGGGGGAAAAAGGGGGTGGGGGGTGGGGGGGGGGTGGGTGGGAGGGGGGGTGTGTGGGAAGGCTAGATTAATTGTGGTGAAATTGGTACATTGACAGTTGTTAATCCCATCATGAATGTATACACCACCGTCAGGACTAATACCTTAACATGACACAAAACTCACTCTCTCTCTCTCTCTCTCTCTCTCTCTCCGTTTCTTTGCTTTAACTCTGGGGTTTACAAATAAGATAGGCACATTCTGTCATCAGGGGTGACACTGATCTGCTTTGATATCTTATTTGTTTGTATCATCAATCCCACTGGCACATGATGGCCCACTATTTTTCAGTATGTGAAAGGTTTTTTTCTTTATGCATGCGCTTGTGCATGGGACCTTGGTAAAGTATCATCCGACAGCCTTGGACAGGAAAGAGGTCTGCATAGATGTGAACATGTTAACTCCAAAGAAAAAAATCTCTTCCATCCTGGCTATCATGTGTGGGAATCAAACCTGAAACCTTAGAGCAAGAGTCTGATGCCTTTTAGCCATTTGAACAACCAGGGTCCCCAATAGCTCTCTTGTTGGTTAGAGTTAACAGGAACTGAGCTGAGCGTACATGACAACTGGAACGTTCAAGTTTGTTGTTTTCTTATCATATCATATTTGTTTATCTTAAAAGAAAATATAAAGTTGTGAAAATAAATACACTAAGTTTAGGAACGTGTTCAAAGCCATTTAACTGTTCACCTTTTGCTGGATTCTATGAGTATGTCTCTGGAGATTTATGCTTATCAATAATATGAGTAACCGCATTCATTTGCCATTTAACTGTTCACCTTTTGCTGGATTCTATGAGTATGTCTCTGGAGATTTATGCTTATCAATGATATGAGTAACAGCATTTATTTCAGTCTTCTTGTTTGTTTGTTTGATTGTTAGTGGCACAGAGGGTGAAACCAATGCAAGCAGTGTAGACTTTATGTACAGAAGACTACTCCTGATCAAACAGATCTTACAGTTACATTGATGTGGTGCTGAAGATTAAGACTGAGAAGGTAAAAGGCTATTCTTTGGCAGTTAAAAGAATGGTACATACATGACAATGATAAATTTGGAAAGTTCTGAATCGATCAGACAGGGTTTTTTTTTTTATAACAAATATATTAGGATGACCAGAAAACCCAAAAGGATTCCACATGCCCATGTACCACCATACATACAGCCCTACAGGACACATTTAAGAAAAAATGGCTATGATCATGAACATTTATTGTTTTAGAAAAATGTACAGCATGACAAGGTCCCAGATTTCATAAAGCTGACTGAGACTGACCAAAACTGACCAGAATTGACTGTCTTCCATGTAAAGTCGCAGAAAACCTGAACAAAGCTGACAATCTTGGTCATAGAACAGAAAAGGGCTTGCTTTTCACCATCCATTTTTTCCTCGGCTATATATTAACCCCTGTTTACTCCTTATATTCACAAGCTTGTGGCAGTGTGAATTTTTTAGTCTCATCCATCATATCACAAGTTTGCTTGATTGAAGTTTGTCTGTTCAGTCAGATAACCTTCTCTCAATCTCTCTCTCTCTCTCTCTCTCTCTCTCTCTCTCTCTCTCTGCACAGTCAAAGTATGTATTTTGAGGGTAACTTCAGTCAGCTGTCAAAATATGTAGTTGAAACAGCCAGTTGAAGTGTGACTGGAGTGAATCATCAAGAGCCCATAGTGGAATTGATACATGGTGGTAAGGCGAGCCTCTGTGCCTCTATGTCAGATCTACAATAAGGACCATTTAGGTTGGGACAGCAAGTCTTCAGATCTTGTGGTCTGGCAGTAATCCTGGTATACCCATCATGCAGCTCGTTTGTGCACTTTCTCAGTGGAGCTAATGCTGATGTTGGGTCTGAAGATCCCAGGAAGGATTTGCTTATGCTAACAGAGGTTAGATGAGGGCAGTGTAAGGATACTTTATGGGTTGAGTGTTGCTAGTCCATTGAGGAAATAGTAGGTCTTGTTGGCCTTGGTCACCAAGTTGTTAATGTGGGCATTCTTCTTCACATCGGCAGGTTGATGTGGAAGGTTTTTTTGTTGTTGTTTTTTTTCTCCCAGCCACTTTCTGGAGTTGGTGTCTGTGCAGTATGTAAGTCTTCTTCTAGGTGATACTACACCTTCTGGCAATATGGCTGATAAACAGCTAGATTATAAGCCACGGTGACACAGTAACCAATCAAGGTTCCGTCTCAAACAATGGCCTATCTTTGGATCAAGTTTAACACAGAATTGCTTATGTCTGCTCAGTTGCTGTTGTCACGAGCTTTTTATTACCACCATGCTATGATGTGACCTTGAACTATGACTTTTGACCCAGATTCCATTTGCCTGATGCTAACATATACAACGCATGAACAATGACTGTATCAACTTTAAACAAGATGATAATCCAGATGTAGCTCCTAAAGTTGTCAATGAAAGGTGTCAGGAGTATTACACACACACCAGCCAGGATAAAAATTCTTTCTCTATCTCAGTTTGTGTGTGTGTGTTGTGTGTGTGTGTGTGTGTGTGTGTGTGTTTTGTGGATCTTGCTTATCTGTTACCCTCTGGAATAAAGATTATCAAAGATATTCTCTCTCTCTCTCTCCTCTCTCTCTCTCTCCACCTCCTTCCTCTCTGTCTGTCTCAATCTCTGAAAGTGAAACCGACTGACATAAGTTCCTTTGGAACAAAGAAATGAGGGGGCTCAACCCATTAACTGCTGAACTTAACTGTGCTGATCATGTATAGATTTGGAGAGTAACTATTAGGCTTCACATGCACATTATAGGTGTCAAGCGTGCAGTCAGTGACTCGGCTGAATGAACGCACCATGGAGAAGTGTTAAAATAGATTAGATTTGCAGACAGTTTTCGTGGTGACTCTATCATAAAGGCCCACCTATTCCAATGCAGATTGTGAAAAACTTAACCAACTATATATACGCCAGTCAAAGTGCCAAATCAATGGCAATTGTGCAGTTTTAGATTTTGTTTTTGTTTGTATGTTGTTGTTTTTTCCAGAGTGGGTGGGTAGTTCTGGTGGGATTGATAAGATGGGACCCTTCGGAACTTTCCCTCCTCCTTCTCTCATCACAATTTGATCAACACCTGCTTCTGGCTCAGGCAGAAATACGGAACAAGGGCTCTTTTTCTTCTTCCTTTGAATGTCCACAATCAACAATTTGATTTTTATGACACTTTTCAGGTTGGGGTTCGCCCGGCGAAGAAGGAAAACAAATGTAGGACTGGGCTGGACCATGCAGTGAATTTGCTTTAACTACGCTTATCCGCTGACAGCTTCGAGTACATAACGTGTTGAACCTGATTTGTATCTGTGGACTGGAGCCTCTAAGTCAGTGTTTTCCGGTGAGCACAAAAGTTGATGACGTATCATGAGAACTTGTCTATGCGCATGTGCGCTGTTTCATATTTTCATGACCGCCAAATTTGATGTGCGAGAAAACCAAGCTTTCTCGAACACGTTGAAGGCAAGTTTGTGTTAGTAATTATATTACGCGAGACCTTACGGCACTATGGCGACAAAGCGGACTCGACTGAAAGAAAGAAATGCTTCCCAATGGACAGGTACCTGGTTTCTTTTTCGAAAATGTTTCATTTTTACTGACTTTCGGAAACCATAATGGCTAGCACATGACTTGGAAATGTATCTATTTATCACGCACTCTAGTCGGTAAACCACAAGTTTCGAGGCCACCTATGTTCGACACTCAGCGTCACTCGCATTTGAAGTTCAAACATGACCTGTCTCCACCTTCTCACCGTTAACGAATGAAAGATCAATGTAAATTCGATTTCAAAACGCCCTCATAGAAGAAATCCATCATGGCCTCGAATCTTTATCGATACTCTTCCACTAGTTCCAGTGAAACGAAACTGTTCACCACCAAAGCACTATGCAGGATATTCTAGAGTCCAACAATGCAGGGTTTAAGACTTACTTTGTGGTCCTCGATTTTAGCAAGGCATTAAAAACTGACAGGTTTAGCACTAATATTAACTCAGCTTCTTTGTTTTCAAAACGCCCATGAGGTTTAACGTCGTCTTCATCGTCATCCGTATAGTGTCCTCAATCAACAGGCAGATTATTCTGACAATTGTGACGGAGGGGTAAGCGCAGGGGAAAAATGAAAAAAGAAAGCTTGTGACTACTGGTGGAGTTTACAAGCTCCCGACGTAAACACGCCAAGAGACGCAGCTCCAACCACATCTAACGTCGTTAGAATTAGTAGAAACAAGATGAATGTTGTCTTTGAAATTAAAGTTTAAGACTAATAAGAGTGTGAGGTCAAAAAAGAAATCTTTTATCTAATGTTCACCAATCATTTCCCCCCATGCTGTCAGGAAGATCATTTGAATTTTTACCTCATGCTGTCGGGGGGAAAAAAAAGAAAAGAGAAAAGCCCAGAAGGTGTTCACTTGAAGGAAAAAGAAGGGGGGAAACCGTTACCAAGGCTGTGCAGGACTAGAAATATCCTGCGTAATTCTTCAAACATTTGCAGCTCAAGATTCAATTCTTGGCCCACGATTAGCAGTAAATGAAGGAACCTGCCAGCTGCCAGCCTGCCAGGGCTCAGGTTTATGACACCTTCTTTGCAGATACGAACTAGTTCGTAACCAAAAAAAGTTTGTAGCACACAAAAAAAAAGATGCATTTCATGATGACTACATAGAGAGATTTTGTGCATAAATGAGTTTGTAACTTTAGTAGTGGTCCCCCCACCACCACCACTAGCCCTGTTCGTAGCTACGCTGACAGCACAGCCGCTCAGCTTTATCAGCACCCAGATTGATTGTGTGGAGGGTGTGTGTGTATATTTAAGGTGTGTGTGAGCCACGAACTTCACAGAAAAAGATGAGAAGGCTGACCGCTTTCCGTGAACTCATTTTATTAGACAAGATTTTCTGAGAACATGTCAAATTTTCTGTGATCACACCACGTGTGCGCATATATATGAGAAGTTTGTGACGGTAAAGTTCCTACATTCTTCTCTCTCTCTCTCTCTCTCTCTCCTCTCTCTCTCTCTCTCTCTCTCTGTGCCATCAAGCCCCATCCCAATCACCCTTGTTCTGTCATCAGTGATCTTCATTCTCCAGATGAGACTGCCTTCCACCCACAGTACAGTTTGCCTTGTGATTTTATGTAAATGGCAGGTTTCAAGAAGTTATTGGTGAACATTTTGGTGCGCACGTGAGCGCGCGGGCATGCACGCCCGTGTGTTTCAGTACAGGGGGATTTTTCCCTCGGAGTTAACATTGGTTCTGACTCCATTTCCCATATATAGTCCTTCGAATGTGACTATAAATATCTTGCACACATGTAAAATCCCATCACCACTTTCGGAAGAGAAGGCCAGTTTAGCCGTTGGTATGGATGACAAGTTACATATAGCATGCACCTTCCCCGAAGTTGGAGTATGGCTACCTTAATGGCAGGATAAAAAACAATCATACACGTACGCAAGTGTCAGAATAATCAACTCGATGATTGTGGACACTCTACGGAAAGAAGTGTGTTTGTGTATGTGTGTGTGCGTGTGTGTGCTTGCAGGCACATGAGAAGTTTGTGAAGGTAAGCTCCTACATGGCTCTTTCTTTCTGTGTGCTGCCTAACCCCTTTCCAATCTGTTTTCGTGTTACAAATGTTATCCATTGTCTGTGTTTGCATATGGGGGGAAAAGCGGGTATAGCAGTGCGTGCAGGGGTGTGGGATGTTGGGTGGATGAGGTGTGAGCAGGGTGCATCCGTGCGTGCGTGTGTGTGTGTGGTGTGTGTGTGTGTGTGTGTGTGTGTGTGTGTGTTTGCAGGTATAGTTAGATAAATAATCGGTGTGCTATAAATTTAACCTTGCCACTTTCAAAAGATTGATTTTTTTTTTTTCGCAAGCATGCATTGACGCTGCACATGAGATTACAAAACGGTCTTAAGAGCCAATGCCCAAAACAACCCGCAGTAGAATCATGGCAGTCTACTTTGTTATTCTTTTCCCAATGCTTGTAAAATTAAGATGTGCTGTCCCGAACACCCAGAATACAAAATTTTAGTTTATCTTCCATTTGTGACGCTGTGTAACAAGAAAGCTCTTGACAGCTGTGAACTCCACTCTCAGTTTGCTTGCAACCTCGTACTGAGCTACTTAATTCTAGAATTTGGAATTATTGAGAGAAACAAATCAATAAAAACTGAATTGCAACCGAATTTTCAGGCAGTTAAAATACATTTTGGGAACAGAAATATCAGAGCTGGGTTTTTCTCAAATTTCTTCAAAGACTGAGACATCCAAAATTTGAAGCATTTGCATAAAAAATAAGAAGAGAATGCCCCAGAAACATTCCCCACCTACAGACACACTTACCACACGTGCGCGCATGCGCGCACACACATACACACACACACACACACACACACACACACACACAACACAACACCATCATCGTCATCATCTCACATTTTCATGACCC
This sequence comes from Conus canariensis, assembly GCA_033310375.1. Classification (NCBI taxonomy): domain Eukaryota; kingdom Metazoa; phylum Mollusca; class Gastropoda; order Neogastropoda; family Conidae; genus Conus; species Conus canariensis. The sequence continues at coordinate 44,295,754 of CM065723.1, read as the reverse complement.
ATTTATAATCATATTAACCTAGAAGTTGTACCAGCAAAGAACATAAAAATAAGGATGGGAGTGAAAGAATCCAATAAAGATATTACAGTACATTTAAAACTTACTTCGACTCTCTCTCTCTCTCTCTCTCTCCCCTCTCTCTCTCTCTCTCTCTCTCTCTCTCTCTCTCTCTCTCTCTCTCTCTCTCTCTCTCTCTTCTCAGCACTCCCCCCTCAATACTGTCGTCGACTCTCTTCATGTTTACCACACACACACACACACACAAACACACACACACACACACACATACAGAGAGGGGGGGTGGGGGGGGGGTATTTATGACTTGTGGTCGGCTGGACTACAAAGAATAAAATTTATTAACTCTCTCTCTCTCTCTTTCTCTCTCTCTCTCTCTCTCTCTCTCTCTCTCTCTCTCTCTCTCTCAGACACACGCGCGTGCACCCTCACACACATGCACACACACACACACACACACACCGGTCTCTCCCTTCCTCCCCAAGTTTGTATTTTTCTCAGCTATCCCTTCTCCATCCTTTTACTCCTCCTTCTTTTTCTATTTCTTTCTCTCCCTCAGCTCTCCTACCCTCTCTTTTCCCTCCACACCTCTCTCTCCAAAGGAATGTGAGTCTTATCGCGGTGCATGATCGTGGGAATGGTCACCAGAAAAAGTAGAAGGGGGAGCGTTCACTCTGCCGCAGTTTGTGGTGGCACCCCTCCCCCTTCCAGGTTTAGTATATTCCCTGTTAGAGAATGCAACCATTCCCGTAATAATCATATAAGTGAATGCCTGGTAACTTCTTTTAAAACAATATTTTTAAAATGACATGTTTCAATTCCTGCTCTGTGTGGTTACTTTTAAGATATTAAAGCTATTTCTCTTACATATGTTGTATGTTTACTATACGTTTATTGTAACTCTGTTGTATTGTTTATTTTTAATGTTTAGTGTTCTTTTAAACATTGTCTGTTTGTTGAATTGTTTGCCTTTAATGTTTAGTATTCTTTTAAACATACAAATTACAACGCTAACGTCATGATGTTTTCAAAGACCTTGGGATACATGCATGCATGTTTAGTGATGTGAATGCAGTGCAAGGTCATTTTATTTTAGAGAATTGTTCATTGATTACTTCATGTACCTACCCCTGTTCTGTGTGCGTCAAGTGTTGCAACTGGTACAAAGGTTTGCGAACGCGACATGAACCTGTGCCCTGGAGAATTTTTCTTCAGTGCAGCACTCCCATGACTATCCAGTTAAAATGTCTTGTTTCCCACATCAATGCCTTTGCCTGTGGCTTTTTAATTCTGTGTTCTATGCCAAAGGCTGTCACTTGTGCCAGTATCATTTCCCTAAAAATCATTAATCTGTCGACCAGATATGTGATCTAGGTCTAAAGCAGTTGGATTGGAACCCTTAAACTTACTCATTTTAATAAATCAGAGAAGATCTATGATCTCCTTAAATGTAATCCATAAAATGCACACATCTAGTAGTTTGAAAATGGACTGCTTGAAAAGTTGAATGATGATATATACGTTTGGATCGTTGCACACCAACCAGTCTCTACAACTTGTGTAATGACTTTTTTTTCCAACCACCCACCATTCCCTCTTTCTCTTTTCCTCTGTGTAGGTGTGTGTCAATGGTTTTTGTTTGTTTGTTTGGGTTTTTTTTTGTTAACTGATGAGGATTTTGGAACTCCTTGTTTAAAATAATTGCAGGAAGGAGTACAGTCAGTGCTACTGGCCAGGCACAGGGGAAGATTGCAGCAGCATCTACAGCCCAGAAAAGCCAGGCCAGAATCGGCAAGCGAGTGCCAGAAAAAGCAAGTCCAATGAAAATGACACAAGGAGGCCCAGAGCTGAGCAGGTTAGCAGTGTTTTATGTCATGTTTTTTTTGTTTGTTTATTGATTTTTCAGTCAAATTTGTATACAGTTGATCAGGACTTCCAATTCTGTGCTGATGTTCTTGTAATAAAGGTGGCTTACCCTTTCACAGACATGAAATGTGTTTTCAACCTAGGCTCAGCTTTCTCAAAGATATTAGGATAATGGGAAAGTTTGGTTTTTTTTTCCTAATTTGACTGATCTCTCAGTAAAATGTAGAATTTTTATTTGTTTGCTTGTTCAGTCTCTTGCCTTCTCTCCCCTTCTTCCTCTCTCTCTCTCTCTCTCTCTCTCTCTCTCTTTTCTCGAAAGAGCGAGAGAGTTGAACTAGTTAGGAAAAAAAAAAAAACACCTGTTAGAATGAACACAAGATTCTGATTGATCCAAAATTTTGATACGCTTAAGTATTTTTCTGTAAAAACCAGAAAATGGTAAGTGTTGTAATTTTAAACAGCATTTTGTTTTACTGAATAAATTCTTCACTAGTCAGTGTCCGCTTGGCAAGTTAGGGTTCATCATTGCAAGTTTTGGGCCCCTTTGTCGGGAAGAGGGTTCTACATCTTACTCAACACGGACTACAATCTGGCATCTGTTTACAAACAGGACCTCATACTGCACTACCTACCTTCAATAGCCTGGCTCTTATAATCAACAAAAGTTCTGCAATGAATAACTTTTATGCACAACTGTATTTATAACTAATTACTAAATAAGAATATTGAACATTGTGAAATAATGAGAGTAATAACTCACTTGCCAGTAAAAGAACGAAACCTCTTAGATGGTGGAATAACTTTGAAGAAGCAAAGATTTTGCCTTGAAAGAAATACAGGATGGAAAAATTCCTGAAACTCATGGCTTTGGAGCTGTAGTGTAAAATCAACTGCTCCTTTATACTATATTAATATAGTTAGAGCACAGAATGAACCTTTTAGAGATGGTGAACTATCCATAATTCAGAAGGTTTGATAACATGTACCCCCTAGAGTAGGTAAGAGCATTTCTAACTAGCTGGAGACTGATCTCTCTTAATAAATCATTAATGATATATAGGATCTTCATGTATTACACATGTATACAATTGAAGTTTTACCAAGATTGTTTAACAAAGATCAGCCAGGGCCAGGGCTTATTGCTAAAAGATAATAAGACTTATATTCTTAATGTATTATTTTAGATTCAAAATAGCTACCAGGTATACTTCTGTGTTCACCTTTTTTTCAGAAAGCATCAAAATCTGTTAATTGGAATTTTAATAATAAATTTCCAATGAACAGATTTTTTTTATGCTCAGAGCCTCAAAGGCATATGGTTTTGATAATGTGTTGATGGATTAAAACCTTTTGTGAAGATATATTTACTCTATAGTTTTTGTTAGGTCATTGTATAAGATGGTTTGAAATTGAACTGTATGAGAGAATTCATGATGCATTGTTGGTTTTGCAAGAAAGTAGTTGTATGGGAAAAGACCCTCTGAAGAAGGCACAGGACCCTGAAAAAGGACAGTACACCTGGACAATAATGAAAAGTGAACATCAAAACTCAGCTGTTTCATCTCCATCTCTTTCAGTCTGCCTAATGCCTGCCTGTCCTGACTGTCTTCTTCCCCCCCCCCCTCTCTCTCTCTCTCTCTCTCTCTCTCTCTGTCTCTCTCTCTCTTGTTCTCTTTCTCTTTACGTCTGTTGATTTCTCAGAGCTTTGTGTCATCAGTAAGGGGATAGGATACTGAAGAATCTTCTTTCTTTCTTTCATTGAAGAGCTCAGTTTTGACTGCATATGAACTCCGCTATTGAGAGAGCCTCATTGCTGTTATGTTATGTCTGCGTTTCTACAAGATGTTGGCTTGAAAATGTTAGTGATACTGATTAATTATGTAGTGATTTAGTGTCTCAGGGCTTACTGTAAGGTTAACATGGACATTGGAAGCCTTCAAAGGGTGTGTATGCAGTGTTAGTATAAGCATGCCAGCATGCTCATGTGCATTTTTCTCCTTTGATGATCCTCTTATTTATGAATAGATATTCTCCCAAAGTGAGAGTGGGACTACTGACACTAGTGACAGGCATTCATTTTATTACATTCAAGCAGAGGAAGTGGTGGCCTCTTATTTTTAGACAGATATACTGTCAGACATTCAGAGTAAGAGCTGGATCCCAAAAAGGTATTCCATGACATTCAGACAGACAGAGTGCTGAGTGTGGTTGTGTGAACTGCTTAATGCCAATACATTTTTTTTTTTTTTTTGGATTGATTAAATGAGGAGGATTTTTGACTCCCACACTGATTAATTTATTTTCTGATCTGTGATAATGACATATGCAGTATGGTATAAGCACCCAAAACTTGTGCAAAGACTTCCAAGCCTGTTAATGTATTTGAAATTAGAGTCACAGTAAACCAATATTCTCAAATTCATGTGTTTCAGAAAACATCAGCCAGCACGAAGAAGTTAAAAACAGTAGCCGGAACCAAAAGAAAGACCACGCCAAAAGATGAGTATGACTTTGATGAGTCAGACGACTTCCTCTCTGGAAATTCGTTTCTGTCTGCACCCTTCTCTGCCAGTGGTTCAAAGAAAGTGGCAAAAAGTGGCGCATTGTCAAATGTTAAATCCAGTGAAAGTAATCCGGCAAATCGGCAGAAGGGAAAGCAGCAGAAACCCTTGAGACGAAATGCAGGATCTGAGGAGAGTAAGAAGAAAACCAGCACTCCTCTGTCAGATGCAGCACCTGGGAGGCGCCCGGACAAATCCCAAGGAAAACATCGGCAATATTTACAAATCTCTGTGCCCAAGTTGGACTTGGATGTCGATGTCACACCAATCCTTCCCATATCCACCAATCAGTCTACAGTGACACGAACCAGTCCCAGACAAAAGGCAAACAAATCTTCTGGTGCAAAATCAGTTAGTTTTAAGAAAGACTCGAAAGAGGCTGTTCCAGCTCAGACGCCAGCAGGAAAAATAAACCATGAAAAGACTCAGAGACAGCTTGCTGTAGCTCAAAACCTCTCCAGTTTTTCAGCCTCTGGGAGTTTCAAGGAGCCAAGTCCCATCACCATACCTGATTCAGTGGCAGCGTCTTATGACACTGCTTCGAGGAAAGCAGACAGAAAAAGGAAAAACCCCGAACCAGACGGGGCATACATCAGCACATCAGCAAAACGAAAAAAGACTGTCTCACCAGAAAGTACCCAGTCTCTTCCAGCTTCCAAGAAAAAAGGACTGTCTCAGAAAGTAAGCTCCTCTGCCAGGGGCAGCTCAACTAAGAAGCAGACTCACGTCAGACAGACAGAACTTGAGTTAGGAAACAAGTCACTAAAGGGCAGGCACGTGCGACAGCGCAAACCTGTCACCTCTACCCCTTTATCACGTCCAGAAGGAGAGCAGAGGCAAGACAAAGAAGCAGTTCAGTTAACCCCTTCCCAACATGATTCAGGCATATCTATGGGCAATGACCTCAGCCCCAGTGGGGAGGTCAACCTTGCTTCAACATCCTCATTGCCAGGTTTCATGGAAGAAGAGTCATTGTATACTTCTCCTGGGTTCCTGGAGATTTCACCTTTGTCTGCACCCAGCAGCTCTTCAAAGGAAGGTAAGAATTGCTTTGTCTGTCTCAGTGTCTCTTTTTATTTACACAGCACAGTATTAGAATATCTCTCTCTCTCTCTCTCTCTCTCTCTCTCTCTCTCTCTCTCTCTCTCAGTCTAAATCTAAATCTCTCTCTCACTCACATGGTATTCATCCAACAGCTCTTCAAATTGTTTTTATTTTTCATGAGTTTATTTGTGATTAGAATTTAATCTTTACCTGTCAGGAAGAAACTTTAGACAAGGCAAAACAGAAGATCTTTAGAGAAGAACCCACCACCCCCCCACCCCTCCTCCCCCCACTTCCTTCAGGCAAGTGTTTCAGCCCTGAACTGTTTACACTCTCAGAGGGGCTGAGCCACATCCATGTTATGACTCCTAGATGCCCCTTTGCTGACAGTACCCAAAGTTCAGAAGTTTGTGGCATACACAGACTTTTTTATAATGTAATTTTATGTATTGTTCACTTTTAGTTTTACACAATTGCTATGTCAGTCACACAGATGAATGCAGATTGGATCTTTCAGATTATCAACATCTAGCCCACATTCAACTGAATAGGCGGTCATGTCTTTGGTGTGTGTCGGGGGGCGGGGGGTCTTTTTTCTTTCTTTTTTTTTCTTTTTGTGCGTGTGTGTGTTTGCTGATCCTCTGAAACTGGAAAATGATCAGAAAAATTCGACACAGAGGGTTATCATGACCCTCAGTATTTTAATTGTTATACCCACCGGAAACACTGGCTGGAAATGTTCAGGCTGGCCAAAGGCTGGCTGAATAAGGAGACGGATTCCATGCCTCTTGCACTTTTAATAGTCTTACTTGTTTCATTGAAATTCAAGGGTTTTCTTCTTTTTTTTTCGCATCTTCTGCACCACTTCGGTGGCATTACCCCGACACCCACGCCGCTCATTCCGACTCCCCGTCCACAATTACACTCTGGGTTGTCCTACTGCAGACCGAGCACCAGCAACCCACAAGGAGCAGTCAGTGTCAAGCCGTCATGCAACCGCCCACCAAAGGAGACACTGCACTACTCCAGAGTCACTTTAGTGATATTCGGTGGTGCCTGGTCTGTTCCCAGCATACGAAGGTCTCTACCTTAGTCTCCTGCCAAACACAATAATTGCTTAGTTGCGGTGCCGGTTGAATGAATCAATGTTTCCCCCCAGAGAGGTCCAGCGACAATTCCCATGAATTTGCCAATTCTAGTGACTCCAACATGAACTCACCGAGAGCGTAGACATGGGTGATGGAGGGAAAATCAAAACTGAGGTCACCATGAGAGGCAGGCTGCAGAATTTGGAACTTTTTTTTTTCCTTCTTCTTTTTAATTTAATGCTGACTGATGGGGATGAGAAAAAAATGAGGTGATGCTCTGGAGCTCCATTGTGGTGTGAGAATGCATGATAGGGTTGTGCTGTATGTTTATCGTCATAGATGATACAGCCCAGTGTCAGTCGGGCAAGAGACAACGCTCTGCAGTGTTGGTCTTGAAATTAGAGCGACACTCTTCTTGGAGGCACAGTGGGTCAGACTTGAGTGTGTGGTCCTAGTCTTCCCCATAGCGGACTCAACTGTGAGTAGGGGCTGAAAAAACCTGTTGCAAATAATGGCTGTGGATGGGAATCAAGAAAATTTAAAGTTTTAACTGACATGTGTTTCAGAGCCAGCAGTGTACAAGAGTGCAGCGAAGGAATACAAGCCAACAAAAACCAAGAGGGAAAAGGGACGCTTTTCTGTAAGTACTGAAAATCTGGGAGTGACAGTTGTTTTCTGTACTTTGATTTGGTACATTTCATTCAGTTTCAAAAGGGGGGGGGGGGGGGGGGGGGGGTCAGTAACATTGGCAGTAAAATTAGAGGCGTCCTATTGCCACAGCCATGCTTTGCAAAACTTAGTGAGCACACACATAGTGCAGTCATCTTGCCATATTGAGAACAAATAATCCTCGTGTCCCTCCATTTTCTAAACAAAATGATTTATCGAAAACATAATTAGGTGGAAATGCAAATGTTTTCATTTAACTTTTAAGTGGCAGTTCTTTTCAGTGTCAGAAAGAATGGCTAGAAGTTGGTGTTTTTGATGACCCCCTCCCCTGTCCCTGTTGAAAACATTTAATTTGGGGTGTGAAGATCCCAGAGAATTTGATTTCTGCAAGTGAAAATTTCTGGTCAGATCGGAAGACAAGGATTTGATTTCTGCAAGTGAAAATTTCTGGTCAGATCGGAAGACAAGGATTTGATTTCTGCAAGTGAAAATTTCTGGTCAGATCGGAAGACAAGGATTTGATTTCTGCAAGTGAAGATTTCTGGTCAGATAGGAAGACAAGGATTTGATTTCTGCAAGTGAAGATTTCTGGTCAGATAGGAAGACAAGGATTTGATTTCTGCAAATGAAAATTTCTGGTCAGATAGGAAGACAAGGATTTGATTTCTGCAAGTGAAGATTTCTGGTCAGATAGGATGACAAGGATTTGATTTCTGCAAGTGAAGATTTCTGGTCAAATAGGAAGACAAGGTTACTTTCTGTGGAGGAGACAGCTGCTAATTCTCCAGTGAATGACGCATGAATATGTCAGCTTCTTGTCTGCTTGTGTAACGCATTTTTGGTTGAGTTTCATTATAAGATATTTCACATCAGCATACAGGTTAAGCAACGGAACGGAGCAGGGAAGGAATGGTTAAAAAAAGCATAGTACATTACTTTAGTTCTTCTATATCAGAGGCTAAATATTTAGGATTATTATAGTTTATAAAATGTCAGAGCTTCAGTGGGTGCTAATTCCTATTGACAGTGAGTGGGCTGATGTGAAATGTACATAAGAACTATCACCTACATAGGGACTATTATGTAGTGCATAGCAAAGTTAAGCCAAGCATGTAAAAGTTGTATGTCTGTTAGAACTTTCTCTTTTTTTTTCATTATGCTGTTTCCTGGACACATAATGAAATCAGCTACTTTTCACATAATATTAAAAAAATAGCATATATTCTAAAATTAATCGTTATAAAATAAATCCATATTCATCAACGAAAAACATTAATTATGAAGTATGTGTGAAAATTTATGTGGGGAAATAAGCATAATCACTCTAAAATGCTTTTCATTTAGGCATTTGAAACAGATTGGATTCATTCTGGCATATTTCACATCTACAGAGGAAAATGCGACTGCTGTCAGTACTACCAAAGGGTTACACCACATTTGCAGCTGTCAAACCTATAACTTGATCCGAAAGCCTTTTACAGAAAAGGATAGTTGGGGTCCATGCCAGCAAAGAAGGGAGGGGGTGTCCTTGAGAAGGAGGTTGAGGATGGGACTGATCCTTAACAGGGGTTGGCCATAATTTCAGCTGGGTGGGGTTGCAGAGTGTGTGTTGCACCTAAGGAAAGTGTCACCACACACACACACACACACAAAACACACACACACACACACACACAGAGAAAAGATGGTAGGTAGGCACTCAAGGTCTGACTAGCGCGTTGGGCTAATTGTTTAGGTCAGACATCCGCTGAGTTGTAGCCACGAGACCCTCTTCTTCAGTTGTCTCATCTTTGTTGTTAATTCATTTATCCAGCTTCAAATCATGCGTAGTGTGGTCTCAAAACTTAGCGGATGTGGTGTAGCGTATATGGACTAGTCCGCACGCAGTGACGCCTCCTAACGAAACTGAAATTGAAAGGTGAGCTTTCATCTGGCACGGACACATGGTTGCTCTAGGGAAGCCAAGAGTACCCGGTCACTGCCCTATCCTGTGCAGTACGCACTGATGGCTTAGGGAAACGCAGATGCCACCATGTGGTAACCATCCCTTGGGAGAACAGCGCCAGGAGTGCAACCCTAGTGTTGAGTCCAATGGCCCTGCACAAGTCAAGAATGCTCAGTACCAGAGAGGTGCCCATCTGGCCATGACTTAGAGAGGACGCAAGTGGGACATGTTTGTTTGCTGGGTAGTGCAATTACAGCTCGGTTCCTCACCAGCAGGAGGATGTATCCTGAGGGGTGGAACTTGGACCGGTAGCAAATGACTGTCGAGTGGATCCAACACCTAAATCAGTTCCACCGGCCTGCTCTAGTTCAGTGCATGTCATGTTGATCTGTATTGAGTCATTCTGAATTAGTTTAAGTAGGAGCAGCATCCAGCTTTGAGGAGGAGGAGGAGCTTGAGAGAGACCAGACTGCACCCAGTCCCACACTCAAAACATCCGTTTTGCATTTTGTGGCAGTGCAGGGCGGCCATGGGAACACAGTAGTCCCTTGGAGTAGGATTGATGTTGCCATCATTCTGTATGGGATTGTGCACGCCATTGTCACTATCATCCTCCAGCTCTATGTAGTCCCCATTTTTGCGTGTATCTTATTTATTTTCTTTTTCAGAACAAAGAGATAGGTTCACAGGTTTCTCTTTTCCTAGCCTCTTCCCTTTTTCTTTGCCTGTAGAGGGTTCTAGTTTAGACAAGCATTCTGGTTCCCTTCTTGCTGACCTCCCTCTGCAATTTTTCAGGTAACTCAATGCTGATTCAGGAACGACTCACTTTTTTTTTTTTCTTTTATAGAAAGAAGGGGTGTGAGAGGGGAGCATTAAGGTTACTCATGATCTTAGTGAGTGGCCATTGCTCTTGCTGTTTCTTGCTGTGTGTTTGGGTGAACAAGACATGGTCTTGTATATATGTGAAGGAAAAAAAAAACATGTCGAGTGGAGAATAAAAGATGGTAGCAAGTTTTGAAATCTGGATGGATCAAGGGATGAAAAAGAAACCACAATCCAGACCCACAAGTGTCGCTGAAATGGAATAAGCTTAGCCATAATTGATGGAAGAAAACACAAGATGATAGAAGACCCGCAAAGCGAACAGCGGGACAGCCAAGAAATTGCTATGCTTTCTGGTTGATGCTTGGCAATGGAGAGAGGGAAGTTGACGCGGACTGAAAGTGTGGTAACAGTCACAGTGTCACTGTCATATTACTGGTTGCTGTGAAATTTAGCCAAAGCAGGCAAACTTGCTGTTACTTGGATTTGGAAAGAAATTTGACAAGGAACAGTGTATGATGCCAACATCATTTGAACTCTGGTTTCCTGCCTGAAACAGTGAATGGCGACTTTTCGGACAGGGCTTTAATACATTAGGCTATGTCACAATGGTAGCTGTGCGATTAGTTCTGTGGTGGATGTTTTCATGGTGTCCTGTCATCAGTGGCACTATATCTGTTTGAACAGAATGTGAGTGTGCATGGCGATGTTTGGATAAAGGCATGGCGCAATGTACAGAGGTAGTAGCTGAAACAAACAAAACTCAGTGCCTTTGTGACATTAGAAAAGGGTTTATCCAGTCAAGTCATTTTCTTATTGCCAAGCCACATGGGGATTTCTAAGTCATTTGTGGAAGCTATATCAGAGCTGATCTACCTAAACTAATTCTACAGTTATATTAAATAGTAACATTTGTACATAGAAAATGTCTATATTAGATAGTAATATTTGGTTTTGTTTTGGAAGCAACATGTTTGTTGTTTTTTTTGTGTAGATGTGTGTTTTGCCATATATATATATGTATATAGCGCTGAACAATTTTGCTCATGATTATATATATATATATATATGATGAATTTTTACAACATAACTTTTTTTCAAGCGAATGGCACAACTGTCAATGCATTAAATAGTAACTTTTGTCTCTTGTTTCAGTCCTCTAAAATGGTTGCCCTGGCAAACAAAATCAATATGAGCTTTCGGGACATTGAAAGCTTTGAGCTTATCGTGGAGTCGGAGTGACCTGTTGTCGGAGTGATGTGTTGGGTAGCAGCAAAACTACACGCCTGAACCAGTCACCTAATCAACGTGGAGTTCGTAACCATAAACGTGCTGACTTCTCTGATTTATGTTCTGAAAAAGAGAAAATTAAAGTGACTGCAGTGCTTCTGACAACAATGCGATATACAAGTGAGCACAGAACCTGGTGCAAAGCAACACTGTTTTAATAATACACAATATGAAACTGCTACAAAATGTGTCTTCTTCAGACATTATTTACGGCGGAAATGACAAATAAACAAAACAGTACTTCCCAGAGCAGTCTCATGCTGACTGCAATGTGGGGGTGCTGTGTTGCGCATTTTTGATGTTTGTTGTCTGTAACATCTGAAAAAAGCATGTTTGTCAACAACGTTTTGCGTTGTATGTTGAATCAGCGTTACTTTACACCTTGGTTTGTGTGTTCATTTGCATTTCACTTTGTTCAGAAAAAAGGGGAAGAAAATCAAGGAATGGTGTTATTTCTGGCGGATGCTCTGTGTTTATGTTAAAATGGAACCCCCGGTTTTGTTTTTGTTTTATTAGAGATCCGATGATTTTTTTTTTTAGTTTGTTTCAATCAGGTAACATGAAATTGAAAAATCTTTCTCCTTGAGTGCATTTTTAAAGGTCATCTTTTACTTTTTGATTTCTTTTTATATTCGTTGCTGCAGTCGAAAGTGACAAATGATGCTGGTTCCATTTATTTCAAAGCATTGAAAATATACTGCTAACCTGCCAAGCGATTTCATATGACTGTTGAAAGGATTTGAACAGAAAGGTAATTTTTTTTCTCCCTTGTTTGATTAATTGGCAGGTGTACAAAAATGTATGCTGTGGAAAACTGAAGTGAAAGTTCAGAAGTTTTCGGATCTCTTTGATGGTAGCCTGTGCTTGGTTTTGTCCACTGTCTTGAAGTGGTTGAACACAGAGCACAGTGATTTGTTTCCATAGGATTTGGGGACAACAGGTACCAAAACATTTCATTTTTTCCATTATGTTAAGTGTGTCGCTGTCTTAAGGTCCATGTACATATGATTTCTGGGAATTGTTCAGACAATTCTCCAGTTGGTTTTTTCTCCCCTGTAATATACATATGTCACTTGGAAGTTTGTGCATTCGGTTGTGTCATCCATGTTCATGTCGTATTCTATCCTGTACTTTTGCGAAGGTGGAATATACACTTTTGTATTCTCTTTCATCTGAAAGGATTTGTGGACTTGGTATGTGTGTTAGAAGTGTGGTGTGCATGTGGTTCAGTCCAGAAATAGGTCAGCATTAATTTTCAGTTGGCATGATGAAGATAATATTACACAATCTAACATGAATTTTTCCTCACTCATTGCTCTATCCTCCCTCTGTCCCAGGTTCCCACGCTGTTTTTGTGCCTGGATGCCTTGGTAAAGGTTTCCAAACCATCCATCAAAATTATGACTATTATTGTTTTCATGAGATTGTCATTCACACACACGCATGCACGCATTGCGTGTGCGCATAAGAGAGAGGCACAGAGTTTCATCGGAAAATTCAAAAGCTCAAGACACCTGTCCTAGACAGTGCAAGAAAAATCAACAGGACAGTTTTAAGTGAACTGGTTAAAAATTTTATTGTTAATCTGTTCTATTGTCATTAATAGTTGAATATGAAAATCATATGAAAAGTTATCTACTCTCGCTGGATATTACGGGTTCAGTATCAGTAATCATTAAGGATGCCTATTTTCAACATCACCGAGTTCAAATGACAGAGAAACATGGTTCATGTTCTGTGTTTTAGCTGGAATCTGAAGAAATTTTGTTGAATTTTGCCTCAGGATAATAGAAATGTTATTTTCATGTCATCAAAAAAATATCAACACTGCATGAAAGCTTGGTGTACTTGATTACAAAGTTTTTTTTATAGAAAGCATGCAATTTCCTGACAAACTCTATTAAGCAATTGAACTTTGTTCATACCGTGAATGTCGGACTTCAACTGCCATTATCAGTTTAATCAGAACCATGACTGTCGGACACTGACGATGTACTGGATTCAGTGATGGACACTTTGGACTTGAAGCAAACTTTCTTTGTTTTTCAAGGCTCATGTGAGTGTACCTTGCAATGTAACTTCAATGACTGTCAAATCTTGAACAGAAATGTGTGCTCTCCATCCTCTCCCATATCAAAACCAAGCCTCCATATTATATGGCCCAGAGCATGAAATGGTGTCCACAGCTGTCATAAGTGCACTGGTTTTGTTCTAATCAAACATGATGGCAACTGACATCAGACATTCATAAGCTGGTTTTCATTTTGAGTTAAAAGGAATGAAGTTTGCATGCCAAATTGAGTTGGTGAGAACATCACATGTCACTAATAATTTGGAATCAATTGAGCCAAGTCCATGTACAGTGTGGACTTGTGTGACTTGATAATCACACGTTTCAAAATGCACTACCTTTAGAAAGAAACAATTAGCAAAATTGCTACAAATTCTAATTCATATATAGTAAACATTTTCTGTCTCAAGCATTGTTACAGTGGAAATAGATACCACATGGCAGATATTGAACCCATAAGTATCCAGTTTGTGTAGGTAACTTAAGATGAATTTCATATGTGACATTCAACGTAGAATAACAGTAAAATGAATGGACAGACAATTAAAAACACAATTTCAAGCAGTGGAATTGTATACTTTTACAATTTCAAACAAAGAAGCTGATTTTTTTCAGCTGAACACTAGAAGATGATGATTATAGTTGAAACTTTATTGTAAACATAATGGAATATAATTGGATGCGTAAAAAATACCCAAAGCCTTTGAAATCTCATAATTGTTTTAAATCTTAATATGTTCTTATCAATGTAGACAAGTAAGTTTACACTGAAATGATCTTGACAAAAATTACAGTTTGACATTTTGAGTATGTTCATAACCTCACCTCAATTTTTAGCGATAAAATTTCTAGATTAAAGATTCAGTTCACTTAACCAAAATTGTATGTTAATCATCTTTTGATTCACTGACAGAAGTAATCATTTCATAAATTTGTTTAATTCTGTGCAAAATGGTCAGCATAGCAATTTTACCAATCGATTTCCAACTGTTGACAATGAAATCTAGGGGGGAGGGTAGCAGGTAACTCAATTTTTGTGCCAGTGGTATACTGTGATATGAAGTAGGTGGGTGAAAATGTTTCAATATTTGTTTCACAACAGAAATAAAACCACTTCATAGAGCTTCCTGTCTTCAAAAATGAGGGTGTTTACTGCCCTCAGCACCCCAAGTAAATTTTTTGCGGTAGGAGAAATCCTGAAAAGATGAAAAGACCTCTTATTCTTGTGAAGTTATCAACAGTCACAAACTCCCCGTTTCTTACTTAGATGTAGTGAGTTCAAGAACTAACAACTGCCATGGGATTGGGAGTCGAACCTATGCCATAGCAAAAAGAAGTATATAGAAACACCTGATGTGACAATGAACACAGTGGGGTTTTCAGAATGTATTTATGTTCATTGACTTTTTTTTCTTCTTTTTTGAATTTATATGTAATAAGGTGGTTGCTTATTTATTTTAGATGTATGCCTCGCAAAGAAAAAGCAGTACTTATAATCAATGATGGGGAAAACCAAGGTATTTCGGTGAAGGGCAGCTGAAAGACAAAATCATATTCTTTAATTGTAGGAGCTGCCTTTGATTTCCAACACATGTTTATGTATTCTAGTTACCACTGTGAATGGGAATGATATGAAAAGAGTATTTGTGTGCAGCTAGCAAGATCATGTAATGAAATGAAAGAACATCCTGTGTACTGTTGATGTTATGGCATCCCATTTTTCATGTCTTCTACCAAAAGAAAATCTATTCACTGCATGCCGCTGTAATTTGTAAAGAAGATGAAGTATACTGTTCACCGACTCGCTCAAATAAACTAAACATAAATGGTCACAAACCGGGAAGTTTCTAGTTTTGTTTCTTGGCACTGTGTATGGTTATGAACACTTGTTAAATTCAGTTTTCAAATTATGCTGTAGATCATTGCAGAAATAAACGTAAATCATTAAGGTAGTCTTTGTTTTAGCCTGAAAACAGTGTACCTTTAAAGTAAAAAAACAAAACAAAAAAACTGCAGACTACAAAATGAATTTTCAATATCGGGAAAATGGATACCTTTCCATGCTTTAGACCATATACCGCCAAAAGCATGAAATGGTGTCCACAGCTGAAATAAGTGGACGAGCTTAATTCTGATAAGCTAATGATGACTTCAATTCTGAAATTCGTAAACTGGCATTCATTGTATGTGTGCTTGTCCAAAAAAACGCTGTCTCTCATAATTTGTAATTTAAGTGCTCCAAGTTCTTAAGCAGTTTGGACATTTTTTGCATGACATGAAAACATTGTGTCTAAAATGTCATTCGTTGAGGAAAAAATGTGTCAGAAATACTTCAAATTCTAATGCACATAGTGAAGAATACCCATCTTCTGACACAAGCCTTGTGGTGAAAATTAATACCATGTAGCAGATATAGAACCCGTAGAATACAGTGTGAACAGGCGACTTTTTGTTTGAATTTCACATGTGTCAGCTTTGAATAACAATAAAATAAGTAGATTGAAAATACTTGTAAACATAACTTTAAGCAGTCAGGCTACATCTACTTACATCGTTTCTACAGTTCAAGAGGCAGATACTTTCCCATCTTAATACCTGAATGTTCTGATGATATTCAAAACTTGATTTTTCTGGTGAATACATGTTATGACCACATTTTTCGTCCATGTGAAAAAATAATAAATGAGGCCCACTGGAGAGTGTGCGCATGCCTTTGAATGTACCACTCGAGTGCTTGTTTGCTTTGGACATAGGTGATATGTCTGAAGAGATTTGTGGAAAAGTAACTACAGCTTTTTTTGGTCTGAATTAGTTATGAACTCAGTGATTGGTTCACTGCTCATGCTTAAGAGTAACTGAGTTGAATAGGAGTTACAATACTGCAAATGTTCAGTAATTTTGATTGTGAAAATAATTAATGGCACATAATTTGATGTGCAGAAATCTCCAGAGCACCAGATTTCAGAATGTCCATAGAAGTTGTATTCTCAGAGATCAGCATATCTTTTTTTTTCTTTTTGGTAAAAGTTACCCAGACACTTTCCAAATTCAAATCTGTATGAGTGTATGCAGATTCTTAACATTTTCTTTATTAAGAAAAACATAAATAAGTGCAACCTAAGCAAAGGTCTTGACAGACAAAAGTTACAATTTCACATTTTTAGAGTGTGTTCATAATTTGACTGGTTCACTTCAATTTTGAACACACACAAAAAAATCAAAATTGTGAACTAATCATCTTTTTAACCGTTTGCCTCCTTTAAGTGTAATTTTTTAAACCTTTCAGTTTGACATGCTGTTTGAAATCTGTATTGCTTTTAATTTTGATTTACTGAATACTTGATTCATTTTCACTGAGAGCAAAAAAAGAAAAAACATACATGAAAATTATAGCCGATAGGCATATGTTCTTGACTTCCAATCTTTTACCACGGATATATCTGTGGTCAGATGTAATTCAGTAACAAAACATTGATTTTGAATGCTTTTTCTCTGCAAATCATCCACCATAGCAATTTTACCCATCAAATTTCAGCTGTTTACAATGGGAGCTAGGAAAAAGATACTGTATTATAAGCATGAGCGATTCCTTTCAGTTTGGGGAAAAAATCTGCCTTTTTGGAATTGCCCGAAACAGAAACTCGGTCTTATCCACAAAAACAAAGGGAAAAAAAAAGAGACAAAGAAAGTAGAAAATGTGCAGGAAAAAGAAAGCAGAAACAGAACTTTTGTCTACCCGCTGAGCAAAGTACCTTTTTTTTTTCTTTCAGATGTAAGCGTGCTGTTAGTGTTTCTCATCCAGGTGGTGGACAGAAAGAAGCTGCCCCTGAATCCAACCAGGGGTCTTTAAATCCCTGGATCCCAGCATCAGATTTCTTATTTTTATTAACGGTTGCATCCATGTGTGGGTAACTTCACAAATTGCGCTGGCTGTTTACTGTAATATTATGAACTTGGTAAGAAAAAAACACGTCATTTTGACACTTGCGTTACCATAGAAATAAAACCCACTCCACAGAATTTCATATAAAAAGAAAATTGCAGGTGTTTTTAGCATCCCCAGAGGGGTAGGAGAAATCCCCAAAAGAGATTAACTGACCTCATATTCTGATGAAGTTACGAACCAAATGATAAAAGTCTGTTTCTGTCTTGGTGGTGCAAGTCCAATATCTATGCACTGCCAAACACTGCTTAAAAGCTTGCACAATAACCATATCAGAATATCTTTGCTTGTTCAATCACTGAATCTGAATATCTTTTTCTTCCTTTTTTTTTTCTTGATGAGAAGTAACCAGGAGCTGGACTGGTAGAAACAAATATTTTCATTTTAAAGATTTTTGTGCTATACAGTACTTATTAAGGATCACAGTTGTGTCTTAAATTTTTTTTTATTTTCAAAGGTTCTTATAGTAGATATGTTCAATATATAGAAAAATCAAATTACAAAAGATATCTTCAAGTCTTGCTGAGTTGAACATGTACCTTTTCATATGAATGCTGTCAAGGCCAAGTGGAATACATGTAATCTAAATCGAATGATAGTTACATCCCAAATCACACAATAGGGCTTTTTTTTTCCCAGTGTCACTCATTTAGCATGCAAAATTTTCCAACTGCAGCCTCAGTGCTGACAGTCCAAACGGAGCTATCAGAATCAAGTTGTCATTATACTGCATTGCTAACTCGTTTAATGGTGCCTGTGAAAGATCCTCTTCCGTTTTTGATTTTTTTTTTTTTTTTTTTAAAGGACTTGGGTTCTTTCAGTATGACTTTTACTGCCTTTGGCGATAAAGGTTGACAGCATAGCAAGCTGCTTTAGGTGACCAACAGTTGGCAACAGGTACTGAGGCTGCTGAAGTTGAGGGTCGTAACTCTTACTCTGTTTTTATTAAAGACAGGAAGATGATACTTATGTAATATCCAGAGCTCTGTCATGCCGGTCTGTGCAGTATGTGGCTTAATGCACCATGAATGTCTTGCAAGTGTGCATTTTTTTTTCCCCAATATTTTCTGATCAATTTTATTCACCAAGAAAGTGGAAAAGAGAGGAGACGTATTTTGGTGAAATGTATTTATGAACTTGGACCAGGTATTTCTAAGTGAAATGAAAGAATTATGAACACTGTCACTTTGGACAGTCAAACATGGTTGATTGTAATGCAGGCACCCATATCGCTACTGTGTACAGGCACTCCAGCATTACAATATACTGCAGAAAGACGGACTGACAACTTAGCAAGCAGGCTTCAGCATTCTGAAAGGATTAAAAGTCAAACCAACTAGTTTAATTCATTCCCCACTCCTGGATTTAACTCCAGAGGGTTGGCAGCCAAGTATCGGACACAAACAGTTGGAGCTCAGCAGAGGATTGGTCCAAAATGTTCAGTGTTGCCAACTGCTGTAACTGATTTCCTTTAGAGACTGAGAAATATGTGGTGTGCATTAAATGCCTTGTTGCTATCTTCTGAAGATTACAAAATGGTTGATGATTAACTTTCTAAACGTTTTATTTTCAATACTTCAGTTTTTGATTTTGAAAAGCGAGATGGAATTCAAAAAAATGTCTTGCTTGAAAATTAAATTTAAACAAGCTTTGCCATAGGCACATTGTTTCTCTCTCAGTCTATGGAAGTGGAATCTTTTGTTTCTTTTCCTTTAAATTCAATACCAGGTCCTCCGTTATCTAAATTAAAGAGGCGAGTAAAAGGGAGTTTCCTTGTATTGAAAAAGTGGTTTTTGGAGACCTGCATGGTCACTTTGATGTTTAATGTGACTGACTGGAAGGTATGCTTGCGGAGTTAACATTGGTTACGACTCCATTTTCCATACAGGCCTTCGAATGAGACTATAAACCGAGGTTCCGTGTGTGAATGGACGCATAACATCTTGCACACACGTAAAATCCCAACACCACCTTTGAGAAGAGAAGGCCAGTTTGGTCACTGGTATGGATGACACGTCACACATAGCATGCACCTTCCCCGAAGTTGGGAGTATGGCTGCCTTAATGGCAGGATAAAAAACGGTCATACACACAAAACTCCACTCCTTTTGTTGGGTAGATGGGATTAATCCTTGCCTTTCTATACAGGGGGTGTCCGCAGGAATATCAGCCTGCATACGCAGAAGACGGTATGCTTGCATTTCTGTAGACTTGCTGAATAGATGCATATTTTTCTTCGCTGAAAAGATCTGTATGCTTGCATTTCTGTAAACTTGGTCAATACAAACTTTTTTTTTAAGACAAAAAGATCTGTATGCTTGCGTTTCTGTACACTTGCTGAATATATACATATTTTTCTTAGACAAAAAGATCTTCCTTCTTATTGCTCTCAAGCATAAAAAATGTCACTTTCGATTTTAAATGTTACGATTTTGAATGTCATGATAGGCAACTTGCGACGATAATTTTCGAAAGAACAGTTTGTATCCATTCACATTTTTCTTCCATCCATGCACATCAATTTCAGTTTGCTTCCGCACAGAAAGTCTCTTTCTGTTTTAACTTTTAGGTTTCAGATGGCATAGATGTCGATACATCATGTTTACCTGTGAATGATCAGTCTCGAGTGTCAAATCTTGGTTCAAACCAAGCAACTCCCATTCTGATCTGATCTTTGAGGAAATAATGAGTATAGGGAAAGCATTTCAGTATTGTTTACTTCTTGTTACCCTGTGCGAGAAAAATCAAAGGTATTGGATGAACTTTTCATTAATAATATTATTAGTGAGGGCAATTCATTAACCACCCTTCCTAACAGACTAGTGGGCACTTTACAAATTCTAACAAGTCAAGCTATGACACAAACAGAAAAAAAAAAAAAGCACACACGCACACATACAAACAATATGAACATATGCTCATGCGTTCATAAATGCAAAAGTACATGTATACACTTGTACTCGCACACATGCAAGCACTTGAGCAACTGCACACACACACACCCATAGACGCCACAAACACTCTTGCACACAGTTTGACATACAAAACGCGTAACACTGGAGTACAAAACTCATAACGCAGAAGTACAGCTCATTTCAGATGGTATTCTACAGCTGTTGTTTGCCCAGATCAGTTTGAAGTGCTGACTTCAAAGTCAAGAAAGAAAGAGCGATCAAAAAGAAAGAGTGAGACATAGTTTGCAAAAGAGCAAGTTCCAGAGCGTTGCAGCAGAAAATCAAGTCCCTTTTAGTTTTAAGAGGGAATCTGAAATATTCAGGCACGAAAGGAAGAACACTGGGAACTCACATTTGGGGAGCTTTCAGTAACACAGATGGGCCCTAATGGACAATAATAATCCTATAACAATGACAAGCAGAATTATACTTATCCTGGGTCGATTTAAATCCAGAGTAATTTCTCAAAGAGATCTATATACACAACAATGTTTTGGTGCCTTGTAGACAAGACAAACGGATGAATTTTTCACACACTGAAGTGGTTGACTAAGGCTGCAGATACAAGTGCAAGAGATGCAACCTTGAGTCAACAAAGAAAATTTACAGTGAGGCAAGTGGTAGACGAGATCTCCCAAATAGAAAATACCTAATGGGGTTTGGGTACAGGGGCTGCCAAGGCCTTTGTGTGTGCATGGACAACAATTAAGAGGGGTCGGAGGGCAAAGCGGAATAAAAGCAACACATGTTAAGCATTTTTGCAACCTCTCAGATACTGCTAAAATGTCTCAAGCTTTTGTATGGTACAAGGTCTCGAAAGATATTGTTCTTCACTTACATGATTTTAAAATGGGGGTGACTGTATAAATCAAAACTAGAGCCAAGCTTCCAGTTCAAGGAGATAAGCAACTGTCTGTTCGTCCTTTATTTTCACTGTCTTCAGTGTTAGTCATCTCACCTGAAGAAGACCAAATAGGTTGAAATGCAATTTTTCCTAACAAAGAGGAGGGTGCCTTTGACCGTAAATGAAAAACTAGTTTTCCAGTAACTGAAATTATCTGGTATTGAAATAGTTTTTTCACTGTAATATCAACAACTGCATAACACTGATCCAAATAGATTCAGTAAAAAAAGATGTAGCAGACCTTCCTACCCAAAAATTGCCTATGGTGTACTTTCTCGCATGAACAGGTGTATTTTTTTTTGGGGGGGGGGGGGGGGGGGGTGGAATGGTGCTTTTCATTTTTGTTTCGAAGCAGTTTCAATAAATACTAACTTCTAATATTTTATCAATTTAGTCACATTTTGTGTTTTCACAAACTAATTTGGTTAAGCTGTGCAGACTAAAAATGGTGCAAAATACAAATGGTAGAACAGATACGCATGCACAGTCCCTATAAACAATATCCGATGGTAAGGGTCCACAGATTCAGAATTCAAGCATTGTCAGACGTAGGGTACAAAATGAAACTGCTAGAACTTTTCCTTGGTGTATTTTTCATTTGTGTAAAATGGCATACAAAATACACCAAAACCGTATGGATTGGCAGGTCTGATATTGTAGCAAGTCAAAACAAAAACAACAAAAAAATCAGTTGTCAAAGACAAAACTTAATTTCTTCATGACTTTGTTGTTTTTATTCAAATTCAAATTACATAAGGGTATATGACATATGAACAACAACTAAAAAAAAATTCTTTTGAATGAAATAAACACACTGAATTAAAGGAGCAACACCTGGTATTAAGAAATGATCAGTTTGTCTTTTCCAGCTGCTCCAACCAAATTTGGCATACTTGTTTGATATCCAATTTTCCTCCCTGAAAAGATGCCCACCCCATCCACCTTTCACCCCTCCTTTTTTTATTTACATTCACTCCCGACTTCTGTCTACTTACACTTCTAATGAAGTCCTCCCTGACCCATTGTATCTGTCTACTTACACTTCTAATAAAGTCCTCCCTGACCCATTGTACTGTCTACTTACACTTATAATGAAGTCCTCCCTGACCCATTGAATCTATCTACTTACACTTCTAATAAAGTCCTCCCTGACCCATTGTACCTGTCTACTTGCACTTCTAATAAAGTCCTCCCTGACCCATTGTATCCGTCTACTTACACTTCTAATGAAGTCCTCCCTGACCCATTGTATCCGTCTACTTACACTTCTAATAAAGTCCTCCCTGACCCATTTTATCTGTCTACTTACACTTCTAATGAAGTCCTCCCTGACCCATTGTATCCGTCTACTTACACTTCTAATAAAGTCCTCCCTGACCCATTGTATCTGTCTGCTTACACTTCTAATAAAGTCCTCCCTTCGTACCTATTGCATACATATCCCCAAATTTGTCCATCCCCCCTCGATCTAAAGTTACTCCCCCAAAGCACTAAAAAAAAAATACTACACCACTCTCTCCCTATCCCTACCCTGCAAACTATTAAAACACCACAAGTTCTTTGCACATAGTTTGGTCATCCAGTCTGTCATGAGATAGGAACCCAATGTTAAACAGCACAACGATGATCTGAATGCATCTCATGATGATGAATAATGAAATGTAATCTGATGGTGATGATACTAGAAGTGCTGCAAGGATGAAGAAACATGGTATGACAACATCAGAAGACGGGAGTATGCGTGTAAATTGTGGTGGTGGTGATCACTTTCCAGCCTGTTTCCGCAACATGTGGTAAATTTTCTCCTTCAGCCACTCTTTGTTGTGTGGAACGTACGTTCCTGTGCTCTTCTGTAACCTGTAAAAAAAATAAATAACGATCATGAAAAAAGCATTCCGAGTCTTTCCTTTTTTCGTTTTTTTTTTTTTTTTTTTTTAAATTTTAAAGCATACTTGCCTACACCCAATGTTCTGCTTTCAAAATTCTACAAAGTGAACAGTCTTGTTTTCAAGGGTATCAAAAAAATAGTTGTCTAAAATGCTGACCTGTTAACCTGAAATGTGTTGTTGCAGAACACTAAAGCTCATATGATGACATTGCATAACCCCCCCCAGCCCCCAACCCTCCTCACAACCAACAAGAATTCCCAGCCCCCAACCCTCCTCACAACCAACAAGAATTCCCAACCCCCAACCCTCCTCACAACCAACAAGAATTCCCAACCCCCAACCCTCCTCACAACCAACAAGAATTCCCAGCCCCCAACCCTCCTCACAACCAACAAGAATTCCCAGCCCCCAACCCTCCTCACAACCAACAAGAATTCCCAGCCCCCAACCCTCCTCACAACCAACAAGAATTCCCAGCCCCCAACCCTCCTCATAACCAACAAGAATTCTGACATGGATAACTTTTTTCACACTGGGATAAAACTTTTAACTTCTGTAAAACACTTCATTTCTATTTTGATGAGCAAACAGCCCATCGAACTTTTGAACAAACCAGCATGTTTCTCAGATATGCCTATCCTAAATCATTCTGTCTGGAGCGGTTGACGTAAAACTGGCAAGAAACAGCAATGTTGAAAATTTTTCAGTCACATACTATTTGTGATTCTGTGCAGATGTACACATGTGCTCGCTCCTACACTCACATCATCACAGCCAGATGACTGATCAAAGAGACACATTTGCAGACTGAGCACAAAACAAAGATCTCCCCTTTCTGTCCTTGTAGACATGGCTACAATTCTCTGCATTATTTCCTGAAGGTCTAGCAGCATTGATTTTTTTTTTCCAGTGGCAGGATTCAGTTTTTCCTCATCAGCCTCACACATTCCGATTTGTTTGCTGCAGCCAGCTATATTTTCTGCGCTTCCTCTTAAATTCAGCTCAGCGCAATCTATTTCATAGCCTGTTGAATGGACTTAGGGCACGAGCGCATAACATTTTGAGTTATAACCTCCCCTCTTCTGTCAGGTTTGTCCACCTGTGAAAAAAAGGAGCACCTATTCATTTCCAGACGCTTTTCATTTTTCATCAACAAATATCATTATTATGGTTCTTCCAAGACAGCAGGCATGTATGATACCTTAACAATCAAATTATTCTCATGCTTGAATCAACACTAAGTCAGTCTTCCCATTTCTGTTTTCCTGCTGAATGTTATCCTGCCAGACTAACTGAGAAGCCTTTTTCTTTGATCAAGCGCATTATGACATATGCCCCTTCTGGGTGTGGCTGAATAAAAATTTGGTAGGTTTATCTAGAACCAGCATGACTCACACTATGTCAAGATTCTGAGTATTTTCAGGTTGTTGTTATTGTTTTCATAAAGCCAACTTTTCTTAACAACTCACAGACAGTTTTGAGGCTCATGGAAAAAACAAGTCTACAATGAAAGAAATTTCTTTAACAAACATATTACCTTGACAAAGGATATTCTGTGCACATATATTGTACTGTTTATCTACTCATGTGTGTCATGAAGTGAGTCTATTTAGTAATTATAAATTCTGTTGTCTATGTGCACATATGTTTGTACATGTATTTGTACATATGTGTATATTAATGTGGTCTTGAAAAATTTCAACTCTGGTTTTCTCTCAGCAATTACAAATGCTAGTACAACCAAACTCAGCATAACGATAAAGATCTTTCCATCCAGACACTGTGTGAAGATACCACCAAACTGTAAAGGCCTTAAATCATTGTTGTAAGTTTTGAGTAACATTTTTCATATACTTGACTTTTTTTTTTTCCTTTATTGTCATAATTTTTTTTCCCCCAGAAATTATGATCAGTTACAGGTTTGACTTTGAACCAATTACTACTCGATATTTCATGCAAACACTGCATCATCCTCATTCTCATCAACCAGCATTCCATTGTTACAGGGAAGCATTTTGACCTATACAGAAGAAATCGTGACCATTGTGCATAATGAAGAATCCAACTATATCCGTTAAACACCTCAGATGGTAAGATCTAACAAAAAATCTTACACAAGGCAGCTGAGATCCGACAACTGGTCCATGAAGTCGAACAGCTGCGAGATGTCATAGGTGATGCACTGGTCTGTTGGATGGATTCTCTTCAGGTGCTCTTCAAAGATCTTGCAGATGCCTACACACCATTAACCAGAAACCATTGAGCATAACACAAAACAAAGATCCAGCAGTTCTATAGTTTGATATGTTTGGAACATAAAGTGGTCTTCCTTGATGCCTCACACTATCCCACTTACATGTAACCAAAATTCGCATATATACAAAGCAACCATGTGGTCTCAACTCACATAACTAATCATCATGCTGTATGATAATCTGTGAACTAAATGTATGTGTAGATGAAGACAGAGAGAGACAGAGGGGTAATGAACTAATCCAATCCGGAAAACGTTACAGACTTTCAACTGAATTGTGAAGAAATGAATGGCATGGCACAATTCCTCTTTTTAAGTTTTGCCGGTCTCACTCCAGTTTTTGACTATACACTAATCTGTCATCTCTTGAAAAAAAAAAAAAAAAAACCTCGAAATATGGGAATAGATTTTTTTTTATATTGCTTGCTTCTGCCTTTTCGCTCCATGTTCATATGTCATTGTATACAACTAAAAGGAAATGAAATTTCAGAATTTAAACTATTCAGAACTTTGTGAACGGTTCTTTTTGGATTTGTGCCAATGAGCAATTGTACTACTTCTGTTAACTGTTTTATCATCTGTCCTCGACACACATTAACACTGTAAACTCATCAATGTTGGTCACTTCTAAAACATTTCATACACTTTTAAAGCTGGAACAAAATGTGTTGGGTTTTACAAGATCAATACAGATGATACTTAGCATTAAAACTGATTGATCTACTATATCTTAAACATACAAGAATAAAACAAAACAAATTAAAAAAGAAAAAACCCTAACTTCATTTTGTTAATAACCCCAATATCCATCATGTAGTAGTATAAAATCTGAAATAGTGCTGAATGTTACAATCTGCTTAGTTCTTCAATTAGACTAACAAAAACTGTAATCAAAATATTACTCTACAAACAGGTTGTTCGTCACCAGGAATAAAATTACGTTCTTCATAAAAAGGAATTTGCATCACATGAAAACAATTCCCATAACAATTGATAAAAACATTAACAGAAAACTGAAGTACAAGCTTTTCTTACTTCACAATTTTGTGGTGTGGTATGCTTGTTTAACGAATGTACATCCACAGCCTCTATCACAAACTTCAATATAATTCAAAGCACAGAACTGATGCATAATTACACTGATATACATTGATTACAAGAAAAGCATTGGTAAAATGATTTTGAATGGCTCATTCTTGGGGTGCCTTACTACAAGATCAGATGACAGCACTTCTTTACTGTTTGTTGTTGTTTTTCCAACTCAATCAAATTTAAAGACTGAATATAAGAACAAAACTAATTCGTCTTTTAGTTTTAGCATTCACAACACTGATCTTTAATTAGCCAAGTTTAACAAATGTAAGATTATATTAAGCATAGAGATTCAATTGGATTGTCAGCTATTTTGTACTTGTGACTTCACTCTGTACACAATGGACAAACCAAATTACAAGAATGGAAAATCTTTCAAGGCATTGATAGTTTCTTTTCAAATTCAAATCTACCTTTATTAGAATACCTCATAATATCAACCCTTTCACACAATTCAAGCTATTATAGCTTTATTGTTTTTAAGACTAAGCAATAAACTGGTCTTAATCTCTCTCACTGTCTCACACTCTCTCTCAATGAGCTTAGGTTGGGTAAATAATTGTCAGGCGACAGTAGTCATCTCAGGCGGTGAGGACCCCCAGAGTTTGAACTTTTCTTCTGATAGTGAAAGAGAGACAAATGATCCACTTGGACCTCGGAGCATCAACTGGATGCTACAACAGCTGAAGATGTGTACTTAACAGATCAGTCACATTCACTTGAAGGAGTCTTTTGTTTGTTCTGCTGGTATTGCAATGCATTGTGTTGATCATGCTATTGTCAGGCTGGTTGGGAAGCGTGTGGGCTACGTTGTCGTAGCTTTCTGTCGGATCATTACTGTGTGAAAGTGACCCCTGAAGTAATTGGGAATTTTCGATGTCCATTTGGTAAGAAGTGGTTGTTTTCTAGGCTATTATGTAAAAATGTGTGTAAATGCTGATATGAGAAGAATGCAGGTAGACAAGGAACAAGGCGGCAGAGAAGCAACATGGACAAAGGCATGGCCTGAAGGAGATTCTTTGATTAAATCCCTGTATTAACTGAAGAGAGAAGGAGAATGGAAAAGGATAACAAAAAAAAAAAACAATATGGGAGAGAGATTCTGCTCCTGCCCTGAATGCTCTGCGTTGGCTTAAACACATTCAAGCAGCCGAAACTCTCATAATTCTCTCACTGACTCTTACATAAACATGCACACTCATACACAATCACGTACCTTGGAGCACTGCACTTACCTTCGAGGCATTCATTTAATGATTCATAATCTGAGTATGTGCGTGTATCCGGCCTTGAGTTTGGCTGTACCAAGAGAATTGTGTGAGACTGCAACACAGGTATAAAACAAACATAACATAATTTAAAAGAAACAACAAACGTAAACAACGATTGTCTCAACTTAGGTTCACAAAAAGGCTGGTACTGTTAACAGATATCTATCTTCCATTCAACACAATATGAATGGAATATTTTGATTAAAATCCTTTACATTTCCATTGAATATCATGACTTCCATCCTTTAGTTCCTATCAAAGTTCTAAACTATCAAGATCCAAAGGCCTTTAAAACGTTTATTAAAATTTAAATGCTTGAAACTTAAATGCATGCACTTAGCTTAGTTTTGTTATGCACCTATGAAGAAGTCAGTGTGCATTTCATACAAGTGTATTACTGCGTAAAGGCAAGGAACAATAAAGGCAGAAGGAATGAGTCAGGGAATGTTTCTAGAAATAGTTCGCATCATCTACCATTTGATTTTGAGCTTGCCAATTAGGAAAATTACAACTGTGAAAAGTCTACTACCTTTCATGTGCATTTTCATCAAATCAGAGCTGACATTCATGCGGACAGCAAACTGGCTGATGCAAAATATACATGTATAGATTATCTTAGTATGCAGGGTATAATTAAACTATGTTACAAAGCAAGATGTCTCAGATCAAGAATTGATGTTGTGCAGTTCCTTAGCCACAGGCTACCTAACCCATAGCCTTTTTTTTTTTTTTTTTTTTTACAATAACTACCTCCACTGTATCATACTTAATCTGAGAACTGGCGAAGGACAGGCTTGTCCACTCTGCTCTTACACTGCCTCGTTTTCCAACCACCTGGCACTGTACCCTACATGATGGCATTTGTCTGGCAACCTGTTCTGGAAATGCGCTCAGAGTGCAACTTCTTCTTCCATAAAGTCTCCACAATCAACAGGCTGATAATTATGAGACCATAATTAAAACGGTGGATCTGCTTAAAAAAAAAAAAAAAAAAAAAATTCTGCTTTCTATTTCTATAACACGAGATTACTCACAACTCACATTCATACCATAAAGTGACACCCCCCACCCCTATCTTACCTACTCACTAGCCTACACACACACACACACAAAAACGTAAAAGCTCAGTGCAGAGCTGCCAGCAGGCTACCACATTCGCTTTTCATCTATTACTATGGACTAGCTGACCCCCAGGTTGCAGTAGGCAACTCAGGCCCGCAACATCCTTCCACTCATCCATTCACAAAACAAGACAGATGTACGAAGAAGTCTACTGAAGAAGCCTGTTGACCCATGACACAAATGTGTCAGAGGTTTCGGCATCAACAGTATCCTGGGGGAGGGAGTTCCAGTCCACAATTGTTCTTGGGAGGAACGACATCAACCGGTAGTCAGTATCTGCAGCTATTTGTGTGAACTGCTGATCATGACTTCATCGCTCTCTCTTCTTGGAAGGTTGGAGCTGTTGTTTCAACCTCGGGCAACTGACTAAGTTGTTCTTGATTTTATAGAACATGGATAACCTTTTTTCCTTCTGTCCTCAAGGGACATCCCTCCTTGAGTGTCCAGCATGGTGGTAACGCTGGCGGTACGTTGGTAACGGTTCAGTACAAAGCGGGCTGCCCTACTCTGGATGTTTTCTATCTTCACCTTGTGCTGTTTCTCATAGGGGTCCTAGACGGATATTCCAGCAGAGGCCTAACAAACATTTTACACGCTTTAGCCTTTATGCTAGAGGAGCTGATTTTCAACTTGCATCTGAGAAACCCCAGGACCTGGTTGGCTTTGGTCCAGATGGAATTGATATGATCGTCCCAATCCATCTTGTTCTGCAGTGTGACTCCCAGATATTTCACGGAGTGTACAACGTCCAGGGTGTGGCCATGGAGATGGTATTCACACTGTAGTGAACTTCATCTTGCTCTTGTTGATAATGGTGTCCAATGGTAATTTCCTATGAGGTGTGTGTGTGTGTGCACGTGCGAGAGAGAAAAGGGGAGAGAAAGAGGGAGTGTCAGCGAGCGTGTGTCTGTGTGTGTACCCATGTTTTTTCATTTTCATTTGACCACCATGTGCTTTTCTTTCTTTTTGTTAGCTGAGTAGCTTCACTTTCAGGAACAAAATTTCTAACTGCAGATTGTAACCTTTTAGCTTTGACAAGATTTTTATCACCCTTATCATGGAAGGCAGAGGTAATGGAGACTGAGAACTGTTGTACAGGCCAGGCCTGTCAGCTTTTGAGTTCTGTGGAACGAATCCCTGGATGAGGCGCTGAAACTCTACCGTGGACCCAATATTTCAAAGGCAAAAAATCGTGATGAGACAAGCCTGGCGTGCCCTCTATTCTTGGAACTTAAGATGGGCGATTTGTGATGAACAGGTCCAGAATGTTCTCTCCTCCGATGGGAAAAGTGCCCAAATGTTTCAGTTCCGTGTCCTGGACGGAATCGATGAACATGTGGTGAAGAACTGCCACACTGTCAGACATGTCATGCATGTGATGCAATTTTGCATTCTTACGGTTTTAATCGTACATGCACTTGTTTCGGTCTTTCAAAAATACCCTTTCATAGATCTGCTGTAAAGTTACCACCTAGTTCTTTGTAATATCTTAGAATAAAACCAAAAGCAGCAAACAATTAACAAATCAAAACGATTTCAAATTGGCAAAAAAAAAATGCCAAATATTTTAAATGAAGTACATTACCATTCTTTTTCTTTTCGGAGAAAGCTAAACCGACACCAACGGAAGTTAGTTGCAAATGGCCAATACTGCGCCTGCGCAAAGCAAGACTATACGTACAGAAGGTTTTCAATCGGATGGCCTAGGCTATGCGTAAATATGGCCATGGAAATTCAAACTTAAAACAGATTGACAAGTGTTCGAGAACAATATATTGTGTCCTATACGGTTTATCTGCATCAGCTATTTCTACGTCTGAGCGACTAAACGCTATTTTTTTTTAATCTCATTTATTTTTTTAATCTCATTTTAGCACGCCCCGACTTTTCTTCACTTCTCAGTGAAAGAGCGCTTCATCAAAAGGTGGCAGTCCAAAAAGCCGATTAAAGCGTAAACTTTTTTTTTTTTTTTCAGTGAAGAAATATTTATATAAACATCTATTCGTCTCCACTATACAACTGTGTACATTCGTCTCATTTCATGTTATGTCAATCATGTCAGTCACACCACTATAGTATCATACTGACAGATCATATACTCTCTATCCTATCCTTTTATTACATCATATTATGTGGACACAGTGCAGACTTGGTAATCTTTAAGCACCCCGCCCGCCCCATCCCACCCACTCTCTCTCTCTCTCTCTCTCTCTCTCTCTCTCTCTCTCTCTCCCTCCCTCTCTCTCTAACCAACCCACCCCCGCACCAACCCCGCACCACCCTCTCTCCCTCCCTCCCTTG
This sequence comes from Conus canariensis, assembly GCA_033310375.1. Taxonomy (NCBI): domain Eukaryota; kingdom Metazoa; phylum Mollusca; class Gastropoda; order Neogastropoda; family Conidae; genus Conus; species Conus canariensis. Next base: position 44,264,653 of record CM065723.1, on the reverse strand, counting down.
GAAATAAAGATGATGATGATGATGATGATGATGATGATGATGATGATGATGATGATCATCATCATCATCATCATCATCATCATCTCTCTCTCTCTCTCTCTCTCCTCTCTCTCTCTCTCTCTCTCTCTCTCTCTCTCTCTTCTCTCTAAGTATCTGTTTTTAAAATAAGTTCGGGAGTGTGTTGAAGTTTACCATGCCTCCTCTGTTGAATAATCATCTAAACAAAAAATGAAATAAATCACAGTCATAAAACTTTTTTTATTACCTGCGTGGATGTGACGATTTTGATAGCTTGAAATTCAAGAAACAAACGTCTGTAACAGTTCTGAAAGTAATAAAAACTGATTTCAAACGAGAAAAGTATATTTACCAACTGCCTGACTTTCACACACAGCGGGCCTACCCTTTGACTGTAGAGGTTCAGCCCAGAGCGAGTCGAAGCTCAGTTAGACCTGACCTGACTGATGATGAGCCAATTCCAGTCAGGTCTACTGAGCCTGTGACAACTGCCGATGAGAGCGACACCCCGCTGAGACCGTGATTCCGTTGAAGGAGACGACTTTGCGAGATCAACTCTCTCTCTCTCTCTCTCTCTCTCTCTCTCTCTCTCTCTCTCTCTCTCTCTCTCCTCTCTCTCTCTTTCTGTGTGTGTGTGTGTGTGTGTGTGTGTGTGTGTGTGTGTGTGTGTGCGCGTGAGTGTGTGTGTGTGTGTGTGTGTGTGTGTGTGTGTGTGTGTGTGTGTGTGTGTGTGCGTGCGTGCGTGCGTGTGTGTGTGTGTGTGTGTGTGTGTGTGTGTGTGTGTGTGTGTGTGTGTGTGCGTGCGCGCGCGCGCACGCGCACGAGTACGCGTGAGTGAGTGTGTTTTAGTGTGCGCGCTTTTGGACTTATATGAAGCATAAGCGCTGCACAATTTCAGGAGTCCCACCTCTTAAATCCAATGGATTTAACCTGAAACGAAGGGCCGAAATGCCAAACACCCAGTTTTACACAGCATTCAGCAGGGACATCAACTACTCGGAGGATGATTTAAGGACCAAATGTCGAATGCCTAACTCAAGGGGCGACTTTCCTCGGGCATGTGTCCCCTTTGAAGTAACTGGGGGAGGGGGAGGGGGTGGCACTTAGCAGTCAGATCTCTCAGGACGCTAACATCAGCAATATCTGTGCCAAAGTCAACAAAACCTCAAGCTTCTTGAGGAGAAACTCGAAAGTAAGCTACAACAAAATCGAGGAACCACGAGTCACATCCAGAATATTGAGAAGATTCAGAAAAGAGCAACAAGCTATGTCTTGAATAGACACAGAAATAACTCGAGCATAAACAACGTGCTTGAACATCTGCGATGGTCATCTCTTAAGGAACGCTGATGGTTTTCAAGACTCACCATGCTCTACGGAATCCTTTCCGGACAAGCGTGTGCGAGATGTATCGACCTGAATCCCCTGCCTTTCTGCAGCAGAAGAATCCACCATGGCCAGTAGTATCAGTTTATTCCATGTCGCACCGACTGCTGCAACAACTCCTTCCCCAGAACCAGTCATGACAGGAATACTCTGCCTTCAAAGACTGTTACGTCCCCTTGCCTCGGCACTTTCAGCTTGAGTGCTCTGAGTACAGCCCTACGGCGAATCACATCTCTCAAATTTCTTTCTTTCAGCTCCCCTCCCCCACCCTAACCCCACCCCATCCGTCATTCTGAATCCCAATCCCGAACTTTATTCTGACCCCCCCCCCCGCCCCCCCCCCCCCCCCCCCGCCCCCCCATCCCCCAATGTGTCAATAGGTCAATAGTCAAGTATGACATCATAGCAAGAAGATGAGAAGAAGAGTGTGCAGTGTACTGTGCTAACCTATACAATGGGTACATTAAAAACATATACAGTGGTCAGTAGCGGTCAAGAGGTTGACTGAAGTTTAATCTCTCTACATCAGATATTGCGAAATGCAGAATTTCTCAGCACAACCTGATTTACTAGCCTTTTTCTTTCACAATGACTTACTGCAGCTTCATTATTTGCGAAGCACGCCTCTCGAGTTTTTTTGTTTTTTTTTTCCTCACGTTTGAAATAAAAGTATGATTTTCAAACATACACACATGCGTGCGTGCGTGCGTGCGTGCACGCACACACGCACGCACGCACGCACGCACACACATACATACACCACATTACACAATACCATGGACTTGTGATAATTAGTTGCATCACCATGAAAACTGTGATTTTCCATGATAATGAGCTGTTTCAAGGGGAAATCAACTTTTCCCCCCGAGATGATCAGCTACATTCACATGAAAATAGAAATTGTCACCTATAAAAATCAATTATCTTCGTATGAAAAGTCATAAAAAATGTTTTCTCGTAAACACTGGTCATGACCTTTCGAAGCTCGCACGCGTCCATACACAAGGTCTGAAATACCTCTGTTCTCACCTGGAGGCGTTGCAGGTCGAAGGATCGGCTATTCCAGCATCTATCCGGCAAAGAGCACCACGCAAGCACCGTGGCCAACAGGAGACAGAAGAAGGTAGGTGGGAGCCAAGGTGCGTCCTTGCATGACGCTACAGGTAAAGGCCTCGCAGACGGGTGTGGTATGCATGAGCTTGGTGCACAGCGTTGCTAGATAAGTTTCAAACTGAGCTAATTCTTCAAATCTCAAAGCGAGCTCTCTTGCACACGTTACTGATTTGGTTGCTCGTTACAAGTGTTGCATCAAACACTACACCCAGATATCTGGCTTGCTTTATACAAGTTACGAAATACCTTGGACTGTTTTGTGTTATGATAGATAATCTGGGAGATGAGCACGACCAGAACCCTTCGTCAGAACAGCTGTTGCTCTGTCTTCATTAAGTTGAAGTTTGATGTTTATAGTCCAGTATTAAGCTCGGCCACACAACTTGACTTCGTTTGTAGCTGTCTGAATCTGTTGGCTGTTTATAAAGTTCAGTGTCATTGGAGTTTATGTAATAAAGAACAGTGAATGGCTCAATGACACTATGTCAAGGACAGAGACAAACTGAGTTCTGTTTAACAAATACGGACGATAAAATGAAATAAAAATTGCTACCTGAATTACGAAAAAAGGCTGAATTCAGGTCGACAGAATTTTATTATCGACAGTGCCAAATACAAGACTGAGGTCAAAAGGGGCAATGACTGTGAGTTGAGTATCATTTCTTGCCTTCAAAATATCATCAAAATACTCTTAGTAAGACGGAGTTATACTGTGACTAGTTCTGTTTCGTGATTAACCCGGTTCTAGAATAATCGTTAAGCTAAGATAAAACCAAATGTAATTCCTCGGAATTCTTACTACAAAATGGAGATCTGACAGCACGCAGTGATTTTCTTAACACCTTTGGAGCAAGAGATGCCATGCTAATGTAATATTTTATCACCTTTGTGTTTGACACTGAGGATCCCTACTTGACGATTTTCAATTCCTTGATGATAGAGATAAACAACAGCACAATCTACCACAATATTCAAACAGAACTAATATCGGAAATGGGTCGACATGACGCCTTTTGGGATATTTTTTTAACAATTTTCTGAATGTCATCTTCCGGCACCAGATCAGTGGCGAAGCAGGAAAAATTATTCCCATGTAATGTCTGAGCGTCTACCTGAAGAAACATTTCACCTATTCACTTTAGAATGAGCTCTGTCTTTTCACATGAATAATTTACGGAATGAACTGCAAGTTTACGAACGGCACAAAAGGTAGGAAGGACTGAGCCCCTCACTTTAACTATGAGAGTATCTGTCATACGAAACGAGTTACTGACAGGAACTCATTGCTTTCATGTGCTAAGCTGTGTTTGCCTAATCAAAAAAGTGTAAGTCGGCAACAGATGCTGGAGTGTGCATTTTGCATAAATTATACATCCTTAGTAGAATGTCAACATTTTTTCCCTTTTCTTTACACAGGTTCTGTCTCTTGCTCAAATATAGGCCCTGGATGAAGCGGTCGTGGGTAATTAAAAGATTCATGTAACTGCATTCAAGAAATTTTGGTGGTAATGCAGTGTTTGGGGTGACATAAGATTTTTGAATTTTTTGGCTGTCAAAGTGTCATTCAGTGTGGATCACCCTTACGAAGGTCTGTGGTCTGTATCGAATAAAATATTTCCCATCTCCACCTCCCCACGCGTCACCTTCATCCCCACTCCCAACCCTTCATCCTAATGCTCTCTCTCTCTCTCTCTCTCTCTCTCTCTCTCTCTCTCTCTCTCTCTCTCTCTCTCTTTAGCACTCAAGTCTCACTTCGCTCCCGTTCTTTTTACCCCTTACACATCCCCCTCCCTACTAATTAGTCACTTGCATACGATCAAACACCGTGGTAATTGTATGCAATTTTTGAAGCTACAGAGAGGAAATTCATGACGAGCCAGCGCATAAATCAGTCCTTTGTCTCACATGTCAGTATAGCATGCAGTATTGTACCTCACAAATCATGTCCGACGGAACATTTTTTTTTCTGTCCTATCTTCTGTGCCACCTTAGTGGCAGTGCACCCACGCCGCTCATTCCGACAACCCGTCCACAGCCACAGCCCGGTCGGTCCCGCCTCAGCCCCGGCACCGGCAATCCACAGGGAGCAGTCAATAATGTAAAGTCGTCAAGAGGCAACCCACCGGAGGAGACACAGCACTGCTACCGAGTCACTTCGGTGGTGTTCAGTGGCGCCTGTTCTGATCCAACACACGCAGGATACCACCTACTAAGCCCCCTACTGACGACGGAACAAAATTTCGTGAGCAACAGGAATGACAGAGCATGGTTGTTAAACGCTCCGCCTTGTGTGTCAAGTTGCGTTGCACACAGTCGTTCTTTGAAGGATGTACTAACGGTAACATTTTGCAGGTGTGAGGCAGGGCTGCGAAGAGAGAGAGGGGAGGGGAGGGGGTGGAAAGTGAGGGCTTGGAGGAGAGAGAAGAGAACAGAGTTAGAATCCAGGTGCTAATTGTTCCTCAGCTACAACTTTTTGTAAATCATAAAAATGTCAGAGCAACATCCGGTTGGTAAGGTTGTTACAACACACCGGCATCACTGTCATGTTATGCGGACACACGCTGAAACAAGGAAACTGTCACTGAGTTTAAAATAATGAAAACGGCATCCGTCTACCTAGCGCAGTCTACCACAACACCCTGCAAGATTAAGAGAAACTAAGGTAAATGTTGAGTTTTATGTCCTCATAGCGAAAGCTTTTAGGGACCATGTTACTCTTTCACGGTAGTCATGACATGTCAGAGAAACTATGGAAAGTGCGTTATTTACCAGCTGGCTCAGGACTCCCCGTTGTTTACAAGATTTTAATTCTTGGAATCGTGCGTTGATAGCCAGATCACTGTCGTAATACTTGTTCTGTGAAAACTGACTTGTAAGTCGCGTTTCGTGTGTTTTCCGGTGTTTAGTTGTCATTTCCTCTTTCCGGAATTACCTACCACCAACTCTTCATCGCTTGCAGGCCATATTTTAGTTGAGACTTTGTGCCGAAAACACGACAATCACTTTATTATGAACAGAGCGTCATTTACAATAAACTTAAAAGAAGATTTAATGTCCCGCCGAACGAAAGAGACAAACAAATTACAAGACAAAACACAACGCACTTCGACCTCTTTAGTCTTCTTCTTGCAAGACAAAACATTCAGGACAATGAAAACGAAGAATGAACAATCACTAATATATCTCATCAAATTGGGCGTAAAATAGATGTGGAATGAAAACGAGGCTGCTGGGAAAGAACAACCTCGTTTTCATTCCACATTCCACATCAAGCAGCCTCGTCTCTCTCTCTCTCTCTCTCTCTCTCTCTCTCTCTCTCTCTCTCTCTCACACACACACACACACACACACACACACACGCACGCACACACGCACGCACGCACGCGCGCACACATATTCAACATTCAGCAGACTCGTTGTCATCAGAGACACTCGCATTTATAAAGCCAACAATCGTTCTTTGTTGCTAATAGTATTCTAGACGAATCTCTCCCTCTCTCTCTCTTACACACACACACACACACACACACACACACACACACACACACACACACACACACACACACACACACGCACAGAGAGAGAGAGAGAGAGAGAGAGAGAGAGAGAGAGAGAGAGAGAGAGAGAGAGAGATGCATTTAAAACAATCGTTATTGTACGAATATATCAAGGCGAATTTCTCTCTTTCTCATCTTCTCATCTTCTCTCTCTCTCTCTCTCTCCTCTCTCTCTCTCTCTCTCTCTCTCTCTCTCTCTCTCTCTCTCTCTCTCTCAGAGGGCTGGATGTAAAAAGGAGTATTATACTCAATGCATTACCCTCTTAAAATAAAATTCCTCTCTCTCTCTCTCTCTCTCTCTCTCTCTTCTCTCTCTCTCTCTCTCTCTCTCAACAGTAGAGTTACTCATGCTCCCCTAATAATTCTCTCCTTCCTCTCTCTCCTCCTCCCTCTCTCTCTCCTTGTGTGTGTGTGTGTGTGTGTGTGTGTGTGTGTGTGTGTGTGTGTGTGTGTGCACAAAATGCAAGCTAACCTGAAAAGCTGTTACAAGGTTTTATTCGCCTCGGCATCATTACGTAATATATGGCGCTGGAAATCTGAAAAAAAAACAACAACACAAGTTGTGTTTCTTCATTCAAGTAACTCCTGTGTGTGTGTGGGTGTTTTTTCTGCATAAAAACTAGCTGTTTCGTGTCAAGTGTCGAAAAAGTCTGTGTCATTCTCTCGAGATACACTCTGGTCCTTGGAGGTCTCATAAAGACTGCTTGCTGTAACTCACGCAGTTACAGTTTTTCACATCTATTAATCTCCTGTAACAAATTGGTCCACTGTGAATGACAAGGCGCCTGCTATTAATTGCCACGACACACGTTGTGCTGTGTGCTGGTGACCATGTGTGTGTGTGTGTGTGTGTGTGTGTGTGTGTGGTGTGTGTGTGTGTGTGTATGTGTGCGTGCGTGTGTGTGTGTGTACGTGTGCGTGCGTGTGTGTGTGTGTGTGTGTGTGTGTGCGTGCGTGCGTGCGTGCGTGCGTGCGTGGCGCGCGCGGCGCGCGCGCGTGTGTGTGTGTGTGTGTGTGTGTGTGTGTGTGTGTGTGTGTTTACAAGTGCGTATGTGAGAGTATGTGTGTATATGAGTGTGTGTATGTGTGCATTTGCTATGCTGTGCTCTGTGTGTGTGTGTGTGTGTGTGTGTGTGTGTGTGTGTGTGTGTGTGTGTGTGTGGTGTGTGATGAGTTCTCTAGACAGTCATTACTTGCTGCTGATGCTGCTGTTACCATCAGCCCAACGGGCCTCAGTGTTATTATATGCCCCCGAACAATGCGTAGACACGGGCAGAGCAGTCGCGTAACCACGTTTTTTTCTCTATAAAATACCAACACGTGGACACACGTGTACAACAACGAAAAAGGAAACAAAAATAAGATCACCGAGAGTGTAAAACACACACACACAAAACGAAGACACGTATTTACAGACACGGTGGAGACAAGATCAACCACATCAACGACAAAATCGTTTATTCGAAGGAGACTTAGTACCATGAGATTGGCTCCGTAAAGAAATCGTCAATATGATGTTGTCCGGAGCATACCCAAAGGAGAAGACGCCGCACTGCTGCTGAGTTACGCCGGTGGTGTTCAGTGTTACCTGTTCTGATACCAGTGCTTCTCTCCCCTTTACTAACGACAATACTTGATCGGGCACCCTGAGCCACATCTACAGAGCGGACCTCCTACTTTCCTTCTTCACCCCTCTGTCCGGTCCGGACGGATGCGGTCTGTGGAGAATTGTTTGTCTGAGCCAGACTAACATCGACAATGACAGATCTCAGTAATGGTGAGTCTTTGTTGTTCATCCAGATGTCGGCAGTCTCTGTTTTTCTGTCTTTCATACACACACACACACACACACACACACACACACACACACACACACACACACACATACACAACACATATGCACGCACGCACGCACGCACGCACACACACACACACAAATGGAAAAAGCAAGGACAATGGCTGTTATTCATCCAGATGTCAGTCACTGTTTTTCTGTCTTTCATAACACACACACACACACACACACACACACACACACACACACACACACACACACACACACACGCACACACGCGCGCACGCACACACACACACACACACACACACACACACACACACACACACACACACACACACACACACACATATGAATGGAAAACCCAAGGACAATGGCTATGGTTTCTGATTGGTTGTTACTACCTTGACCTTTGCTGTAACCCCGAATTCCGACCTGTATTACTGAGAAATGTGTACGCTTCAGGGACATACAAATAGTGATTCAATAACAATAGAAGGCCTACGGCTCTTTTTCAGTTTCCAAATGCCAAACGTAAGAATAAACAATTTGGTTTGATTTTTTTTTTCGTGAAGCGGCGCAGTAATTCTGTCTTTGCTCTTGTTTCAATTTCCGCCTGCTGTCACCCACTTTGAAACCATTTTTCAGTTTTTAATTAGCTTGGGTACCTATGTCCCACGTTTTTGGCTTTTTGTGGTAACTGTTTTTTTCAGTGGCGTTAGAAATAATATGGTAATGATGATGTGTTGTGTCAACGAAACAAAAACCAAGTCTTAAGAAAAATTCTTAGTGAGTCTAAACACAACATTATCTGCAGACAACAGCACGGGTACCGCCGGGGTCGTTCTTGTGTCAGCCAGCTGTTTGGCCTTATGGATGAAATCACTGTCGACCGAGAGAAGGGCAGACAGCATGACGTCGTGGTGTTGGACTGCTCCAAAGCCTTCGACAAGGTCTGCCATTCACTTTTAGTCCATAAGCTCCAACACTATGGTATCAGGGGTCATCTTAACCGGTGGATACAGAACTTTATGACGGACAGAGAACAGGCAGTGGTGGTGGATGGAGCAACGTCGTCGTTTGTAGGGGTGGAGTCAGGTGTTCCCCAGGGCTCCGTCTCGGGCCCCTGCCTCTTCCTGTTCTACATAAATGACATCCTGACAGGTCTCTCCTCAACCGTGCGACTTTTCGCAGACGACACTGCCTGCCACAAGACTATCAGGAAGGCTAGCGACCAGTCCATCCTCCAAGAAGACCTGAATATGCTGGAAGCATGGGAGCAGACTTGGCTCATGTCCTTCCATCCGGACAAGTGCTACGTACTGCACTTTGGCGAAAAACACAAAACCACTTAGCACCTGCACGGCCAAAACCTCCAGACCACCACGGAGGAAAAGTATCCGGGTGTTACCCTGGCTACCAACTTGAAATGGGAACCCCACATCAGCAACATCACCAACAAAGCCTCCAAGACCCTTGGCTTTGTCAAGCGGAACCTCAAAATAGGCACCATCAAGACAAAGGAGAGAGCCTACAAAGCCCTGGTTCGCCTGACCCTGGAGTATGCCTGCCAATTATGGGACCCTACCAGGAAGTGAACAAAACATTGCTTGAAAAGGTGCAACGAAGGGCGGCGCGCTGGGTAGTCAACGGCTATTGTCAGACTTCCAGCGTGAGTGCGATGTACGAACAACTTCACTGGGCACCGCTTGCAGACCGACGGCGTCAGATCCGGCTGTCGACTTTCTTCAAATTCCATCATGGAGACATCATGATTGACTCCGTGCATGTTCCTCCTCGCCACACCCATCACTATGACACTCGTAACTCCAACGTGCTGCAGTACGCCATTGAATCCTGCTACAGGAACTACAGGAAGAATGGCTTCTTCCCACGCACTAGGGAGAATGGAACGACCTTCCAGTTGAGCCAGCAACATCAGCCTCGCTGGAGGGCTTCAAATCCTGGATATAACCCCTCATCCCCCTCTCCCTTCCCCAAACTTCCCCAACCCCCAACCCCTCTCCTGTATCCCCTCACCCCTCACCCGCACCTGTTGTCCTTCCCATCCACTAAGGAGTAGGGTCTACCTTGGCCCCTCCTAGAGGCCTGAACATGTTAGTGGGTGGTCCCAAGCCTTTCTTCCCTTCCCCACCACTTCAAGCTGTTGGTCCAGGCAGCATCTTCATATTTATTCTGTTATTACCGGAAACCCTTCTCTACTGTCAGAATCTTCAACTGGATGAAGGTGGACAGCTAAGAAAGAAGAAGAGTCCGCCCAAAACAAGGACAAACAAGTTATAAGACAAAGCACGACGCGTTTTGGCCGCTTAGGTCTTCTTCAGACAAAATAAACAACGCTCAGGACAATGAACGAAGAACAAGCAATCACTTATCTTCTCATATTCGGCGCAAGATGGACGTTGAATCTCAGGCAAGATAAACAACGTTCAGAACAATTAAAACGAAGAACGAGCAATCATTTATTTTCTCGTATTCGGCGCAAGATGGGCGTTGGATAATAATAATAAGAAGAACTAAGAGGTCGAAACGTGTCGTGTTTTGTCTTGTATCTTGTTTGTCCTTGTTTTGAGCGGACCCACTAAGAGCTTTTCCTGAAATTTGTTTCAATTTCCGCCTGAAGTCACCTTACTTTGAAAAAAAAAGAAAAAAAAGTAACCGAGTCTAAGGATTCGCAAACGGGGGAGCTACAGACTGTTAAGGAGATCTCATTCTTGTTCTTCAGTGCCACTGCCAGCCGTGGTGTTCCTTGGGGTGGTGGCTTCCTTTCTGCTCCTGCTCCTGCTGTTCGCTCTGTACCTCAACAGACTGCTGTGTTTCGCCAACAACGGGGGGTTCCCATGTATCGACAGGATTCCCCAGTCCCGTGGTGACCTTGAATCGAGTAAGGTTGACGTTAGTCTGTCGTCTGGTCATCTGCCTGTTTCCTTCCTTCTGCTTGTTTTAATTTTGCTCTGTCTCTGTCTCTGTCTCTGTCTGTCTGTCTGTCTGTCTCTCTCTCTCTCTCTCTCTCTCTCTCTCTCTCTCTCTCTCTCCTCCTCCTCCCCTCCTCCTCCTCCTCCTCTCCTCCTCCTCCTCCTCCTATCCTCCTCTTCGTCTTCCTCCGCCTCCTCCTCCTCCTCCTCCTCCTCCTCTTTCTTCTTCTTATTTTTCTGTCTCTTTCAATTTTTTTTCCGTTGAAAGTTGTGTTATGATGATGGGGCAATTGTTTGCCTGCACTTCTTGTTCAACTACACCTTTTTTTTCCATTTGGGTATTAAGTCGATCGGTGATGGATTGAGGAGTAAAAATTTTGACCAATCAGAGGACGCTATGATTTTAGGAAAAGTGGCCGGATCTGTGGTCTTCAGTGTTGCCAACCAGGCCATTCCAACAGTCACAGAAGAACCAGTCAAGAGCCTTGGAAGATGGTATGATGATACGCTGAAAGACACACAAAGAGCAAAAGAAACCAAGCAGATGGCGGAGGAAGGCTTGGAGACCATTGACCAGTGTGGGCTCCCTGGCAAATACAAGGTCTGGTGTCTGCAGTTCATGCTGATACCAAAGCTGCTATGGCCTCTGATGATATACGACATCTGCACCAGCATAGTGGAGGCAATGGAAGCCAAAATCAACAAGTTCACAAGGAAATGGCTTGGTGTCCCACCCTGTCTGACTGACATAGCGCTGTACTGTCGCCAAGCAAAGCTGAAACTACCCCTGAAATCCATCCTGGAGGAATACAAAGCAGGAAGATCAGACTTCAAAGCATGCTGGAGGACTCAGGAGACAAGGTGGTAGAAGCAATTAAGCCCCAGCTGAAGACAGGCAGAAAATGGAAAGTTCAAGAGGCGATGGATTCTGCAAAAGAAAGTCTCAAGATCAGAGAAATAACAGGACACACACAGACCAACAGACAGGGACTGGGGGTGACCAAAACTGAATGGTGGTCAAAGGCCAAAGGAAAAGCCAAAAGAGACATGATGATTCAGGAGATGAGAAAAGAAGAAGACCAAAAAAGACTCCAAAAAGCAGTCCAGCAGAGCCAGCAAGGGCAATGGACAACGTGGGAGAATGCACTCCAAAGAAGTCTCACTTGGAATGACATTTGGCACATGGCCCCTCTCAGGATCAGCTTCATTCTCAGATCTGCATATGACCTTCTGCCCTCAAATGCAAACCTGGTGAAGTGGGGGAAAACAGACGATCCTGCATGCCCCTCTGCCATGAAAAACAAACAGTGGAGCATGTCCTAAGCTCATGTAAAGTAGCCCTGGCTCAAGGAAGGTACACATGGAGGCACAACCAAGTGCTCAAAGAAATTGTACAAGTAGTCTGGGCTAGTACCAACACCACAAAAGGGAAAATCAGGACTCCAAAAGCACCCGCAACATTCTTCACGGCAGGAGGCAGCAAATCATGGCCAAGAACAACAGTGCCACTCGAAACATTCAGGCAGAGTCTGCTGGACGGGGCAGATGACTGGGAGTGCACTGCAGACCTCCCAGAATGGAAGAGTCACCCAGAGATCATCAGCAAGAGTGGCATGAGACCAGACATAGTAGTCCACTCTAAGTCAACCAAGCAGCTGATCATGATCGAGCTCACGGTGCCATATGAGAACAGAATGGAGGCAGCTCAAATCTACAAGACTGAAAAGTATGCTGATCTGGCAAACAGCCTGAGGAGAGAAGGCTATCAGGTCAAAGTCCTCACTGCAGAAATTGGAGCAAGGGGGTTTGTAGGAACGTCTGCATACAGCCTCATGAAACAGCTCTCAGTTGCAGGGAAGGAAAAAAACCAGAGCCCTGAAAGCAATGGCAGAAGCGGCAGAGAGGTGTTCAAGCTGGATCTGGTCAAGGAGGAACAAAAGTGAACTTCATAAGGCTTAATTTCCCTACAAATATCAGGTGTCCCTGTGGCTCAGTGGTTAAAGCGCGAGTCATTAAGTGGAAAATGAGCATGTCCAGAGGGTCATGGGTTCGAATCCCAGCCATGGCTCGTCCCAAGATGGGAAAAAAAGGGGCAGCAGAGGGACATCCGGAGTCATGAACCGGGTGTGGCCCAACCCCCCTAGAGTGTCAGGAGATAAGGGCCGAAACACTTGCTTGAAGGGAGCTTCTCTTCTGAGGACTCTCTGCTGCCACGCTCTCCACGAGTTTCTTTCTACTAGGTGCATGGAGGATGAAACAATGGCTGAAGATATTCAGATCATGTTTCTTGTTCTACTTCTGACACATTAAGAAAACACTTCTCTTGTTTACATCCAAAATGAAGTGGAGTTGAAGTGGAAAGAAGCCAGATTCGACACTAAGCGTTAAAATATTTCCTCTGTGTTCTTCAATATTGTCCTTTTTGTTAAAGAATATTGATAAATGTGTCGAGCTGCGATGTTCGCCAAACTTCCATATAGGCTAACTGGTAGGAAAAGCTGTCGGGGGGGGGGGGGGGGGGGGGGGGGGGGGGGGGGGGGGGGGGGGGGGGGGGGGTTCATCTGTTGAGTATATCTCTTAAGAGATCCAACTAAAGGTTTTGTTGTTTTTTTTGATACAGTTCTCCATTATTGTCAGCGTTGTTTTGACCGATAATGCCTGGGCTGCGAAACAGGGTTGACCACTCTCACAGACAACACATTACAACACATTTTGATCTCCCTTGCATCTGATTCGGATCCTCAAGCATTGCCGCAGAGATGTCGCTTTGTATTGATTATTCTGTTGTGCTTTTTTTTTTTTTAAATGCCTAGTTCTCAGTTACACTGTCTTCCCATTTCTGTGTTTTGCCCTCTGCTAGCTGTCTTTGGAATCCGATGGATTGTGAGATTCTCCTCATGGTGGTTATGAATTAAACGACAGAATCATAGGTGACATAG
>CM065723.1:44243409-44245909 GCA_033310375.1 Conus canariensis | reverse complement strand
GCGTCCAGTAACTCTGTGTGTGTGTGTGTGGGGAGGTGTGTGTGTGAGAAGAGAGAGAGCGAGCGTGTGTTTATGAGTATGTGTGTGTTTGTGTACAATGTGTTGTATTCTGTTATGCAAGGTTCACACTATGCCATATCTTGGCCCGACTCGGGTTTATCTCGCTCGACTCAGAAAAATGATGGTCTTGATCGGTTTCCATGTAGTCCTGCACAGGAAGAGTCTCCCGACAACTAAAACCATTGTCAACTGACGCCGCTTGCAGCTGGGACCCCCCCCCCCCCCCCCCCCCCCCCCCCACCGCTGTCGATATGGAAGAATGATAATAAACGCAATATGTCCCCACCTGTTTTTATACCCCTCGCAGGAAGTCTCGATAACGCGCGTGCAGTTTGAATCGGTCAGAACCAGTCCTAACTTGTTTTATCGGGTCGGCTTTTTTTCCCGCCACAATTCGATTCAAAGTCATAACGGGTCCTGATTGGTCCACACTAGTCTACCGCTTGCGCCCTTGGTCACAGTTCGTCTGCACTGGTTTGGATATTCCAAAACAACATCCGACCTCCTTATCTATGAGACTAGCGCCGACGAGTGCAAACTTTTTCAACCGATTAGTTAATAACAGATAAGAATAGATAGGACTACATAGGTGTAGATAGGAATAACGTGACTAATCGAGACTAATCGAGACTGTGACCTAAAAAAAAATAGTCGGAGTGGTCGTGAAAAAATTTTGAACCGTCCAAAAGCCTCTAAGTCGGGCTCGACTGGTGCCAGACTAGCTACAGAACTAATCGAGACTAAAAGGGGTTTACCGGACCCCAGCAGACATGTTTATCCGACTTGTTAAAGTCAACAGGACTCCGACCTACATTTGAGTCCTGCCAAGACTAGGACTAGTGTGAACCTTGCATTAGGGACACACTGGCCACATATGACCAGGAGTACGCTCTGTTGGCGAGGGGCTAACGGTTTGCGCCGTTACTTCCACCAACTGATCTCCTGCTCCGCTAGGTGTTGGGAGGCAGCTGGGGTCTCTCTGTAACTAACCACAGACATGCAAAGAGGTGTGAGGGGCAGGGGAGGATAACATTTTATGCTGATGTTGTTAGAAGTTTGCCCTAGTTCCTTTGTTTGGAGTGTTTAGACACGACAGTGGTTGTGGATTGGGATTCTGGTTGGGTGATGGAGTTGGGGGGAGGGGTGTGTGGAGGGGGGTGGCCAGAAGAGTTGAGTGTGTTGGAGTCAGATCACGTTGATGTTGTTAGAAGTTTGTTGGAGTTCCTGTGGGAAGTAGGCGTGGGGAGGGGGAGGATGGGGGGGGGGGGGAGGGGATGTGAGGTGTGTGCGTGTGTGCGCGCGCCCGCGCGCGCGCGCGCGCGCATGTGTGTGTGTGTGTGTGTGTGTGTGTGTGTGTGTGTGTGTGTGTGTGTGTGTGCAAGCCTTGACGATGCCTTTGAAAGCTTTGTTGTTGTTTTAGTGGGCATGTATCATCTTCTATGCCCTCTCCTCCCCTCTCCTCTCAGTTGCATTATACCCGCACCCGTCTCGCTCCGAGTCACAGGTAGAACCACCTAGTTGCGCCCACAGCACCAGCAGTCCACAGAGAGCTACCAATGCAGGGCCGTCATGAGGCACCTCATCAGAGCAGATACTGCATCGCCGTCTAGTCATTTCGGTGACGTTCAGTACTATCTGTACAGATTCAAGATCATTTTGATCGTAAGGCGAACAGGAGAAGATAAGTGGTTTCTCGTTCTTCATTTCCACTGTTCTAAATGTTATTTGTTTTCGCCTGAAGAAGACCCAAGAGGTCGAAATGCTTTGCGTCTAGTCCTGTACTCTGTTTGTCTGTGTCCTTGGCGGTAACTAACCCCCTCTCTTTTTAAATTAAATTAAGTCGTGAGTAAAACCGTCCACCACATCTATTGAGCGGCATTCCCCATGAACTTGCTGGTGCCGATGACTTTGACACAAATTCACATCGGACACGGACGTGGAGAGGACAGGGAGGGAGGGTCTGAAATATTATTTTCTCATGATGTGAAATAATAGTGAGGATGACAAAGATGGCGCTGCGGGATTCCAGACCTCTACTGTACGTTTCCTTTAACAATTTATCCAGGAGTCAATCAGACCCGAGAGATACAGACATCTGTAGTGTTGGCCAGGATATTGGAGCCCTTTGCTCACTCAAGAGAAGCCAGTCAGGGCCGATTAATTTCCCGAATAAACCCCTCTATCTGGACTCAAACCCACGACCTCTCAGCTTGAATCTCGCAACACTATCCACAATACCACAGCGACTGTTCATTTTTATTTTATTTATTTTTTTTCCATGACCCTGTGCACACTGGAACAGGGATTCGTTCAAGTACCAAAAATGTTGCCAACATCCGCAGAGCGAGTTTTTGAACATTCTTTCCTGACGTTACGTTACAGAACATTTTCTCTGTTTGGAAATGTTAACTAGGACGTTATCCAGGACAGCATGTGTAGG
>CM065723.1:44230909-44233409 GCA_033310375.1 Conus canariensis | reverse complement strand
AGCAAAGCTCTCGCTCGTTCATTCTTCCAAGGTCTCTGACAACGATGTCGCCTGATCTTTATGTCTTGTCTTTTTTTTTTTTTTAAATCTTGCATGAACAGGTTTCTCGATCGGTAAGTGCTACGGGGATATGTCTGCGCCTGCTACAGATATATTTAGGCAGTTGCCGTTTCTGGCATACATACTTACTGACTGACACGAGAGAGAGGACGAGAGAAGGGCGAAGGGTGGGTGGGGAGGGGGTCGGGGCGGGGGAAAGAAAGGTTGCGTAGAGAGATGGGAGTGGTTTGGGACAGAGCGATGTTTTAAAAAAAAAATCTGTAATACATAGCAATCGGTGTGTGTGTGTGTGTGTGTGTGTGTGTGTGTGTGTGTGTGTGAGAAAAGTGTGTGTGTGTGTGTAGGTGCGTGCGTGCGTGCGCGCGCGCATGCATGCGCGTGTATTTGTGTATGTGTGTGTGCCTCTCTCTCTCTCTCTCTCTCTCTCTCTCTCTGTGCGTGTGTGTATTTGGGTGTGTGTGTGTGTGTGAGTGTGTGTAGGGGGGGGGGGGGGAGGCGTGTGTGCGTGTATGTGTGTGTGTGCGTGTGTTGTATGTATGTGTGTGTGCACGCGCGCGCGAGCGCGAGTAAAATCGTACAAGCGAAGCGATCACAAGAGTTAGATCCCTATAAGGTGAGGTGAAAAACTAGTGTGTCAAGATACTGCAGCGTCACTTTCTGGCTCTTGGAATTGAAAGTAAAACCACGAATAACTGTCAACAAGTGTTGTTCTTCTGTTTTGTTTCATGCAGTCTTCAGTGCATCCTCAAAGTAGATTTCATTTGTGAAAAAAAAAATTACCAATTAAGATACCATATTTTTTATTATCAAAATTTAGCTCTTGAGTCATGTATGGATTACTTTACATTACCCAGACACCTGTGTAATCAGTACACACACGTTATTCACACATAGTTTGCGGTTTTTTACTGCCTCGTCCAAAGCTCACACATCACTGTCTGTGCTAACACACTCTCGGTGGTTTTTAGCCTAGTCCAGTCATTAACCTTCTCGATCAATCACCCCTAGAGAGGACATGTTAAGGCAAATTAAAATGCCGTGCCACTCGGATCATGTCCTTTCATTTTTGAGTGGTGTATGGGCTAAGCTGTTTGTGTGTGTGTGTGTGTGCTTTCCTCCTCTTCTGTAAATGACTAAATGTTTTTAAGTTGCGTGAAATTTTTCGTTTGCAGTTCATTATCTCTAATGGATTGCAAGATTGAAAAAAATGAATGTTTATAGAGCTCTTCTAACTATGTACTAGCCGTGAAAACCCAGAAATCCCTGCCTCAGTTCGACAATTTTGAATTTGATCTTTTGTTTACAGATGTGTGTGTGTGTGTGTGTGTGTGTGTGTGTGTGTGTGTGTGTGTGTGTGAGAGAGAGAGATATGAAAAAAAAAAATCACACGCATGAACGAACGCACGCACACACACACACACACACACACACACACAACACACACACACACACACACACACACACACACACACAACACATGCGTGCGCGCGCGCCCACGCACACACACAGATCTCTCTCTCTCCTCTCTCTCTCTCTCATGCACGCACGAGCACCCCACGAGCGCGCACACGCGCGCAAAACACACACACACCACACACACACACACACACACACACACACACACACACACAATATATATATATATATATATACACCAAAATGCACGCACACTCGCAGACACGCACCTGCCCTTGCTCACTCTTTTTTTTTCACCCTACGTCACCCCCCCCTCCCTTCCCTCTACTCTTTTTGTCACCCATACCCCCCCCCCCCACCACCACCACCCACCCCCACCCCTCCCTTTCTTGATACTGCTTCCCCATTTTCTTTCGTTTTTCTCTCTCGAACCGTATTAGGACAGGAACCACTAAATGATGTTAACAATTACGGTTGACAAATTCCTCGTGGAAACAAAAGCCCATGCCATTTTAAGCTTCACCAAATCTAGGTTAATGTTTTGTTTTGTCTTGTTATTGTTCTTTCTTTTCTTCTATTTTTGTCGTTATTTTTTACTCTTTTGATGCCAGCAGTTTGATTTGGCTGTTCTGACATTCAAAATCGTTTTATCAGCATGAATCAAAAACAAATTTACCGGCTCATTTTGAGAGAGAGAGGGGGGGGGGGAGAGGAGGAGAGAGAGAGAGAGAGAGAGAGAGAGAGAGAGAGAGAGAGAGAGAGAGAGAGGGAGGGAAGAAAGGGAGAGACAGAATGGGGGGAAGAAGGGCATTAACTTTCAATATTCCTCCAGTATTGATTTATTTGAAACATCCTTTTTTTTTTCCTTTTTTTTTTTTTTGAATCGTTACTTTCTCTCGTTCTTCTTCTTCGTGTTCATGCTGCTGCTGCTGCGGCTGCTGCTATTGTTATTGTGGTTGTTGTTGTTGTTGTTGTTGTTCTTCTTCTTCTTCTCTTCTTCTTCTTCTTCTTCTTCTTCTCTTCT
>CM065723.1:44203409-44215909 GCA_033310375.1 Conus canariensis | reverse complement strand
ATTGTGTGAATCTCCCAGTTCCTGTTTCACATTCTCTTGGAAAGAGAAAGACCCAGCAATAACAACAACAACAACAACGTACTGAATGTTTGAAATTGTTGTTGTGAATTGGTAGCGTGATTTTCTCTTCCCACACATTGTGTTGTGTTCGATAACACAGCAGCTTCCAACGATGGTACTTCTCTCACGTGCCGAGCCCGCCTCTCGCTTCAGTGTCTCGTTGGATAGGACGTGAAATTATTGGGCGTCTCGGCTGTTCGTCGTCTTTCGGGGGTGCTTCACTACTTCCCGTTCAAACCTGCGCTTTACGAGGAGTGCTCACGTTGCATTGTCAGTGCCTTCAGTGTGGGATAAAGACCTTGGGGCCGTCGTTTATATGAGCAGCAGCTGAACAAAATAGAAAAATTCCCTGTGCGTAGTCAACTCCTTGAGCTGTAGTCTGCCTCATCTCTCCCGATGTTCAGCCGCAAGTTGTGGGAGTTGGACTACTCCCCACGGAATCTCCTCTCCTTGTGCTGCGGCTTCTTTGCCTCTCGAGTGGTGCCTCGAGGGCGTTTCGAAGATGACTCGTGGGCGGGGAAGGGGAGGAAGAGGGGGGTGCCGGACACGAGGGGACAGGAGGAGGAGGAGGAGGAGGCTGTCCTGGCAGCCCAGGCCATGTTCCAGAAGGAGCAGCAACAGGTGATGATCGTCTGCTCTTCTCAGACTGCTCTCTACGGCGCTATGGACAGAACTGACATGGCGACCGCTAATGGTTGGTATTTTGACTCGTGTCAATGTCGTGATGTCATCGTAGTAGTAGTAGTAGTAATAGAAGCAGCAGCAGTAGCAGTAGTAAGCAGCAGCAGCAGCAGCCACAGCATTAGTGACAGTAGTAGTAGATTGACTCGTTTTATTGTAGTAGTAGTAGTAGTAGTAGCAGTAGTATTAGTAGCAGTAGCAATAGTAGTATTCGCTAAAGTATCAAGTACCAGTAGAAGTCGCTACAGTATTATAACAGCAGCAGCAGCAACAGCAGCAGTAGCATTAGTAGTGGCAACAGAAGCAGCAGTGGCATTAGTAGTGGCAACAACAGCTGAAGTAGCGGTAGTTGTCGTAGCAGCACCGAGAGCACAGTAGAAGCAGCTGCTGCAGTAGTACTTGCTTAGCAACAGCAGCAGCAGCAGCAGCAGCAGCAGCAGCAGCAGCAGCAGCAGCAGAAGTAACGTCGCTACTAGTAGAATTAGTGGCAGCTGCAACAACAACTTCTACTAGAAGAAGACGTGGTAGTATTATGAGCAGGAGCAGTGACAGCAGCAGCAATAGTGCTAGTAGTGGCAACAACAGCTAAAGTAGCAGTAGTAGTCGTAGCTGCACTGGCAGCACAGCCGAAGTTGTGGCAACAGAAGCAGCAGTAGCATTAGTAGTGGCAACAACAGCTGAAGTAGCAGTAGTAGTCGTAGCTGCACTGGCAGCACAGCCGAAGTTGTGGCAACAGTAGCAGCAGCAGAAGCAACGTCGCGCTACTAGTTAATATTGGAGGCAACTACAGCAGTAATAGTATTAGGTAACGGAAGCACCAGCGACAGCAGCAGCAGTAATAGTCGAAGCAGCAACAGCAGCTCTAACAGCAGTATTAAAAACAGTAGCAATAGTAATAGAAGCAGCAGCAGCGGTAACAGTAGTACCTGCAGCAGCAATGCAGCAGCAGCATTAACAGCAGCAGCAGCAGCAGTAGTAGTAGTTATAGTTGTTTTACAGCAAGGAGCAGGGGCAGCATGGTAGGAGTGGTACTAGTGACTGTAGCAGCAGCTATAGTAGTAGTAACAGAAGCAGCAGCAGTGGTTGTGGCGGACGCAGCAGCAGCTGTAGCAGCCTAGTAGTAGCAACAACAACTGATGCAGCAGCAGAAGCAGCAGCAGTAGTAGCAGCAGCAGCAGCTGTAGCATCAGCAGTAGCAGTAGTTATAGTTGTGTCGGCGGCAGCAGTAGTTGCTGCAGCAGCAGCAGCAGCTGTAGTAGAACCATAAGCAGCAACAGGAACTATGGCAGCAGCAGTGGTTGCGTGATAGCCGCAGTGCTGCAAATTGTGATAGTCACTGCAGCAGCGGCACTTAGTGGTAGTAGCAGCAACACTTTAGGACGTAGTCGCCATAGTTGAGGCTGTACTTGTGTGCTTTACATGTATAAATTTTGGTGCAAAAGAACCGGCAGAGGTAGTGGGGGATGGGAGAGGTGGGCTGAGTGGCGTTCTGGGTGTCTTTCTATTCTGTCTGTCTGTCCGTCTGTCCGTCATTCTCTGTCTCTGTCTCTGTCTGTCTGTCTGTCTGTCTGTCTGTCTGTCTGTCTGTCTGTCTGTCTGTCTGTCTCTCTCTCTCTCTCTCTCTCTCTCTCTCTGTGCTCGTCTGTCTGTATGTCTGACTGTCTATTTGTCTGTCTGTCTATCTATCTATCTGTCTATCTATCTGTTTGTCTGTCTGTCTGTCTGTCTCTCTCTCTCTGATTATCTCTGTCTGTCTGTCTGTTTATATGTCTGTTTATCTGCCTGTCTGTCTGTCTGCCTGTCTGTCAGTCTTTCTGTCTCTGTCTGTCTGTCTGTCAGTCTTTCTGTCTCTGTCTGTCTGTCTGTCTGTGTCTGTCTGTCTGTCTGTCTCTCTGTCTCTCTCTCTCTCTCTCTCTCTCTCTCTCTCTCTCTCTCTCTGCATTAGACAAACACAGAGCTTTAAGACAAACACTTTTCCAACAACTCCACTCACCCACACTCACCCTCAAAATCTTCTTTTCCCCCCTCCCCTACCACGTAGGCACCACGCATGTGACCACCGACGACACAGCAGCATCATCAATAGCTGCCGCCGACGACGAGGAAGACACATCCAGCGGCGAGAGCGACGACGAAGTGCTGAAGCACTACCAGCAATTAAGGCGGAGCGCCAGTGGGGGTACCAGCCAGAGTCTTCCCCGCAGCGGAAGCGACAGAAGCACGACCACCATCGCCTCCAGAGCTACGGTGGTGGCTACAGTCACTGGGGCTCCTGGTATCACCATTGCCACTTCTGCTGGCAGCGCAGTTGCTACTCCATCTACTCCTACTGCAGCTACTGCTTCTACTACTACAGCAGCTGCTGAGAGTGACGTCAGGGAACCAGTAGAACAGAGCACGAAGTCTGGAACGACGAAGGTGGCAGGGGGAGCGCCTGAGGGTAAGTGTTGCTTCTGATTATTTGTTTATCAATGATCAATCAATCAGCTTAACGACCGATTGTAGTTATTATTTGTTTATCAATGATCAATCAATAAGCTTAACGACCGATTGTAGTCAATCAGTCAGTCAGCGGTCGCTCTCCGGTCAATCACTGAACAAGTTAAAGAGCCAAGCAAGTCTCTCGACCAGCAAAACGAATGTATAAGAACCAATGCAAGCAAGCAAGCAAGCAAAAAAGCAGGCAACTACAACAGTAAATCAGTCAGTAACATTAGGGACAGGATTTTTTTTCTTTCCTTCTGCGTACGCAGGCTGATACTCCTGCGGACACCCCCTGTATAGACAGGCAAGGATTGATCCCATCTACCCAACAAAGGGAGTGGAGTTTTGTATGTATGACTTTTTTTTTATCCCGCCATTAAGGCAGCCATACTCCAACTTCGGGGAATCGCATGCAATGTGTAACGTGTCATCAATACCAACGGCCAAACTGGCCTTCTCTTCTGAAAGTTGGTGATGGGATTTTACGTGTGTGCAAGATGCTGTGCGTGCGTTCACACACGGAATCACGGTTTATAGTCTCATTCGAAAGACTGTCTGGGAAATGAAATCAGACTCCATTAACTCCGAGGGAAAATCCCCCGCTGTACCGAAACGGCCCGGCGGAGATTGGAACCTGCAACCCCAGGATCACCAAGATTACGAGTCCGGCGCTCTACCATTGAGCTATTCCGGCCCCGGGACAGGATTGAACTACAAGAGCTAGGACACATACTGTAATAAATACATATGAACCGGGGCACTCATGCTATGGGATTCATAGGGCACTAAAAACCGGGCATGAGGGTTGGGGTGTGGCTGTGGACGGGGGGTCGGAATGAGCGGCGTGGGTGTCATGCCACTGAGGTGGCACAGAAGATGGAACAGAGAAAATAAAAGAAAAAAGAGACGAAAGAGACCGGGCATGGAATACGCGTAATATAACACGCAGGATATGGGATGCATTGGGTACTTGTGTCAGGGTATGGGATACTTTCAACATGCAGGCAGGATATGGGATCTACTGGACGTTTGACTTAGAAAATAGGATAGATAGATGTGGAATGCGGGGTATGGGATAGACAAGACACTGAATGCAGAATATGGGATAGGATAGACAGGACGTGCGGCGCAGGGTTTGGCATAGATAGGACTTGGGACCCAGAGTATAGGACAGTTAGGACATAGGGCACAATGTATGGGATAGTCAGGACACGGCACCCAGGATATGGGATACACAGGACATGGGATGCCAACTATGAAATAGATGGTATTCTGGACCCAGGATACGGGACAAATCAGACATCTTATTTCTGCGTACGCAGGCTGATACTCCTGCGGATACTCCCTGTATAGACAGGCACGTATTAAACCCATCTGCCCAACAAAGGGAGTGGAATTTTGTGAGTATGATCGTTTTTTTATCTCGCCGACATGGGACCCAGGACATGGGATAGATTGGGAGTTGACCAAGGGATATAGGGTAAACAGGGTGCAAGATCCATGGTATGGGATACACATGATATGGGACGCGTGATATGGGATATATATCACATGGAACACAGACCATGAGATAGATATGACAACACGGGACGAAGGTATAAGGAACAAATAGGACACGGGACCTACCACATGGGATACACTGGAGGGACAAATAGGACATGGGACCTAACCACATGGGATACACTGGAGGGACAAATAGGACATGGGACCTACCACATGGGATACACTGGAGGGACAAATAGGACACGGGACCTGCCAAATGAGATACATTGCGGGGACAAATAGGACACAGGACCTACCACATGGGATACATTGGAGGGACTAATAGGACATAGGACTTACCACATGGGATACATTGGAGGGACAAATAGGACACGCGACCTACCACATGGGATACATCGGAGGGACAAACAGGACACGCGACCTACCACATGGGATACATTGGAGGGACAAACAGGACGCGGGACCTACCACATGGGATACACTGGAGGGACAAACAGGACACGCGACCTACCAAATGGGATACATTGGAGGGACAAATAGGGCACAGGACCTACCAAATGGGATACAATGGAGGGACCAATAGGATAAGGGACCTACCAAATGGGATACATTGGAGGGACAAACATGACACGGGACCTACCACATGGGATACATTGGAGGGACAAACAGGACACGGGACCTACCATATGGGATACACTGGAGGGACAAACAGGACACGGGACCTACCATATAGGATACACTGGAGGGACAAACAGGACACGGGACCTACCATATGGGATACACTGGAGGGACAAACAGGACACGAGACCTACCAAATGGGATACATTGGACGTTGGACCCAGGATGTGAGATAAATATGACATGGGACGCAAGATATGGGAAATACGGGATTAGAGACCCAGGATATAGTCTAGTGAGAAACTGGACACAGGATGTGCGATACACTGGACACGGGAGGCAGGATGTGTGATATATTGGATATGGGATGCAGGATATGGGATATATAAAAAAAATGGACCTAGGATATGGAATACGTAGGACGTTGGACACAGGACAGAGGATTTGTTGAACATATGACCCACAATATAGAACGCAGGATATGAAAAGTACAGGAGATTAGATGCATATATGCGAAACACTGGACATGGGACACTGGGCATGGCATTGGACATGGGGTTCAGAAAACATGGGATACATAGGTCATTGAACATAGGATATGAGAGACATTTGACACAGACTCAGCATATAAAATACATCGGACATAGGACGAGGATATGGAATGCACTGGAACCGTAGACCCATGATATAGAACATACAAATCACATTGAACGCAGACATGGGATATTCTGGAGATGGGACTCACGCTATGGAATACATTGGATGTGGGCACAGGATAAGGATGTGCTGGAGATGGGATGCATTTGAAATATACTGGACATGGGACACAGGATATGGGATACACTGGAGGACATGGGACAGGATATGGGATGCATTGGAGGACATGGGACACAGGATATGGGATGCATTGGAGGGCATGGGACACAGGATATGGGATGCACTGGAGGACATGGGACACAGGATATGGGATGCCTTGGAGGGCATGGGACACAGGATATGGGATACACTGGAGGACATGGGACGGAGAGGATATAGTACAAGTAGGTCATACGCTACTAGATACATAGACCATACATTGTACACAGGATATGGGATACATTGGAGGACATGGGATACAGGATATAGGATACATTGGAGGACATGGGACGGAGAGGATATAGTACAAGTAGGTCATACGCTACTAGATACATAGACCATCCATTGTACACAGGACATGGGATACATTGGACGTGGGACGCAGGATATGGGATACATTGGGCGTGGGACGCAGGATATGGGATGCATTGGAGGACATGGGACACAGGATATGGGATGCATTGGAGGACATGGGACACAGGATATGGGATACACTGGAGGACATGGGACACAGGATATGGGATACATTGGAGGACATGGGACACAGGATATGGGATACATTGGAGGACATGGGACACAGGATATGGGATACACTGTAGGACATGGGGCGGAGAGGATGTAGTACAAGTAGGTCATACGCTACTAGATACATAAACCATACATTGTACACAGGACATGGGATACATTGGACGTGGGACGCAGGATATGGGATACATTGGGCGTGGGACGCAGGATATGGGATGGATAGGACTTTGAACATATGAGGTACATAGGACTCTGGACACAAAATGTTAGATGCACAGGACATAGAACACAGGATATGGGCCACAGTTCTATGAGAGGTGGGACATTCACGATCTGTGACCCTCGAGACCTTAAAATTTTATGATCTGTGAAGAAGAAAAAGATACACGCGAAGGTGCGGGTGGGACCCACAGAAGTCCTGTCCTCAACTGCCGGACAAAAACCAGGTGGGAGCAATCCTGCACTACCCCTGGAAGCCTACGCTGTGTTCACATAGGGCGCAGGCACTTACAGTGCATTCTATTGATACGTCAATGGATCATAATTGCTCCCTGGCAGGTGCCATTGTATAATGGCTATTGGATGTGACACGACAGAGCCTCCACGGGAGCGTTCCCATGGGAGTCCCAAGGATTTGGGACATATCATACCTGAGATATATAGAACACTGCACGCAAGGGATGGGCACATAGGCATGAGACAAATACAATCCGCAACGCGCAGGATCTAAGATGCATAGGATCTATGGCATATTATACCTCGGATACATAAAATATCGGACCCTGCAATCTGTGACGCACAATATCTTGGAGACACAGGATCTGGAACACACGATACCCGGGATACATATGGTCTGTACCACAAGGGATCAAGACCGGATAACACCTGAAACACGCTTGTGATAGATAGGGACTCTGACACTAGAACGTACAGCACAAAATACTTGTAAACATAGGCCTTGTGTACTTAGAACACGTGACACACAGAACCGTGATGCATAGGACGTCTGAGACATGGGAGTTATGACACAAAAGACCTGTGAAATGCGAGACAACGACACAGAGGACTTCTGACACATGGGGCATGTGTCACAAAACACCTGTGATACGCAGGACTGTGGCATTTAGGACGTCTGACACACTGAAACTTATGACGTAAAAGACTTGTGATTCATGGGACTGTGACGCATAGAACTTCTGACACACTGAAACTTATGACGTAAAATACTTGTGATTCATGGGACTGTGACGCATAGGACTTCTGACACACTGAAACTTATGACGTAAAATACTTGTGATTCATGGGACTGTGACACATAGAACTTCTGACAAGTCGGACTGTGTCATCAAAGACCTGCAACACGCACTGTGACATACAGGAACTGTGACAGGCATGGCCTCTGGCCGTGACAAACAGAACCTGGAATGCACGGGATCTGTGACAAGAGGACCTTGACAAACAGGACTTGTGACACGGGGTCTGTGACAAATAAGACATTTGACACATGGTCTGTAACAAATAGGACTTGTGATAGGGCTCTTTGACGAATAGGACTTGTGATACAGAGTCTGTGACAAATAAGACATGTGGTACAGGCTCAGTGACAAATAGGACTTGTGACACAGTCTGTGACAAATATGATATGGTACACGTGGTCTGTAACGAACAGGACTTGTGACACAAAGGTCTGTGACACCTATGATTTGTAACCAAAGTGGGAACCCTAGAAATTCTATTAGCGTCCAATATCTTTGTTAAAGATCCTTAATGAAATAGGGTCTTCTTGAATAGCCGACAAATTTAGCCCCGTTCTTCCTAAACTAATAAACGAAGACCAAACCAGACCAATTCATGGCAAACGGATTTACTGGGAATAACATAAGACTTATTTACAACCTTATAGGCTTTCAAAACATGTACACGCCCTGTCTGTTGATTCGTGTGGACCTTGAAAAGCATTCAATTCTTTGGACAGGAGCTGTATGAACAAATGAGTAAAATAATTTGGTTTTGATAAAGGCATATGTCGCTGGACTGAGAGGCTTGACAGAGGATTAAAGCTAGATTAACAGTGAATGGCTAGGGTCCTCAGACTGGTTTAGCATATTAAGAGGGTGTAAGCAGGAAGATATACTGTCCGCCTACTTGTTTAACTATTTCCACAAAAGCACTGGCAATAACGATCAGCGACACCAGGAAACCAAGCATACCAAGAGAGTAAAGTCAAATGACATAGAAAAGTGCGACAGTTAACAGATGATACACAATTTGCACATGAAGGGGACAGAGCATTATTCCAGCATACAGTGGAAACTCTGAAGAGCGTTTTTAGAAAGTTTTAGTTTAATTTATAAACAAAGGAGAATTAGCTATATGGCTAGGAAATAGGATATCATCAAGTGTGCAATACATGCTACTACTAAAATTAGATTGAGACTCTAAAGAATTTAGATATTGGTAATGTACTGTATGAATGATCTGACAAGATTTCAAATTAAATTTTATGAAAAATTGGCCTTATGGAGAAATTTGTTTAAAGTTTGGCACACCGCTGAGCAGAAAGGCTGTTTAGAATCACAGAATCCTTCCAACTCGGTACATTTCAGCTTACTGTTACCAAACCGTCTAAATGCATCACAGACCATTTTCAGAATGTATCTTTAAGTTCTTATGGAACGATTGGCGAGGCGTAACATCAAGAACTGTTATAGTTAAAAATAAGGTCAAGGTATCCCTTCTTTAAGAACACTTTTTTGTTGCTTGGAAAATGTCGTGGATTCCAAGACAAATACAAATGGGCGTTAATGACAGAAAATGCGTGTCCAAATAGAAAACAGTTCCTTTGTTTCGTCCCGTTTCTATAGTCATGTCATGTTAGTGTTATTAAATGACATTCAGGGAGTTTTTGGACGTTTTAGAATTAGTTCTTCCTTCAAAAATGTGTAATGATGGCACGTACTGTACTTGGAAGAAAATGTCCTATGCGTTGCTCCTACGATTTAAGATTGCTTCAAGTATGTTAAAGGGAGAGCGAGTTCGCACTAAATGTTAGCGAAGAAAGGCAAACATTAATGTCGGGTTAATGTTTAATCGAGCTGGAAGTGCACACACTGTTTGATGTTTCTACTTGTTTTTTTCTTTCATTCCTTTTTCCTTTCTTTTGTTCTCTCTGGATCTTTCAAATCTTTTGATTTTTTTTCTCTCTCCGCTTCTACTCTTTTTTCTTTCCTTATTCAATTCGTCCTTTTCAACAAAAAAATCTTCTCCCTGCTTTATCGTTTTCATTTCTTTCTTGTTTTTCTTTTTTTTTTTTTCTATTTTCGCTTTTTTTTCTCTCTCCCTCAAACTTTTTTCTCTTTTCTTCTTTTCTCTCTTTCCTTCTACACTTCGATCCCTCGTGTGACTTAATGCTCAACATTGGCTAGTGTGTGTGTGTGTGTGTGTGTGTGTGTGTGTGTGTGTGTGTGTGTGTGTGTGTGTGTGTGTGCGTATGCGTATGTGTGCGCGCGCGCGCAGCCGTGTGCCGCATGTGCGTGCGTGCGTCCATGTGTGTGTGTGTGTGTGCGTGCGTCCTTGTGGTGTGTGTGTGTGTGTGTGTGTGTGTGTGTGTGTGTGTGTGTGTGTGTGTGTGTGTGTTGTTGTTGTTGTTGTTGTTGTTGTTGTTGTTTTAGTCATTCCTATTATTCGAAATTCGAACAGTCAAAGGAACAGGGAAGCCTTCCATCTATACTCCTGTCGGTCTGCCCCACTTAATTAAAGTGTGCGGATTGGCGGCGGGCTCTCGCGTGCACTGTGCAGTCACGCGAAGCACGTGACGCACGCTGCAATCTTTCAGTTGATTTCTTTGAGTTCATTTTCTCTCTCTCTCTCTCTCTCTCTCTCTCTCTCTCTCTCTCTCTCTCTCTCTCACACACACACACACACACACACACACACACACACACACTCACGCACACACACACACACACACACACACACACACACACACACACACACACATGCTTTCTCCCCTCCCTTCTCTCTCTCTCTCTCTCTCTCTCTCTCTCTCTCTGTCCACCTTCCCTCTCATTCCTCACCCATCCTTCCCTCTCTTTCCCTCCCTCCCTTCCTCCCCTCTCTGTCTCTCTTTCTCTCTCTCTGCCTTTGCTGGTTTTATTCCATGAAACAGGAAGCCAAGCCATCTTAATATGACCTTTATTCAACTGGCAAACTTAAGTTTCATAGACTATTAACAGTCCAAACAACAAAGAACTCCCAAGCGTTCACAATGTTCAAAATGACAGATGCCCGCCCATCCATTCATCTACCTCACCTGCTTTTGCTTCCAAGTGCTGACTCTTAAATTTGGAGAAATCTACTTTTTTGCGTAATGCTGAGAGTTTTGTTCAGAATTGCCCCCCCCCCCCCCCCCCCAGTTCGCCCCTCCCTTCCCCACATCCCACCCCAGTCTACATCTCTCTGTCTCTCTCACTCTTTGTCTCTGCGCGCGCGCGCGCGCGCGCGCGGTGTGTGTGTGTGTGTGTCTGTCTGTCTGTCTGTCGTTCGGTCTGATTGTGTGTCTGTGTTTGTCTGCGCGTGCGCGCGTGCGTGTACGTTTGCGTGCGTGCGTACCCTAGCACAGGCACCAACGCGTTATCTGTTAGTCTCATACATACATCTTTGTCCCTATTTCAGAAATCAGCGGTACAGCAGGAGCCAGCCAGCCCCAAGACCAAGCCTCCCTGTCTGAAGCAGTAAGTCATCACAGCCTTCCGGCAAGCAGTGACAACCATGTGGCCAAAACAGCACCGGAAACAGCTGCCCGTCTTTCCGGCGACCATGCCTCTCCAAACCAACAAAGAGACAGCCACCCTTCCCATGATTTCACGTCCCGTGACGTTCCAGACAGCCACACCACCACCACGTCCCACGTGTCCAGCGACACCCCAGCCAGGCAGTTACCACCATCGCAAGAATTGTTTGAAATGCGCGAAATTACCGTCGTCCCCCAATCACAGAACGGGCAGGAGATACGTGACACTTTGGTTGACCAATCGCCTCGAGAGTTAGGGTCAGCTGACGTTCCTGTCAGCCAATCGTCGGAGAGGTTTGAGTCACGTGACGCCAGGAGTGGTGGCCCTTCGCCTCACGGGCAAGAAGAACGTTCTTCTGGTCCGCTGTCAGGGACAAGTGCCCAGGTGGGAGAGGAGAAGGTCCCGGGGCAGGGGGCGGCGCCCGAGGGCCCGGAGATGGACAAGAGCATCAGTGGTCAAAGGGGTTCTGTGACTTCTGAGGGTCAGGCGTTCCATCCTCCGCTGGGAACGGAGACGGAGACTCTGGCATCGTTCTCCGAGAGCGAGCATGCTTTGCTGTGCGGCAATGATGTGAGTCAGACTTGTTTATTTGGTTTCGTGTGTGTGTGTGTGTGTGTGTGTGTGTGTGTGTGTGTGTGTGTGTGTGTCTGATTGTCTGTCTGTCTGTGTCTGTGTGTTATTGGTTGGTAATGGCTGGATGCTTACCATCACTTCTTAGATAAAGTTGAGTCCTCCGCGACTGTCTACTGTAATCTGCCCACCGTAAGCACGTTTCTCTCTCTCTCCTCTCTCTCTCTCTCTCTCTCTCTCTCTTTCTCTCTTTCTCTGTCTCTCTTTCTCTCTCTCTCTCTTTCTCTCTCTCTCTTTCTCTCTCTATCTCTCTTTCTCTATCTCTCTCTCTCTATCTCTCTTTCTCTCTCTCTCTTTCTCTCTCTCTCTCTCTCTCTCTCTCTCTCTCTCTCTCTCTTCTCTCTCTCTCTC
>CM065723.1:44185909-44188409 GCA_033310375.1 Conus canariensis | reverse complement strand
GCCTTCCTGCTTCTCTTCTCCCTTCTTCATCCACATTTCTGTCCCTGTCTCTGTCTCTGTCTGCCTGTCAGTCTGTCTGTCTGTCAGTCTGTCTGTCTGTCTGTCTGTCTCTCTCTCTCTCTTCCTCTCTCCCTCTCCCTCTCTCTCTCTTTGTCTGCCCAACTCTCTCTCTCTCCGTGTCTCTCTCTCATCTCTTTCTATTTGTCTGTCCAACTCTCTCTCTCTTCTCTCTCTCTCTCTCTCTCTCTCTCTCTCTCTCTCTTTGTGCACAACTCTCTCTCTCTCTCTCTCTCTCTCTCTCTCTCTCTCTCTCTCTCTCTCTCTCTCTCTCTCTCTTCCCCACAGTAGCCTTTCAGTAACATGAGAATCCATTTTGTACATGACAGTGAAGTTACTGTGTCTTGGTGCACGACGTGACCTCATTTTGCTCGTGGCGTTGTTTTGATCGGAATTGAGTTGTAGAGTGGTTCATTCTGTTCAGTTGAATCGAATATTTTGTACTTGGTCCATAAAACTTTGAATGGAAACAGGGATAGGAGCCTCCATCCCCTTCCTCCCCGCCCTCCCCCCCCTTTCCTACTTCCCAAACCACCCTACTCACCCACATGCTGAAGCTGGTGAAAACGTATGAAACGTTTGTCAGAAACAAAGGCAATCAAAACCAATAGAAGAGAACGGAAATTTGGTGCCACCCAGTCACACACAAACCAGAGGAAGGCACCTTGAGGGGTAGAAAAAAAAGCTCACTGGCTAGATCCATCTCAAACCCTCACCATACTGGCGAACAGAGGAGTAGAGAACTGGGAATTGGAGTTTTATCGTGCTATTGCGCATCTACGTCCCACAAGCGCCATATTGATTAATGTATCAAATAACCTGAACATCTGACAAAAAGTTTTTGACGTCCCCAATGTTCGACCGTTCGATCCTCGATATTGCATTTTGTGGTTCAGACAGAAAATGCTCTCTCTCTCTCTCTCTCTCTCTCTCTCTCTCTCTCTCTCTCTCTCACACACACACACACACACACACACACACACTACTCTCTCTCTCTCTCTCACACACACACACACACACACTCCTCTCTCTCTCTCTCTCTCTCTCTCTCTCTCTCTCTCTCTCTCTCTCTCTCTCTCTCTCTCTCTCTCCAGCAAGCCGAGAAGTCTTAGCCGTGAGTATGGCATGAAATATACATTGGGGTCATACGACTATTAGTCTGGCTGATACGTCTTCGAATGCGCGCGCACCACACACACACACACACACACACACACACACACACACACACACACACACACACACACACTCACTCACTCACTCACACACACACAGAGTCTTTCTGCCTGTCTGTCTGTCTGTCTGTCTGTGTCTGTGTGCGTCTGTGTCTGAGAGAGAGAGAGAGAGGAGAGAGAGAGAGAGGGGTGTGGTGTGTGTGTGTGTGTGTGTGTGTGTGTGTGTGTGTGTGTGTGTGTGTGTGTGTTCTAACAAATATAAGAAAAATACTTCCGTAGATAATTCGACATTCATAACGATTTCTTTTTTTTTCTATTAATGGCATTAATCTTATATGCAAAAACAGCACTGGTTTGTGATAATTCCTATCTGAAATTAACCTCAGCATGATATCTTTAACATATGCATAATCTTCATACATCTTCCAACCATCTTCTTCTAGAAAGCAAACAGATCTAATAAAAACATCTTTTTTTTTCTTTGTGGTGGCATTTTGTGTGCCCCTGAGTGGCAATACTCCCCGACCATTTCTTTTGGCCACCCTGTGTCCAGCAACTCACTGGCTCTTTATTGTGGCAGGCCTCTCCCCAACACACCACACGGAGCCATAAAGATCCGATCATCAAGAAGCAACCCATCAATCGGTAATGATCAGTGTGCCTCTTCTGACCGGAACAGGCAGTGCACCATCCATTCAGTGGTAGTCTCCCCTGAACTGATCAATACCACCGACCTCGTCACGAACTCACCAAGGGCATGTACGTAGACGGAAAGCCAAAGGTCACAGAGCGCAACGTTGCGGATTGTAGCCACACGCCAAGATCAAGATTTTGCTCTAAAACACTATGTAATCCAAGTAAGCGTTTTGAGGCCTACCATAAATTTGAGCCAGCATTTAATGTTAAAGTGATACTCAATCAAAAGAACAACTCCCCTCCAATTATTTCCCTTGTTTGGGGGGTGGGGGGGGGGGGGGGGGAATCTTCACCGATAAAATCACAAACAATCTTCAAATACATGACATTCCGCTTAGTTGACATCACATATCTGGCCTTCGCACTCATCCGTGACCCTATCTTTGCGCCAGCTTCAAGAGCCCAAAATAATCCCATTCCTTTGATTTTAATCTGTCTGCTTGGAACCACCTGGCTAGTGCCTTGATGGCCATATGAAGGAGAATCAACTTTCAGACACAATAAAAAATCTCAAAACAATTCAGTTGCTCCAGTCTGTAACTACTCGACTCGCCCTAAGCAAGGCCTTGGCG
>CM065723.1:44163409-44165909 GCA_033310375.1 Conus canariensis | reverse complement strand
CACACACACACACAACACACTACCACAGAGAAAATAGGACAGAAGAAATGGCAGACAAAGAAAGAGGAGTGGAAGGAGGAAGGGAGGGACAGAGAAACTGGTACTGTCTTACTGTATTGACTTCAGTTTTCACGACACTAGTGCCTCTCAAGTTCATGAGACTACATGATACTAATCAATAAAGATACAGAAACATTTCATGACTGATGATCATCGAGAGCTTAGATTCTCATGCGGATTAAAGGAACACGCTCAACTACATTGATCAGTACTAATTTACGTGTCTGTCGTTAAGAAATACCTCACTGCATGACTATACCCATTAATAATTAGCTAGTCATATACCTTCGTTAATTTCGGGAAAAACAGTACGTTAACAGAATAATGTATGAAAGACGTCAATCAGTCCACAAACCTCTCACAACGAGGACGTAAATTACCGAACTATACTCGAAGATAACGGAACTTTTCCTACCCAGGACTGGAACAGAACAATACACAATGGCATCAGTGAGTGCCTGTGCCTTCCCTGACCAGGACTGGAACAGAACAATACACAATGGCATCAGTGAGTGCCTGTGCCTTCCCTGACCAGGACTGGAACAGAACCATACACAATGGCATCAGTGAGTGCCTGTGCCTTCCCTGACCAGGACTGGAACAGAACCATACACAATGGCATCAGTGAGTGCCTGTGCCTTCCCTGACCAGGACTGGAACAGAACAATACACAATGGCATCAGTGAGTGCCTGTGCCTTCCCTGACCAGGACTGGAACAGAACCATACACAATGGCATCAGTGAGTGCCTGTGCCTTCCATGACCAGGACTGGAACAGAACCATACACAATGGCATCAGTGAGTGCCTGTGCCTTCCCTGACCAGGACTGGAACAGAACCATACACAATGGCATCAGTGAGTGCCTGTGCCTTCCCTGACCAGGACTGGAACAGAACCATACACAATGGCATCAGTGAGTGCCTGTGCCTTCCCTGACCAGGACTGGAACAGAACCATACACAATGGCATCAGTGAGTGCCTGTGCCTTCCCTGACCAGGACTGGAACAGAACCATACACAATGGCATCAGTGAGTGCCTGTGCCTTCCCTGACCAGGACTGGAACAGAACCATACACAATGGCATCAGTGAGTGCCTGTGCCTTCCCTGACCAGGACTGGAACAGAACCATACACAATGGCATCAGTGAGTGCCTGTGCCTTCCCTGACCAGGACTGGAACAGAACCATACACAATGGCATCAGTGAGTGCCTGTGCCTTCCCTGACCAGGACTGGAACAGAACCATACACAATGGCATCAGTGAGTGCCTGTGCCTTCCCTGACCAGGACTGGAACAGAACCATACACAATGGCATCAGTGAGTGCCTGTGCCTTCCCTGACCAGGACTGGAACAGAACCATACACAATGGCATCAGTGAGTGCCTGTGCCTTCCCTGACCAGGACTGGAACAGAACAATACACAATGGCATCAGTGAGTGCCTGTGCCTTCCCTGACCAGGACTGGAACAGAACCATACACAATGGCATCAGTGAGTGCCTGTGCCTTCCCTGACCAGGACTGGAACAGAACCATACACAATGGCATCAGTGAGTGCCTGTGCCTTCCCTGACCAGGACTGGAACAGAACCATACACAATGGCATCAGTGAGTGCCTGTGCCTTCCCTGACCAGGACTGGAACAGAACCATACACAATGGCATCAGTGAGTGCCTGTGCCTTCCCTGACCAGGACTGGAACAGAACCATACACAATGGCATCAGTGAGTGCCTGTGCCTTCCCTGACCAGGACTGGAACAGAACCATACACAATGGCATCAGTGAGTGCCTGTGCCTTCCCTGACCAGGACTGGAACAGAACCATACACAATGGCATCAGTGAGTGCCTGTGCCTTCCCTGACCAGGACTGGAACAGAACCATACACAATGGCATCAGTGAGTGCCTGTGCCTTCCCTGACCAGGACTGGAACAGAACCATACACAATGGCATCAGTGAGTGCCTGTGCCTTCCCTGACCAGGACTGGAACAGAACCATACACAATGGCATCAGTGAGTGCCTGTGCCTTCCCTGACCAGGACTGGAACAGAACCATACACAATGGCATCAGTGAGTGCCTGTGCCTTCCCTGACCAGGACTGGAACAGAACCATACACAATGGCATCAGTGAGTGCCTGTGCCTTCCCTGACCAGGACTG
Source organism: Conus canariensis (assembly GCA_033310375.1). NCBI lineage: Eukaryota > Metazoa > Mollusca > Gastropoda > Neogastropoda > Conidae > Conus > Conus canariensis. The sequence continues at coordinate 44,163,685 of CM065723.1, read as the reverse complement.
GAACAGAACCATACACAATGGCATCAGTGAGTGCCTGTGCCTTCCCTGACCAGGACTGGAACAGAACCATACACAATGGCATCAGTGAGTGCCTGTGCCTTCCCTGACCAGGACTGGAACAGAACCATACACAATGGCATCAGTGAGTGCCTGTGCCTTCCCTGACCAGGACTGGAACAGAACCATACACAATGGCATCAGTGAGTGCCTGTGCCTTCCCTGACCAGGACTGGAACAGAACCATACACAATGGCATCAGTGAGTGCCTGTGCCTTC
>CM065723.1:44155909-44158409 GCA_033310375.1 Conus canariensis | reverse complement strand
TTAAATGTAATTAATGCGAACTGCCAAGAAAACGAAGACAGTTGTCTCCCTCTTGACAGCCTCGTTTTCATTCAGCGCCCATCTTGCGCTGAAGTGAATGAAAAGTGATTGCTCGTTCGTTTTCGTTATCCTGAGTGTTTTGTATCTTGCCTGAAGAAGACCTAAGAGGCCGAAACGCGTCGTGTTTTGTCTTGTGATTCGTTTGTCTACGTTTTCTTGGCGGTTCGCTATTAATTACATTTAAAATTTGTTTAGATTTCCGCCTGCAGTCGCCTCACTTTGCAACTAGATCTTACTCACGAAAGGTTATAGCCTTTGTTACGTGTGATTGAACAGTAATGCTCCTCAATACGTGTGACTGGGAATAAACACTCTCATTATGAGCTACTGGAAAGTAATGCTCCTCAATACGTGTAACTGGGAATAAATACTCTCATTATGAGCTACTGGAAAGTAATGCTCCGCAATGCGTGTAACCGGGAATAAATACTCTCATTAGTTGCCACCGGAAAGTAATGTTGCTCAATAAGTGTAACTGGGAATAGATACTCTCATTATGAGCTACCGGAAAGTAATGCCCTAGATGTGTGCAGCGAATAACTAGTGGATCTCATTATGTGTTACTGGAAAGAAATATCCAGCAATATGTGTTACAGAAATGTTGATGGCCCCCAGTGTACGCTGTTCGGGAAATAAAAGGCTGCATTATATGTCACCGGAAACTAATGGCCCTCAGTATGTGTCACTGGAAAATAATGGCCCTCAGAGCCTCAGTACGTGTCCCTGAGAAGTCATGGCCATCAGTGTGTGTCACTGGAAAATAATGGCCCTCAGAGCCTCAGTACGTGTCCCTGAGAAGTCATGGCCATCAGTGTGTGTCACTGGAAAATAATGGCCCTCAGAGCCTCAGTACGTGTCCCTGAGAAGTCATGGCCATCAGTGTGTGTCACTGAAAAATAATGGCCCTCAGAGCCTCAGTACGTGTCCCTGAGAAGTCATGGCCATCAGTGTGTGTCACTGGAAAATAATGGCCCTCAGAGCCTCAGTACGTGTCCCTGAGAAGTCATGGCCATCAGTGTGTGTCACTGGAAAATAATGGCCCTCAGAGCCTCAGTACGTGTCCCTGAGAAGTCATGGCCATCAGTGTGTGTCACTGAAAAATAATGGCCCTCAGAGCCTCAGTACGTGTCCCTGAGAAGTCATGGCCATCAGTGTGTGTCACTGAAAAGTGTATGGCCATCAGTATGTGTCACTAAAAAGTTATGGCCATCAGTGTGTGTCACTAAAAAGTTATGGCCATCAATGTGTGTCACTGGAAAGAAACGGTCCTCAACATGTTTACATTTCGCGTTCATGTGGAGACCTATGGTCTCCAAAACCTTACTCCGTAACCTGTAATCCCATAGCATCAATCTAGCTATGACTGTCTTGTTGTATTATAGTATTATGGGCTTATGAGCCTAGTATGCCACCATACAACTTCAGCTGATTGTCCCCCCCCCCCCCCCCCTCCCCCCCTCCCCCCCTCCTCCCCCCCCCCTCCCCCCCTCCCCTCCCCCCTCCTCCCCCCCCTCCCCCCCTCCCCCCTCCCCCCCCTCCCCCACCCCAACGCCTCCCTTCCCCCCCCCCCCCCCCCCCCCCCCCCCCGTTGCCTCATCCTGCCCTCCACCCCCTTGTTTCCATCAGGCTCAACCCCCGCCACCACCGTCCTTCCCCACGCCCCTCCCTGCCTCCATCCCTGTCTCCCAATTATACAGATCTCGTCGACTTCGGTTTGTTCGCATCTCCTATGGGAAGGGTCAAATGCAGGAGGAAAGGCAGCAACGTTAGAGTAAGCTGTCCTGGAATGATTTCTGGCATGACAAATCATAGGTCTGTCCTCGGGGAGGCTTAGATTCCTCGTCAATCGGTATTAGCTTGGTGAGCTTGATTAGATTGGTGACAGAGGTCGTTAAGGGAATTTCCCCGGGACATTACGGCTGGTCCGTATCCCACAGATGAGCGTGCTGCGGTTTCATGTGAGATGACCATGAGCCAAGTTTCACTGAGTAGTGGACACACGTCCTTGAGAGCGCTGCACGAATTCTCTCACCAACACTGCAGGTATCTGATTCTCTCGGGCCTGCTGGTTGCCAAATTCTATGATGAGACGATACGTGACGTATCCAGCTCTACTCGAGTATGCAGTCTCACGTAAGAGCGGATCTCCATGGCGTGAGGATTATCGTCTTCATCATCATCATCATTGTTCTCTGTGGCTATCCTGCTCTTCTTCGCCTTGAACAACATTTTTCATCCGTCAGGCGGCTGATTGATCTAAGATTTGTCAGCCAGTTGCGACTCACGCGCTGGTACACACACTTCGAACGCGCAGACGAGATAAAACTTGATGAAGGTATAGAACACTGCGCAGTCTAACAGACCCCCTTCCAACTCCATCCACCTTTCTTCTGCCCCTCTTCTCCCTCTCTACCCCTTCCACACACCTCACCCCGACTCT
>CM065723.1:44135909-44140909 GCA_033310375.1 Conus canariensis | reverse complement strand
GATTACTGTATTTCTCTTCTAGCTGGCTGTCCCCAGAATCGGCTTAGTCGTCTCCAGAAAGTACAAAACAATGCTGATCGTTTGATTCTCATGTCATTCCCTTACTTCTTTCTCTTCACTGGCTGCCGGTCGAAAAACGAATAGACTACAAACTGTCCTTACTCTGCTTTAAATCTTTGAATGGCTTAGCTCCTTCCTACCTTTCTGATCTCCTTCATCTCTATGTTCCTTCTAGGCAGTTGCGTTCTTCTACCGACAACACTCTGCTCAAAATCCCTCGATTTCGAACTAAAACCTATGGCGATTGTTCTTTTTCTTTTCAGGGTCCGGTTTCTTGGAATAAACTCCCAATATCTTTGCGTGGTTCAAACTCTCTGTCTTCCTTCAAGGCATCTCTTAAAACAACCCTCTTCACCTATCAATAGCAGTTCTTTCTTCCCCTTCCCTTGCCCATCAAATTGATTCTACGACTAATTGTGTGTGTGTGTGTGTGTGTGTGTGTGTGTGTGTGTGTGTGTGTGTGTGTGTGTGTGTGTGTGTGTGTGCGCGCGTGCGTGCGTGTGTGTGTGTATGTGTGTGTGTGTGCGCGCGCGCACGTGTGTGTGTGTGTGTGTGTGTGTATGTGTGTGTGCGTGCGACTGTGTGTGTTGGGGGGGGGGGGTCTGTGCGCATGTGTGGGCGTGTGCGCATGTGTGTGTGCGCGCGCGCATGCTGTTGTGTCCGTTGTTGTGCGACAGTATGTGTGGGATCATGTGGGGGGTGTGTACGTGTGTGTGTGTGTGTGGGGGGGGGGGGTGAGTGTGTGGGTGTGTGCGTGGGTGTGTGTCAATATGCACCCTTGTTTATAGATGCATGATACTTATTGCAATATTCATCTTCTTATTGGTTTCATTTATGTTTTCTTTCACCTTTTATGTATTTGTAAGCACTTAGGGCCTATGATGTAAGATTAAGCGCCATAAATAATCATTATTATCATTATTATTACATGCAGTTATTGACAGCATTTTCACACAGCTTGGTCAATGTCTTACTGTTTACTCATATATGTCAGATTATCTTCCTACATAAATAGTATACATAATCATAAAAAAAAGTTGAATCAATAACATTTATACTTCAATTTGAGTGAATGATATAAATGATAACATAATAGGAGTTTTGAGTGGTCCTTTTTATATCATTACCTGTTAATAACAGCGCATTCTGTCTGTCTGTCTGGGTCTGTGTTTTGTCTGTGTTCTTGCTACCTATGCAAATCCACAGTTTTTATCTGATCTTCTTCCAGTCCGTTCATGGTGACTCATTACCATTCTGGGCAGGTTAAAAGCGAATCACTTTTTTGTGCTAGACATTTCCATTTGTAATGCAATGGACTTGCTTAGCGAAGGGATCGGAAGTGGGTCTAGGGGAAATAACCGTGATCAGACGCATAACAAAGGTTGAAAAGAGAGAGAGGAAGGATGCGTCAGGACATTGACAATTGCCAGGAAAGGATAGGGGGCGAGGCGGTAGAGAGGAGAGGGAACGATGAGGGGAGGGGGGGGGGGGGCAGGAGGGAGGGGTATTGGGGTGAAGAGAAATGGGTAAAACGGCGAGTGTAGGACATGAACAAGCATTCACCATCTGAGTTATCAATTTTATTCATGCCACACTCATGACCTAGTCATAATAATAATAATAATGAATATATAGCGCCTATCCTCGGCTAGAGACCAAGCTCTAAGCGCTTTACAATCCACACTCGTTTACACAACGGGCTGCCTACCTGGGTAGTGCCGACTGAAGAGCTGCCAGCTGGCGCTTCATTCAGTCGTTTCCCGTGTCATCCAGTCAATATCGTTCAATATCGTTCACTCAGTTTCCTTACTTCCTTCATTCTTTCCATTTCTCACGCAGGGTGCATGCTACGTGTAACGTGTCATCCATACCAACAGCCAAACTGGCCTACTCTTCCGAAAGTTGGTGATGGGATTTTACGTGTGTGCAAGATATTAAGCGTGCGTTCACACACGGAACCTCGGTTTATAGTCTCATTCGAAGGACGGTATGGGAAATGGAGTCACAACCAATGTCATGTCAGATAGGTTGTACAGGAAACTCATTCTGGCACTTAGTTACAATGGAAACTTGTGCTGTTTGTTCATATTTGTCATTTCGCGCTTTTGGGCCACGTACTTTTTAGCTATTTGCGAATTTTGGCATCGCCAGTGGGATCAGTTCATTTAGCGACCCCCTCCACACCACTCTTCTACTCCCCGTTTCCCTTCCCCCCCCCCCCCCCTTCACCGCGTGCGCCGCCCTCTTCCCCCATCCTGCGCGCATTAAGCGCCCGGTGGTGCAACTCATTTGCACGTCCTCGGGGAATGAAACACCAGACAGTCGGAGCAAACAGGGAATTATCGACATTGACGCTGGTTCTGGGATGGTCTGCAGCGCTTGGGCATTGCAAATCACCATCCCCCTTTTCCTCTGGAGCGGGTGGCTTTTCCTCCTCGGCTGTGTGTTGTTTGTTGTCCGTGCGGACGAGCAAAAAGAGTAAACAACTAGAAGCAGACGCTGGGGATCAGTTCACGGATGTCATGATTTTAGTGTTGTTGCGTGGGGAGTGCGGCGTGCTTGAATGCGCGCGCGCGCGCGCGCGCGTGTGTATGTGTGTGTGTGTGTGTGTGTGTGTGTGTGTGTGTGTGTGTGTGTGTGTGTGTGTGTGTGTGTGTGTTCGAGCGCTTCCGCCAGCGTGCGTGCTATGCGTGTGTGTGAGAGTGTGTGTGTGTGTGTGTGGTGGGGGGGGGGGGGGGGGGGGGGGGGGGGGAGAGCGCGGGTGGAAGCGCCGCAAGCGTGTGCGTGTTCGTGTGCGCATGTGTGTGGCTTTCTAGCTGAATCGCTTTTAAGACTCAGCCCGGATGTGTATTGATCCGTCTTTCTGTTGATGACATGTTCCACGAGACGTCAGAAGCAGACGTCTTATTAACCTTCTATGGCGCTTTCAATCCTAAGAGGTGCCTGCATACCCTTCCACAGGCTGTCTTGTCCCTCCCCCCCCCCCCGCCCCCCTCCCTCCCCCCCTCCCCATTCCTCTGGCATCTTCTCTCACTTGGTCAGTTTGTTGCTAAACTCATGTTGCTAAACTCATCCGCAAGCCTCTCGAGTTGTGCCGTTGGCTGTGGACAAGCAGTTAGTTCTATAGATCACAGCAGTGCGCGGCTGATCAGCTATCCCTATAAAATAAAAAATAAAATAGAATAAAATAAAACGAAAAACAAATATAATGATAAATCTTCACCGACAGTGCATATTGCCTGATTTCAATCATTTCCCCTTTGAACGAAGATGAGAAAAATGCAGCGGTTGTTTGTTTGTTTGTTTTGTTTTATTTAGCGATTGTAGAATATGGACAACATTATGGGGAGGATCGATTCGATGTCCGCAATTAATATTGTTACAGGAAATCAGAACTGCGCACAATACATGCGCATTAAGATACGAGCAACAACTCACTTATAGTTTAAAGCGTGCTGACATCAGAGATGATTTTTTTTTTTAATTTAAAAAAAGGAAATCGGCCAGTTAAGAATTAATGAATCTGCCCAACTGTTCAGCAAAGGAGAAATTAAACTCTGGTTGTTGTTTTTTGTTTGTTTGTTTGTTTTTTTGGGTCTGCACATCTTTAGGAAAACGTTTCTTTAGTTACTGACATCAGAACGATTTACTGTTGCGAATATTTTTCATTCTAGGCACGTTTTTTTTTCCTCGAAGAATTATCAGTGAGGTTAATCGTTTTGCTCTCCTCCCTAAGGCTCTTCGTTGTAGAGTGAAATTGTCGGAGTCATGAACGCGTTTGATCATGTCTTGAAGAGCAGTTGTCATTCACACTTGAAATGTATGCTTTGTTCATGGCTTGATGTCGAAGTCGTACCTCCTTGTGATTATATCAAGCATATCATTATTCAAAAGAAATACCGCAGAGAAAACATTTTGAAAAAAAAAAAAAAAAAAGTAACAAATTGCACGTGATCTGTTCATGGGTGAAAGCATGAGATAGATACTTCATTTCAGAAATGAAATCATTCCTTCTATTTTCTACCACATTTTTTTTCCATCACAGTGCATTAAAATTTTGAATGTATAAGCATAATTTTAAAATGCACACAGAAAAAGGTTCGAACCGAAATCTAAAACCATATTTATACTAATCGAGCCATGACCAGAAAAATTATAACGATGCCAAATTTCTAAAATTCCACTATCCCCCCCCCCCCCCCCCCCCCCCCCCAAAAAAAAAAAAAAAAAACTGTTACAAGATTGTAATCGCGACTAAATATAAACACAGATTGAAAAACCATGACAAGCTTTTCAAAACAAAATCGGAATGATAAAAACTAGCGTGCTTTTTTTCAGCACACATCAGCATGCCACACATTGACAAACAGCGTCCCCTTTGAACAGTAAAAAAAAAACTGCAAATAACTCGTAGCTTTTGTCAAGAAGAATGGCAGAAACGATTTGCAACATTTAGATGGGTTTTTTTCCGCGCGAGGAGAACATAAAGTCGATGCTCCCCCCCCCCCCCCCCCCCCCCCCCCCTTCCTTTCGCTCCATCCAGCGCGACCACACACACACACACACACACACACACACACACCACACACGCGCGCCGCGCACGCACGCACGCACACACACACACACACACACACACACACACACACACACACACTCTCTCGCACTCATGCACGCACGCAACACACACACACACACACACACAACACACACACACACACACAACACACACCGCACGCACACCTAATAGATCCGAAGCAGCCCGGGTCTCAAGGGAGGTAATTGGCAGAGTTATCCGCGCAAAAGATGAATGAGCCCGCACAGCCAGTTGGGATGGAACATGCCGATCATGACGAATCTGTCGGAAATGACAGTGCTCCCAAGTCTGCAGGGACAGTGGTGGTGGGGTGGACTCACGGTAGAATGCAGTTGGAAACAAGTAC
>CM065723.1:44120909-44128409 GCA_033310375.1 Conus canariensis | reverse complement strand
TCTTAAAACTAGACAGCCTTAACAGAATTAAAGCAAAGGGGGGGGGGGGGGGGGGGGGGCGAAGCACTGAAGCGTTGATTTCACCAGCCAAGCTCTTCCAATTACTGTCTGTCTCAGATAATCGTATAATCTTTTGCACTTTAACTTGAATCAGATAATCTTTTGCACGTTAACCTGGAAGGGGTCGTGATACTGTTTGCCTGTATGCTCACTAGTTCTCATAAGGTGTTGTCACCTCTTTCAGATAAAACTATGGCCTTAATTAAATGTAACATTTCTCTCTCTCTCTCTCTCTCTCTCTCTCTCTCTCTCTCTCTCTCTCTCTCTCAGCGAAAGAATTGTTACGCCGAACCAGTATCTGAGCAACGGTCAAAGCATAGTTCTTCCATTGAAAGCTAAAAAATCTGTTTACCAGAACTGACACTTGTATCTCTCCTACACCCTAATATCCAATGGCAGCTATGCCTGTGCTATTCATCAACAAGAGAAGGTTGAAAAAACAAGAGCGGGTGGATTGAGAGAAAGTCAACGGGAATGAAAAATCAGGGTGTTAGAATTTCCATACATATAACATACTTCATTCCTAGCGTATTGGTACCATCGTAGTCCATCTTGAAAACAGATCCACTCATATCGCCTGCTCAGAGGCCCTTCGTCTGCTGGTTCGCGTGTATAATTCTGTGGTATTTGTAGGACTGGCTGAATGTGGTTTACTATATTTACGATACATGAGTTGTGGTAGTTAATAGCAGACGCCGATGATGAGTTAGATCGCACCGAATAAAGGGTACATTTTCGATTGGTCAATATCGACAATGTCTTCCGATTGGCTGATAATATTAAAGCCAGAACGAGGCTTTGTTAAGTCTTAGCAGACGACACATAACACTACAATATTCTCACCACCAAGGCCTCAAGAACAGGATCCAACGACACACCAAGGCAGCCAGTGAAAGGTAGAAAAGAAGAACGAGAAGCAAGCGTTGTAATGATTCATGCTGCTAAAAAAACACTAAAATCATTAAAAGGTAGGGTACAAATCTTCAAGCGTATGACTGAGGGACCATTAAAGTACACAAGAAGTGTCAAAAGGTGTCAACAGTGGCCAGCTGTATTGTCCAGCATTGTCAGTCACGTAAGTGCGGACAGCACCTAAGACTGATGCGGAACAGCCTTTACATGGATCCACAAGGAGACGCAATCTCCCACCAGCTGACTAAACAATGCGTTGAACAAATTAGTACTGGGGAAAAACAAGTGCAAAGCTAACAATTCCTCCGCCGTTACAAGACTGACCTGGCAAAAAGGAGAAAAGAAAGAAAATGTTTTTACAAAAAGCAGGGAGGGTTTGTGAGAGAAAAATAAACTAGAATGAAAAATATGAACAACACACACACCACACACACACACACACACACACGACACCACGACACCACACACACACACACACACACACACACACACACACACACACACACACACACACACACACACACACACCACACACACACACACACACACACACACACCACACACACACACACACACACACACACACAGCACGCACGCACGCACGCACACACACACACACACACACACACACACATACACACACACACGCACGCACACACACACACACACACACACACACACACACACACACACACACACACACACACAACGCAACGTGACCAATCAACACGATTTTCAATACATCTGACTTTTCTCTTCCACTTCGTTCTTCCTCTTCTCTCTGATCATCAACATTCAGGTAAATTAGGTGCTGCAATTGATCCGTGTTGTGCTATGGGACATGCTGCATTCTTTTAAGAGGGGAGTCAAGTTTGCAACCGAGGGAGAGTGGTCGGTCTGGTCTGGATTTACTCTATAGGAAGCGAGTTCGTGCAGTTTCCCAATTCTCACCTGTCTCAGAGTGACTTCAGGCGTGGAGTGATTCCACCTTACACCAAGGGAGACCAATCTGAATTTTACACCCGAGAAATCTCTTTCGGCTGCACGCCAAAAATTGATGCGCCAAGGACTTGCTTAAGGAGTCGAGTATTTATAGACTGGCGCAATTAGATTATTTTGCGAATTCTTATTGTGTGTGGAAGTTGATTCTCCTCATTTTCTTTCATGTGACCATCAAGGTACAAGCTAGGTGGTTCCAAGCAGACAGATTAAAATCAAAGGAATGGGACTGTTTGGGAGCTTCCAGCTGACGCAAAGATAGGGTCACTGATAAGTGCACAGGCCTGAAATGTGCCGTCAACTAAGGGGAAGGTCATGTATTTGAAGACTGTGATTTCATCGCTGAAAATCAAGCAAAACAAAGAGAAATAATTGGCGGGGAGTTGTTCTTTAGATCAATTATCAGTTAAACATTAAATTCTCGCTCAAACTTATGGTAGACCTTACAACGCTTACATGGATTTTATAGAGTTTTAGTGCAAAATCCGAATTGTGGCGCGTGGCCTGTGAAGATACAGTTCTGCTAGTAACACAGTGAAATGCAGATGAGACTGAAACGGACTACAGCGTCACTGAAAGCAAGCACGTTCTGTCTGACATCTTGAAGGAACTGTCTCGTGCATTTTCATGCGTGTTGTTCATCACGTCTGAAGATTCGTCGCAAAATTAATTGCATTATGAAATTAGCGTACTCATGTGTGCCTTGTTTCGCGTGTTTATTTGTATTAATGAAGGGCCAGGATGCGCAATGACTTTCATTTCCATGTGAAAGGTCACACAACGAGTGACGTCATAGGTGGGCGCCGTGGTGCACGCGCTTATGAAAACACCCATCTCTGGTGATGAGACCGGTGGCGCAGCGATGCTTATGTTTAGGTGATGCTGAGCCACACTCCCTCCACCTCCCACCCACCCATTCTCTCCTCCCCCCCACCCCCATACTCCCCTCCCTCTCTTCCCTCCCTCCCCACTGCGCTGTTCTCCCTTCCTGTCCATATACTTCTTTTTACGGTGGCCCCCCGCGCCGGGGCTCATTTGCACGTGCTGTGGCGGCAGGGAACTCAAATGTCAGTGGCCGCCAGAGTTTGGGGAATGAGAAACAGGGAGAGCTGAGTGGGGTGAGGGACGGAAAGGGGGACGGTGGAGTGGGGGGGGGGGGGGTAGCGGTGGAGGGCGGGGTCAGTATAGTCAGGTTGTTCTGGTCTGCTCTGAATGGCGGAATAAGCGGATCGTCATTCTCTCCTCTGGAGACGGGAGGTCCTCAGGGTGCCACTGCCGCCTTGCGTTTATTATATCTATCTATCTATCATCTATCTATCTATCTATCTATCTATCTGTCTGTCTATCCATCTGTCTATCTATCTATCTATCTGTCTATCTATCTATCTGTCTATCTATCTATCTGTCTGTCTATCTATCTATCTGTCTAGCTATCTGTCTAGCTATCTATCTGTCTAGCTATCTGTCTAGCTATCTGTCTAGCTATCTATCTATCTGTCTGTTTATCTTGACAACTCAACATCATTGTATATTAGACCTCTGTCCCCTCCGCTTGCCAGCCCAGCCGAGTAGGCGGCGAGTGTACTTTAACTGTTGATTTCCATTAGGTACAATATGCATAGAGAGAGGAGAGAGAGAGAGAAGAGAGAGAGAGAGAGAGAGAGAGAAGAGAGAGAGAGAGACTTACTATGTCTTTTTAGGAAAACTTGAACTAGAGTGACTGAAAACTCACCTTTTCAGGGTGCTTGCCCCTCAGTGATCAGGTTTTTTTTTTTTTTAAATAGTGATTTGCGCTCTTGGGAAAAAACAGACTGCCTGTCACTTTGGCGGAAGCAGCGGACTAGCTAAGAGGGGAGAGAGAGAGAGAGAGAGAGAGAGAGAGAGAGAGAGAGAGAGAGAGAGAGAGAGAGAGAGAGAGTCCAGAAAAAGGAGAGAGAGAGAGAGAGTCCAGAAAAAGGAGAGAGAGAGAGAGAGGGAAGAGAGAGAGAGAGAGAGAGAGAGAGAGAGAGAGAGAGAGAGAGAGAGAGAGAGAGAGATTAGCTAAGAGGAGAAGAAGGGGACGAAGAAATATGACTTAGAGAGAGAGAGAGTTGAACTCTCAACTATTTGTAGGCTCCGTATATCATTGATCCTAGAGACGAGCACCCTGTACGTTGGAGGTTATTACTTGAACGAGCCCCTCGCGCCCTTTGAGATGCTTCAGGAGCTACGGGCTTTGGATTGTCAATAGAGACAAGAGTCGTGGTCACAAGGAACTCTCTCCGTGGGAAAGAATGTCTACTGCCAAGAAAAATATTGATCTGGACTAATTGAAAATTTGATGAGATGCATGTCCTCTCGGTAAGAATATATAATTTTTTTTGTTACTGAGGATGTATACGTTTTGTAATTGAAAGATTGTCCTCTCAGAAAGAATTTTTCATTTTGGTGACTGGAAAGAAAGAAGAGTTTTTTTCCCCATTGGAAAATTTAAAGAGAATTGGGGTCTGTGAACCCAGAATGGATCGTTGTGTATGTGAGGCAAACTGGTCGTCTGTATGACCTGAAAAAGAAGTTTGTGAAATGGGCGAATGAATTGAAGTCAGCGTGACCCAGATAATTTTTTTTTTTTTTTCTGCGAGAACAGCGTTAACACTTTGTATAAAAGGGGAAAAACTATTGTTGTTATGACGTCTCGTTGAATAACATACTGAGTAAAGGAAAACACAGAGGAAGGATTAAAACCCCCTCCCGCCTAAAGAAGTGAGGCGCGAAAAGAACGAAGAAAACAATTTTCACCAGGGTAGAAATCTTAAATTGTATTCTCGTTGTTGTATTGAAAAAAAAAGGAGTCAGATGTGTTTTTGTGTGTCGGGCGCATGATTGTCTCTGTGTGCATGTGAGTGTGTGCATGTGGACCGTCGTGTGTGTGTGTGTGTGTGTGTGTGTGTGTGTGTGTGTGTGTGTGTGTGTGTGTGTGTGTGTGGATGAGAGAGAGAGAGAGAGAGAGAGAGAGAGAGACTGTATTTCAGACATGTGTATACCATTACGATGTTCGTAGTCGTCCTCGTCATCATCACCATCATCGTCATCATCATCATCATCACCACCGTCACCATTCTGCACCATTACCACCACCATCACCAGCCCCAGCTGAAGACTGGCTGAAAAAAATGGGACCTTGAGGAGACAGTGGACATGACAAAGGAAAACCACAGGATCAGGAAAAGAACAGGACACACACAAACCAACAGACAGGGGCTGGGGTCAGTAGAAGAAAAAGAAAAAGAAAAAGCAAAGAGAGACACGGTAATACAGGAGCTGAAGAAAGAAGAGGACGCCAAGAGGAACTCAATAGGCAGTCCAGCAAGACCAACAGGGGCAGTGAACTACGTGGGAAAAACGCGCTGTAAAGATCAGCTGGAATGACATGACATAGGGCACACGGCACCTGTCAGAGGTAGCTTTGACCTGAGATCTGCATATGACCTCCTGCCCTCGGTTTCAAACCTGGTGAAACGGGGGGAAGTCAGACAACTACTCTACGTGTCCGCTTTGTCAGGGCAAACAAACAGTGGACCATATCCCTGAGTTCATGCAGAGTAGCGCTAAGGTACACACGGAGACACAAACCAAGTGCTTAAGAGAGATTGCAACGTCAAAGCAGCACTGCCAGTGGAAAACACCAAGCCACTGGAAGCCCCAGCATCGACGTGCTACTGGGCAGGATGCCATAAATCATGGTCTGCAAAAAAAAAAGCTTTTGTATCAAAAGCATGGAAGCGGGGTTTACGGGATGCAGTGGATGACAGCAAACCTGAAGAAATGGGAAAAACAGCCAGACATGATCATGTAGAGTGGTGTGAGACCACATGTTGTACTCCACTCATTTTTGTCCACCAAAGCAATTGATTCGGATCGAACTGCTGCACCGTATGAAAGCAGAATTGAGCAAGCTCACATCTACAGGACTGAGAAGTACGTCATCATCATTACCCACAATTAGTATTGTCTTTGAGGTGTTCGTCGTCATCGACGTCGTCGTCGTCGTCATCATCATCATCATCATCATCATCATCACAATCACCATTCTGCACCATCACCACTACCATCCCAGCTGAATATTTCTCATCAGGTCACGTCACTTTACGTTAGATTTTTTTTTTTAACAAATCAAACCAGAAAAAAGATCAGATTCTAAACGAAATTACGTCAAATCACACCAGACACAATTGTGGCATTATATCACGTGCCATGCTACGTTCCCGTCACGTCTTGTCTCCTCAAATCAATTCTGATGGGGGGGGGAAATGTTGTCTAGGAGGGTAGGAATGTAGCGGGGCTACAAGGGAGAACTGGGTGGGGTGGTTGGGGTGGTTGGGGTGGCTGGGGTGGTTGGGGTGGCTGGGGTGGGGGCTATGAGATAGGCCAAAAGTTATCTAAACCGCTGTTAATTAAGACAGAGGAGGAGACCGACAATCACCAAAAATTAAATGAATAAGTAAATAAAGAAATAAATAATACATACATACATACATAAACAAACAAATAACAACCAAGAAGGAGCGGGGAGGGGTTGCTAGGGCAGAAAATGTCCGCAGGACGGTGGAGAGAGGGTAAGATCTAGAGGGCACTGAGGAATAGAAGGGAGTCGGGGTCGGTGAGACTTGACGTCTCATTCCAAACTTTAAAAAAAAAAAAAAAAAAAAAAAAGCCACCAGGATCCTTAAATCCCCTTCCGCCACCCTCCACTCCATCCCTTCCAGCTTTGTCTGGTCAACGTTTGTCTGGAATAGATTGAGGAAGCTGTTGTTTAGCGCGCGTTTCTCGCTTTCCGATGTGCTGCAGATTGTTTAGGAATGTTTCCTGACGTTAGCATCGTGAGTCAATAAATTGTTTAAGAATGTTTCCTGACGTTAGCATCATGAGTCAATAAATTGTTTAGGAATGTTTCGTGACGTTAGCATCATGAGTCAATAAATTATTTAAGAATGTTTGGTGACGTTAGCATCATGAGTCAATAAATTGTTTAGGAATGTTTCCTGACGTTAGCACCATGAGTCAATAAATTGTTTAGGAATGTTTCCTGACGCTAGCATCATGAGTCAATAAATTGTTTAGGAATGTTTGGTGACGTTAGCGTCATGAGTCAATAAATTGTTTAGGAATGTTTCCTGACGTTAGCATCATGAGTCAATAAATTGTTTAGGAATGTTTCCTGACGTTAGCATCATGAGTCAATAAATTGTTTAGGAATGTTTCCTGACGTTAGCATCATGAGTCAATAAATTGTTTAGGAATGTTTCCTGACGTTAGCATCATGAGTCAATAAATTGTTTAGGAATGTTTGGTGACGTTAGCATCATGAGTCAATAAACAGCAGCACAAAGTGGCGCTTGACTACGTCACTTTGGCATGAAAAGTAAAGAAGACGAGAGGTGGACGACCTGCTTCAGTTGGCAACATCTTCATGGCTTCGTTTCTGCTCGGCCTGTTTTTTGTTTTTTTTTACAAGGCAGCCAGCCAGAAGTGAGAGACACTTCTTCCTTG
>CM065723.1:44088409-44115909 GCA_033310375.1 Conus canariensis | reverse complement strand
GTGAATGTTTTATGATTCCTACCACAGAAACTCAGGGGTGAGACAAAGATAGTCTCAGCTGGCCATATGGCAGCCGATAGGAGTGTTGAATTCAGCTCAATAGGACCGCTTTTGTTGTTACAACCGGTGTACCAGACTAGAATGTACCTTGTTCCGAATATACCCGGGTATAAAATAGCCGCGGCCTTCTTTACATACTTCGTTGAGGAGGCAGCGTAAGGGGTTTTAGACCTCGGGGTGTAAACTCTACCAGGCCATTTTATAGATGTTCGAAATCATTTATATTCTTTGCATGCTGTCTAGGTTGCCCGAAGTTCCAATATCGTATGGAATAGGATCATGAAACGCCAGAATGCATGCCACATATGGAGTCTGAATATCTGAGTAACAATCAGAGCAAGAAAATGTATAGACACACACAAGCGCGCGCACACGCATGCAGGCACGTACGCACGCACACACACACGCGCGCGCGCGCGCGCACACACACTCACATACACGCACGCACGCACGCGCGCACGCACACACGAGCGCACGCACGCACACACACATTCTCATACACTCTCTCTCTCTCTCTCTCTCACACCACACACACACACACACACACACACACACACACACACACACACACACACACACACATACACACACACACACACACGATTGCTGTAACATTTGTACACAGGTTCGATTGTGAAGCAAGCGACGTAGAGGAAACAGCAACGCACTGACTGGTGAACGTGCTACATCTCAGAGAGCCACGCTGAAATGGCATGAACATTTCTCCACGCACAGATGAACGGGCCGGATACCGAAGCCAGCGCAGCTCCGACTCTAACTTGAAGAATGTAACGGTGTTACATGATGTAACATCCCAGCATGCGAGCTGTGACTATAATTTCAGTGTCTGTGGCAAAGATGCCAGAATTGACCACTCTGCGCCAAGAAAGGCAATTGTTCATCTCGGCAAGGGGCTATATTGTGGACCAGAGGGTATACATAGCCCAGGCCGTTTTAATCCGCCAGAATATAAAACAACCAAAACCACTTTATACTCGGGTAAAGAATGACATAGTCAAGGAGAAAAAGATGCAACCGAAGGTGCGTGTGGGACACACAGAAGTACTGTCCTCAACTGCCGAACAAATCAGCTGGGAGCAATCCTGCACCACCCTTGGAAGCCTGTGCTGTGTTCACATAGGTGCAGGCACGCACAGGGCATTTCCATTAAGACGTCAAGGGACATAATTGCTCCCTGGCATATGCCATTGTGTAATGGCCACTGGATGTGACACGACAGAACCTCCACGGGAGCGTTCCCATGGTGTACTAGCCCATATTTCATGACTGCAGAGGCCACCAGCGAAAGACGCTACCGTCAAGCAACTGTCGTGTGCATCCTGCAGCCTCACTCGTTGCAGTTCCGCTGACAGGTGAAGACAGTACAACTCCAGACACGGCCAAGATTTCGCCATGAGGTCTTAAGTGCCCTCTGAAGAGAATCCCGGGTTACAGTCTTTTCCGCTATATTGTAGGCCTGAGGTGTATACACTGCACAGGCCGTTTTAATCCGCCCGAATATACAATGACCAAGACCGCTTTTTGCTGGGGTATAGAAATGCTCAGTCCATTTTACACCCGGGTATAGTCTGGGCCAGGGAGCCTGTGGCACGGTGAGTCCAGAAACAAAGAAGGGCTTGGGACCTGGGAAAACCAAACAATCCTTTCATTGCTCCCAGTTCTCTTTCTGTGTCCTCACTGAGGCGTCCCCGTGTTGCTGACAACTCTTCGTGCACTGCTCCGCCTCTGCTACGTCATGAGAGCACGGTGTGTTTGGTGTGTGTGTGTGAGTGTGTGGTGTGCGGGGGGGGGGGGGGGGGGTCAATTCAGTTCATGTTGTTTACAGTGCAGCCGACCAGAAGGGACCATTATTAGGGCTGTCACTTCCCTAAAGACAATTCCTTACCAAACAGATAGATAAATAAAAAGATAGACAGACAGACATATGTAGAAAGTTATATACATTGATTGATAGACAGACAGACAGAGAGATACACAGACAAACAGATAACAGATAATAAGAATGCAAACATCTACTAGAAACAGTAGAAATAGGATGGGACTCGAGCGGATACTTGACATACGCGTTAACTTAACGCGCAGGTCAAGTTTTGAGACAGATATTCGTTACAACAGATTTTAATACAACCGACTTTCATACAGCCTAATTTTGAAGGAGTATCAGCGATTCGACAGGGTCTAATATACATGGCCAGTGCACCTTCAGAAGCTCAGAACATTCGCAACGTTGGCAATGAAGGGTTTTTTTCTTTCTTTCTTTTCGGTGGAACTTTACAGCACCGAAGCAAACGGTTTTTTCCGGAGTGTGTTGAATGGCAGTTTTTGATGTACTGCTATAACATGTGATTGCAAAATTGATACCGAAGAACTTGGCGATCTTCAATTTCTAAAAAGAAAGCAGGCTGGAAAGTAGGGCGACTGCGTGTCATTTCAATGTCGAAGTCTACTCACTGAAATGATAAAGCAACCAAAGTATTGGATCTTTTCAGTACTTCTTGGTGTTACTTTTAAATCAAATATTAAATATCACAGCGTCAGTTTAATGTGGACGTAACACAGTTTTCGTCATCCCTGTAAACCACCATCTTTGCGTTTGCTTCCAATTCCAGTTAATCGTTCAACTCTTCTGTCTTCCCATCGTCGTCTTTGACAATCGTTGCGAACATTTTGATACATTTGAACGGTCAGACCTGTGGCCTCCAGTGATGTTGGCAAACGAAGCGTGCCAGAGCACGCGCGAGCAGCAGCGACGCGCGTGCATCTCATAGTACCGGCCGTGTAACACGAGGATGCTCACTGTCGCTCTCGTCTAAAGGCTGCACGTGGTAATCGTGTGTCACGCGGTGTAACAGAAGACTGCGGACAGCGGTCGGTCTGTCAGGAATATGGTGTGGAGTCAATGTCGATTTCGGTTCAGGCGAGTGGAAGGAACAAACGTATCCCGCAACACTGCTCCGCTGGTGATTGTATCTTTGCCTGCACGCTCAGGCTCATCTTCTGATGGTCTGAGTGTTTGTACCAACGTGACAGTGCTGTGCTGAGGATCATAAAGTATAACACCAACGTGACAGTGCTGTGCTGAGGATCATAAAGTATAACACCAACGTGACAGTGCTGTGCTGAGGATCATAAAGTATAACACCAACGTGACAGTGCTGTGCTGAGGATCATAAAGTATAACACCAACGTGACAGTGCTGTGCTGGGGATCATAAAGTATACTACCACAGTGCTTTGCTGAGGATTATGAAATATGAAATGCTCTTTGACCCAAAAGTCCCTGAGGTGTAAGACTTGCAGATATTTTGCGAAAGGCCCTGTGTAGTCGACTGGGCTATTATCAAACCGAACCTGAAATTATTCTAATGGTCAACAGATCAAATAATCATGCTGTTATGGTTTGTCCGTAACGAGCATCGACACCATAGCCTCGTCCGAAGATACTGAACCGAGTGCAGTGACTATGAAACTAAAATCACATGCTGTATGTGACAAACCTCTTCACTGGACACCCACGTCACCGTCTGCTACGAATGGGCAGAGGAAAGTGTATAAATCATCAGAATCCCGCCCTCCAAGAGATGGTCTGACCAGGATGTCCAGGTCTAAGTCTAAGTGTTCTAGAACTGACTCTCTGGGGATGCGGTCAGCGAAACTATCTCTGATCAATGAAGCAAAAATGACCCTGACGCCAAAGACAAGTGTGCTTTACGTTGATGACGGAAGAACAGCAAAATCGAACACCTCTGAAGGCAAAACATCGAAGAGAACACAGTTACACACCAGTAGGGGCGTGGCCAGAAGGACTGTAACAGCGGAGGCAGATTTGTCCACTATGGCTGTAAAAACAACGACAAGAGACTCCACGACATCGCCTGCCTCAAACTTCAAGGTGTCCAACACCCATCCCAGCGGGTGGCGTCCACATCACATCACAGGTCCAAAATTCGCCAGACACCGGTGACTTCGGCTCCCAAGGCCGAGTCAGACAGTTTCGGTACTGGTGCAGCAAATATGACCGCAGCTTCATATGCACGTCTGAACTCGGCCGTTTGCAGAAACGGGATGAGAAAAGTGTCGGTGAAAGCCGACTTCAAGAACGACAGTGACTCTATTGTCCCCAGTGCCGAAGTGACTTCAGAATCGAGTGTTCCTGATCGCCGTTCTTCTTTGGATAAGACAGGTCTTTCTAACACTGCTGCTGTTTCTTCGTCGTGTACACGTGTTTCAAACGTGGAGGTCCACGCGTGTTACAAAGGTTTTCCTAGTTCACCTAGCGCGCAGTTTTCGTATCTCAACTTCAACAGTGCCGGTGTAGAGGGCCAGAGAGAATCAGCGCTGGCATATGATAACTACAGAGAACGATGCATGCCAACAGATTGTCAGAATGTGACTCAGAACGTCGACAAGGAATGTGGATTGAAAAGTGAGGGACACTATGAACAATCCACTTTTTGCAGCAGTGTGATTTCGAATAAACATAATCTTGAGCCTGAACATTCTCCATGTGCTCCACGAACCCAGCGTGGAAAAGATCCTTGGAGCTCTGCTAAACAACGTGTGGGGTTCATAGCTAAGCGCACCCAATGCCAGAATAACCGAAGAACGTTCGTTGCTGCATCCTCAGCGCCATTCGAGTCATCCGGTGAGAACCTGTATCCCTCAGACATGGTGACCTGTCCCAGCAAGAGTCCCTCCATCAAAAAGTCGGTGACTTTCTCTCCTTCTCAGGACACCCCCGTGTCCCTGGAAGATACGGACTGTGATCTTCAGCAGCCGTTCGTCTCCAGAAATTTCGTCAACGGTCGACCGTGTCACTGAGACGTCATCGATGTCAAGGCGACGGTCTGACACCAGCGACCGACATCGTGACCGACGATCTGCTTGTTCAGCGTCAGCCTGTGTTCGTGCCAGCTCTGCTGCCTCTAACCCAGACCCCACTCCACGTGTTGTCAGTTCTGGCAACCCTACCTCAAGTCGTTCACGTTCTTCTCTAACTAGTCACGGTGCTAAGTCTGTTGCTGCCGTCACTGCTTCTTCTCCCATTATTACCAGGACTACCATCCACTCTGCTCCCGCTGTGTCTCCCACCGTTCCTAAACCACCCTTTCATCATTCTGCATCAGGTTCCTTCTGTGACAGCCGTGAGGTCCATCCTGCTGTCCTGGCTTCTGCAGGTTCTGGCTGTGTCCCTGATCCTCCTCTTGACCGTTCAGGCTCAGCGTCCGTCGTCCCCTCCCTCGCCAGTTCGGATTCTGTGCGTGTCCCTTCCCTAATAAGTGTGACCTCTTCCCGTGCTCGTTCCGTGGACGGTGCCCACAGCCCTGCTCAGGTCCGTGCTAGTCCCGCCTCGCTCACCGCCTCCTCACGTGCCAGTCCCAGCTCCACCTCCACCACCTGCGCCAATGCTGGACGTGCCTCACGTGTGGCTCAGACCTCGTCTGTGACCCCAGGGCGTTCCAGGAATGCCTCCTCTTCTTCCCACGTCTCGGCCGCCTCTGTGACCTCCGCGTCAGCGCCCAGAACCAAGTGGAAGGACCTGGCGGAGGTCATGAGGAGAATACGGCAAGACCCTCAGCGTGTATTCGAGGCGGATGGCGAGCTGTGCGGGGGTGATTCCGTGGATGGGGTGCCCAGGGACTCCCCGGACAGGTTCGTCAAGGTGGTGCTGAAGAACGTCTGTTACCAGCTGCCGCTCAGACCCGACCTGCCAGAGAGACAGGTAAACCACGTGCAGCTGGTACCGTGCCGGCTGGAAGAAAGGTGTCACGGAGAGAGAGGGGAAAGGGAAGGAGGTAGAGAGAGAGGGGGGGAGAGAGAGTGGGGGGAGAGAGAAAGTGGGGAGAGAGAGGGGAGGAGAGAGCAGGAATGAGAGAGAGAGACAGACACAGAGAGAAAGAGAGAGAGAGAGAGAGACAGAGAAAGAGAGGGAATAGAGAGAGAGAGAAAGAGAGAGAGAGAAAGGGAAGGAGGAAGGAAGGGAGGGACAGAGACAGATAGACAGACAGAGAGAAAAGAGACAGACAGGCAGGCAGGCAAGCAGGCAGGCAGAGACGGGGGAGGAGAGAGAGGGGAGAGAGAGAGAGAGAGAGAGAGAGAGAGAGAGAGAGAGAGAGAGAGAGAGAGAGAGAGAGAGAGAGGAGCACAAACAAAAAGAGGAGGAAAGGGAAGAAGAAGGAAGGCTGGAGTTGAGAGATAAACCTCTCCTCCCCCTCTCCACCCTCCTCACTCCGCTCCCCCTCCTCTCGCTATTCTCCCCACTCCCTATACATGCGTACGCACGCACGGGAGATAGAGACAGACAGACAGACAGACAGGCAGGCAGACAGACAGGCAGACAGGTAGGCAGACACACACACACACACACACACCACACACACACACACACACACACACACACACACAATGAGAGAGAGAGTGAGATGAATGGGAATGGGGGAGGGGGGAGGGGGGGTTAGAAGACGGGATGCATCTATTTCCGCAAGAAAAAAGAAAAGAAGTAATAAAAAAAAAAGAAGAAGAAGAAAATGTTTCTTTTATGTTGCCTCCCCAGTAAAGGCGTGAATCAATGATTCGTTTTGCTCGTTAACCTTAAGATTATCCTGTAAATTGTTCAGGCAATAACAACAACAAAAAATGTTTGATTAAGGTCAATATCGGTTCCGTTCTTCCTGCTCCGAGCATAATGTACGTTTCAGTCCGAATACAGAAGACATAAAAAATGAAGTAATAACAAGGACGTTGAGCTGACTTCCCACGCTCCGCAATGAAAGAGTTCACCTTTAACAAAATCTGCTGAGTCGGTTTTTCTGACTGCTATCCCTGTCAGATTTGGTTCTTCTCTCTCTCTCTCTCTCTCTCTCTCTCTCTCTCTCTCTCTCTCTCTCTCTCTCTCTCTCTCTCTCTCTCTCTCTCTCAGTTCACCTTAGAAAAAAGTCTGCAGTATCGATTTTTCTGACTGCCATCTCAATCAGATTTGTTACCCTCCTTCCCTCTCTCTCTCTCTCTCTCTCTCTCTCTCTCTCTCTCTCTCTCTCTCTCTCTCTCTCTCTCCTCTCTTCTGTCCTTGTCATGTATTTAATCATTCGCGCAAAAAAAAAAAACCCATTCCATATCCCTACCCCACTCCCGCCCCACCCCACCACTCTGTCTGTCTGTCTGTCTGTCTCTGTCTCTGTCTGTCTCTGTCTCTCTCTCTCTCTCTCTCTCTCTCTCTCTCTCTCTCTCTCTCTCTCTCTCTCTTGCATTATTGATGTTTGCAAATGAACTCCTGCGAGAAATCCTATAAGTTATTCATGGCTCATCATAGGCAGAACGCTGGCGCTCCGGAGAGAAGGAAAGAGATCTATCGGTTAAAACAAAGCACGCATGAATTGTTCTCTGTTACTGATACGTTCTATCTAGCTCTGCTTTTCCTGGAATTCCTTCTTTTTATATAGTGCACATCCAAAATGTTGCGGGTTCGAATCCCGGCAGCGCCAGAAAAAAAAAGTTGGCAGTAGAAGGGCGTCTGGGAGTCATGACCTGGATGCGGCGCGGCCCCCTTAGAGTGTAAGGAGTTCAAGGCCAAAACACTTGACTGACGGGGGTCTCTTCTCTGAAGACTTTCAGCTGTCAAGCTCTCCCTAGAGTTTCTCCCTACCCACCAATGTGTGGACAATCGATTTCCTTCTTTCCGATGCTACAGGTAATTCGCGATTAACAAATAGATAAGTAGATGACTAAGATATTTAGTTGTTAGAAGAACAGTAGTCGCTAACGATAGTTGTTAATTTAATGCGAACAATAGATGAGAAAAAGTGCAGGCTAAATTCTTAGTCATTAGGTAATGACTTGCAAAGATTGAATTAAAAATAAAAAAAATTGGTGAGAATATTTAATATTAGTTGTTTACATTTGTGAGAATATCGAGAAGAACCAGCGATTAGGCAGAGAGAACTTCAGTTCTGACAAAATCCAAAACATTAATTCAAAATCGAACCAAGGTATTTGTCATTGCATGCATTCTGTCTCGACTGGTCAGTCGTTACCCATTTCTTGCTAGCTGTCCACATAACATGCCAGAGTTCTCCAGCAAGCACACAGTTCCCACCCCAAGCTAATCTTCAAAAGGTGTAAAAATCTTTACCAGTCTACACTTCTCTTTAAACAATTTCTCTGGCTTCCTGTTGAGAAAAATGATTGTTTCTCTGCTTCCTGTTATTTCTGGCACTGCATCTGAGCATCTCTCTGAACTTTTGAGCCCTTAACGTTTCGTTCAAGTTTCTCTCTTCTCTGACGAGAGATTTTTGGCGCCTCATATCAGACGAGAGTAGCACGGGTGGGAGGGGGCAGGGAGGAGGAGGGGGGGGGGGCAGCCACTTCTGCTGCACGAACTCATGCATGTGTGTGTGTGTGTGTGTGTGTGTGTGTGTGTGTGTGTGTGTGTGTGTGTTGTGTTGTTGTTGTGTGTCTGTCTTCTGTCGTGTTGTGTGTGTGTGTGTGTGTGTGTGTGTGTGTGTGTGTGTGTGTGTGTGACTATTAAGTGCTATGAAGGGGTGTAGGGAAGCGTTATAGGAATGTCCAGTTTGTATGATTATTATCATTGTTGTTGTTGTAGTTAAGAACCCACAAGATCTAAACCGATCGTTATCGCAGATTAACAGATTCTCATATCACCAAAACAAAGACAGCTTAATGGGACTCCATTTTATGGACGAAACGAGACAGACGTGATGCTTTCCAGCCGTTTTCAAGCAGAGAGAAAATGACTGTATGTACAAATAAGGATTTTGGATTTTTTCTGAAAATTAAGAAACGACGACAAAATTATGTGTTTTTTTCTTATTTAACAAAAAAAAAAAAAAAAAAAAAAAAAGCTTACGCTGCTTTTCATAGCGCTTAATTTTTTTTCATCCAGAAAACAGGAATCGTTCAAGCTCGGGAGAAAATGAACCCACAAGAGTAGATTAGAGCAAACTGTTCATACGAGAAGGGAAAAAGACTGATTAGATAGAAAGTCATCTGTTTAAAATCAGAAAAGGTAACCTGTTCCACAGAAAACTGGTCAGAAAAATACCATTTGCCACACGCGAGAAAATGAATCCCAGGGGGAGGGAGGGCGGGGAGGGGGGAGAGGAGTCACAATATCAAATTTCCGCAGAAAATAAATCATCATTAAATGTGTTTCGTCATTACTGTATTAGCAGAGCAGGGCTGGACTGGATTGACTGGTTTTCAACGCCCACCACCCCGACCCATTTTAATTGTTGGTTTTGTTTTGTTTTCGTTTCGTTTCGATTCGATTCGATTTGTTTGCTGTTGTTGTTTTGTTTTCGCTCTTGTCTGATTTCAAATTCCATCTTGTGTCAGAACCTCTTGGATGGCAAGGAACAGACTTGTAGTGCTGTTGGGTGTCATCTTGTTTCTTAAGACATTTTATTGCAATGCTGGTTGTGCAGTCACCAACGATCTCGTCCTTGAAAGTCTCGTCCAGGGATCCTTTTCCTGACTGGAGTCTTGTACATGAGACCCCCTTGACTTACTTTGACTTGGTCCTCTTCGCTCCTTGAGAAGCATAGGGCCTCAACAGTCACTTTCCACCTCCGTCTGTCCCTGGCACAGGCCTTGACCCCCCCCCCCCCCCCCCCCCCCCCCCCCCCCCCCAGGTCAGGCTGGATGCTCTCAGCTCGTTTAGCAAGCTCCTTCTCCAGGTCTGCTTTGGGCGCCCTCGCTTCCTCTTGCCCTGCGGGTTCCACTCGAGCGCCTGCCTGGTGATGTTAGAGGGCTCCTTCCGCAGTGTGTGGCCGACCAATCGCCACTCTCTTCCTGACCTGGACGTCCATTGGCTGTTGGTTTGCCCTCGTCCACAGGTCGGTGTTTGGCACTCTGTCGAACCATCGCAAATGGAGGATCTGCCGGAGACATTTATTGATGAAGCTTTGGATCTTCGTGGAGGTGTTGGTGGTAACTCGCCAAGCTCTGACCCGTAGAGTAGCACTGATTTTACGTTGGAATTGAATATTCTCAGTATGAGACCCCCTGACTCAGCCTTTTTTTCTGATAGGTTTGGTCACCATTTCGTTATTAGCTGTAACCTGTGCTTGTTGTGGAATCACCGCTTAAGGTGAAGCTCCACGTGAGTTACAAAACGCATTCCTTGCGGATTGTTCCGTCCGACACTTTTGTACGCATAAAATTTCGTGGGTATATCGCGGATGAACTCGAGAACTCGACATGCTCTAGCATGGCGACATACGTTTCTTGTCATTCACAGTATGACTTTATGAACGACACTTCTGGGACACAAAGTCATAGTTGGCAATCAACTGGCAGGCGAGAAGTGCACAGGCCTGTTTCAAACGTTGAACATGATGATCAAAACTTCGTTTCAGATCGATTGGTGCCATAGCACAGATGTGGAGTATTTTGTTTTAACCGTTATCGATCAGTGTTTGTATGGTAATAATGTGTTTCACCAGCTGTGACACATAGACTAAGAGCGATGTGTGAGCACAATGTAAGCTGTAAGCTTGTTGCTTCTCTTTCTAACTTTTTTTTTCTGATTTGTGTGCATTGTTGACTGATTAAAGATTTACCCAAACCATTTGTTCGCTTACGACTGAAGCTGCGGGGCGCAGTAATCAAGATTGAAACAAACAGACACGGAAATCCAAGCAGACTGATCTCGCTGATAATAAAAATGAACACCAGTCAAGCGGTCGGGGTGAGGTAGTGTCAGACTCGAACGTTTGGCATTTGGCATTTTTGCCTTGGGTGTTTTATCGTGTGACATGTCTAATAAGAAAGTGCTCCGAAGTACTCACTGCTCTACATTGTATAGGCCTGTGTGGAATGACGGTTTCACCTAGACTAGAGACCTTGTCGTGTGACTTAAGTCTGACACACTGTGGTATGAAATAGGTTTAGAAGCGATTTCGTGCTGGAACTCACTGAACGAAGGGCAGACATCTGGCAAAACATATTTCTTGCATTTTGCTTCATAACCCCTGCGCTGGTAGATACGTGATTACGCCTGACTTAACAATCAAACAGCGTATGAGAAGAGGTCAGGTCCGCTTCAGTTTCTTAACATGATAGAAACTTTCTCTCGGATCGATTGATTTCATAGCCATTGACAAGTATGGAGCACGGTATTGAGGACTGAGAGAGAGAGAGAGAGAGAGAGAGAGAGAGAGAGAGAGAGAGAGAGAGAGAGAAAAGAGAGAGAGATTGGTGGAACTCTCTGATAATCAGCTTAGTTCGTCGAGCACTCAGCAGTGCAGTGGCTGACACATGCGGCATTTGGCTGTAGGTATTTCATTGACGTAGGCTTATGTCACACTACACGACACTGTTCCACGTGACATACCCATTCCAGAGAAGCTCTCACAATTCAGAGCAGTGAATTTTGTTCTTAAGCTGTTTCTGATCAGACATGCCACACGATGAAATACCACGGCAAAATCCCGCGTGACGACTTGACATTGCTGCTCCCTGTGTATATATGTATATACTGTTTCTGCGTACGTGCGAGCATGTGCTCCGTGTGCGTGCGTGCGTGCGTGCGTGCGTGCGTGCGTGCGTATGTGTGTGTGTGTGTGTGTGTGTGTGTGTGCGTGCGTGCGTGCGTGCGTGCGTGCGTGCGTGCGTGCGTGCGTGCGTGTGTTTGGGGGGGGGGGGGGGGGGCGCACGCGCGTTCTTGCTGCCCGCTTATTTCGGTGCGAATTTTTTCTTCGTGATTCTCAAATGACATTCCCTAGGCCAAACGGGCAAGCCATGAAAACGCTTTTCTGCACGCTTATTCAGCGCAAAATGCTGTTTTGCGGCTCCCCGTGTGATGCGGCCTTAAGTCAGCTGGGAAACACAGGAAACACCGGCATAGAATGTGTTTCGTGACGTGTGACACTGCCCTTAGGTATGCCACCTGATAAAACGCCTCCAGGAACATGTCACACGTTAGAGGCGTTCCATTGCACCGCCCACTGCTGCGACTGGAGCACACAAATTGATTAACGATCGGTGAGATTCGCCTGCTTGAGTGTGTGTTGTGTGTGTGTGTGTGTGTGTGTGTGTGTGTGTGTGTGTGTGGTGTGTGTGTGTGCGTGCGTGCGTGCGTGCGTGCGTGCGTGCGTGCGCGCGCGCGCGCGTGTGTGCGTGCGTCCATACGTGTGCGCGCGTGCGTACGTGCGTGCGTTTATGCGTGTGTGTGTGTGTTGTGTGTGTGTGTGTGTGGCGTGTGTGTGTGTGTTTCTTTCAATCCTCAGTACTGCCGCGCACAGGTTTGACGGTAATGGAATCAAACGAGCAGACACAGACTTTCAGTCATGTGAAGAGTTTCAAGTGGCCTTTTTCCAGTTCTCGTCAGCCATTTGATTGTCAAGCGAGGCATAGTCGCGTGTCTATCACAATCGTCGTTGATTGGGTCATGACGCGAAATGCGATTTGTCACAATACAGCATGTCCTGAAAGGAACTTGCGTAAAAAAGTCATATCACACAGGAGCCGCAAAACAGCAGTTCATGTTGAAATGTGCACACAGCATTTCATGCATTTCCCGAGTGACTTACTTTTGTTGGTAACAAAATCGGATCTGACACTTTTTCGCAGTTGAATTAGTTGCACGACGTGCTGTAGTCTAGTAAAATGCATTTCTCGCTTTCTGCATCATGACCCAGTGAATAAGTTGCACGACGTGCTGTAGCCTTGCAAACTGTATTTTTGTTTTCTGCCATGACCCAATGAATTAGTTTCACGACGTGCTGTAGCCTAGCAAAACGCATTTCTTGCTTTCTGCATCATGACCCAGTTAATTAGTTTCACGACGTGCTGTAGCCTAGCAAAATGCATTTCTTGTTTTCTGCCTTATGACCCAGTGAACCGTGCTGCAGATGGACATGTCCTTCGCTGTCACTGACATTCAGAGGGGTGAGGGGGGGGGGGGGGGGGAACTGGACATGCCCGTTTTTTAATTGTTTGCATAATAAAAAGCCCCCCCCCCTCCCTCCACCCTATCCCAATGTCTCATCTTTCGTTGCTTTTCAATGGCGTTGCACCCACGTCGCTCATTCCGGTCCCCGCGTCCTCAGCCACAGCCTGACCGTCCCATACAGTTCAGATACCAGCAAACCACAGGGAGCAATCAATGTCAAGTCGCCTGGAGGCACACCAACAGAGGAGACATTGCACTGCTGCCGAGTCGCCTCAGTGGCGTTCCGTAGTGCCTGTTCTGAACCAACATACGCAGGATACGTTCTAAGCCCTCCACTGACGACAAGAATTGCTTTGTCGCGGACCCGACGTGAGTGAGCTCTCCCTCCGGAGAGCGCCGTCGCGCCCGTCCAACAATAGTCCCCATGAATTTGGCGATACCGGTGACCTCTACAGAACCAAATCAATGGAATGGACGGGGAGAGGACATCAAAAATGAGGTCACCATGAGAGCAGGGCATGCAGGGCCTCACATTCTCGATGAGGATGATGAAGATGATGCTACGGATTTCCATTATGGTCTGAGACTGCACGACAGGGCTGTGCTCTACCTTTACTTTCATAATATATCCTTACATCAGCCGGACCCGGGAGATACAGACACCTGCAGTGTTCGACAGGAAATTTGAGCAACACACTCAGAAACGCACCCATTAAGTGGATGAAACTCGACTGGGTGGTCCCAGCCTCCCCAATGGAGCCCATAGCAAACTCAGTGCTAGGTAAGAGCTGGTCGGGGCAGAAAAAAAATGTTTGGGATCGATTTATTCCACTGCAACTGAAGCTGTGGGACACAATATTCAAGATTAAAAGAAACTGCCATTAAAAATCCATGCCAGCCAATCTCACTGATTAATGTTGCGCACCAGTCGAGCTGTCAGCGGTCCGGTGCCACGGCTTAATGGGTGGCAAACTTATATTTTAAAAAAAAATTACTATTATTCCAAACGAAAGCGGCAAACAAGTTACAAGACAAAACATGACGCGTTTTCGACCTCTTTGGTCTTCTCCAGGCAAGAAAAACAACATTCAAGACCCTGAAAATGAAGAACAAACAATCACGTATCTCCTCAAACTGGATGCAAAATGGACATGCATCCAAAGTGGATATACATCCAAAGCGGACACACATCCAAAAGTGGACACGCATCCAAAGTGGACACACATCCAAAGTGGACACACATCCATTTTGCGCCCGGTTTGAGGAGGTAACTGATTGTTCGTTCTTCGTTTTCATTGTCTTAAGTGCTGTTTGTCTTGCCTGAAGAAGACCAAAGAGGTCGAAACGCGTCGTATTTTTGTCTTGTCATTTGCTGGTCAGTTTTGTTCGACGGAATAGCCATTTTTGCTCTCAAGTTTGTTTCAGTTTCCGCCTGTAGTCATCTCACTTTCAATCTTAATGTATGGCAGTTTACTGAGAGTATTTCATCGTGTGACATGCCTGATAAGAACAGCTTGGAAATACTCACTGTTCTGAATTATCCTGGCCTCTTCGGGGTGGGCATTACACCTCAAAACTGTCGTGTGACATGGGTCTCACAAACCTTAAAAGAAACAGTTTCGATGTACTCGTTGCTTTAAGTCATGTGTGGCCGTCTCTGAAATGAGTATTTCGCCTGAGAACATTGTTGTGCGACACAGACCCCTAGAAGATGTGGAGTTGTGCATATGGACTTGCCCGCACGCAGTGACTGATCTCTTCCTTTGGAATCAAAATTGAAAGGCTACAGACAGGACTTTGGAGACTCATCCGGGCGTTTTCTTAAAATTTTCTGGTGCTTGGTTGTCCGGTTCGTAGCTCTGATCCAATGCTGGTTAACAATAGACGGTATGTAGGACATACTACTACTACTACTACTACTACTAATGATAATAATAATAATGATAATGATGATAATAATAATGACATAGTATTTATAAAGCGCCTTGCCAAAGGTTCTAGGCGCTGACAATCCACACTCTCGGTTACGCAAGGGGCTGCCTACCTGGGTAGCGCCGACTGAAGAGCTGCCTGCCGGTGCTTCATTCAGTCGTTTCCCGTGTCATCCAGTCAATATCGTTCACTGTTTCCTTCCTTCATTCATTCTTTAAATTTATCAGGCAGGGTGCATGCTATGTGTAACGTGTCATCCATACCAACGGCCAAACTGGCCTTCTCTTCCGAATGTTGGTGATAACGATTCTAAATTTGCAAGATGTTATGCGTGCGTTCACACACGGAACCTCGGTTTGTGTCCATCGAAGATGTTTGGGAAATATTTGGGAAATGGAGTCAGAACCAATGGTAACTCCGAGGGGAAAAAAATGTACCATTATGTACCATGTACCGGAGATTCGAACCTGCAACCCCATGATCACCAAGATTACGAGTCCGGCGCTCTACCCAGTTCAGTTCAGTTCAGTGGTTTATTTAATGTCTTTTCATCGCCAGATGATATTAGACACTTATTTAAAAAAAAAACAAAACTCCACACTTAATTTATCATCCACGTTAGTACTTTCAAACCCACATCTGATATCTGCATGCTTACATAAGTGAAATACCCTAGTATTGATCTTTATAAAAAAAATTTGCCAAACAAACTGAGCTATTCCGGTCCCTCCTGAAGATAATCCAGAAGCATATCCTACATACTGTCTATTGTTCTTGTCAGTTGTTCTTCACCGTTGCCTGTCTATGACCTATGAAAATATTCCTTCAAGAACTGGAAGTGGTACCTCCGAACCCAGCCAAAGGCAGTGCGGTATCTCCTCTGGTGGGTTCTCGTTTAGCGGCCTGATACTGATTTGTTGCACAGAAAAAGAGACAGTGACAGAAACAAACAAACAAACAAAGCAGCTGAATGAATTACATCTGCTCGCTCCCGTCTGTCAGTGCGGTCAAATCATTTTGTTTCCGTTTCTTCCATTGTGTTCTCTGATGTAATTAATGGATGTCTTCTTTTTTTGTTTTGTTTGTTTTTAAAGTTTGGGCCACCGGAGTACGAAACCTGTGTACGCATCACGTACATACACTGCCTGTCTGTCCGTCTGTCTCTCTTTGTGTCTCTGTCTGTCTGACTGTCTGCCTCTCTCTCTCTCTCTCTCTCTCTCTTTTGTCTCTGTCTCTCTCTCTCTCTCTCTCTCTCTCCTCTCTCTCTCTCTCTCTCTCCTCTCTCTCTCTCTTTCTCTCTCTCTTTCACACACACAGACGCGCGCGCGCGCGCGCTTACTCTCACAGAGGAGAGAGAGAGAGAGAGAGAGAGAGAGAGAGAGAGAGAGAGAGAGAGAGAGAGATGCGCAAAAAAAAGCATACTAGGTCTTACCATCGTGCAAGATACGGATTCCATGAGCAGTACAGTCTCATGCCACTCTCCAGACATTCGAGAAAAAACAAAAAACAACAGAAAAACAAAACAAGCAACGGCCTCTGGAACCGAAATGTCTTCTTCAGCTGAGGTAATACTCTGCAAGCGCAACGAGACAAAATTGCCTGGAATGGGAATAGGAGTAAGACGGATGTAGGTTCCGAAGTCCAACGACAGTTTGTTTGTTTGTTTGTTTTTTTATCCATTCTGCTTTGCTTTTTTTTTTTTTTTTTTTTTTTTTTTTGCTTCTTGGGTCCCTTAACATTTTGCATCTGTCACAGCCCCCCCCCTCCCCCTCCCCTTTCTCTATGTAGCATTCCTCCATGAGAAGTTTCTTCTTCTTGTGTTTTCTCTTCATCTTCCTCTTTGGTTTTTTCGTCGTCTCTCTTTTTCCTTTTTTTTTCCCTTTAATCTCCTTATCGTTCATTTTCTCCTCCTCTTTCTTCTTTTTCTTCTTCTTCTCCTCTTCCTCTTCCTCCTCCTCTTCTTCTTCATGTTTTTTCTTTGTTCTTCTTTTCCTAGACGTTAGTTTTCTTTCTCTGCTTCTTTTTATTCTTTTTTTTTTTTCTCCCTTTGTCATTGTACTTCTTTCTTCTTTTTTTCTGTTTTTCCCCCTTCTTTCCTTTTTTGTTTATCTTGTTCTTTATTCTTCTTTGTTCTATCCCTTCTCCTTCATTCCTCCTCCTCCTCCTCCTTCATCTTCGCAGTAGTAGTAGGGGTTTTACTAGAAGTAGTAGTAGCAGCAGCCGTAGTAGTGGTGGTGGTCATAGTAGTAGTAGTAGTAGCAGCAGTAGTAATAGTAGCAGTATCCCAAATGTTAGAATGTTTATCATTACACACACCACACACACGCGCACATGCACACGAGCACCACCATACACTGGCAGACACACACATAGGCCCGTGCTGCGTTCAAAACGATTGGCGGTAGTGTTGACGTTGATATTAGTCAGATCAATTGGTTAATGTTCTTTATTCAAAACGATTGACAGTGGTGTTGATCTTGGTGTTAGATCAATTGGTTAATATCCTTTATTCAAAACATTTGACAGTGGTGTTGATTTTGGTGCTAGATCAATTGGTTAATGTTCTTTATTCAAAATTATTGGTAGTGGTGTTGATCTTGGTGTTAGATCAATTGGTTGATGTTCTTTATTCAAAACGATTGACAGTGGTGTTGATTTTGGTGCTAGATCAATTGGTTAATGTTCTTTATTCAAAATTATTGGTAGTGGTGTTGATCTTGGTGTTATATCAATTGGTTTATGTTCTTTATTCAAAAACATTGCAGTGGTGTTGATTTTTGGTGTTAGATCAGTTGGTAAATGTTCTTTATTCAAAACAATTGGCGGTGGTGTTGATTTTGGTGTTAGATCAATTGGTTAATTTTCTTTATTCAAAACGATCGACACGTTGCCTTGATCTGGACTGAACTGGTCTTTGTGTCCTTAACTTATGGATGTTAACGTGTACATATCTATGAGTGTTGTTTCGTTTTGTTCTTAACATGAGATCACCCCTGATCGTAACGCCCTGCCAAATCTGCTCAAAACGGCTTTGTTGCTTTGTTGCAGGAGCACCTGTTCGACGTCAGCGACCTGCAGCACGAACCGCCCCTCATCTCCAAGTGTGGCAGCCTGGAAGTGACCTTCACCTACCAGGCCGTGAGGGGCAAGATGACCGTGCACGTGCACCGCGCCCGCGAGATACCCACCAAGGACCGGGGAGGCGCCAACAGCACTCAGGTATGTGGCGCCACTCCATTAAAGAATAAACACTCTCAATCACATCTTTTTTTCTTTCTTTTTTTCTATGCTTGGTGGTAATGTTGTTATTACAGTTGAGTTCGACCTCGACAACAGCCTCAGGGGTGATGCAGCTAGACGGGAATCACCGTCCCAGGAGAGAGAGAGAGAGAGAGAGAGAGAGAGAGAGAGAGAGATGGTGGGGGGGGGGGGAGGGGCGCAGAGAGACAGAAGGGGGTGGGGAAGGGACGAGGAGGGGTTGGTGGTGTTATGCTGTAATGACATCTCCTGAAGAACGTCAACACATTGAAACTGATTGTGGAAAATGTCCGTCCATTTTGTAAGTGGGGTGCTCAGGAAATCGAGCCCCCCAGCAAAATCGAATGTGAACGTTGTGGACCACTTGTTGCGTCTACCGGGCGCACGAAGCACCAGAAAGGTCTGTGTGACACAGGTGTTGCGAAACGTTTTGCACCAAAATCAGCATGAAGCAGTGTTCCCTCCCGAGTTTTCTGTAACAGATTTCGAAACAGTGTTGTGCACGCTGTCACTTGGAGACACACTCTAGTTTGGCGAGATATGCCTATTGGGTCTCGCAACGTAGGGAAATGAACAGCGCTTCTGGTATACTTGCGAAGATGACTCGCTTGAAAATCAAACATTAGACGAGAATTAGACCAGCCCGCCATAGTGAACATCGAAAAACCTTCGATTCACTTTGGTCATTGACCTGCGTGGTGCGAGCGAGCCATGTGATAATGCCTATCACCCATCCGATCATCAGAGCATATTAGGGCTGCAATCTGGCTAAGAAAGAATATTACATGTGACCAGCCGCCGTGGCGAAGTGGTTAGCGTCGCGGACTCCCGGCTGGGAGGTCGTGGGTTCGAATCCCATCAGAGTCATGTGGGTTTTTCTGCCCCGACCGGCTCCTACCCAGAGTTGAGTTTGCTGCGGACTCAGTTGGGAAGACTTGGACCACACAGTCGAGTTTCATCCACTTAATGCGTCTTGGATGCGTCTCTGAGAGTGTTGCTCAAATTTCCTGACCAACACTGCAGGTGCCTGTATCTCTTGGGCCTGGTTGACGCCGGCATATATAATGAAAGGAAGCGTAGAGTACAGCCCTGTCATGTAGTCTCAGACCGAAATGGAAATCCGTAGCATCATCCTAATCATCCTCATTCTCATCGATCAGCATAAAAAAAGTCTCAAATTCTGTGGCCCTTCATGCCCTGCTCTCATGGTGACCTCAGTTTCGATGTCCTCTCCACGTCTGTGGCCTTGGTTTGGTTCCGTCGGGGTCACCGGTATCGGCGAGTCCATGGGGGCTGTCGTTGGACGGACATGGTGGCGCCCTCCGGAGGGAGAGCTCACTCACGCCGGCTCCGCGACTAAGCAATTATTGTCGTCAGTAGGGGGCTTAGTAGGTGGTGTCGTGCGTATGTTAGATCAGAACAGGGGCCACTGAACACCACCGAAGTGACTCGGCAGCAGTGCAGTGTCTCCTCCGGTGGGTTGCCTCTTGATGACTTGACATTGACTGCTTCCAGTGGATTGCCGGTGCCGGGACTGCGGCGGGGCCGACCGGGCTGTGGCTGTGGACGGGGGTGTCGGAATGAGCGGCGTGGGTGCACTGCCCGTGAGGTGGCGCAGAGGTTGGGACAGCAAAAAAAAAAAAAAAAAAATTACATGTAGGTGAAAATACTAAGTGTAAAAGGCAAATCTGACAGTACACCAGTCCTTTTCGACCGGTATTAATTGCATCAGATCTTTGGGGGAAAAAAAAAGAAAGAAAGAAAACGTTAGAATTACATCTAGTCGAATATCTAAATAGAGTCTTCAAGAACTCTGATGTGTTCTACTCATGTCGCACATTGTACAGATCCCAACACTTGCGAATGCTGAGCGGCTAAATAGTTAATGCACCATGAATCATCTTCATTTTTTGACAAGTACGAGTGAATACTGACTAGCGTGCAATCTGCATAACTCTTTCTCTTCCTTGCGGTTGCAAAGAACTTACAGGAAAGGAAGAACTATCTTAGGTCTGGCGGATTTCGAAAAGTTCTTTTTTTTTCGTTCCCACCCTCTTGTCACACCTTTTCATGAAAGTTTGTACTTTGGGTTTCAGACCTGTTGAAGGAATGGAGGATTTAGACGCCTTTTCAATTAAAGCATTCCTGGTGAGGCGGTCAACTTGGTCACTGCTTCGAATGCCAACGGGGCTAATTTTTGGAGCCGTCTATTTTCAGAGGAAAAGAGTTCAAAGACTTCTAGAAGCTATGGGCGACTAATATGACGGCCTGTGGTTGCTTCCGGTGCGGAGGGGAGTCCGAAGAGATGAGTAAATTTGTTCCATGTTTGCATTCGGACTCTGCTTGTAGCGTCCAAACCAGAGCAGTCAGTTCGGCCATTACAGACAGAATTGTCGAAGGAATGTGTGTTGAACTAAAGGCGAAATTAGCGACGCCTTCGCCAGGTTTGGATCCATCAGTGAATGTTTTGTGGGGAAGGGCGGATTTTTTAAGACAAAGTTCTGAACGAACTTGAAGGCCACTGGGCTGGTGGTGTCTTTGCGGAAAGAAGCAAAATCAAAACGGCCGTTAGAAGTTTGAATGGTCCATGGTGGGCTGTTCGACAATTTGGACATGTCTACAACAGCTTCAAAATCCGTACGAGCATTTCACATGTGGAGAAGAATATAGATTGAAAGAGTATGAATGTTATAGTTGGGAAGTTCGAGTGAACATGTGGTCATAAGTAGGGTTTTCTGGGCGCTGTATGAAGCGACATACAGTGGGAAAAAGAACGAGCACTTGCATTGTGTTGACATTCCTTGTGTGCAGCAATCGAGCAGACGATGATGCACTGCAACGAAGGCATGCAGCTGCTAATCTGTGGCATTTTGCTGTGGACATTAGTGTGTGTGCGCGCGCGCGCGCGTGTATGTGTGTGTGTGTGTGTGTGTGTGTGTGTGTGTGTGTGTGTGTGTGTGTGTGTGTGTGTGTGTGTGCCTTAGAAACAGTGTCGAAACATTCATTGCCATGGATTGTTGGCGCCTCTTTTCATTTGGAAACGATCATGTAACACAGAAGCAACTCTCCTGTTTCATCCAGTTGAGTGACGAGGCAACGTCGATTACAGGGGAAGGCAGGGGGAGTGCTATGGGCTTTTATATTCCCACCACCACCACCACGCTTCCTCCCTTCCCACCCCATCCTCTGGTTGCAGCATGCTTCCAGGCGTTGTGTGGTCTCGGAAGTGTGATAGATGAACGGCTCAACTGGTACATGCAAGTCATGAAAAATTTTGCTGAATTCACCGTATTATATTGTCCAAGACACGTACGTAATCATTGGCGCTTCACATAAATGTAGAGAAAAGAAAAGATTTAAAACAAAGAAACAACTCTTTTCCGCTTATAATCCATTACATCCATTTTATTTTCTTGCAGACCTCGTAACTGTTGTCTTACAGTCATGGAAGTCGGAAAAGAGATCATTCCAAATTTTATACTGCTCTCTTTCTTCCCCCTGAACACTATAAATAGTCACATACTTTGGTTGGTCTTCGCTCTTTGCGTTGTTTCCAGGCAGTTTGGCCGTAAACAACATGACTTGACGCCCTCTTCACCCACAACCGCTTTGCATCTCCTCCCTGCTCTCACTCCCTTTCTGATGAAGCGGAGGGGATGACAAATTTACGTAAAATACACGACTTTACAGAAATTCGTCCCTCTACAAAGAGGAGGTAATCACAGGGGAGGCATGTTGATCGGACGATTATCTCCCATTAGTGTTAGTTGCGTGTCGGGGATTTACCGACTGGTACGCATGGTGGAGTAATGACTATCGACTGGGCATGTAAAGTATGAGAAATCGAGATTACTGGACACACTTTCCAACTTCTCCTTTTTCGGAACCGCCATCACAGATTGTGTGTGTTGAGCTTTTGAAGAGATTTCTCCCGTGGCTTGTGAATTCGTTCTTTTAATGCGCTCTTTTGAATATATATATATATATATATATATATATATATATACACACTAACCGCCACCCTATCCCTCCCCCGCCCCCCACCCCCACTCCCCTTTCTCCTCTGGATCCCTCCTTTTCTACTTATCCCCCCCCCCTTCTCCCGTCTCACCCATACCCTCTCCAACCCCGTCCACCTCATCCCTCTCCTCCCTTTCCCCCACGCCACCCTGCTCCCCTCCCCTCCCCCTTTTCCCCCTCTCTCCTTCCCCCATCCCCCATATTCCACACTGTTTGGCTAATACCCGCTTCAAATCCTCAGAACAAAAAAGATGTCGGAACGCGGAATTGAACCAAGGACCTTTAGATCTTCTGTTTAACACTCTATTCGACGGTGTTTTGACCCGCTTCGAATGCCGACATCGCTTTGCTTCTCCGTGTGGTCACATTGAAATACGACTGACGCCACTTTCTATCACAGAAGAGAGAGAGAGAGAGAGAGAGAGAAGAGAGAGAGAGAGAGAGACATACATACATACATACATACATGGAGACAGACAGACAGACAGACAGATAGACAGACACAGACAGACAGACAGACAGACAGATGGACAGACAGACAGAGACACAGAAAGATATATATATAAATGCAGATAGATATAGATGTGTGTGTGTGAGTGTGTGTGTGTGTGTGTGTGTGTGTGTGTGTGTGTGTGTGTGTGTGTGTGTGCGTGTGTGTGTGTGTGTGTTTATGTCTGTTTACCTTTTTACGTTTTGTGTGTGTGTAAAGAAACTTTTTAACGTTTGCTTCTTCTTTTTTTGTAGATAGGACAAGACGTTTTTTAGACTTGGATTTGCACGGATGCTCTTTGACTTCGTGTTCAGACAACTTTGTCCGACTTCTCTCTGTCTCTGTCTCTGTTCTCTCTCTCTCTCTCTCTCTCTCTCTCTCTCTCTCTCTCTCTTGTTTTTGTTTTGTTCAACTCCTTGTTCTCATCATTCTCCTTCGCCTTCTCCTTCTTCCTCTTTTTGTTCTCCTTCCTACTGTTCTTCTTCCTTTTCTTTTTCCTATTGTTCCTCCTCCTCCTCCTCCTCCTACTTCCTCCTCCTCCTCCTGTCCCTCCTCCTCTTTCTTCTCCTCTTCTTTTTTTTCACATCTTCTTATGATGCTCGTTGTACGACGTTCAAGCCCTCACCAATGTTTGCCGCAGGTGCGTCTGATGCTACTGCCCACCAAAAAGCAACGCTTCAAGACCAAAGTGAAGGAGGGAGAGGAGCCGGTCTTTGACGAGTCCTTTGTCTTCAACAAGATCTTTACAGGTGGCTGATTTTCTGCCTCTGTCTGTTCGTCTGTCTGTTTGTCTGTCTGTTTGTCTGTCTGTTTGTCTGTCTGTTTGTCTGTCGAATGCGATGGCAGGGTGATTAGGCTTGGAATTTTGGTAGTGTTTGTTGAGTGAAAAAAAAGTGTGGAGCGAGATAAGAACAGAAGAAGAAACTCCCGAAGGTGCCAGTGGGACCCAGAGAAGTGTTGTCCCCAACTGTCGAACCAACCAGCTGGGAGCAATCCTGCACCACCCTTGGAAGCCTGCGCTGTGTTCACCTATAGGGTGCTGGCTCGCATAGAGCACTCCATTACGACGTCAAGGGAAATGATTGCTCCCTGGCAGATGCCATTCTGTAACAGCCACTCGATGTGACGCGACAGATCCCCCACGGGAGCGTCCCCATGGGTGTATCTCTTCTGATGACCAGCATCCCTCATGCGTCGAGATTTTTTTTTTTTTTAAATTAAATTCGTCACATGTAATTTTTGTCATTCTGACTATTCCAAATTCGTATTCATCGGCTGTGTTGTGAACTAGCATATCATTGTCGTTGGAGCTGTCCACACCAAGCACAGTTCGTTGGTCCCAGACTCTGTCTGATCAGAACTTCAAAACTGATTTCAAGTTTTATGGCATGAAGCCCACAGTTTCAGATTCAGTTTAAGTATAGTTTCAGCCAACCACAAGGGGCCCTCACGGGGTTGTCACATCGAAAGAAAAAAAAAAGAAGATAATGTCATGACAAAACAACCAATAAACTACATAAGATAAGATAGGCAAAAAATGTTATCCCTGATACTGAGTATTACATTGTATTCACAGCAATTTTTGTTTGTTTTTGCGTTTTCCGTAATGTATACGGGTTTTGGGCTGGGCATAGGGGAAAAAGTACTTTTCAATATGGGAAGTTGTAAAATGAGGAAAATTGGGTTGACACCTATGACCATACCATGCACACACTCTCAGCTACAGCCGCCCGTTTCATTACCCTCCATCCTCCCTCTCTCTCTCCACACACACACACACACACACACACACACACACACACACACACACACACACCGCACGCACGCGCGCGCGCGCGCGCACGCGCGCGCGCTTACAAACTGAGAGAAAGAGAGAGTGATTTTCGTCGCTCACTCATTTACACAAGCTATAGGTCTTCATGAGAAAAAGGCATGAAAAGGTACAAAAAATCTAAGAAGCAAATTGACCGTGGGGCAAAATTTCTGTGCCCTTAATTTTAATCGTCATTGTTCAAGAGTGGTGTCCATCGTTTAATTATCTACCATTCGAAAACAAAGTCTTTACAGTTGACAGCCTTACGGAGACTCATCAACCCATCAGTCCACCTGAAAAAGAAAAAAAAAAAAGATGCAAAGCATATCACCGTACTCCCAGTTTGTCTTGAATACGCGTGTACCTGTCAAGAGCATGTTTACTATGAAAATACCCATGATCTACCAGTCAGTTATTAGATCTAAAGCTATTTTAAAATCCGTCAAATAAGTACTTTCATAGATATTTGTGAAAAAAAAAAAAGTCACAATCAAACATGCGTCATAATGTATTTCGTCACTGAGATATTCCATAAAGAAGAAAAACCGTTGTGGGCCGTTATAGCCGTTAGTAACGGCTATCCTGGTAAAATAAAACATCGGGCATCATCCGTGACCCATAATGAAAATACCTACAAATTTTCAGAAAGATCGGCCCAGAAGTTTTGTCTGGAGCGAGTGGAACACATTTTGACCACGGACAGACACACAGACAGACAGACACACAGCATTTCTTCGTTCCCATTGTAAAGTATTCCCTGTACTATAAAAACTGGGAGTACAAAAAAAAAAAAAAAAAAAATTTCGTAGATTTCTGGGGCGGTGTCACTGTCATAACGTTTGCCTGCAAACCCAAGTTGTTCGATTTTCGTCTGTCTCGGTGTTCTTCGACAAAACTGTAGAGAAACAGGCTGTTCTGCGCCGTGTGTGATTGCACGATGATGTTCTTAATTTTGACGTGTGATTGAATACGTCAGCATCAAAAATGTATGACGCCATACCGGACGCGCGCGGCAACAGATGACACACGACTACTATGGCCCTGTGCTCTTAGAAAGCTTGTGACGGCTATATTCGATCCCATGTAACACGGGTCAACAATACATTAAGGCCAGACGAAGCAATCCATATCAGATGAAGTCAGATGAAAACCGCTCTCGGCGGCCAGTTATTACAAGTC
Organism: Conus canariensis; assembly: GCA_033310375.1. Taxonomy (NCBI): domain Eukaryota; kingdom Metazoa; phylum Mollusca; class Gastropoda; order Neogastropoda; family Conidae; genus Conus; species Conus canariensis. The sequence goes on along the minus strand of CM065723.1, from coordinate 44,090,227 downwards.
TTAAACAGTGTTTATAATAACTCCGCCAAAAAACGTGGAAAAACGAATCACAAGACAAAACACAACGCGTTTCGACCTCTTAGGTCTTCTTCAGGCAAGACAAACAGCACTCAGGACAACAAAAATGAAGAACGAGCAATCTTTGTCAAATTCCGCGCAAGATGGGCGTTGAATCTATTAGTTTGGAAGACAACGTAATAATGAAACGAGATCAATACGAACTGCTGGGCCAAATTCATGTTTTCGTGTAAAAGAAATGAGTCCGAAACCAAATAATGAAACACTTGATTTGATCGGTTTATCTTGTCGCAAGTTATACAACGCCAAGGAAATGATGTTTTCACCCGTGTTGGTTTGTTTGTTTGGCCGTCAGCAAGATAACGCAGAAACAACCGAATCGATTTTAACGGAACTGACCAGAAAATTGGAATGTGGCCAAAAAGAAGGACATGAATTTTAATGCAGGTCGGAATCTAAGGGCCGATCCACATTTTTTGTTGTTGTTCATTTTCACTTTTTTCACTTCCTTTAACATTGCAATATAGGGTTTTTCTTTTCCGACTGTTCGTAAATATCTTCAGAAATGATGGAAGGATTTCGATTAAAATGGGGGGAACATATCAGGATTCTTGGATTGATTGATATCTTTCAGTTCTTGATATTCCTCTTAGTATTTTGTGTAGATACGGCATTCAACCAGGATACAGTGAGCAAAATCACATGCAAATGACGAGAAAGGAGATATTTATTTGGTATGCTGCACAGTTACAAATGCAGCAGAAACCTGCCATTTTTAACCAGAGTGTAGTTGAGACCATGGGGATTCATTTATATACAGCCCATTTCTAGGCGTCTTGTGACAGTTCTGGAAGTATGTCAAGATATTCATGCATTCAGGTTGGATTGAAGTTAGGAAAACTGCAAGATTTTGGCAGAGGTCTGCGATCGTCCTGGTTAACTTCCGGTTCTTTCTTTATTGGTGTATTGAATGTGTGTGTGTGTGTGTGTGTGTGTGTGTGTGTGTGTGTGTGTGTGTGTGTGTGTGTGAGCGCGCGCGCGGTCGTGTGTGGTGTGTGTGTGTGTGTGTGTGTGTGTGTGTGTGTGTGTGTGTGTGTGTGTGTGTGGAGGACAGAGAGAGACACAGAGAGAGAGAGAGAGAGAGAGAGAGTCGATTCAAAGTTCGTGGTGTATGCAGTACATGTGTAGATGGATATAGACTCTTACATGCCATGTATGTAAGTCTGTGTGGGTCTGTGTCAGTCTGTAAGTAGTATGTGTGTACATATATGTGTGATAAGAATGTGTTGATCTTTGTAAGTTATGCATCTAAATTGAACCTCTGTGGTGTGTGCGTGCGTGCGTGCGTTCGTGTGTGTGTATATGTGTGTGGTGTGTGGTGGGGGGGGGGGGGGGGGGGGGGGCGTGCGTGCGTACGTACGTGCATGCATGCATGCATGCGTGTGTGTGTGTGTGTGTGTGTGTGTGTGTGTGTGTGTGTGTGTGTGTGTGTGTGTGTGTGTGTGCATGTATGCGCGCGCGCGCGCGCGCGTGCGTATGTGCACTCTCGTTCGCGTGTTTCAGATGAGATCCCGGGCCTGGGAGTGAGGTTCAGACTGTACGGCCTGGAGCGCATGAGGCGGGAGTACATGATCGGCGAGAGCGTGATCGGCTTCGCGTCCCTGAATCTCGTGGAGCCCACCACACACTGGGTCATCCTGGAACCACGCAGCAACCTCAGTGTGAGTCTGGCGTCGGGGGTGGCAGGGGAGGCAGTGCTCTTTGCTGCTGGTGGTGGTTGGTTGTGTGTGTGTGTGTGTG
>CM065723.1:43973409-44080909 GCA_033310375.1 Conus canariensis | reverse complement strand
TTTTTGGGAGAAAAATTGCGCTTTTATCACTAGTCACAGATTTTTAGAAAACATAGTAGACTCAAATCTTTACCTTTTAAACGATGGAAGAGTGACTAGAATTCCAGACAATGCAAATCATAGAGCCACCTCCATTGATCTATCTTTAATATCCCCTGCTTTGGCCCATAATTGCACATGGGAACCACTTTGTGACACGCTTGGAAGTGATCATATACCCATTGTTACCACTGTCAATGATCAACAAATATCTAGCGATAGAGATGAAGATGTCATTCCTAAATACAATTATAACTTTGCTGACTGGGAAACATTTAGAGCTTTTTTATGTGCACAAAACATAGATTGCATTAAAGATGATGACATAGACATTTATTACTCAAAATTTACGGAAACAGTACTAAATGCTGCTGATTATGCCATTCCTAAATATGCAGCTCGCAAATCAGATAAACATGCAGGGAATGTATGGTGGAATGATGAATGCCAGAAAGCGGTTGACAAGAAAACAGAAGAATATAAATTATACCTACAAAATCCTGGACCAAAAACGCATGCTCCAATGAAGAAAGCAAATGTCATGAGTAACAGAACGATTGCAAAAGTCAAGCGGGAATATTGGTCTAATTTCTGCACCAATGAAACACATACCCATAAAGACTTACAGAGGGTGTGGAAAAAGTTTAATGAAATGAAAAATGGTGTTCATTTGCCACACTGTCCAATCAAATGTGATGGTAATGAATTACCAAGCAATTCAGAAAAGGCAGAATCATTTGTAGATATGTTTGCTGATATAATGAATGCAAGCAAACTACCAAAAAATCATAAAATTTTCAGGGAAAATGAAGAAAGAAATGATGACTATCAAGATCCACAGCGGAAAGATGATCTTTATGTCAATGCTCCAATTACTATACGTGAGTTGAGAGAAGCTATACTTTCCCTGACTAATAAAAAGTCATCAGTAGGCATGGACGCTATTTCTAATATCTTACTTAAACATTTGCCAGACAGTTGGGTACTGTTGCTACACGACTTATTTCAAAAGTGTTGGAAACAGGGACAAAACCCTAAAATATGGAAACATTCTATCATAATACCGATTCCTAAAGAAGGAAAAACGAAAAGTAATAAGAATAATTACAGACCTATATCATTAACTTCGCATGTAGGCAAACTTATGGAAAAGATAGTTTTAAACAGACTAATATTCTATTGTAATAAAAGTAAAGTGATCCCAAAAAACCAAGCTGGTTTCCGAAAGGGTAGGTCAACCATTGATCATCTTGTCAAATTGACTACACAGGTAAAGCATCAATTTGCTCGCAGAAAGAATATTCTAGCAACCTTTTTTGATATAAAAAAGGCATATGATCGTGTTTGGCATCATAAATTACTATATAAATTGAAACAAATTGGTTTGTCTGGGAACATCTACTTTTACATAAAAGACTTATTGATGAAAAGAAGCATGCAAACAAAGGTGGGAAATTCCTATTCGACTACACGCATGCCTACAATGGGTATTCCACAAGGCTCGGTAATAGCGCCCCATCTTTTTAATATATTACTTCATGACCTACCTCAATGTTTGTCAAAAAATGTCAACTTAGTACAATATGCAGATGATATTTGCATGTGGATGAATGTGTCCATGAAAAAGAAGTCACCAAAAAGAGATATAAATTACTATAGAAAAGCTTATCAAATGGAATTAGATAAATTAAATAACTACTTGTTTGAAAATGGACTAACTCTATCAACTGAGAAAACTCATTTGGTTTTATTCAACAATGGTGCTGATCCACCCAATTTACCATCCCTCCATATTGGGTCTGATATTTTGGAATATAAACAAAGGGTAAAGTTTTTGGGGGTTCATATTACTTCTAAGTTAAACTGGAATTATCACATTGAATACTTGTTATCTAAAGCAAGAAAGACTTTAAATTTTTTAAAAGTTATCAGTAAGCAATACTGGAGCCAAGATGTCAGAGTACTAAAACATCTAGCGATAAGTCTTGTTCGCTCTAGGCTTACGTATGGTCAAGAAGTTTTTTTCACCGCTCCAAAATATTTATTAAACAAATTACAAAGCGTGGATTGTAAAGCTTTTCGATTGGCCTTGGGGGTTCCTTTCCATACATCAACAATAGCAACATATAGAGAGGTAGGAGTACTTCCTTTAAATGAATGCCGTCAGCTTGCCATCGCTAAATATTTGTTAAAAGGCTCTTTAAGTGAAAACAATGTCGAAAATGAAATTGGCTTAAGATCAGATGTTGATTTCCCAAAACGAGCCAAAAACATATCATGTCTTAAAACAATAAAAACTGAAACTCTAGATACTTTTCAACAATCAGGAATAGAATTAGAAGATATGGCAAAATGTAGTAATCCATGTACTGTTATCCCTCCATGGGAATTACAAAAAGGACATTTTGACATTAATTATACCAATGCAAAGAAAAATGAGAATATAAATTTTATTGGCACAGTTGCGAATGAGCATTTATTTCTCAATTATCCAAATCATCTCAAAGTTTATACCGATGGTTCAGTTCTAGAAAATCACGAAGCTGGTGCTGCTTTCACTATCCCCCACTTAAAGGTCAAAAGAGGTTTTTATATTGGAAAGCACAGATCTATATTTACAGCTGAATTAACTGCTATTCTTATGGCTTTGCGTTATTTGCTTGATTTTCCGAAAACTGTGACTCAGATTGTCGATTCAAAATCAGTGTTGTATGCCTTAAGCAATTCAAATTCTAGTGTGAGACAAGATTTGATTTTTGAGATTAATCATTTGGTGCATTTCCTTATTCTAAGAGGTAGTAATCTTACCTTTCTTTGGGTGCCTTCACACAGTGGAATACATTTCAATGAATCCGTAGATAAACTAGCTAAAAACTCTGCAGATTATACAAATGAAGCATATAATTTGAAAATCCCTTTATCTCTGAAAGAAGGGTATAGCCTACTGCAGAATGCTTGCTGGAAGCATTTTAGAAAGAAACAAGAAGATGTTGGCCACTCATTACCTGCTGACCACCAAACGAGTTTTGAAGATGTTTTTATATCTAAGTATGGTAAATTGTCTAACTTAAGGCTTTTAACTTCCCTTGCCTATAGATTCAAACTTAATGCTTTTAAGACGAAATTCACTTCCAACATCACATGTGTTTGTGGTGGGAAAATTTCTAATGAACATATACTTTTCCACTGTAGAAAAATGAAAACATATCTGCCTACTTTTTCGGAAAAGTCCCTGAAGGAGGTTTTAATAAAACCCCTTTTGATTTGTGACATTGTTTTAGGACTTGTTCAGAGTACCATTTTTAGATTCCTTTAATAATTCTATCTTCACGTGTAAATGTTATTATCCTGTTACCTTTAGCGTTCATTTGATTTTTAAAAATGTTATTCTAGTTATGTTGTAGGTTGCAATTTTTATTCATGTTAACATTTTTTCTTCCGATTCTCATTCTGATCCTCCTTTTTCTCTTTTTCCGTTTTCCATTTATACTTCTTCATCTTTTTCTATCTCCCTGTTTCTCTATCTCTTTATCTCCTTCAGCTGCCTGTCTACCCACCCCTTCTCCCCTCCCTTCCTCCTTTTCTACCTTGTTTATTTATTTATTTTTCGTTGTCTAAAATCACTTATGTGTATAGACATTAAATTGAAGAACACACACACACCACACACACACACACACACACACACAAAACACACACACACACCTCAATATTAGAACGTCCGACTAGAAACACTGTGACAGTTAACATAACTGATGTGAACATTTTAAACCTTCTCTGACATCAAAATAATTACATAGACCCTAAATACCACACACGGCAGAGTGTAATCAACCACATACACTCTCTACTTTAAATGAAGACAATATAATAGAACACAATAGAAGACTATTTGTGGATTTGAACCTGGTTGAGAAAAAAAGCATTCACTTAAAGAGAGAAACCGTTGCTGTAAAGTGTATACAAGTATTTAAAAGGAAAAAAAAAAGTGTCCTGGTGAGGCTCCGCACCGGGCACAACAGACTTAACAGTCACTTGTGCCGAAAGCTCAAGGTGGTGCCTTCTCCAGTCTGTCCTTGTGGACAGGAAGAACAGTCAGCGGAGCACGTGCTCCAAAGATGTCCATTACATGAACAGCCAAGGAGAGAGGTGTGGCCAACAGCGACAGCTCTAATGACGAAGCTCTCCGGCAATCTACAAGAGCTGGAGAAAACGGCACTCTTCATCACAAGGGCTGGACTGACCGCATAGACTAAGGCATTCGCATAGAAGAAGAAGAAAAAAAAGAAACAAGATGCAAAGCATATAAACGTACTCCCAGTTTATCTTGAATACGCGTGTACATGTCAAGAGCATGTTTACTATGAAAATACCCATGATCTACCAGTCAGTTATTAGATCTAAAGCTATTTTAAAATCCGTCAAATACAGAACTTTCATAGATATTTGTCAAATAAAGAAACGTCACAGTCAAACATGCGTCATAATGTATTTCGTCACTGAGATATTCCATAAAGAAGAACAACCGTTTTGGGCCGTTATAGCCGTTAGTAACGGCTATTCTGGTGAAAATAAAACATCGAGCATCATCCGTGGCCCATAATGAACATACCTACAAATTTTCAGAAAGATCGGCCCAAAGTTTTGTCTGGAGCGAGTGGAACACATTTTGACCACGGAGAGACAGACAGACACACACACAGCATTTCTTCGTTCCCATTGTAAAGTACTCCCTGTTCTATAAGAACTGGGAGTACAAAAAAGGGGGAGGGCTGGAAGTGAAGTGGGGAGCGGAGAGAGGGGGGAAGGACGGAATTGAAGAGGGTAGGGGAGGAGGGGGGGGGGGGAGCAGATGGATAGAGGTGAAGGGACAAGCAGGCTAATCTGGGTGGGTGAAAAGATGGATGAAGAATGATGACAAGCAGTCGGAGCAAGAAAGAGTAGGGGGGGGGGGGGGGAGGTTTCTGGGGGTGGGAGGGGAGAGGAGGGGGCTTGAGGGTCGGAGGGGGAGGGGGTAATCTGCCTTGTATGGGCTGAAACGGGGTGAGAAAGCAGGGAAACGGGAGGAATGCTGGTGTGAGACAAATCAGCAGTGACCAGCCGCAGGGCAGTCCCACAGCACTGCGCGTTTCGGCATATATGTCCTCATCAAGAGTTTTTGTATAGTAACAGCCACCAACACTCAATAAGCATATTACAAGTTTTCGGTTTATTTATAAAACCTTTATCCAGCATTAAGAAAAGAAAAAAAAAGCATAGGCCCACTAAATGATAGCCCGAAGAACAGCATTTTTTATCCTGAAACTGATTATTTTTCACTCTCACTGTACTTAAATTCTCACTCACTGCTTTAAAATCTTGTATGCTTAATCCCCATACATACTCACCGCTTTCAAATTTTGTATGTTTAATCCCTGTACATAAGCCTACCAGGGTTAAAAGGAGACAACTGGCGACAATAAGGATCATTTGAAATATGAGAACCTGGGGTTGTCAGTCAAGACCTTAAACAAAAAAAGAAAACCCCAAAAATGAACTCAACCTCACGCTGCTGCAAATAAAGATACCCGATAATACCCCCTTCCCTTCCTTCATCTTTTTTTTTAATGCGTCGATTGCTTTCAATAAAGTGATGGACAGATACATTTTACGATTTTAACATATAAATGGTACTGCTGGGGTCAAGAGTCATCAAGAGTCCTGACAGCTGATGGGAGGAACGAGTCCCTGAACCTCGTTGTCCTGCACCTCAAAGACAGCAGGCGTCCAGTGTGGCGATCTGAAGTGCAGTAAGAGAGAGGTTAGGGTGCAGTGGATAGAACTCAGAACTCACAAAGACCTCATTCAATCAAAGACTTAAGATTTTCTCAGACGCAGTCTATTCTTCCAGTCTGTCCTTGCTTAAGTTAAACGAGAGAGACAGACAGAGAGAGAGACAGACAGACAGACAGCGAGACAGAGAGATAGACAGACAGACAGACAGACAGAGAGAACTCCGAACTCAGAAAACTTCTATTCGATCAACGATTGGGATTTTAGGCGGAGCCTATACTTCCAATCTGCCCTTGCCAAGCTAAATTATGAGAGAGAGAGAGAGAGAGAGAGAGAGAGAGAGAGAGAGAGAGAGAGAGAGAGAGAGAGAGAGAAGATTATGATAGAAACCGTCTCAAACTGTTGTATGGTAATTATCAGCCACAGCTTGTACTGAAATCCAACGAATTACAGTAGTTAAATGTCGACGGGCACATACACGCAGGTGATAAAAATACAGTGGGTTACGTGTAGGTGGACAGATACGACGATTCCTCCGGATTTAATTACAGTACGCATACATTACTGAGGGTAAAAATCCATTACAATCTAATAATATTTCCAGTTTCGTATGCTATGCTTTCAATTAGGGGATAGGGAAGTGAAAAGAAGATGGAGTGGGTGGGAGCAGGGAGGTGCGGAGGAGCGGTTTGTGTGTGTGTGTGTGTGTGTGTGTGTGTGTGTGTGTGTGTGTGTGTGTGTGTGTGTCGGTGTGTGTTGTGTCTGTGTGTGTGTGTGTGTCTGTCTGTGCCTCTGTGTGTGTGTGTGTGTGTGTGTGTGTGTGTGTGTGTGTGTGTGTGTGTTCTGTGATGTGTCTGTGTCTGTGTCTGTGTGTGTGTTGTGTGTCTGTCTGTGCCTCTGTCTGTGTGTGTGTGTGTGTGTGTGTGTGTGTGTGTGTGTGTGTGTGTGTGTGTGTTTCATCCTCTCCACCTTCACACCTTCCCTAAATTGAATACGGGACCTTGCCGTACTCTACGCGAGACAGTTACACGCTGGACCATAGCACCTAAATGGCAGTTGTCTGGTTGACGCCCGGATGTAATTATTCTAATTACGTGAATAACACAGGTTTCAGTGTGTCCTAGCATGGCGTGGAAGGGGGCGGTGGGGAGGGTAGCTGGACACAAAACAACTGATTATTTGGCCAAAATCTCGTATGTGTGTGTGTGTGTGTGCGCGCGCGCGCGCAGGCCGTGCGTGCGTGCGTGCGTGAGTGTGTGTGTGTGTGTGTGTGTGTGTGTGTGGGGTGTGTGTGTGTGTGTGTAAAAGAGAGGTAAGGTAAAATAAGGTAAGGTAACGTTGCTTATAGCCTAGCCGACCGCAAAGGCCCTATCAGGGCTGTCACCGCACAGAGAGAGAGGGAGGGGGAGAAAGAGCGAGAGAGAGAGAGAGAGAGAGAGAGGGGGGGGAAGAGGGGGAAGAAAGAGAGAGGGGGGAGAGAAAGAATGTGTGTGTGTGTGTGTGTGTGTGTGTGTGTGAGAGAGAGAGAGAGAGAGAGAGAGAGAGAGAGAGGAGAGAGAGGTGGGAAGTGGGAGGGAAGGGGAGTGGAGAGGCAGAAGGGAAGAGGGAGAGTGAAGGGGACGGGGTGGGAGAGTGGGGGGGTGGAAAGGTGTGTTTGAGAGAAGATGTGTTCACATGAAATTTCAACTGTTTATAGCGGTGAATACGATTGTTTCCCTCCTTGTCTATAGGGCTCTAGTGCTGAATGGACAATAAAAAAAAAATGTCAGTGTCAATCTCTCTCTCTCTCTCTCTCTCTCTCTCTACACACACACACACACACACACACACACACACACACACACACACACACACACACACACAGCCCGATACTACTAACACCACCCCACCCCCGTCTGTCCTTCCCTTTCTTTGCAGACACCTACGTGAAGGTGACCCTCATGTCTCCGTCGGGCCAGGAGGTGCAGACCTGCAAGACCTCCATCCGGCGTGGGCAGCCCAACCCGCTCTTCAAGGAGACCTTCATGATGCAGGTGCCCCAGTTCCAGCTGCACGAGGTCACCCTCATGGTGTCCGTCTACAACAAGAAGAGCATGAAGAAGAAGGAGATGATTGGATGGTTCTCGCTCGGTAAGGGTTAACAAAACAAAATATGGCGGGGAAGGGGGCGGGATGAAGAGCATGAAAAAGGAAGATGATTGGATGGTTCTTGCTCGGTAGGGGTTAACAACAACAACAACATGGCGGGAATGGGGGCAGGATGTTCGAGTCAAGAAGAGCATGAAGAAGAAGGAAGATGATTGGATGGTTCTTGCTCGGTAAGGGTTAACAACAACAACAACATGGCGGGAATGGGGGCAGGATGTTCGAGTCAAGAAGAGCATGAAGAAGAAGGAAGATGATTGGATGGTTCTTGCTCGGTAAGGGTTAACAACAACAACAACATGGCGGGAAAGGGGGCAGGATGTTCGAGTCAAGAAGAGCATGAAGAAGAAGGAAGATGATTGGATGGTTCTCGCTTGGTAAGGGTTAACAACAAAAATGGCGGGAATGGGGGCAGGATGTTCGAGTCAAAAAGAGCATGAAAAAGAAGGAAGATGATTGGATGGTTCTCGCTTGGTAAGGGTTAACAACAACAGCAAAAATGGCGGGAAAGGGGGCTGGATGTTCGAGTCAAGAAGAGCATGAAGAAGAAGGAAGATGATTGGATGGTTCTCGCTTGGTAAGGGTTAACAACAACAGCAAAAATGGCGGGAAAGGGGGCAGGATGTTCGAGTCAAGAAGAGCATGAAGAAGAAGGAAGATGATTGGATGGTTCTCGTTCGGTAAGGGTTAACAACAACAACAAAATATGGCGGGAAAGGAGGCTTGATGTTCGAGTCAAGAAGAGCATGAAGAAGAAGGAAGATGATTGAATGGTTCTTGCTCGGTAAGGGTTAACAACAAAAATGGCGGGAAAGGGGGCTTGATGTTCGAGTCAAGAAGAGCATGATGAAGAAGGAGATGATTGGATGATTCTCGCTCGGAAAGGGTTAACAACAAAAATGGCGGGAAAGGGAGCTGGATGTTCGAGTCAAGAAGAGCATGAAGATGGAGATGACTGGCTGGTTCTCGCTTGGTAAGGCCTACAAAAAAAAAAGAAAAAAAAAAGAATAAATAAATAGAAATGGGGGATGGGGTAAATGTTTCGAGTTGATTTTGGAAATTAGTGATAGGGTTAATTCTGATTTTGTAAAAGAAGAGTGCTGGCTTGGTTTAAAAAAAAAGTCTAACCAAGAAATATACAGTGTGTGTGTGTGTGTGTGTGTGTGTGTGTGTGTTGTGTGTGTGTGTGTGTGTGTGTGTGTGTGTGAGAGAGAGAGAGAGAGAAAGTGTGTGTGTGTGTGTGTGTGTGTGTGTGTGTGTGTGTGTGTGTGTGTGTGTGTGTGTGTGTGTGATGAAATGGGGGGGTGGGGGGTGGGAGAACAGTTTAGAAAGAAAAGAAACGTGTTCGGTAAAACAAATGATTGATTTTTACAGCGCGTGTAAGAGGCGGGAAACGATTAGTTCGCGTCAAGCAATTGATTGTTCGATTCTCATTGCGAGAATCAGAGGCGGGAAATGATTGGTCCGCACGAAATAATCGATTCTCATTGCGTGTATCAAAGGCGGGAAACGATTGGTCCACTTGAAAATGATTGATTGCGTCATTCTCATTACGTGTATAAGAGAAATGGGACGACTGCATCCACGTGAGAAAAAAGAAAATGATCTGGTGGAAAGAAGGACAATTATGAACTTATTTTTTCAATTGCTACAGAAACATAAAATGATTGGACTGATCAGTAGCAATGGAATAATTAGTTATTGTCACGTAAATTTTAGTGAACAAATCCTCTGTTTTCGAGGAAATGAAGTATTTCATTTCGTTCATGAAACTGCATTGTGAATTGTTCAGTGGTGTCAGCGGAGAAGTGTGTGGGTCTCTTCGTTCTCGGAACCGTTATATTTTTCACAGTCAGAGGATCAGAATTGTGATTCTACTCATTCTGCAACCTGTTATATCTCACATCTCTTCGTTCTGAAGGTCCGACCTATGTGATTCTGCCTTGCGTCTTTTACCGCTATCTGAAGATGAAAATTGTAATTATCTTCATTCTGGAACGTGCTATACCTTACCTCTGTTACTGGTGTCTGAAGGTAAAAACTCTATGATTCTGTTCATTATGGAACTCGTCTATTACCATTGTGTGAAGGTCAAAACTTGTTGTTCTGTTCATCCTGGAACGTGCTATACCTTGATTCTCTCAGTGCTGTCTGAAGGTCAGAACTGCATGATTCTCTTCGTTCTGGAATGTGCTATACCTTACATCTCTTACTCCTGAAGGTCAAAAATGTGTGATTCTACTCTCTCTGGACCGTGCTATACCTTACGTATCTTACCGCTGTCTGAAGGTTAAAACTGTATGATTCTACTCGTTCTGGGACGTGTTATACCTCACGTCTCTTACCCTGTAGGTCAAAACTTTCGACTTTACTCGTTCTGGAATATGCTATACCTTACGTCCCTTGCCGCTGTCTGAATTTCCAAGTTGCGTGATTCTTCTGCTTCTTTAAGATGCTATATCCTACATCGATTCCCACTGTCAGAAAGACAGAAAATGTGCTGTTCGTTCATTCTTGAGCGTGCCATACACCATGGTGATCGCCGCATACTCCGAATCGTGCAGCACCTTGGGCTGGTTTCCCCCTGTCTGAGGGTCAGAGCGGTGCTGTTCCACTCATGCTGGAGAACGGAACACTTTCCACTGTTCCCTACTGTGCTGAAGGTCAGAACTCTGCTGCTTGACACATCTTGGAACAGACAATGCCTTTCAATATTTCCTGCTGTGTGGTCTGCTTTGTACGTGAAGGAACATACAATATCTTTCATCATTTCCTACCGCTGAAGCTTTCACCTGATTTGTTTAGCACACTGCGGAGCGCACATCACACTTAATTATTTTCTGCTGTATGGATGTCTTAATGATGCTGTTCTTCTCATACTGGAGTATGCAATACCCTGCTCTGATGGTCAAACTGTGCTGTTGTGAACTGTCTAAAACCTTTCACTGTTTCCTGTTCTGGAGGTCAGACTTGTGTTGCTTTACTATTCTCTCCTTCCCGCTGCCTGACAGTCAGGAGCATGCTGCTCTTTTCGTGTTGGGACGTACAGCACCCTTCAGAATGGGCTGCTGTCTGAGGATCAGTAATTGACGATGTTTATTCAAAATATATTGCTCAATATTTCTCCATTTCCCGCTGTCTGAAGGTCAGAACGTTTACTCAGACTGGATTACACAATCTCTATCACTATTTCTCGCTGTCTGAAGGGCAGAACTATGATGTTCTACTCATTCTTGAATGCAGAACACCTTTCATCCTAAGCTGAAGGTCCAAAGTGTTGCTTTCTACTCCCTCCCGAAATGTGCTCTTTGATTCATTCCTGAATGCGTAATATATTACGTCATCAATTCTGTATTCTGTTGTCTGCATGTCTGCTCATTCTGAAATATATGCTATACCTTATGTTGATTCCAGCTATGTAAATGTCAAAATAGCTCGGTTTTGCTCATTCCGGAACGTGCAGTGCCTTATGCTGATGGATTTCCGTCGTTCGGAGGCCCCCAGAACTGTTTGATTTTACTTACTCTGGAATGCTGTAGCTCGCTCTGATTCATGCTGTCAGAAGATGGGAATGATACTGCTGCCTTATGCTAGAACGTGCCGTACCCTCACGCTGATTCTTTTTCGTTCTTGGACGCTCTGCACCTTAACGCTGATGAAATCTTGCTGCCTCGAGGACAGGAATACACTATTCTACTCATTCCAGGACGCACAGCACCTTTCAGTGTTTTCCGTTGTTGAAGGTCAGAAATGTGTGTTAAATAACTTATTCTTCTACACGCAATACCTTTCACTTGTTCCCACTCTCTTAACGTTGTGACTATGCATGTTAACTCATTGTGGGATACCGGTACCTTTCATTGTTTCCTGCCGTCTGAGAGTTTGACATGAGCTGTTCCACTTATGATGAAGAGTGCAATACCTTTCATGCCCTTACTATCTGAAGGTGAGAGCTGCACTGTTCTCCACGTTGTGGAACATGCAGTACATACATTTTACTTCTTTCTGTCCATCGTCATGCACGCTGTGTAAGCACTGAAAAGTAAGCTGGTCTTTTCAATCATGTCTGTCATACGTATAAGTCTGTTTGACCGCAAGATACTCGAAAACAGTCGGACAAAATCTCATCCAGTCATACAGCGCTATCTACAGGGTAAATATGTACCAGTGATTACAACCAAAATGGACATTTTACTTTAAAAACTGACAAAATGCTGCAGGAAAAGGACGTTCTTGAACGAGAAAAGAAATTGTTCAAGGTGAGACCCAGCTACAATTTGTGGAGGGTATGGTTTAAGCGCGTAGCGAGTGCGACACTGTCACGAACACTATTTACAGGTGCTGTACCTCTTTTTTTTTTGTGGCATCAGTTATCGGATCAATGGAGCACCTACGGCGGTGACTTTTTTCCCCTAAGGCTGAAATCCACCTCTTCATTTTTTGGTGCTTCACACTGTCCTCTTCATCTGCTAAAAAAAAAAAAAAAAAAAAAAAAAAAACAACCCGAAAAGCGGGAAAAAACAAAAACAATTTCCACTACTAGCTTTTCTTTTCTTTTTTTTTTTTCTTTCTTTTTTTACCCCAACCAGTCTCTTACACACCATGCATAGTCTGTATGTTCTCTTGCAAGTGGACATATTCTTGTGCTGTACATGTACCTCATACCTCTTAACATTGGTGCCATATTTTCACGTGCTGCGTTTATTATCCCTTAACACTCGTGCCACATTTTGATATACTTTTCCTGTTACTTTAATGTTGGTGCCATATTTGGGTATGCTACTCCTATTGCCACTTAAATGATTTATTGCACCTATCATCTCGTAATTTTGATGCCATATTTTGATGTGCTGCATCCGTTACCTCTGAATGATGTGGTGCTCTATTACCTCACACTTTTTGAGTCATATTTTGATGTGCTGTTTCCGTTACATCTGAATGATGTGGTGCTCTATTACCTCACACTTTTGGAGTCATATTTTGATGTGCTGTTTCCGTTACATCTGAATGATGCGGTGCTCTGTTACCTCACAATTTTGGAGTCATATTTTGATGTGCTGTTTCCGTTACATCCGAATGATGTGGTGCTCTGTTACCTCACAATTTTGGTGTCATAGTTTGATGTGCTGCACCTGTTACCTCTTAATGATATACTGCACCTATCACGTCTCGATGATATTTTTTTATACTGCACCTACTAACTCTTGATGCTGGTGCCCTACTTTAATGCGCTGCACCTATCACCTCTTAATGTTGAAGTGATGTGCTTCCCCGAAGATGGAGTATGGCTGCCTTAATGGCAGGATTAAAAAAAACGGTCATACACACAAAACTCCACTGCCTGTCTATACAGGCAGTGTCCGCAGGAGTATCAGCCTGCGTACGCAGAAAGAAAGAAAGAAGTGATGTGCTGTTCCCCTTATCTCTTAATGTTTGCGCCATATTTTAATATGTTGCACCTGTAACCTCATAGTGTTAGTGTGATGCGCTACACCTTTTATCTTTTAAAGTTGGTGCCATGTTTTGATGTGTTGCACCTGTAACTATAATGTTAGCGTGAAGTGCTACCCCTCTTACCTTTCAAGGTTGGTGCCACGTTTTGATGTATTGCACCTATTGCCTCATGATGTTAGTGTGATGTGCCACACCTCTTATCCCTAGATGTTGGTGCCATGTTTGTACGCGCTGCACGTGTTACCTCTTAACGTTGGTGCCTCACTGTGTGTGCAGGTCAGAACAGCAGTGGGGAGGAGGAGACTTGTCACTGGGCAGACATGACGGACAGTAAAGGTGACGAGGTCTGTCGCTGGCACGTGCTCCTCGAGTCATGAACCCCGCTGTCCGCCCACCTCCCCACCCCCACCACACTCCCCATCCCATCCCCTATCTTCCCCAAACCCCTTCCTTGCAAGAGTTAAATACAGTACCCGACTTACCTGCATTAAAAAGTGAAAAGACGTTGTTAATAACACAGCCTGATTTGTCTGTCTTAAAGAGACAGCGGTGCCGTTAACTGTTATCACCTGGCTCAAAATAGCTGCAGTTGATTTACCGGTATCTTCCAGAGTCAGTTCTACGGAAATAACAACTCTCTGGAACTTGAACTATGGAGTCAAGAAAGGCGAAAAGTCATGCGGTGAAAATAGGATTTCATATTTGCAGAAGTATTGCTACGATCCTGAAAGTAGGGGACTTCCAGGACAGCCCTCCGGCAACAACTAATCCAAAACGCGTCTGGAACATAAAAAAATATAAACAGGACAAGCCCTCCTGGTAAATACCGCAGTAGTGTTTAGAATCGTCACACTTCCTGTTGTTCTCAGTTATAGCACAGACAGGCAAGTACTTCAAGGGTTGTAAAGAGACTTTTCTTTATATAGTATCAAGGATACGTGTGAGTGGATCAAGAAGACAGAAAATATAGAAAAACGGTTGAAAGACAATTAAGGGTGACAGAAAAGAGCACATTCATCACACAGAATTTCCAGAATACGGGAACGACTTATTGGCCCATGACTGAAAGATGCTCCCGGAGTTTTATACTGGGCTGGGGAAAGGGAGACAAGGTTTGTCCGTAGAGTGGTGACGGGGCGGGAGGAAGGAGGGGTGGGTGGGGAATTGGGAGGATGTAAGTAATTAAATTCCTGAAGAAACGATAGCAAAAAGTTTTCTTTCTTCTCTGCTTCTCGTTCTTATTTATCATTTTATTTATTTTTTTATTTTTTTATTTATTTTTTTTTTTTGTCAGTGGTATTACTCCCCGGCCCAGCCGCTCATTCTGCCCCCCCCCCCACCCCCCCCCACCCCCCACCCCCCCCACCCCCCCAGTACAAAGCCACATTCAGGCTCGTCCGGTCACAGACTGAGAGCCACCAATTCACGGCGGGGGTGTTGCCAATATTATCAGAACGCCGTGAGGAACACACAAACAAAAATCTAGAATCGATCCGTGTTAATACAGACCCATGCCTGTCATAGTGGGGGTATTTAGAACAGTGGAGAGATTTCAGAGATGATGCTGAACAATTAAGTAGTGGGAGAAAACAAGTGCAGGTTAACAATTCTTACATCATTATAGTAATGACTTCGCAAAGATTTGAAATTTTAAAAAAAAAAAAAAAAAGGGGGGGGGGGAGGGGGGGGGGGGGGGGGAAGATAGAGAAAATGGGAAAATATGTATTACAGATATGAAAACCCTTCACTAGCTGCATGAGGGAACCATCGCAATCCCTCTCGAAGGCAGATCTATATGTATTGCCTGTTCCTAGGCCTTTCGTCTGCTGGATCGAACTCATCAGGGAGACACGGCTGATGGTGTCTGTGCTCTTGGCGTCAAATAGAGACACACCGCAGTCCGTAATTCTGTGGTGTTCTCACCACCAAGGGTTCAAAAAAGAATCCAACAGCACCCCAAAGCAGCCAGCGAAAGGTAGTAAAATAAAACGATACGAAAGTGTGGAGAGGAAAAAAGTTGCTGAAAAACTAAAAACTAAAAAAAGATTTCAGAGATGATGGATTTGGTGCGCAAAGTTTGCTCCACAAGTTCTGTCAATTAGACGTTTTATTTCTTTCCTTTTTTTTTAATTGCCATTTACCGTGATTTTAAGGCGGCATTTGGACTCCAATTTGTCATGCGCAAACGGATATGTTCACCAGTATGTCAAAATGTACTGTCCTTTATTACAGTGTTGACAACTAATTAATGAGTCCTGCACATTTGGCCACTTTTCTTTTTTTTCTAAAAGGAGTAAATACGTTATCTTTTCAATCAAATCAAAATGGCGGTTTAATTTTCTCAATGTTAGTGTTGCACAACATTCGTTATTTACGAAATAATCATAAGAAATGTTCTGTTTTTTCTAATCTTTTTTTCCCTTGCTTCTTTTTTTAACATTCATTTTTTTGGTCATAGTATAGGTCCTAAGCTGTGAAATAACATGTAGATTACAGAGAGAGAAGGAGGATAGACTGTTATGGAGGGGGGGGGGGGGGGGGACGGTTTTTGTGTTTGTTTTCAGATTAGATGTAATTCAGCAGTAGCAGGCAGTGTTGAGCATCTGACTGAGAACAAGGATTTTTGGCGCATTGACACGCCTCAGTATTATAAAATGCAAACTAAAAAACAAAAAAAACAAAAAAAACCCTGAAACTATACTATCGACTCAGTCGTTAACAAAGTCACACACACACACACACACACACACACACACACACACACACACAAAGCATTATCGATGAAACGAGTGATTTCTTGTGCATGCACACAGATGCAGATTTCCTTCGACATTTCACGATATCAGTTTTTCTAAGAAAGAAGACAGACAGGCAAAGACAAAAAGACAAAAAGAACAAGAATAACACTGTCTTGGCTTGCGTCATGTGGAAAAGCTTGAATGTTGTTGGGAAAAGTTCACATTACTTGCCAATCACGTTTCCAAATGCTGCCAAATGCGCATTCTTACTGCATGAATCAATGTACTATTGACTGTCAAAAAGAATCTCATCAATCATTTTCATTGAAAAAAAAAAAACGTGTGTTTTTCTTCCACCATTTCAGCATAGTGTAGGTGTATTTCTCTCGTTAAGTGGAAATCGACAACCAGTTTCTTGAAAGCTTTGAACTTTTCCATTCAAACGGTGGGAATTACGTCATTGTCGCATTTGTATTTTTCAGTGGTCATTGTCCGTATATGCAGCATTGCGAAGCTTATTAGAATGAAATGCCTGTAGGCACTCATAGGCATGAGCTCTTCGATCGTGTTTGAAATATTTGAAGGAAGGTATGTACAGCTGGCTATTCTTTATATGATCGGCGTTTGATATAATTGTTTAATCTCTCTCTCTCTCTCTCTCTCTCTCTCTCTCTCTCTCTCTCTCTCTCTCTCTCTCTCTCTCTCTCTTGCGTTATTGACCAGACTGTGTCGATTGCATTGATACCATCGCTAGTTGCATTTTGCAGTTGTATACAATGGAGGCAAACTGAAACGTTGTGGTCTCGTCTTTCTAATACAGGGAACAAAGAGAATTTGTAAAGCTTTCAGAAGGATATGCTGCCAAATCTCTCTCTCTCTCTCTCTCTCTCTCTCTCTCTCTCTCCCCACACACACACACACACACACACACACACACACACACATACACACACATACACACGCACACGCACGCACACGCACACACACACACAACACACACACACAGAGTGAAATGGACTGGTGAAAACAGACCCGGTTCTCCACCAGTTTCAAACCCATGGCGATTGTTTGTTTACATGTTTTGTTCTGTCCTGATTGTTATTGTGATACACTTCAATGCATGAAATCTTGTGAACATTGTACAGCAAATGCAATAAGATTCCTATTTTTACGAACAGCCATTCTGCGTGCGTGCGTGCGTGCGTGCGTGCGTGCGTGCGTGCGTGTGTGTGTGTGTGTTCCGTTCCGTGTGTTCCGTTCCCCCGCAGCACTCCTCCCCTCCACCCGCCCCTGGTTGTTACAGGAGTTTAAAAACATGAGAGAACAAAACCTCTAAAACATTCGGAAAATGAAGGATTGCAGTTGTGTTTCCAGTAAAGGTTACACCCTCTCCCCAACTGCCCTCCCCCTCTCTCCTCTCCCCCAAATGTGAAGTATCTTCTGATGCCCCTGAACAGGCAAGTGAGATTGAGTCTTCATGTTCATGATCCTCTTCTGGGTCTGATGCACGCTACCTGGTCGCAGATGAGTTCCGTTCTTTAAGAGACAGACACTCCTTGGTCTGCAAGAACTAGGCTGGGCTGCTTGCATCCCTGTCGGAATCAACATAAAGCATGGCAGTGTCTCCTCAGGCCAGTTGCCTCATAGATAGCTACTGACCACTCTGCGGAATGCTGACACTGTGACAAACTGGGGCATGATGTACTTGGGGAACTGGAATCAATGTGGAAGGCATGCCCCTGGGGCACGCAACCCCCCCCCCCCCATTTCCCACCTACTACCACCCCCACCCTACACACACACACACAACACACACACACACACACACCACACACACACACACACACAAAATAATAATTTACACATGATCTTTAAAGCCAATAAAAGGCCGTGATGAATACATTAAAAAAAAAAAAATCAAAATGATAACAGAAACGGTCATTCTGGCTGAAAAGAAAATGGCCAGGACTGAAGACCAAGTCATTATCAATGTTGATTAGCAGGCACTACATTTAGAATGTTCTACATTGGCTGAAAAGAAAATGCCTTGACTTGGTGATCTGAAGCCATTATCGATATCAGTTAGCGTGCACAGCATACAGAACCATCTACATTGGCTGAAAAGAAAATGTCCTGGCATTGTGACCAATCCATTATCACTATCATTTAGCAATCACCAGATTCACAATGTTCTAATCAGCTGGAAAGAAAGTGGCAGAGGTTTGGTGGCTGAAAGTGGTTACTAGGTGGGACTGACATTTATTCAAATGATCTGAACTTTCTAACCAGTTGAGCTCTCTTGAGCAGCAGGCTGGTTGTCTGGAGTAACAAACAGAAAACATCAGTTTCACGTTATACTAATCTACCAGTGTCCATTCATACATAATTACCACCAAACTCTCCATCACTTCATATCTCCATGTCATGCCACACTAATAATTTGTTTCCAACCACAACTCCCTGGAGTACCATTCTAGTTTGAGACTGCAAAACAGGGCTGTACTCCAAGCTTATTTTCATAACATGATTATGTGAAAACAGCACAGACTTCCCAAGGTGGTGCAGGACTGCTCCCAGCTGGTGGGTTCAGCAGTTGAGGACTGTACTTCTCTGGGTCCTACTGACGCTTACGGGTGTCTCTTTTCCTGTACTTTCTTCTATTCGTAGCGACAGGAACAAAATTGTCAACATATGCTGATTGTCTGTCAAGAGCCATGCATTTGTTCAATCTGTGTTTTTGATCAGCAAATCGAGGATTTCTTCTTTTTTGTGATATGAGTCGTTTTTTTTTTTTTTAATCTGTGTTAAATACATATGGATTGACCATTGCTGCCATTACCGTAGTTTTAAAAGCAACAGATGAGCTTGACTGTACAGTAATATTACTGGACAATGTTTATCAGCTCAGGCTTTAATGCTTTACAAAATGTGTACATGCAATACTGGCGTCGCACACACGTGCGCGCACGCGCAGAGAGAGAGAGAGAGAGAGAGAGAGAGAGAGAGAGAGAGAGAGAATTGTGTGTACATGGACAGGTAACGTTAACGCGCGCGCACACGAACACACACACACACACACACACACACACACACACACACACACACACACACACACACATTCAGCATGACCCGACACATCATTATTGTCGAACTTCAGCAGGCAGTTTTGATGTCATTGTGCGTATGTTTCGTTTCTTTGTTATTTGCTTCTTGCCTTTGTGGGGTAGGGTTGTTCTTCTTCTTGTTTTGTATGTGGGTGTTTGTTTGTTTGTTTGTTTGCTTTGGGGGGGGGGGGGGCATAGATAATATTAAGCAAAATCAGTCCCCATTAAATACATGTTTTCCATGTGACCTAATAAAAAGCTGTATATGGAACGAAACCAAGAAATATTGCATACTGATAGAGATCTAACAACAAAGTAATCTAACTGAAAGACTGTCACATTTTTACTTATCTTGCATCCCATTTAGATTCTCAAGCAAACAGACAGATTGTCACATTTTTACCTATCTTGCATCCCTTTTAGATTCTCACGCATAAACTGGAAGAATTCCTTTATGTTGGCAAAACAAAAGAGGCTGCGGCGCTCAAAAAACAAAAATACAAACAAAAAACCCACTGCAAAATACAAATGAACACGCACGAAACAAGGCATAGTGTAACGCAGATAGACCTATACATTCTTCCGCCCACGGGAATATTTGTTTTGTGTGTTGTTGCAAAATCTGAAGAAGGCATGACTTGTCAAAGATTTACTGGTCTGTTCTGTATTGTGCATTTAAACTGCATTATTTCAAACGGTAAAATGCATGTGAAGGTTTTCTCTGAAAAAAAATCGGAATCTCTCTTTTGGTATACAAAGCTTCCCGTAAATATTGTTCGCCTTCAGATTACAGTCTCTACTAGTTCATTCTCACTCCACACACTCCACGCGTTTAGCAGGGTTAACGCATTACTGTACATGCACGTGCGCCTCAATTCATGGGTGTTCACACAGCTGCAGTAGAAACGTCAAGGCAGAAAAGACAGAAGAGAAGTTACCTCCGCCATCTTGCTACACCCGGAAAGCCGAACCTTTCCACTCCAGGAAGGTTACCTATACAAGACAAGATTTTGATGACATGTGTTGGCCTACCCGCAATCTGTTCCTGCATGCTTCAAGTACCGCTCAAAGCAGTTTGCGTAAAACGTGGACTTGAGGAAGACCAAGTTTAAGCAATTTGTAAGTCTGTGGTTGAACTTCTTTCATTTAAAATCCGCTTCTTTATACAAACAAGATCGGTGTTGACAAAGTGAATTTTCATCGGGAGAAACTTGAATCAAGAAACTAGGGTGGTGGTTGTTGTTTTTCAACTTCGTCATAGCCAAGTTCAGTGTTGCATAAAGTTTGGCGCAGTGGCCTATACAAGCTGAGCTGGAAACTCGTGGGATTACACGTAACACTAGTAAGACAGCAACTTAAGTTTGAGTTCACTGGGCTCCGAAGTTCACTGGCTGAATCCAACGGCTGGCAGTTGACAGGGGGGGGGGGGGGGGGGGGGGGGGGGAGAAAAGAAAGAACTTGAAGGAAATCAGGACCACGCCAGCCCCCTGTTCAAAACCTCCCGTCAGCTGCTTGCCGTAAAATATGAATGCCGAATTAATTGAAACATGCTGACTTGTTTGCATATTTGGCGTTCGTGAAACATTTAGGACGTTTGATTTATCATTTCAAAAGGACCGGTTTACGCTGATTTTTGACGGAAAGCAAACAGAACGGAGAGAAGTCCATTTTTGCTGAAGAACTCCCATTATGAACGGCCGTGTCGCACGGGCCATCGGATCGCTGGTGCTCAAGCCATCTGTCTGGTGTCATTTCGGACCAGGATTGTCTCCGTGGGCTGAAATCGGTTTCTGGGATTCAGTCACGACAGTTTTTCAGGGGTATGTAAGTATTAACGCATATTACGAGTGTCTCTGTCTTTGTAATCCGTTTCCTCTTTTGGTAAAAAAAAAAAAAAAAAAAAAAGGTTCGTAGGCCCCACCCCTCCCTTCCGTACAACAGCGGCTTTCCGGGACAGGTGAAGGTCAGTTAAGTTGCAGAAAATAGAAAAAAAATGGAATATGCCATGTCATTGGAGCTTTTTTATTCAATGGTTTACGGAAAGCTTTTGTTCTGTGGGGAGGAGGTACAAAAGGAAATCTTAGGGGTTGGGAAGCACAGCAAACCAAGTTTAAGGACCCTTTACTTTCAACACTTGCTCATCTTCAGTGGTGATTTCTGTTGTC
Organism: Conus canariensis; assembly: GCA_033310375.1. Lineage (NCBI taxonomy): Eukaryota > Metazoa > Mollusca > Gastropoda > Neogastropoda > Conidae > Conus > Conus canariensis. The sequence goes on along the minus strand of CM065723.1, from coordinate 44,059,492 downwards.
CATTTTTCTGTTCAAGATCAGAGTAAATCTGATCAGAAAGCATCCTGAACGTTCTACAAATGCCATGTTAAAAACACAAGTTGGCATATCTTGACTGTTACAGCCTTAATGTGTAAATGTAAGCTTCTATTTGACGGAAAACAACTTTCTTTCCAAAGAAAGTTATCTAGTGGGGTTTTAAATACGGACTCCTAACTTCAGATTTGCCAGAAATCCTCCTTCATACCGTAGCCATGGAGTAGAGGCACTACATGTTTCAGCCCCCCCCCCCCCTCACAAATATTTGTTCGTTTACGACTTGAAAATACTTGGAACGTGTTGCCGGTGAAGTGATTATGCTTTTGTGTATTGAGAGAATCTTAAAAGTTTAATTTAACGACAAAATTTAACGTATGCACGTGCTTTTGAAGTACTTAACCTTTAATACATTTAATGACGATGCATCCATGGTCTCATACGAAAGATTGTTCCATGTTGAGATTACTTGATTAAAAAAAGAAAAGAAAAAAAAAAAAAGAAAAAAAAGAGCCAAAAGAATCTTCTTGTTAGTTTATATACACTACTCAAAACAATTGAAGTACCACTTAGGAAAACTGCTGTCATTCGAAAGAAAACAAAGCTGAACATAATTTAATGATTGAATATTTTATTTTTATTATTCCTCAATCCATTCAAATTTATTCAAACACCGTGACAAAAAATTATCTTTGTTTTACACTTGATTAAAGAGGCATACCCCCAAAATGAAAAGTAACAAGAGTCTATGGTAGATGTCATGATGTTAATAACGGGTATGACCACCTTTCGCGTTCAAACAAGCGTCACATCGACGTCTCATGGAGTGCACCAGGCGGCGGAGAGTGTCCTGGGGGATCGCCTGCCACTCCTGCTCCAGCAACTGAAACAGCTGGTCCACGGTGTCTGCTGGAGGGTTGTGGGCCCGCACTCGCCTCCCCAGCACGTCCCACAGATGCTCTATGGGGTTCAAATCTGGTGACCTGGCAGGCCAGTCCATTCTTGTCACCTGCTGCCCTTGTAGGAACTGATTCACGATGGCGGCGCGGTGGCACGGCGCGTTGTCGTCCTGGAACTGGGCGCCCTGGCCAACTGCCCTCAGGGCGGGCATCACAAGGGGGCGGATGATGGTGTCGCGGTAGGTGGCACCGGTCAGGCGGCCTTCAACACGGTGTAGGGGGGTCCTGTGACGTAGGCTGAAACCCACCCCACACCATCACGGACCCACCTCCATAGCGGTCATGCTCCCTGACGGCAGCGTCAACGTAGCGTTCTCCAGGACGTCGCCAGACGCGAACCCGCCCGTCGTTGAACCTGAGGGTGAACCTTGACTCGTCTGTGAAGAGTACTGTTGCCCATTCAGCTCTTGTCCACCTTCTATGACATGCTGCCCAGGCCCGACGATGAGCTCGATGCGCTGGGGTCAATATTGATCTCACTGCTGGGGACCTTGACCTCAAGTTGGCGTCGTGGAGCCGGTTCCGAACTGTCTGGGTACTGACGTTGACGTTGCTGGCTTGTCGTAGCTGGTCTCGGAGTACTGTGGCACTGGCTGAACGGTCTCTCAGACAAGCGATAACAATGAACCGATCCTGCTGTCTGGAGGTGCTTCTCGTCCGTCCACGTCCCTGCTGTTCTTCAACACTTCCAGTGTTAAGCCAACGGTCTCTGAGCCTCAGAATGACTGGGTGACTCACTCCAAGCCGTCGACCAATCTCCCTCAAGCCAATACCTTCTTGGTACCATGCTATCGCTCTTCCTCTGTCGGTGTTGCCTAGTCGTTGTCTCGCAGGCATGGTTAAATCTTCCTAAATTTCGCGACTTTTTATACCCGTCAAATGTGCTAACTGATTGCAATTCTGCTCAGAAAAGACCTTGCTTTCACGTGCATCACATTTTTTTTTCTTGCTGTGTCTGTGTCAAAATCTGGGAGCGACACAAGTTCGATAATTTCTTGGGATTTTTTTGCCTCAGATGCGACGCGGTAGATAACTGCTGACCGACTTTAACATAAAAAAAATGCACGAGGAGTAGTATTTGAGAACCGGGTAAGCTTATCCAGCAGAGTTTATTCAATTATCAATATTGATTGGTTTATCAGAGCTTTTTAAAAATTGCATACAAAAATTAGGGGTGGTACTTCAATTGTTTTTAGTAGTATATATATGCGGTTTCATGAAACAACGTTGTAGGTAAAATTTTAAACCTTTCCTTTTTAACAATATATATATATATATATGTATATATCAACCAAAAAAAAAGTTGTGTCCTCCAATTCCTTCAGCATCAGACAGGGTGAGAAAATCTTAATAACAACAGGACCATGAACAATCTTGTGTACTTCAAAAAGATAACTTCGAAACCTATTTTCCGAGCTTGGTACCCTGAGAAGTGCAAGTTATTCCTCATATTTCATATCCTTTCCATATATTCCAGGCAGTTTTCTTTGTGCGTATCTGCTGGTTATCCTAGATCAAGATGTCAATATGCTTTCTACAATATGGCCACCAGCATTCCTTGATTCTAGAGCCAGATAATGGGTTTTCTCTTCAACGTATTTTCTAGCTGCTTATCAAGCTTGGTTAGGGCATCTAACACATAAGTTATAATTATCTAGAAACTTTTATCTTTTCAAAGCCCTCTTGTTCCTTACTGCATCAAGTTGTGAAGCTGGAATCCAACTGCTTTTTGGCCTACCCAATTGCAAAGGGTTGTCAGAGTTGTCACCTCGTAGCAGTCATTCTCTATACGGATCTCTCTCTCTCTTTCTCTCTCTCTACCTATCTATCTACCTATCTCTATCTCTCTCTCTCACCACACACACGCGCGCGCGCACCACTAAAAGATTTTCTGAAAACATGCTGAAATTGCTTAAATATATACAGATGAAAATAGATCATGTGGGACATCTCTGAACAAGATTTTCTATGGAGCTCTCTGTGAAGTGTTTATGCCTGACATCATGCAAGTTCCAACACTCTACAGGAACATGTTTTATAGTCAGCGATACATCACAAGTAATGTACCACAAAACTTCTTCACCCCATTTAAGAGATATGAGTGGGTGTATAAGGTGTGGCCTGTGTGCATTCGGAGCAAAACTGTGTCTTCTTTACTCCCCCCCCCCCCCCCCCCCCCCCCCCCCCCCCCCCCCACAGTGGTGCATGGTAAACTCCAGGTTTGGGGGATTTGAAATAGTTTCTTGTCTGTCTGCATGTCCCATTCCTCTTGCCAGTGGTCTTTGACGTAAGTCAGCTGAGGAATACGCAGCAGAACCAACTCCCTCGCCAGATTTTGAGCCATCAGTTAAAACTCTGTATGGATGGAAGTTGTGACAAAGTGGGAAAAATGTCCTATGCCCAAGAGAGCTGGAGGAGTCTGTGATAGAGGTCAGCCCCGTGCCAATCTGCGGGATGTGGATATCGTAAGGAAATATGGACGAATCACACACCACTCAAAGATTTATATCTGCAATGTGGTGTCGATGACATGATGATGAAGAATACGAATTCCAAGAAGCGGAATGGAACTCGGGTTGTCCGACTTCAGACTTCTTATGGAATTTAGAGTTTCAAAGAGTTTCAGTCCTTGGAACGCGCTCCCAGAAAAAGTGGTTAATGCACCATCTCTCGACAGCTTTAAGGCCAGTCTGGATAGTCATTGGGCAGACCGTAGATACGTGATTTGATAAACTTTCAGATTTCGGCGCATCATCACCTACGCAAAAAAAAAAAAAAAAAAGTTTATATTGTAGGTACCAGTTTTGTGAAAAAGACCAGACTAAAGGCTCACGAATAGCCTAATCCAGTCTGTAGCGGTATGGTATGGTAAGGTTTGAGATAGTTTTCCTGCCTTTACATTCAAACTATATACAGGGGTGATGCAGAATGCCCCCAGTGCCGAAACCCTTAATGGTGGGTGGGATCTGAAGATCTGAGATAGGAAGGTCATGCAGAACGTAGACGACACTTTAGATCAGACCACAGCCCTGTAAAGTGGTTAAACTCGTTTTAATCACTTCGGCCATCGGACCCAGAATGGGGTCTGTTAAGAGTTAAGGTTTGTTCCCCTGAGACCACTGCGACTGGGAAAAGTTTGAGAACCTGGTATCTCTCACCTTAATAATTAATCAATCCTATCTGGTCAATCCAACGGCTTATTTCTCTTGGAATGTGCAGCCTAGTTAAAAAGTGATGGCACAGCTGTAATTCAGATTCAGATCAACAAAGTCACATGACTGTAGGCCGTTGGAGTGCTCTAACAGATGTCTAGAGAGTCAGATCAGGTATATCCACATCCCTTCAAGTCGTTGAGATTGCGGTGTTGAACAGTTGAAATGGTGGTTTAGGATGTCCATTCAGGACTTCTTTCATGATTCTGGGATGTCCACCTCTTCACTGAACCCTTGTTGGATAGTCATAGACAGGGATTTATTGTAGGATTCATGTTAGGATACATGTTCATAACGAGCTTACCGAGCCTCAAAACCATGAGAAGGTATGACCTGCCATGTATACTGACTTGCTGCCCAACAGCGATTATCGTATGTGGTGAAACCATCTTGAGTAATTATTCTTAAACTTTTGGGCCAGATCTTCTGCCAGTCTCCAGCTCCAGCATCTACTTACAGTAGAAAGGGGCTAGGACCAGTAAATTCTTCACTGGAATGCCGATGGCACTGGTTTTTCAGATAATGTTGAATCATCAGAAAGATATGGCTGGGCTGAGAGTCATTTGACCTATGTTCAGCTGCCGTCCATGCTGAAAATGGACCAAGACACAAGTACTTCAAAAGGTACTGTTCTTCCAGTACATCCAATTAGCTTGTTGACTGCTTCATATGATCAGCTGCTGACCAGTATGCTTGGTATGTGTGTAACTTAAGTGTATGTGCATGCATGCGTGTATGTGTGTGTGTGTGTTGAAAGGGTTACAGAAGCCTCTTTACCACTCAGATTATCCTATATTCTAACATTACTGATTTCAGGTGTTTTTTTTCACAGGAATTTCACACACACACACACGCGCACACACACACACAGCAAAGGAGAAAAAAAAAAAACGCATCAGTCAGTTTCTCATCTCCAATAGTATTTCTTGTTTAAGTACTACCAACTTATCACAAGTGCACTTGTCAAGCAAAACAAAGTGACATGGATGATGAAGATGAAATGGCTACAGACAATGAATTGTAGTGTAATGAAATAAAAAAAAAAAAACATCAGAAAAAAAAACAATGTACAGGTATGTGACACCCTGTTTATAGTTGAAAACAGCACACAATACGAAACAGAAATGGATATAATTATGTTCAAGAAATAACACCAAATAAAACCATTGGGGAAAAAAATCTGGGTTTGGAGAACGAATTTAAATATGTTGTACATAAGGCGCTCTTAATGCTTTCACTCTATCAATCCAAAAAAATAAAAGAAAGATATGAGAAATGAGATGATGTGGGACGGAGTTAGTAACAATCTACAGATGACAGTTTCATCAACCCTGTCTTGATCATCGTGTTTGCGAGCAGGGCATTTCTAACTTATTACTGAAATGAAACAAAAACCAGAGAAACTATGGATGAACGTAGAGACACAAGCCAGTTGATGATGCACGCTGTGAGCCAGCCAAGGTTCTGTGAACCAAATACACCACTGTTTTAGACATTGCAACTGGAGGCAGAAATTGAAGATTATGCTTGCAAGCTGCGCTATAGGCTAGCTACACTGAGACGAACATCACATTTATAGAGATGTCTGGTGAGCAACATGAAATATGTGGTCAGTATACCAAAGTAACAAACATTAACAGTCATGATAATTATGGTTTAAATCAACACATCATGCTATTAACATAATGGTAAAAATCGCTTCTAAGTGAAGAATCTAAGGGCAAAAAGGGAGGGGAAGGGAGGGGAGGTGAAGGGAGGGGGAAGGGGAAGAAGGGGATGGTTATGGATAGGGGACAGCAATTCTTACAGAGCCAAAACCTTAGCAGAAAACAGTTCCGAAAGATTAATTTCATATTTTGTGAATTAGTTCCCCTACAAAAATAATTTAAAAGTTTGATTGCAATCAACGGTCAAAAAATGTCTTTGTATCACCTTAACAATAATAACAGCAGCCTGATGCGATTTCCATAAGATGAAACATCACTGAAATTTCTCTTGTTTCACAGAAGAAACTACCAGCACCACCTTTCAAAGATGTTGAAAGTCGACTTTAAAAGTAAATCATGATGGAATTTTTCAGGCAGCCACTCTGCACAATGCCGGAAATTGACATTTGTGACGGAAAACTGTTAAAAAAAAATGGATAACATTTGAAAAATGAGCTTATTATGAATTCAAGCCAGGTATGTAATATAGCAATTACTACAAAAAAATAACCTGAATAAAATTAACAGTAAACTGTTCAAGTGATAATCAGAATGGATACCACATGTATTCCATTTGCAGTGAATAATAATAATACATTAAAAAAAAGATACACAAAGAAAACGCTACTGAGACATCCAAATGTACACTGAGAGGTTCCTGACATCATTGAGAAGACATGGCCATTACTTTATACATTGTTGTTTTTCACACATTTTTGTCTATGACATGTCTGCTCAACTGATACCCTCAGCATTGTCCCACTTTACACTTCACCCTGTATTCACAGGGTGGCCCAACGCTACATAATTTCGAGATCAACACAGTTTATGAATGTAACCACAGAAAAGATTCCCACAACAAAACCATCACACACATCAACTCAAAACTATCACATAGTGCAAAGCATAAAGAGGGGGAAGATCCAACAACATTTACATAAAAAGGACAGAAAGACGGCAGAATCTTGCAAATAATGAAAATAAAAAATTTGGGGAAAAATCATAACAAATTAAATATTCACATTTATCCTGCAGCACATGTCCACGTCAAATATAGCACTTTCCCAACTAGCAAACGCATTTGAGGTTTTTTGTCTCAACTATGAACCAATTGGATCGTATTTTGGATCATATTTCCCACCCCCATTGAACTGAAACAAGGACAATTATACCGATTATCTTTAAGGAGGACTCATTGCATATCCCCTGCAACTTTCTGAGCTATTTTAGTGAAGTCCTTTTGTCTGGATGAAAATTAAAAAACAAAAAGAGAAACCTCTATTTGACATCAGAAATCAAACTTCCGAGACGAGATGTTTTTTTTTCCAACTGTGTGTCTCTGCGTGCGTTCTTTTTTCATACAAAATTTTTCTTGATATTCTGGTTTATCATTGTTCTTGAGATCAGCATGGTAATAAACACCGGAAATCGGCCGAACTGAAATTAAGTTTTTCATTATGGTGAGTAGGGAGACAGCTTCGATGACTGTTACCTGCAATACTGTCAGTCACAATCTCTGCAACAGTCCAGTTAGTGATTGTGTGTGTGTGTGTAAGTGACGAGTGTGAATGTGTGTGGTAAAAAGCACCTTGATCACCAAATTTTTTCTTGGCTCAGCTCTTCTTTTAGCAGATATATCAGAATTTCATCCACAATAACGATATGGGTAATAACAAATACATCAGCAATGAGGAAATGGAGCACATGGGAAACATTCATCAGCAACAGAGAAACCGTGATTTCTCCCATCTTTCACATCGAGATGAGCTGGGAGGAACCATAAAAATCTGAAGAGCTTACTTTCCTTTTCATCTAAGATAAATGACAAGGTGACAAACAGACTTCTTTGCTGCTTAGTTTAGCTTTTGTTTTGGTGAATGACAATATGAGGAACAGAAAGTCTTGTCTTCCTCACCCCTCTCAGGCAAACACGCTCAAACTGCACACACGATTTGTTATCTCCTGTAAATCGGTATACAGACCACTATTCAATTACAAGTGGGAAGAAAATGCTGATGGGGCATTCAAATCACAAACTCCCAATCCTTTAACAAGATCACAAAATTGATGTTTTCACAAGGACCAAAATGCGGCTATTTAATCGTTTATCCTACGAGACGGCAATCGCAATTTCATTCAACACCCTTAACTTGAGGCATGAACTAAATTCAGCGCATTTTCAATGTACCTGAAGTTATCATGCAGCATTGTTAGACTCAGTAAGAGTATGACGACAAATATGATCCACAGACATTTCACACTGGTGGGAAAGACACACACTGCTTAAAAAAAAGTTGTTATACTACATCGTTTGTTACCTGAAAAAGAAATGATCACAGATACAAAAAGTAATGACTCCAAATACTTTCTTGATCATATATATTCTTTTTTCCCCCCCTTAGAGATGTATACTGTGTGTCCACATGTATGTGGGCAACTGGGAAGATCAATTACAAGGGGAAAAGAAGTATTCTCAGTTTTCCAGTTGACTATCTTTTTCACTCGCCAGACTTTTTACACATACATCATGATCTTGCCTAAAATACTCATGCAGGCAAGGGAACAAGTAACAGTAAATAAATAGGAAAAAAAAAAAACATGCATTCAGACCTACCCCGAAATGAAAAACAAAAACTACAAACTGTTCTACACTTGTTTTCCATGTAACTGTCCTGCACTATTTTCCAGAATACACCCATGATTGAGACTTAACAGAATCACATGGAAACTGCAAATATTTTATCTTAAGGAAATCTCTTTAGTCTCATTTCATATTGTTTACTGTTCTCAGAATTGCTCAGTGGAAAAGCAGCTTGAAACTAAAGCAACGATTTTATGTATCAAAGTCCAAGACCTGAGGAGCTTGTTTGGTAATTGAGAAGGTAAATCTTCTAATGTTCTATGTCTTTAGTGACCAACAAACCTTCACTCTAATATTTCTCTACCCTCAGTGTTTGATCTTCTATTTGATTCTGTGGGTACTTTGTCAAACAGCCACTAAGGTTCAGTTGATGCATGCAGCCAATGGGGACTAAACTGCATGTAGAGATATCTTGATGAAACATAAACTGAACTGAAGCCATGTCGTCCAAGATTAAGTAGGCAAACAATTGTGGAGGTAGGAGGTAATGCAAAACTACCTGCAGCACATTTTCTTGGCCATTTAGTGTTCCTCACTTTTTGGTTTTTAATGCAGAATGAACATATGATACCATCTTTTCAGCATAGATCTACTATTGTCTTAACGAGCAAAGTTTATAATGAATGATTGGCTATCATTGTTACTCAGACAGGGCTGATTTTCTTTTTTTGTGCTATTTAGTCTTTGCACCGTCTTCATGGAGCTCTCATGGCTACAATGCTCTTTAGTCTTTGTTTTGGCTGCTAAGTCTTAGTCTTGCACTGTCTTATGGAGCTCTCATGGCTACAATGCTCTTTAGTCTTTGCACTGTCTTCATGGAGCTCTCATGGCTACAATGCTGCTTTAGTCTTTGCCCATCTGTCTTTCCATTGGAGCTCTCATGGCTACAATGCTCTTTAGTCTTTGCACTGTCTTCATGGAGCTCTCATGGCTACAATGCTCTTTAGTCTTTGCACTGTCTTCATGGAGCTCTCATGGCTACAATGCTCTTTATCTTTGCACTGTCTCATGGAGCTCTTGCTACATCTCTTGTCTTTGCATGTCTTCATGGAGCTCTCATGGCTACAATGCTCTTTAGTCTTTGCACTGTCTTCATGGAGCTCTCATGGCTACAATGCTCTTTAGTCTTTGCACTGTCTTCATGGTGGTAAGCTCTTATCATGTTTGGGCTACACAATAAAGACATGTCTAAAGGAGTTATCATGGCTACAAAAACGTACATGATTCTGCATTTATCAAACCAGAAAAAAGGGCAGAACAGTAAACAGCATTTGCAAAGCAACAAACAAACAAAAAGACATGCATATAAGTAACAGCAATCTTCGTAACTTACCTGTCCATCCCCACCTTGCTTTCTCCCCAGGCTATCCAGCCCGCAAATAAACCACAACTTTCAGAATTCACTTTGCATTTTTTTCTTTACATTTTCAGCTAACTCAAAACTACAGCATACAAGTTCACACACACACACACACACACACACACACACACACACACACACACAGCACACACACACACGAAGCACCGGCTTATTAAGGCACTATGCATTACTACATTTTCACCCGATGCCAGCAGCATCTCAAATGATGTGAGGAGAAAGAGCAACTGAGCTAAACTGAAGCAAACATATTTCACATAACTAGAGGAATTAATTCTTGTGTTAAACATTTCAAGGCCGTCACTCAGATATTTTAAAACTTAGGATATGCTATACACTAAACTCTTTCTTGTGATACAGTGACTAAAGCTAGTTTCTACAGGTTATATTTTAACAAACCGAACCAACCAACCTTCATAATTTACTCCTTGCATTGTTGTAAACGGATGTGCTGATCATTACTGTTATTTGTCAATCATTTGTCTGTGCACTGAGAAAGCAAGCTGGTTCAAGATGATTTTCAACAATTATTTTTATTTTTTAGCTTGGATTAAATGTAAAGCAATGAAGACAAACCAAACAGCAACCAATGGAACATAATGGAGATGACGCTAAGGTTTGCTGGGGTAACGATGGTGCCTACTTATTACAATTATTAAACCCTCGCCCACAGCCATCCTCCCTCTCACCCCCCCAGTACCCACCCAAACCGCCCTTTTAATTATACTGTGCCTTTAAATGTCAATGTTGACACATGAACTGCATGCACATGCATATGCCCACTGCATGTATGCACAAGCAAGCACAAATATATGTTGAAATTGAAAATAAACAGTGGTGACAATTACCGTGGCCAATGCCCTTCCCATTCACCCACACTCTCTCAGAAAATGCTGCCATTGTGGATGAACCAAAGCTATGGTACAGTCATTTATGACATGTCTGTAGTTCATACAGGTACAAGCATACTGCTATAGAAAACAAACAAACCAAAAACATCACAGAACATGAGCCAATTTCAAAATACTATTCACTGCCCACAATGTTTAAAAAAAAAAAAAAAAAAACCCAACAATGTATACATGAATTGAAAGATGATCAAAATCCTCCAGTTCTTAGAATTGTAACCACACACGGTAATTTAATAAAATCTGACTTTCAAAGCACTGGTGAATATCTGGTAAAATCACGGAATCAGATGCAAGCAGGAAAAGGCTGAAACGAACAAAGACTACAATCGATTCGGCGACAATCATTTTCATCTGACTAATTTCTCTTAGATCCACTGGACCCAAAATGCGACAAACTGTTTATTTGATTAACTTCTCTGCAGAACCCTAGAACATAACATTACTGTCTAAATAGATATGAAATGCACAGTAGTAATCCAAAAAGACATCCTGTGGTGATCTACTTCTTCCACAACCAACTGTCAGATATCACATTTTTTCCTACCTTATGCACCCAGTAAGACGAAACTGATCAAACACATTCTGACCTAGTCTTCTCCAAATGGATACATGTGCATCTTTGCTTGTGTTGTAGCCAGCTTGATCAATAGTTCTCTGTGGTCCACCAGCCTTGGACAGAGACGGAATTAGTCTGGTGATATGATATAGATGAATGAATGACATAGGAATTTTGGCCAAAATGCAAACACCGAGGACAACAGCCTTGTCCACACAGCTAAACTGAAGATGCCAACACTATTCAAGCATGCCTAATGACTGGTCTTGTAATAATAAAATAATAGATAGATAGATATATATATATATAAACATTCAAATTCAACTTTCTTCCTGCCCAAATAAATGTGAACAATTTAGATGTTCTGAAGACGGACTTAAAAAAAAACAATCATCCACTGGGGCAAAATTAAAATGTTTAAAAATCAACTTGTTACAAACTGTGCCATCAGGATTTCTGGTTTGGGAATAAACAAGATATGGTGAACTGACCTAAACACTGGCGAAAAAAATCAAGAGACAAGCAGGAGAGGATCTAATCTGGTTTTGCATACTTATAACTGGTATTGACATCTACCTACACCCAGAAAACGTGGCGCGCACACACACACACACACACACGCACACACAGAGAGATGCATGCACAAAACACAACACATGTAGTCAGGATTCACCATTTTAAAAACAAATGTCGCCCACCTGCTGTTGTATTGATCTCTGATCCAAGTTGCCCAAAAGCCAGCAGCAAGCTTTACAACTCGTACAGATAATGGAATCAACAAACATTCCTATACGACATAAACTGAGTAAATGAAACGTGGAAATATTTTGGGGAGAGATTGTGGTGCTCAATGCATCAAAAAGTCACCTGTGACTTTCCCCATTTCTAATTGTCACAGGATAACTGCCTTCTCCTGACAAGAATTTTTATAATTAACTCGAAACTATGGCTCAAATGCACTGGTATTCTACAGTATTTACATGCAAACGCTCGCATTGTAGAACATTATCTGAACGCTGTCTGATTTGCAAACCATCAATGAAGTAACGCAAGCATAGTCAGGTGTTCAACACGCATCAGCATAAGACCAACAACAAGGATTTTGGTTACCAACCCCATCCACAATATTCTCCATACATCCCATTGTATGGCTTTCAACAAATATAAAAATCCTGACTTTTAGTTAGCACACCACAGTGGTGCCGACTCTCCTCATGTCCTTCAAAAGGAATTTGTTTGCAAAGCCCCATCTGATCCAGACTCTAAAAAAATAGTACAAACAAAAATAAAAAAAAGACCACCTTTTATACCTTTGAATGGGTCTGTATGTGTGAGTGAAAGGAAACTTTTGCGGCTGACCATAAATGCACTGCTGCTGGCCAGCAACACCCAGTCACTGATAAGCTCGCTCGTCAACCAGTTCATCCCATTTACAGCCACACACACTTGACAAGTCGATACTTTGAATGAGCATGGCAAGCAAACAAGGCAAAATCAATAGCAGCACTGCAGGAATTGAACGTCAACAACACGACAGTATGACTGTGACCTTCATCATGTGCCATAAGTTCCACAGAGTGCCAGTGTGTTAAAAAAACAAACAAACAAACAAAAAAAACTCACTCTGCTGTGTCAACAAAAAAAATACTCGCCTCATGTGTTCAGGTGCATCAGATGATGTAAAAAGTGACATGGCAACATATCACTGTTCAGTCCAATTCATCATTTAAGAAGAGTGACAACTCCAAATCAACATCACATACTTGATAAGATTATAAACTAATAAAGACAGGTCTGTTCTTTAAGAAACCCAAAGTGATACCATTCATAAATGCGATTAAAGTTGAACAAGAAAGCAACTCCTGTTCAACTCAGGTCAACAATGGCAGTGAGAGACAGACAGTTGGGACTTTGACAGAAATGCACTGAAAGAAAGAAGAGACAGACGGTTTGGAAGAAAGACAGATTTTGAGACTAAGTAGAGGAAGAAAGACGATGCACACAGAAAATGATGGCAATGAGGAACACACACACACAGAGGAAAAAGAAAAATGGAAAGAAAAAAATTATGAACCATGCAGAAGATAAGACATAAAAGGAAAAGACAGATTCATTCAGGCGTAACAACCTACAGCATCAGAACGAAGGCCTAAAGCTCACAGACTTCATCCATTGTCACATTTTGAATGCCGGTCACACATTAAGTTTTCAGAACAACATACACACCATTCACTGTACCTTAAACTCACAAGTTCATCTTGGCCATAATTACCCTAGTTCCCAGCACAACTTTGATACAAGACTCTCTGGTGAATGTCCTGACCTGTAAGAAGTATGACATTCACTTACCCTTCTTTTTCGCTGTCTAGTGGAAGGACATTCCTTCAAAATTGCATTTGCACCACTGAAGTCCAACCTACCAACAAATCTTGTATGTCTGCTCGCAAACCATGCCATGATAGCACAAACAGTGACATGCTCTGCAAGTTATGTTCAGGTCTACTTGTCTTAAAAATATCCAGAATGTTTGATAATGGCATTAAAGGGAAATTCCCTTCGCAGTTCAAGTTCCAATAAAATTAGAACATGATTGCAGGCAAATATTCTACATTCTAAAGGGTAACCTTCATGTCTGCAAAAAGCAAATTGAACGAATCAGTGCCTGTTCTTCTGGAAGTCATTTATATCACTGGTATGAAAACAGGAGAGCGAAGGAGACACTTCACCTGCATGAATATCTGCTAGGATCTACAACCCTGTTCACCAATGTTTTCTAATTACACGTAACTTTAAATGTAAAGTGTGTTTTGTCTGCTACTACTGCGACTGCCATGGCTACCGTGACTTCCCCCATCACCAATGTCCAGCTGTAGTTCATCATGCAGACTCAGCTGACCTATGGAGGGTGTTGCCATAGCAATGTCCGGCATCATGTCGCTCAAAATACTGTCACTGCCCGTCTCCGTCTGTTGAACAAAACAAATTGTATTAAATCAGTTGGAAGTTACACATAAAGACAACTGAAAATTTATCTAAAAAACAACAACAACTTTCAATTCTGTAAGTACAGACGCAATGCCAGAAATTTCCAAAACGAACCTTCGGAATACTTCGCTATCATTTTCTACAATGCATTTTAGAAACTTTCTCTCTGAACTTCAAATACGCTAATTTTCTTGACCCAAGGCTTAATATTCATTCTGGATCTCCCTGACATACTTGTCCTGCACAGCTGTCTGCACTGAGAACAGCAATAGATTATGCAAACTAGACTGCGGTTTTACACATTGTACACAAATTTCACCCTACTTTGCTGCTTTACAAATGGTACTACTTCTCTCACTGATGTCAGCCTGTGACTCACAGTGACAGAAATCCAGCCGTAAACTGTAATCAATGGATTTAAGCTCTGTACATTTTCATTCTCACAGTAGCCTTTAAAATATCTTCAGCTAATGGCATCACCTATTCTATTTTGTTTCTGATGTTATCAGCTTTTTTTTTGTATAATCTATTCAACTGCTACATATGGAAAAATGATGCAGTGGCATAACTCCCTGAGAATCCTTTCACACGTTTAAAAAAAATATTCAAAGTTATTCTGAAGAGAGTTAAAACAGGATTAGTCTAACAAACAACAAACAAACAAACAAAACACTCTTTGTTCAAAGTATGCACTGAATTTCTCAGTAACTGCAAAATTCAAATGAGTAAAACAAAAATGACAAAAATGCCCGCACAAAAAAAATGAGTAAAAACAAAATAACAAATAGAACAATCGGTGCTATTAACTCTTTCATCCCTGCAACCTGGTTTTCCAGTTTGCAGAAATCGTACCCTTCCTTCCTGCAGCCTGGAAAACCGGGCAGCACAAAATCCCTCCTTTCCTTCCTGCAGCCCGGAAAATCGGTTCTCGCAGTAAACGCTTTGAACTTAGCGCAAGTCGCGTCATCAGTACACATCATTTCTCCCTGACTGGGTCACTTGCGAGGCAGTGTTTATGAATGGAATGGATGCCAGACGGCCCCTACAGCGTGGGAAAGTGGTCGCCGCTCTATTCTGGCCAGTTTCCTACTGCATATGTGGCAGTTCTCACTTCGCACGTCTTCCCTTTTTCTCTAAATCCAGGAATGAAGGTAATACTCATATTATAAGAATCTAGCAACAAGGGGAAGTAATGGTTCATAGAAAAGTAGGAATGAAAGAGTTTAAACATGAGACGCAAAAGCACTTTACTCTCTGTAATTTTCTATCATTACATATAAAACCCAGTCTTAAAACATTAGAAAACGACTAAAGTTGAGGAAAATGTTCTGACAAGTTTTGATGGCAGACAATGATCACTCCCTTGGATTCAATTTGAGACCGCTCATCTTTCTCTAAAATGCGATGTACAAACAATGGTCATCAGTTCCTCATAACCCACAGTTGGACGGTACTTCACTCATAGACTTCAGTATCTGATGCACACTCTAGCAATAGTGAGTCTCAAGAATGTATATTTTTTTGCTCACAAGTATAATAATTGTTCTGCCACTTTGTTCAAAATCAAAAGTTACAAACTCTCAAGAGATGCAGCAACTCCGTTTCACTAATGAAACAATTTCAGAGTTGCAGCCCCTAATTTTACCTGTTTCTAATCTGAGTTTTCAGACTTCTGGAAAGAACCAATCTTGACTTTGCTTCAGTGGCTTTTGTCCACAAAAATATGCCTTAAGAAATGGTCAGGCCTCAATCTTGTTGAAAAGCTCAACAAAAATAGCAGCAATGTCATCATTCCTGTCAAGAGACTGTTAATCTCATGACCCCAGTGATGGTGAATCATCTTGTTTGAAGAGGAGTGATTCCAAATCAAGTAACCAAATGCTTGTGATGAAAGATCCAAGAAGACAAAAAAAGGAAGACTGAACCAACATTGGTTTACTGTGGTATGTATTGTGTTTATATATTCCATCCTATTCAGACTTTTGGTAGATTCTCTTATTTCATCAAAAGACCCTCTGATTTTTCCACTGAAGGTCCCAAGGTTTTTAAAAGCTATGAGAAACACTGGTATTTTGTAATGCAGTGAGACACATGTTGAAAAGGCATTTAAAGATGAATATCATGACAGAATGCTAAACACATGCATCATAATCATTGCACTGATTAACAAACCAATTACATGCATTACAATCAGAGCTGCCAATCACTGAACAGACTTAAGAGGAGTATTTTTGAAAATTGACAGGAATTTCTGACAGTTGAAAGGAATACATGTGCTATCGCACACAAAAACAAAACAACAACATTTCAGACACTTTATATTCTTTCCTTTTGTCAAGTGCTTTCATGGAATCACTCTCAGCTCTTTTACATTTTTGAAGCACACTGTCACTAAAAACTTAATCCTATGACTTGGCTCATTTTTACATTTCAGAACCACCAGTGCCTCAGTTGTGTCTTGACCCAAGGAGGGATGAAAATTTCTAAGGTTTCCAAACAGCTCTTTGGGTAAACGAACAGCAAATGTGTGAGCTCTGCGAATAAACAAACTTTTTTTTTCAAAGCAGAATTTTTTTACATTAAGTGAAAGAGTGGAATGACATGCGTTTGAGCTTACTAAATTCCACTGAAAGCGGGATGGTTGGCAGCCCTGAATCCAATCCAATTTTGTGCATAATTGCTTACCTCCAAAGGGCTGTAGGAGCTGGTAGGTGAGACAGACGTGGGACTCAGCTTGGCGCGGTGTGAGGGAGAGGTGTGGTACATCAGATCCAGCTGCATGGTGCCCAGAGGAGCAGAGTCCCTCCCCCCACAACCACTGAAATCCACACAGCTAGCCCCTCCCCGATACTCCTCCCTACTTCTACTACTGCAGGTGACACTGCTTGCTCCGCTGCTACTGCTGCTACAACCCAGGCGGCCCCTGGACCGCTGAGAGTTCTGGGACGACGAAGCCTGAGATAATAAGCTGAGGGGCTGAGACACATGCTGCTGCTGCTGATGTTGATGGCGAGGATGAATCAGAGGATGGTGAGGATGAATCAGTGGATGATGCGCATGGACATGAGAGTTGGGAGCATGGGCGGATGTGACGCTGGTGGTGGGGTAGTAGTAGTGAGCATTGTGCAGCACCTCGGTGGCAGTGTCTGGCAGGCCGACTTCACGTACCACCCTTAACTGCAGCTGGTGCCGAGCAGAGCGACGATCCATGCATGTGAGAGCAAAGGCACGTTGAGCTACTGACGACTGCTCCAACTCTTGTTCTCGTTGTACCATCATGGAGAATGTTTCACGATCTGGAACTACAGTTTCAAAACATAGAAAATTCATCATTTTCTAATCTGACAACATGATGTATTATCATTCCAGAAAACATGCTTTAAAAAAAACCCTAATATATTCAAACAAAGAAAAAGGTAACGGAAACAGTGCAATTTTTCTTTAAAAAAATGTCACACAAATGATTATTCAATACATATATATATATATATTATATATATATATATATATATATATACAGAGAAAGAAAGGGATTGATAGAGCAGACAGATGGATGGATAGATAGATATAAAATTCTGAAACACTTCAGTTGATGCAAAATGCTAACTGAAAGAAAAGTCATTTCTAATCTATTGATCAATCATACCCAATCTTGATCCATCATACCCACACAATCTTGATCCATCATACCCACACAATCTTGATCCATCATACCAAGACAATCTTGATCCATCCATCATACCCACACAATCTTGATCAACCATACCCAGACAATCTTGATCCATCATACCCACACAATCTTGATCCATCTTATCCAGACAATCTTGATCCATCATACCCAGACAATCTTGATCCATCATACCCACACAATCTTGATCCATCATACCCACACAATCTTGATCCATCCATCATACCCACACAATCTTGATCAACCATACCCACACAATCTTGATCCATCTTATCCAGACAATCTTGATCCATCATACCAAGACAATCTTGATCCATCATACCCACACAATCTTGATCCATCATACCCACACAATCTTGATCTATCATACCCACACAATCTTGATCCATCTTATCCAGACAATCTTGATCCATCATACCCACACAATCTTGATCCATCATACCCACACAATCTTGATCCATCATACCCAGACAATCTTGATCCATCTTATCCAGACAATCTTGATCCATCATACCCAGACAATCTTGATCCATCTTATCCAGACAATCTTGATCCATCTTATCCAGACAATCTTGATCCATTATACCCAGACAATCTTGATCCATCA
This sequence comes from Conus canariensis, assembly GCA_033310375.1. NCBI lineage: Eukaryota > Metazoa > Mollusca > Gastropoda > Neogastropoda > Conidae > Conus > Conus canariensis. The sequence goes on along the minus strand of CM065723.1, from coordinate 44,040,834 downwards.
TACCCACACAATCTTGATCCATCTTATCTAGACAATCTTGATCCATCATACCCACACAATCTTGATCCATCATACCCACACAATCTTGATCCATCATACCCACACAATCTTGATCCATCATACCCAGACAATCTTGATCAACCATACCCAGACAATCTTGATCAACCATACCCACACAATCTTGATCAACCATACCCACACAATCTTGATCCATCTTATCAGACAATCTTGATCCATCATACCAGACAATCTTGATCCATCTTATCCAGACGATCTTGATCCATCATACCCAGACGATCTTGATCCATCTTATCCAGACAATCTTGATCCATTTTATCCAGACAATCTTGATCCATCATACCCAGACAAGGAAGAAACAAAAGTTGACTGCAGGATTCGTTGTAATATACCCAGACAATCTTGATCCATCTTATCCAGACAATCTTGATCCATCTTATCCAGACAATCTTGATCCATCTTATCCAGACAATCTTGATCCATCTACCCAGACAATCTTGATCAACCATACCCAGACAATCTTGATCAACCATACCCACACAATCTTGATCAACCATACCCACACAATCTTGATCCATCTTATCCAGACAATCTTGATCCATCATACCCAGACAATCTTGATCCATCTTATCCAGACGATCTTGATCCATCATACCCAGACGATCTTGATCCATCTTATCCAGACAATCTTGATCCATTTTATCCAGACAATCTTGATCCATCATACCCAGACAATCTTGATCCATCTTATCCAGACAATCTTGATCCATCTTATCCAGACAATCTTGATCCATCATACCCACACAATCTTGATCCATCATACCCAGACGATCTTGATCCATCTTATCCAGACAATCTTGATCCATCTTATCCAGACAATCTTGATCCATCATACCCAGACAATCTTCATCAATCATACCCAGACAATCTTGGTCCATCTTACCTAGACAATCTTGATCCATCATACCAAGACAATCTTCATCAATCATACCAAGACAATCTTGATCCATCCATCATACCCACACAATCTTGATCAACCATACCCAGACAATCTTGATCAATCATACCCAGACAATCTGGTCACAAGTTATAAGTTTTCACTCAGATTAAAAAAATACACCATTTTACTCCTCAAATGACATTTAAAATGAGCCCATGACAAATATGACTTTCTACCCCCAAAAAGCCAATAAATTCTGACGCTACTTCAATAACTAACTTTTCTTGTAACTTTCCTTGTTGGTACACTGTGTTGCCAAATATGCATTGTACTGAACAATTTCATGCTATTTATAAAGCAAAATGATAACACATCGATCTAAGCTGACCAACCATACTTGTATTAGACAATCTGTTGGTAGCTGTAGGATCAGCTGTGCTGGCCGGAAATACATAGCCGACAATAAGCACAACCATTTTTTTCATGCCAAAATGTGTCTGGCTGGAAAGAAACACATCAGTAAAAACTTTATACGATAGGGTTTCTTGAGTTATTTTGTGAAAAAAAAAAAGAAGAAAAAAACAATGTAGCAAGTGTTAAATAGTTTTTGGATAACGTGATCCGCAAGGCTGTCAAGGATTTTAGTCTGTACCCAGCCGAAGCATTGTTTTGAACATACTTGCAGCCTGACGTGGCCTCTGTGGTCCACAGGGCTGCAAACAGCATGACAGAACTGAATTCAGCGCAGATTCCATGCATGGCAAGCCTAACAGTCTGTGTGTTTTCTTTCCTTATCACTCCTCTACATCTGTCAAGTCTGTTAACTGCACATGCATGACTGCGGGGATAAAAAAAAACGAAACAAAGACTTCCTGGTGAAAAAGGCAATCAGAAAATGTTTTGAATGAAGTAATTAATCTAGATTTCAAAAATAGTTTTTTTTTCAGAGAGCAATGAAGACACCCGTTACTGCACCAAAAAAATCTCTTATGACATTATCACTTTTTGCATACCTAAAATAGGATGGGCCAGTCTTGCAAAAGCAAACATTTGGATACATGAACTATCCCTATCAAGTGGGTCAATCAGAAGCGGATAGATGATTATGTGTTTTCCTTGGGTTTTGTTGTATTATTCATGTTTTTTCTACTCCACAACTTGCTGTGATAGTGGCATTTTGGAGGTCTAATTTTTCTTAAGTGTAGCACCTAGAGAAAAAAAAAAAAAAAACCCACTATGGTGGTGAGTTACAAAGTGGGTATCAGGGTTTTTTCCCCCAGGAGACATTAAGAGATTACTTTGGTGGAAGAATAAAGACAACCTGTTTCATTTGGCCAGTGGTAACAGTGTTTTGCAGATTTTGCTAATACATACATAGATGCGGTGTGTAATTCACTCATGTCTGGTATCTCATGTTTGTACATTATATAAAGATTATGATTATAAGCAAATCAGATGGTTAATGTGGACATGTGGCATGTCTAAAAAGGGTTTTAAAGTACACAGCAATATAACACATAGAAATGTAAATATAAGAATAAGTATCTCAGAATTTTTTTTCAAGTTTTCGAGATGCTGATCTCAAATTCTGCATGCGCTGTATCCTTCTTATTATCAATGACGCTGATAATAAAAAAATCAACTGATGATTTGACAACTGAAAAAATTACAGGTCCCACTGGAAATGAATACCAATGTTCGGTGGAATTCCTTACACATGATTGTCATGGGTCAAGATAAATTCGGCTGCGTTAACTAAACAATGTGCTACATTTTAAAAAAATGTCACAAGACGTGTGTCAGAGTTCGATCAAATGGTGTGTGAAAGCAAGAAAGCCAGGATGGCAAGACAAGCACCGTATGGACTCAAACGACCTATCTTTTTTAAACCAGTGTATCCGTAACAACTGGTCAAGTTCATAAGATCATACAATGTAGGCGTTTCCTTACTTCTTTTGTACTGTGGTGTTTATGTGGGCATAGGGGTGGCAGATATGGAGAGGGGGAGGGGAGGGAAAATGAATACTAAACTGAAGTGACATTGTGGGGAAATATAAAAAGGTACTACTTATTTCCTCTGTGTGTGTGTGTGGTGTGTGTGTGTGTGTGTGTGTGTGTGTGTGTGTGTGTGTGTGTGTGTGGTGAGTGAGTGAGTGCATATGCATATCCATGAGGCTATTGGATATTAGTATATATATGTGTATGTAAAAATGAATTGAATATATGTGTATGTAACAATGAAGTTAAGGTTTACGGGGGGGGGGGGGGGGGGGGGGGGAATAGAAAATATATTGGAAGGAAAAACTTACGTAAGAAACTGTAAATAAACTGGTGCCATAATATATCTCTTGTTTCTGAAATCCTGTGCACAGGACAGAGCTATCATGTTTCACTTATTAACGGTTTTTGTATCATTTGTACACATGTAGAAATATACATACGTATGAGTTAATGTAACTGAAACTTGGTTTCTCTCTTGGATAGACACCCTCATCCCCTTTCCCAGCTCTCCTCCTTACCTCTCATGTTTATCCTCCCCCACTCCCACCTCCTTCCTTCATCTCTTTCTGTCTGTCTGCCAGCCAGCCTGCTATTCATTTTTTTTTTTTCTAAATGTGAGCAAGAACAATGCTAGAATGTAAATACTGTTTGCAAGGCTGACAGAAAATGAAACCTTCTGGGTGTGAGTGATGGATGGGGTATGTCCGTGTGCATGCAGACTGTAAGTGGAAAGGATTATGGTATCATGTTTCATTATTCTCTTGTTTGTTTTCATTTCTTTCCCTAATATCTCTTATTCATGAAACTGAATTTGTATTTTGTACTACTAGAAGAAATGAAGCTCCCCTGCAGGGTAAAAAAAAAATGTCACAACAACACTTGCTTAGTGTTCACGCAAGTATGCGCATGCACCCAAGCACATCACACACACATACCTGGTATTGTTCCAGCAATGATGTCTACAGTGGAGACAGGAGAGACGGCGTATGGGGCTGAAGAGCAGTGCTGCTCATCCACCATGTACAGGGTGTCTGGTATCGTGGACATATGCAGCATGCGCACGCGGCTCGTGTCCTGCTCCTGAGCTGACACTACCATGTCCTCCAACACTGCCTGTTCATACACATGAAACGGCTGTCTCAAGGTCAGTCTCCCTTAACCCAAACCAGTAACACCATCATCTGTTTTCATAGGTTTCACATACAAAAACATACAAGTTTGTCAAATTGAAGTCCTGATTAAACAAGTACTAAGGGTAAATTCATAATTAAAACAAAATACAGAGTTTTAAAAGTGTCTAACAACCATCCTGAATTTGTTTTATTTTCATTTCTGACAGAACTCTGGTGGAAAGCAAGAAAAGCACCTTCACTTCACTAATTCATGTTCTTTCTATAAGTACACAACATTACTTTGTGTCCTCTTTTCATTTTTTTTCTTCCTCTTTGCTTTACAAAGTGGCATAAACATTTTAATCGAAGAGCAAAAGGGACATTTGTGGATGGGAAAGGAAAAAAGGATACTATCAAATGAAACCAAACAAACAACTAAAAGCATCCATACAAACAAAAACCAACAATGAGGTTTGAAGGTATAACAAAGGAAACTGGGAATTCATCCTGACTTGCTCATTTATTTCACTGCTCAGTGATTACATAATTGCTGGTGGCTTAAGACTAAAACTGCCTGCAAAGAATACAGATAAAACCTTTCTTATTCTTCACCCATGAGAACACACACACACACACACACACACACACACACACACACACACACACAGAGGCACACATACATATTAGTATGTTAAAAGTGTTCTGCCACTAGGATTTAAATCAAAAGAAAAGGAAACAAAACTGCTCACAATGATTGAACACTCTACGGGACCCCTGAAGTTTTATTCTTCTCATCCCTTCCTTTGCAATACTCAAGTTGGTTTTTAGAAAAAGACTTGAAAAACAACAAGATGCAAAGCATATAAACGTACTCCCAGTTTATCTTGAATACACGTGAGATATTCTATAAAGAGGAAAAACCATCTTGGGCTGGTTTAACCGTTAGTAATGGCTATTCTGGTAAACATCGGCCATCATCTGTGACCTATAATGAACATGCTTACAAATTTTCAGAAAGATCCGCCAAGAACTTTCTGAGATTTTCCATAAATAAGAAAACCATTATGGGCCGTTAGTAACCGCTATAACGGTAAACTAAAACATCGGGCATCATTCGTGACCCATAATAAACATACCTATGAATTTTCAGAAAGATCGGCCAAGTACTTTCTTCTTCTTCATGGAATATCTTGGAAAGTACCTGGCCGATCTTTGTGAAAATTAGCAGGTATGTTCACTATGGGTTACGGATGATGCCCATTAGTAACGGCTATAACGGTAAACTAAAACATCAGGCATTACTCGTGACCCATAGTGAACATACCTACACATTTTCAGAAATATCGGCCATGTACTTTCTTAGACATTCCATAAAAAAGAAAAACCGTTATGGGCTGTTATAGCCGTTAATAATGGCTATAACGGTAAACTAAAACGTCGGGCATCATCCGTCGCCCATAATGAACATACCTACAGAAAGACCTGCCACGTACTTTCTGAGATATTCTATAAAGAAGAAAAACTGTTATGGGCAGTTATAGCCGTTAGTAATGGCTATAACGGTAAACTGAAACATCTGGTATCATCCATGACCCATAATAAACACACCTACAAATTTTCAGAAGGATCGACAAAGTGCTTTCTGAGATTTTCCATAAAGAAGAAAAACCGTTATGGGCCATTATAGCTGTTAGTAACGGCTATAACGGTAAACTAAAACATTGGGCATCATCCGTAACCCATAGTGAACATACCTGCTAATTTTCACAAAGATCGGCCAGGTACTTTCTGAGATATACCATGAAGAAGAAAAACCGTTACAGGCCGTTACAGCCGTTAGTAATGGCTATAACGGGGTAAACTAAAACATCAGGCATTATTCGTGACCCATAATGAACATACCTGCTTATTTTCACAAAGATCGGCCAAGTACTTTCTGAGATATTCCATAAAGAAGAAAAACCGTTACAGGCCGTTACAGCCATTACTAACGGCTATAACGGTAAACTAAAACATCAGGCATTATTTGTGACCCATAATGAACATACCTACACATTTTCAGAAAGATCGGTCAAGTACTTTCTGAGATATTCCATACAGAAGAAAAACCATTACAGGCCGTTACAGCCATTAGAGAAGAAAAACCATTACAGGCCGTTACAGCCATTAGAAACGGCTATAACGGGGTAAACTAAAACATCAGGATCATCCGTGACCCATAATGAACGTACCTGCTAATTTTCACAAAGATCGGCCAAGTACTTTGAGATATTCCATGAAGAAGAAAAACCGTTACAGGCCATTACAGCCGTTAGTAATGGCTATAATGGTAAACTAAAACATCGGGCATCATCTGTGACCCATAACGAACATACCTACAAATTTTCAGAAAGATCGGCCCAGTAGTTTTGTCTGGAGCGAGTGGAACACATTTTGACCACGGACGGACGGACAGACACACACACATACAGACGGCATTTCTTTGTTCCCATTCTAAAGTACTCCCTGTTCTATAAGAACTGGGAGTACAAAAAGGAAACTAAAATACTTAAAGCAAAAAAAAATTTCTGTCCTTTTTCTCTTAAAAAGGTTTTTTGAAATACATTAAAATAAAAAGCAGTCCTCTGCTTCATCACTTGTAAAACCCTTGCTGACTTTCACATAAAGACTTGAAACAATCAGGAACAAAACCAAATCAAATTGATAAACTCAAAAATCGAAATGACGGCACATTTTCTTTGAAAAGGTAATTTGAAGTAAAACAGAAAGCAGAAACAGCTGACCAAGCATGCTCTGACTATAGGTACAGAGGTCAAAACTTATCTAAAAAAAAGAAAACAGTGCACTTCCATGCACTCTGAAATAACCACTTTCATTTCAAAAGATATCCAATACAGATCCATAGCATACATAAAAAAAAAAAAAAAAAACTGGCGCTGACACACAACACAAAATTGTAAATACCATATGAAAAAAAAAGATCCTCAGAACACCTACCTTAGCTTCCTCATAATAAGGCATAAACATCCTGGGCTTCTGGAACACCCCGCAGTTCCGCATGCGTGTCCAAGCTCCAATACGTTGGCCTGGAGTGTCGTCACCCAGCATGTGAGAAGGCGGAGTGCTGATGAGGCCACGTTTAACGGTTGAGGAAAGAATGTCACTGTTGGCGGGGATGATGTGGTCCAGTCGCACCAGAGCCAGGAGGTCGAATATGATCTCTCTCAGCTCCACATCATTCAGGTCTCGCTTCTTCACCCCCTTCTTGGCCACACTGTGTGCTGTGTGGGTCAGCAGGTTTGGTTCTGTGGGAAAATAAATAGCATCAACCATCGTTAAGCCATACAATATGGAAAATTTTAAAAGATCTTTAACTGTTTATTATATGTGAACAACACTGAATTCTTCCCACAGTACCTAAGATTCACCCCAACATCTTAATCATACAGCCCATCCAGCTCTTACAAAGCCCCAAAATGGGGAGTTTGTGTTATACTCCCTGTTTGGCTAGTATACTTACCATGTCAGACCATAGCATTCAACGGCAGTTAGCCAGCTCTGTCAGGCCGAATTTTCCGTGGCCAATGCAGTCATAAGACAGTCACGTGATGTCACCCCACTTCCGGCCCCGGAAGAAGCCAGTGTCAACTTCCTATAAGTCATTCAGCGAGGCCTGGTGTATGGTGACCCCGAGAACCTTGGCGCCAGAGGGGAAGGTAGGGAGGGAATTAGAGTCTGACATGGTAAGTATACTAGCCAAACAGGGAGTATAACACAAACTCCCCATTTTGGCGTCATATACTTTACCATGTCAGACCATAGCAGAATTTAAAGGAATCGGAGGAGGGCGAGCGCCCTAGTGGTTCTTGGGGTTGACCGATATGGCTGCATTGGCCGCCACAAAGGAAATCCCCTTAGACCCATCAGCTCTGGTCATGCGGATATCCCTCAGGTAAAAATTAATGAAGGGATTTTCCGAACGCCAGTAGGCTGCCTCCAGCAGGTGGCGCACGGGGACAGAGTACTGGAACGCTGTGGAAGTGGCCAGTGCTCTGACCTCGTGGGCCCTGGGTGATAGGACAGGGAGATCCTTGTACGCCTGAGCGTAGGTAGATCTCACCGTCTTGGAGAGCCACCTGGAGATAGTTCCCGCCGAGATATCTCTAGTATTGTTGGGGTTGAGGGAGATAAGGAGTCGTCTCTGGGAGGAGCGCCTGGGGCGTGTGCGTTCCCAGTAGTACCTGAGACACCTGGAGGGGCAAAGGTCCATGTCTCCATCTTTTTCTCCCTTTCCCAAGATGTCAGAACTCCGGAAGGAACTTGAGAGAGACTGAGCCGTCCCTGTGGAAGGCGATATCTGTGGGGTCACCGCTGAGGGCGTGAATCTCACTTCGTCTTCTGGCCGAGGCCAGGGCGAGGAGAAAGGTGGTCTTAAAGGAGAGGAGGTCAAAAGGAATAGAAGCAATGGGTTCAAAAGGGGTTTTTCTGAGGGCATCGAGGACCGTAAAAAGGTCCCAGAGGGGAATGCGCCTAGGGGACTGAGCTTCCCGTAGAGCAACTCCTCTAGACACCTCTCTGAGGAGAAAGTCATTGTCAAAAGAAGGGCCCCCCAGTTGACGAATGGTAGTGCAGATAGCTGATCTGTAGCCCCGAATGGAGCCAGCCGACAGCTTAAGGGAAGAGGATAGGTGGGAGAGGAAATTTCCTATTTGGATGTTGGAGGGGCAGTAATGGGGAACAGAGTTATCTGAGCACCAGGTTATCCATCTCTCCCAACGGTAGTTGTAGAGGGATTCGGTGCTGGCTCTGCGAGATGCCGAGGCGAAGTCCCGTAATCCCTGAGAGGCCCCTGCCCCGGCTAGTGTGTCTAGGACGGACTGGGGTCTCTCCGAGTGGGGGGTAGATGCAGATGTTCGCAGTTGGGCTGGCATAGAAGCCACGCGTGTAGGCGAAGCATCTTGGGATTGGAGTGAGGAAGACCTGACCGGGGTTGTCTCAGCATGTCCCAGCGAGGGCTGAGCCGGAGGGGGGGAACGTGGGTGAGGGACTTGGGGTCCGGGAACCAAGACTGGGTCGGCCACCATGGCGTTACGAGGATCAGCCTGGGTCTTTCCAGCCTTGCCTTCCTGATCACCTTGTGTAGGATGGGGAAGGGGGGAAAGGCATACGCCAGTAGGCCCCCGCCTGGGGATCTGGAACGGGAGAGACGTACAGGGGCAGGTGATGGTTGAAGCTGGTGGCAAACAGGTCGATCATGGGCACAAACCAATGGTTGCGCGACACCAGCGAAGGAGGGCCTCTGTTCTGAGGGAGAGGCCTATGGAGCGGGCCTCTCCCCCTTTGTTGACATAGCAAGCTACCGACGTATTGTCCGTGAGGAGGAGAACAAGTCGGTGCGCGACCTTGTGCTGGAGTTGGAGAAGGGCTAGCCTGACCGCTTCCAGCTCCCACTCCCCGAGGCGTGACTGTCCTCCACGTGGGCCCCCCAGCCCAAGTTGGAGGCGTCTGTATAAAGTTCCAGTGGTTGGGTTGGGTTGGGAGGGAGATGGGGACCCCGGTGGAGAGAGTGGCTGGAGTGAGCCGCTCCTCCGTCGCCGAAATGAACCAGTGTCCGAGGGGAATGACCTGGTCCCAGCGGTCGGAGGTCTGTGACAAACGTCGGCGGAACTCCCTCTGAAGTTGGCGTTTGGGGACCCGCCGCAGGGGAATGAGGGGAGACAGGGACTCCATCATTCCTAGGAGGGAGGACAGGGTTCTGGCCGAGGTGTGGGGTGCCTGTGACAGGCAGGAGATGAGGTCCACTATGCGTGCAGGCCTCTCCGGGGTCTGCCAGACGAACCGTAGGAATCGTCTGTGGGCCGGGTGAATCAGGATCTGAAAAATAGGCGTCCTTCAGGTCTACGGATGTGGCCCAGTCGCGATGATGGATGGAGTCTCGGATCTGGGTGGGGGTCTCCATCTTGAACTTGGTGGGCCTGAGGAACTTGTTGAGGGGCGAAAGATCTAGAATGGGCCTCCATCCTCCCGAGGCTTTTGGGATCACAAAGAGTAGAAGCCGGGGTTTGGGTGGGAAATCTCCGAGATGGCCCCTCTTTTGAGGAGGTCTTGGACTTCCGTGCGAAGAGCTTCTGCTTTGGCGGGGGAGGGTTCGTTGGGGGAGGGAGGGGGAGATAGCATGAGGGGGGGGACGCTCGTGGGCCCAAGGAAGGCGAAACCCTTCCTGTAGCACCGCCACTATCCAGGGGTGAGGCGTATGCGTCTCCACTGGTGGGCATGCCGGGAGAGGCTGCCCGCCAGGGGGGGCGAGGGTCTGGGCTGGTGGGTGGGGGATAGGGCGAGGGGGGGTGCTACCTGATCTAAGTCCCCCTCGGGCTGTCTCCCTAGTCAGCTCCGGGAGCGTGACTGTTGGCCTAACCGAAAATTTTGCTGATGGGGTTTTGGCTTAGGCCTTGGGAAAGAGACAAATCTTTTAATAAATACGCTCCCGAGAGTGCCGGTAAAAGAGACAAATCTTTTGATAAATACGCTCCCACCAAGAGCCTCACATTTGCAAGCCACAACTGAATCAAGTATAGAACAAAACACAGCAAAGTTAACACAAAGGCAAGTATAGGCGAGACAGAGCACAAGACTTATCTTGCTTTGACGGCAGGCCGAAGATGAATGACTTATAGGAAGTTGACACTGGCTTCTTCCGGGGCCGGAAGTGGGGTGACATCACGTGACTGTCTTATGACTGCATTGGCCACGGAAAATTCGGCCTGACAGAGCTGGCTAACTGCCGTTGAATGCTATGGTCTGACATGGTAAAGTATATGACGCCAAAAAGCTGTTTTGTAAATTCTCAGTGGCATCAGTCCACAGGTCATATGACCCCCCAGCAAAGGTGCTACTGCAATAGTGGTGAGTATGGTCAAATTCACAATGAACTGTTCTGGCTTAACATGCAAGCACAACACTACCTACTATGCCCTCTACATACACATATGATTCTTCATTCTTAGAGCTAGAGTAAACAAGCATCTTTAGCTTTGAAAAGAATATCATCAACTCAAACAAATGACACTACAGCCTCAATGAATCTGGCAACACTATACTGAAACGCTTTAGCTTGACATACATTAACAAATGTGGATATGGAAAGAAAATCAAAAGTTAAGAGTCATGAAAATCACAGACTCTGAGATAACTTAATCTAAAGATCAATTAAGACATGGATGACGAATGAACATTAGTTTTGTTTTTGGTCTGAGACTATTCTAGTTTCTACACTTTTCTACCATATCCTGATATCAATCATGTTTGTGGGATTGGCACAGTAGTGCTGGTCTGGAAAACTGAGCCACACTGATAAGGTGCATCATTAAGCAGGCTGTGTTGCCCCCATCTTATCAATGAGGTCATTTCACATTATACAAGTGAACAGAACTAGAGGTTGGCCAGGGCAGACGACCCATGGCATCTCTATCACAACTCATGACATAAACAACTGTACCATGGCAATTGGGGTCTATAGGTTAGAACTAAGACAATAACACCAACAAAAAGAAAAAAATTAAAGATAAAAAGACACGCACATTGCATACTTAGGAACTGATCTGAAAGGGGGAAGGGGGGGATGGGAGTGTGAAGGAAGGATATGAGGTGTTACCGAGGTTCCTAAACACATTTCCTTTAGAAGCACACAAAACCAGGGTGGGATTATACGTCCATGGCAGAATTGAACTATGAAACCATTTGCAGCAATGTTTTCCCCAGCCTTATTTTGGCTTGTTTGATGTACATCATCTCCCCCATTCCCTTGCTGTCTAGGGTTTTAAACTATCATAGATTAAGACAATCTTGACAAATCCCACCCCAATGACGAAAAACCTAACTTGAGACAATTACAATACACTGAATGTAATGTACATTCTGCTTTTTACACTCACCTCTCTCTTCTATCCGTTTGATCAGCTGGTGCTCTCCCCACTTTAGCACAGCCGTCAACACTTCCAGCTCTCCGGCCTGCCATCAGTTTTCATCAATCACCATGGATTGTACAGCACAAATTAGCAGAACATACAGCCTAAAACATGAAAAGGTGTCCCTCACCAACTTAATTAATCAGGCAAGTAAACTTCATTAGTTTCCGTTCACAATGTAGTCAATGAATCTTAAAGAGTTCAACTGCCATCATTAGCTTGATCACCATTAATTCAGTGCACTTACTTCAGTTGTGGACCGGATTTCCTGCTTTGGGCCACATAAACACTGAATTATATAAATGACTGTTCACTTATAGCAGTTAGATTTCACAACACGATATCTGAACAAGAGGTAAAAAGTTCCTTAAGCAAATCAACAGACTCCCAATATCTCCAAATAAGATAACTTCCAATGAATTGATTTTTCTTAACAAGGAAAGTTCTGCAGTTCTAACTACCACCAACACAGGTTTACATGTGGAATATGACCTTACAAACATCATTATATACAACACAACAGCCCATAGGTACATAACACAATTACAAAACAGCAGCAAAAATATTTTGGGATGTAGCTGAACTGAAATAGGTCCACATCTTTTATTCCCCCTTGTCAGATGACTGAACTGGGGAAGGGGAGATAAAGTTCTGGTTCTAGTTCTATGATTATAGCTGACCACACAAAGCCTTTTAATGGCTATCACCAAGTTGGAGAAAAAAAGCAACAAGGAACAAAGATAGCATAATTTGCACTAGTCCAACCAATAAAATAACACCTGGCTAAACGACTGCTATCCTTAGAGCTGACAAACCTAGATGTGCTGGGTGTACCAGCCATTCCCCGTTTAAATGCTAGCCCTCAAATTTAAAAAAGAAAAAAAAAAAAAAAAGAAAGAAAAGAAGGGAAAAAAACCCCCAAAGAGTCATATGAGTAAACAGACACCGCAGAATGGACAGCTAGGATCCACTCTGGGCAGTGTGCGCAGTTTCACTACCTAGTCACTACATTACAACCAAAAAAAGCTGGCATGTTATAAACTGTGACCAGACAAAAATAGTGTAAACAAATATAGAAGAGACAGGGGCACTGGCCACAAAGGGGGGAAAATAAAGCAGCGGAAAGTAAAGAAAGGCTAGAAAATGGCAGAAACAAAGAGAATGAAAGGAAAGAGCAAGTTTTTTCGCACACCGCTCAGAAGGCACGTACACAATTTGCATTGAAAAAGCCTCCAACACCTCCACAGGACCATGGAGGGAGATGAGGGAACTCGAATTGAGGACTGTGACAGAAAACTAAAGTACCCACACAAAACACACATTCCTTGGAGCGCCACTCTCTCAAAAGAAATACCACTGTAAACCAATGGTAAGGACAATTAAGTAGACAAATTCAAGGATCTTTGGATTTTGTCAACTGCATGCGCGCACACGCGCGCGCGCACGCACACACACACACACACACACACACACACCACAAGTGAAACCAAGTGATCTTTTCAACAGTTGAAATGACATGGGGGAACAAACAATGTCTGACAGAACTAGGAGTTGCAGCAATTTCGGCCCACCTGCAGAAAATCAGAAGACAGGATCTCCTTGAGGTAGTCTTTGGAGAGGTCATGAAGAACACTGGAGTGTGCTACCTGCAGGAACTCTTCAGTGAGGTAGTGCTGGGCCTGCCAGACACCCACTGGGACCCATGAGCCTCCCTGCCCCAACCCAACACCCCCACCACATTGTCCACACACAAGTTGTCCACTATGACGTCTTCACAGCCTGCACACCAGGAAACACCATCAATTGGATTGGACAGATCACATTAATACTTGAAAGAAAAAACAAACCCAAAGTCACGTTTTATGTACAGTTTGTTTCATGATTCGTAAACAGATGTACAAATAATACTTCTCAAAAACCTGCTTCAATCTTAATAAATCTATCAAATCACCATGTACTCCACAAAAGTATCCACTCCACTACACGTATAGAATGGAGGTTATAACTCCATTAAACTTATAGAATGAAGGCCATCACTTCACTACATTTATAGAGTAGAGGTCACCACTTCACTACAGTTATAGAATGGAGGTCACCACTCCACTACAGTTATAGAACGGAGGCCATCTTTAGAATGATTCATAAGCACAGCCACATTGACTCACAATAATTTGTTCTATCTCAACTTGAAATACTGTAAATGTAACTGTTGTCCAAAAGTACATGCCATTTATTCTATACTAAATTCACAACTTGAACAAGTCATTTTGACATTCCTTTTTTTCTATTTTCATACATGATTTCTTTTACCTTTTTCCCCACATATATTATGTTTAAATTTGTGCTTTGTATTTAACTAAATGAAATAAGATGATAAGGACGGGAGGGAACGGAAGGGAGAATGTGGGGGGTGGGTGGGGTGGGGTGCAGTTTCATTCAGTGTTGCAGTATCAAAAACAAATACTCATCACTTCCTGGATCTGTTTCTCTTTACCTGATTTTCTCAGGGCTATCTCATCTGATGGGAAGCGTATATTACTGGATGGAAATCTCCTACCCTCTCCTTGTCCAAAAGCAGAAAATACAGTTAAAATGAGTTCTTGACTACTAATCTTCTTTTTCACAAATAAGACCTCTCCTTGAGGTTCTGAAGATTTTACAAAGAAATAAAGAACATAACCTGTTGATATTTTAGTCACAGACTGTCTTTGGGACAGACATCAAATGACAGACAAATAATGATGTATAAAAATGTACATGGGACTGCACAAATATGTGCCTAAAGGTGTGCAGGAACAGTGTGTTTCAATCTGCACATACACATACTAACACACACATGCATGCCCATGCACACACAGACACGTACGCACACATGCACGCACACACACATGCACGCACGCATGCACACACATACATATTCAAATGTGTATTCATGTGCTCACATACATACGTTTTCATATGGCATCATATGTCTTTCATTTGATGTCACCAGTCACAGTCTACAAACCAAAACCTCAACATTTTTGCCGTTTTATTTCTACATGAAATCTTCTGGGCATCCTCAAAGAAAGTTCTTATTTGTGAAACAATGTAGTGGCTGTTTAACGTGAAACAGCTTACCTTGAGCAAGAACTTGGAAGTCAAGGAACTGTCCAATCTGGTACACCTCCATAGCCTCATCCACCATGGTCATATGGCATTTGCCTGTTGACACCATGGCCTGGATCTCACTCAGACTGCACATGCTGGTGGATCCTCGCATCACACTGGACATGTCCACAACATCATGATACAGCGCACCTAAAAGTACACGGGCATAGCGACGTGGAATCACACTCTCATCAAGTACAATGCGAGAGGGAGCTCTCAAGGCTCTTTCAGTTGCTTCCTCCCCTGATTTGGCTCGTCGGTTTATGAGATTCCTGAAGAACGGGGACCGAGCTGCAAGAACAGCTTTGTGACAGGGGAACTCATATTTTGAACTCCTTGAAGTCTGTGAAGTGCCCTCCCCTTGGCTTGCTGATAAACCTTCAGAGTGATCTTCATTAGCAAACACCAATAAGGCATCACTGTAATCACCACTGTCCAGCAAAGTCTTCAAGTCATGCTCAAGAGCATTAGGCACACCAAACTCGCTAGCCAGACGGGCTAAAATCTCACTGTTCTCTAAATGCAGATCTTTTGTGTTGAGCTCATCAGTGTAGAGGTAGCGTAAAAGTGCAGAAAACAAAGGTAAATCAACCCCAGGTGTCTTCAGTTTGATGGGCACCTGTGCCCCAAAGTCAATATATCGAGACAGCAGATTCTTAAAATAG
Source organism: Conus canariensis (assembly GCA_033310375.1). NCBI lineage: Eukaryota > Metazoa > Mollusca > Gastropoda > Neogastropoda > Conidae > Conus > Conus canariensis. Next base: position 44,024,984 of record CM065723.1, on the reverse strand, counting down.
GGACTACGAGATGCAAGAATTGCACGGTGAGCAGGAAAACAAGTTCCTTTGTAAATGAGGTCCACATCAGTACAAAATTTACAGTCATAGAGGGCTGACAAGTCTTGTCGTAAACTACGAGCTGTGGGACGGGCAAAGTTAGCTGCAACATAGAGCTCCTTAAGAGCGGCAGATGCTTCATACTCTTGGACCAGACCACTGACATCTCTGACAGACCATGTGGAGATCATTTCCCTCATGGCTTTGGCATAGTCCTGAGACCGACTGTGTCTGCGCATGCGAATGAGTTTTTTACGCAGAGTGGCAAACTTGGAAGCTTTTTTCTTCTTCTCTCGCATGGCCACTTCTGTGTCAGCTGTCCCATAACCCTGGTAGAGACGAGCCAAGGCCGATCGAGAACCTGACTGTGACCGGTCAGGAAGAGATGTATTGGCTCCCATGCTTTGTAGTTCTGCTGGACTTACTTCACCCAGTCATAACATCATGACCGTGTCATCACCTGAAATGTAAAACGGCCTCGTTTCATAATTATTTACAGGGTATAATTCCATCAAATGCTAAATAACTGACACAAATGACAGTTTTCTAAATCAAGCATTGCAAACACACATGCACACATATACTGTGCACGCACACACACACACACACACACACACACACACATATGCAGGCACACATACACACACCTTCCCACTCTCCCTATCCCTTCCCCTCTCCTCCATCCTTTCCCACCCTCTAATCACTTTTAGTGAACAGACGTTAAACAGAACAACAACAACAACCACACACACACACACACACACACACACACACACACACACACACACACACACAAAGTGAAATAAAATGATCTTTTCAACAGTAACAACCATCATTACACACAAAACTGAACTAAATGTTGGTATGATATTACACCAATCAAAATGAATTTACACATTGAGATAGGCTGTAAATTGCTCGAAGAAAGCCATATCAAGAATATATTCTGAAAGGGTACATTTAATTTTAATTCAGACTGCTTCTTGTGCAAGCACCGACTTGCCCAATGTCAGTTGCTTCTCCTTGTATGAAGGATTGAAATACTAACCACACAGCAATCAGGACAGTCAGCCATCACAAACAAAGGGAAAAAAGTTTGAAGCAACGAACTGACCCTAAATCTGGGAGGGGACTGGAGGCTATTAAACTAGAACCACAACTTTTGTTTTCTTTTTTTCTTTTTCTCCTTTCTTTTTTTAATAGCCTTATTATCATCTGCCACGATGCTCTTTTACTTACTGGAAAGTCCCTTCTGATAATTCCGTTCAATCTTGATTTCCTTGTACATTTCTTCATAAGCAGCATATCACTAGTGGTTACGAACAAATGTAAAACATAATGTTGACAGTGAATCTACACATCATCTCTCTATATATAACAGAACTTTGCATTACTGAAGCCAAAGTAGCAGACTATAATTAATCTTCTTGACCAATTGTTATTCCTACCATTTTGTCAGCCTTTCTGCTGGCAAATCCCATCTAACACGTCATTTGGAGCATTTTGACCCAAATCACTGATAAAATGAATACGGACACAACCAACAAAGCCATGAAAATCGGAGTGGTGTAATAAAACGGTATGAATCATGAATACAGAGACACACTGTTTTCCTTGAGATGCACTGCGTGTCACTGTTGTTTTTTTTTTTTGTTTGTTTGTTTTTATCACCATGGGTATTTTAATACTTTATCCACTGAAAGCCCTAGACGTATACACCAGCTATTACATACATGTACATCAAACTCATAGCAAATAAACAAGAACAATTAGCTATACACAAAAGGTAATCAAACAAAAATTTCCACTATTTTCAAGCATACCAGCATGGAGCCACATTCTCTCAATCCCACTCTCTACCCATTTCCACCTTTGAAATAAAAAATGATCACAAATAAAACATACCATCCAAGCACATACAATACTCCCAAACAATACCAGGCAACTATTACTGAGTTAGTGTGACACAGAATCAGAGTAACGTGCATGCGCGCACTTGCACACGCATGCGTGCGTGTGTACGTGCGCGTGCACATGCGTGTGTGTGTGTGAGTGAGAGAGAGTAAAAGAGAGAGAGAGAGAGTACATACACTGTCATACACACACACACACACACACACACACACACATGCACGCACGCACACTCGCATGCATGTGATAAATAGCCTACATACATACAATGTCCACAAAACCAAAAATACAGTGTAAATTTATGGTGCTTACTGCTAGTACTTATTAGAATTGCATGAGAGCTCTGAAGCTCTGTAGACTGTAACTTAAGAGCTGGTACCTCTGGCACACTAGCACTAGTAGCAGAGAAAAGGTTTTAATTAAAATCACGGAACTGTTAAAATCACTTGTTATGGTCATAATGATTCCCTAGAACAGTATTAGAAAAGGTTTCCACAGCAGCAAAATTCCCTGCACTGTAACCATACATCATAAGAAGGCAAAGTACAACTAAGCAGTTGGTGACTTTAAGACAAAATGACAGCTAATTACTGAACTGACCACAGAAGTCCATTTGTAAAGGCCAAATAACCCTTAAGATCTATAACAGAAAGGGATAGCTGCATGGTCCCTCACCCACCCCAGGGTTTGTAATTCCTAAGTGATTTTTATTCGATGTCCTTGGGACAAGAAGATAAGAAATCTGTCTACTTGCACCCCCTCCACCCTCCCCCAATTTCTAATTGCCGTTCTTCCCGTCCCCCTTTCAATTGAAGAAATGGTTAATAAAAGTAACTTTCTGTAATGTAGTGACAATCGGCAGATATAATTCAGTAACGGTGTGTTCCACACAGGCGTAATTGAGCCTTAGCAGAGAGAAGTACAGTTTAGAAGAATTTATCTGTCCACCAGGATAGAAACAGAAAAAAATGTTTCCTATTCTGTTTAAGAATGTATTCAAGCAAAGAGAAAAAAAAATGGTTATGTTTCCCACCATTCACACATTCAACAACTGAATAAAAAAAATCTGTCTTGCTCTGTGTCTCTGTCTCTTTTTTCTTTCTCTCTCCCTCCTTAGTACACATAAATTTCAAAACAAATCCACTTTACATTTATATACATTTAAAAACAAAATATAAAAGAAGAAGATCTCTCATTTCTATGCTGAACAAGTACAATGCCTACAAACTGTTGACATGCAAAGAACACACCTGGCCTCTGGTAGACAGCACTCTGTATGAGAAAAACCAGAAGGGGAAAGACAGCAAAGGGAAGGGAGAAAGCAGATGGCAAGGGGAGGGTAGTGGTATAGCAATGGCATGAAAGTAAAAAGGGAAAGATGGAAGTGTGATTGGTCAACACTGAAGCTTATTTATCGGCAGTCTTTTGACACCATAGAAAACTGGTGCCCAATAAACAAGTGGAGATTGAATTCTTCTTGTCTACCAGAAGATTCAACCATCATGGATATCAGATAGGTGTCTACTTCGAGTCCTGCTGTCACCACCCTCCTATCCATCCCTTCTGTTCCCACTCCCTTTACTAATAAAATGTGATCTCCCCAGTGTCATTTCCTTTAGCTTATAGTTAAAGATAATGCCTAAAGTTTGAAAACATATAAAAGTAATTTATGGTACTGAATAGATGCCATAGAACTGTTTCAGTTTAATTGAGAAAGTCATGAGCGCAATAATAACAAAGTATCTGAAAAACTGGCTTTTCAGTTTTTGAGTTAGGCCTACTCTGTCATCAGCGAATCCAGCAATTCACTCACTAACCGATTTTTTCTCCAAGTTTCTTAAGTTTTATTGGGGCAACCTAGTAATTGATAAAAATATTAAAGAATGCCCTGGTTAAAACGGAACTATTTTGATGTGTTGTGATGTTGTAAGTTCCTCTCTGAAATGCTGTCAGATCACTACTAGCTGTACAGATCTAGCAGACGGGTAGCAGACAAACCAAATCAAAATCAACAACTACAGCTAGGTTCCTAAAATCTCATAACGAGAAATACTGTCTTGACTATCTATCATTCAACTACATCACATACGTATGTTCTTCAAACTTAAACTCGAATACAGTGGTTCTTTTGTTACTCACGGTTGCCAGAATGAAAACTTTAATAATTGAAACGAGCTTTGCACTTGTCGATCTCCATTTTGATGTTAAAACGCACAAACAATTGTTGGATTCGATCTCTGATCTGTATAAGTAATTCCGATATCTGAGCACATATTGACAGAATAACACTAAGTATTTGCTTTCAAATATATAAATAAATTTCTTTCTAGAGAGTCTAAAATTTGATGACCATAGTAAACGTTCGAAAAACAATTACAGATGTGCAAAAGGCTTCTTGCCAAACCAACTTTTCTCGGAAGGTCAGTTACGTGCATCTAAGTTGGAATGAATTTTACGAAAGGAATAAGTTTTTTGTGTTGTATCATTTACATCAATACTGAAAATTAGCTGTGAAAAATAAACTTCCCTAAATTCAATACGAAAATGAAATTTCTGCCTACCGATCAACTGCCAGTCCGACCGGAACACTGCCAACCGGAAACAACCATTCTGTTGTGCGAACGTGCGAACGGGATCAAACTTCACAAGGAAACCGACAATGTCAGCCCCACTTAGAGGAGCCTTCAGAACCCTGGAATTGGTGCACAAAACAGTAGCTCACCAGAAAGCTACTGTTATATCTGGACCACCAAAGTATAAAGTTCCGATGGTGGTAAGTCTTTATTTTACGTGCAAATCTGAGAAGTGACACTGCTTGACAGGTTGACCATCTCAAGGTCAGATCTTGACGCTTTAGTTTCAAAACAGAGTGACTGAGGGCAGAAAATTAAACAAAATTTAGAAAGAGAGGGGTTAATTACCGCCAAGGACATAGACAAACAGGGAATTATAGACCAGTGAGTTTAATATGAATTTGGAGAAATTAGACTGAGCTAGTCAATGACTGGACCAACAGACACAAGCTGCCTACCGATCAACTGCCAGACAAAATTCTCTGGCAAACGATTTAAGAAATGGATGGATAAGGGAACCCTAACATCGGTGAGGAAAAAGCACAAGCTATTCCGTCGTTGGCAGGAGACTAGGGATGGAAAGGAATATCAACTGTATGCCAAAGCAAGGAATAAATCTAAGAAAGAATGTCAGAAGGCACAACGTCGAATGGAGCAAGTAGTAGCTGCACAAGCAAAACAAAATCCAAAGGCTTTCTGGTCATACGTAAGCAGTAAAACCAAGACAAGGAGTGGTGTAGCAGACCTGAAGAAAGAGGATGGCAGCAAATCAAAGTCGGATCAAGAGAAAGCTGAGATTTTGAATGCATTCTTTCATAGCGTCTTTACTGTAGAGGAGGATGGGGACCTGCCGGAACCACAGGAATGCAGTTATGATGAAGAACTAAGTGACTTCGAGATCGATACTGAGAAAGTCAGAAAACTTTTAGCAGACTTAAACACTAGTAAGGCTTCGGGACCGGATGGGCTAAACCCAATGCTTTTGTCCAAGACTGCTGATGTTCTTGCCACCCCAGTGGCCATGTTGTTCAGAAAATCCTTGAATGAAGGAAAAATCCCAGAAGACTGGCGTTTGGCACGGGTCACACCTATCTTCAAGAAAGGCAGCAAAATGCTAGCTAACAACTATAGGCCAGTAAGCCTTACATGCATCCTCTGTAAAGTAATGGAAAAATTAGTAAGGGAACAAATTGTCAAACACCTAGAAGAAAACAACCTTGTCAGTGAGAAACAACACGGGTTTGTAAAGGGGAGGTCGTGCATCACTCAGCTTCTCGATGTCTTGGACACATGGACTGAGGTCTTAGACGATGGAGGCTCAGTCGACATTGTTTACATGGACTTCCAGAAAGCGTTTGATAGCGTTCCACACAGGCGACTTGCTTTGAAAGTTCAGGCACATGGTATCAAAGGGAAGATATTACTTTGGATACAGGACTTCCTACACAACAGGCGTCAGCGGGTTGTCGTCAACAGAGCACAGTCACAAGAAGCCAATGTCTCGAGTGGGATTCCCCAGGGTAGTGTTCTAGGGCCTATTTTGTTTGTGCTGTATATTAACGATCTGCCGAATCTCATTCATAACACTGTACACCTTTTCGCAGATGACACTAAGGTTTTTGCACGAAGTGATGATGAAGGAGCTACGCTTGTTTTACAGGAAGATCTAAACAGGCTGCAAACTTGGTCAAGACAATGGCTGCTGAAGTTCCACCCTGAAAAGTGCCATGTCCTGAAACTGGGGAATAAGAAGTCAGATGCTGTGTACCACATGACCGAAGTAAACATCGAAGGTGAGACATGTACCACAACTCTGTCCGAAAGCGAAGCCGAGAAGGACCTTGGGGTTTACATTGACAACAAACTGAATTTCAGAGAACATGTGGCCAAGGCAACTGCTAAAGCAAACAGAGTTGTTGGTATCATCCGTCGCTCCTTTGACTTCCTGACTGAAGATACATTCCTACAACTGTACAAGTCTCTTGTACGACCAGTACTAGAGTATGGACATTCTGTCTGGCAACCCTACTACAAAACACTGTGCCAGGATGTAGAAGATGTTCAGCGCAGAGCAACTAAACTTTTAGCATCTCTCAAAGATAAACCATATCCTGAGCGTCTTTCTACTCTCAAACTTCCAAGCCTTGAGCACAGAAGAAAAAGGGGTGACATGATAGACTTGTACAAGTTTATACATGGCATTTACCGGAGTGATAAACCACGGTTTGAACTGTTTACCAATAGGGACAGCAGAGGACACTCCTTGAAACTATCCAAAGTTCATCACAGACTGAATATCAGAGGAAACTACTTCTCTCTTTGTGTGATTGATGTTTGGAATGGTCTTCCTGACTCCGTAGTAACAGCCCCTACAGTCAACATCTTCAAATCACGGTTAGACACTCATTGGCAGGAACTTCCGACAAAATATAATCCGGAATGCTATCAACATAGATAGTCTCTGTCGTGACTCTCTTCCTTCCACGCATGCGGTGTTTTTCGTCTTAATGTTATACCTAGAATGGTGAACAGGCCTCTTAAGGCCTCTAACACCTACAAGTTCAAGTTCAAGGAAAATATATATATATATACATATACAGAGGGGGCTCAAAAAGCCTAAATAGGCTAAGTTGTTTTGATACAACGTCCGAAATCCTGATCCTGATCCTGAAAGTACAGGACAAGAAGCTGTATTAGTGTTTACTGTTAGTGTTACATCTGAAATTACAAATTCAGTTCGCACTTTTACATATTTCCTCAGTTCTGTTTGCCAACTTTGCCCATACTCACTGATGACAGCTCCTTATTTTGTCAGTTCATAATGTTCTTCCAAGAGAAATAAAATCGGTATCATACAATTCTTACTTGAGCTGACTGCTGCAATTTAGGGTCAGGATCAGGATAAGTACGTTGCTAGAACCTTCCTTTATTTATTTCATTTTGGACAACAAAATTAGAGCATTGAGAAATACTTTGTAGCGATTCACTTCACAATAATAGCAGAATACTGTAACCACACGTTCCATTTTCCTTGTATTCTATGACAAATAAAATATCGTGTATCGTGTATGCACTTTGTGTTTATGGATTGAAACGATCATTTCCAGTCATGGGAATGTTGGAAAGAACTGTTAGTGTGACACTGGTTTTCAATCTACAATCAGTGTCATTTGAAAGCGTTTAAGAGATGTTTACACAAACAAGTAATATTTCATACTGTATGTAATCAGGTAAAAAAAAAAAAATGCTTTACTCTCCCAACTTGAACTGTCTGTATGTAAGTTACTGTAAACTATTATGTATTAACTGACCTAGTTTAGTCAGTGTCTGTTGTCACCAGACGCATACTTATATTGACTAAGGGGGCTCAGAAGATGAGACAGCATAAAATTAGGTAATTACAGTGACTCATTTTTTTTTATTTATGTCATTGATAATTGATATATATATATACTATTGATAGTTCAGGGGAAAAAAACAAAGTATTTGGAATGTGCTTCCAGTAAATTAACATAACTTGGGCATTTTGTGCAAAAAGTGAATCGTTCTATTTCCAGTAGTTGTGTCACTGTCAGTTTGGTACCACAGCGGGGCGCTAAACTGCATAAGCAAATTCTTCAATTAACAGATTTTCTGTCTTAGCCAGGGATAGTGGAAGTAAACTCATTGACCTTTTATATTGCAGGAGAAAGCGGCCCTTGGGCTTGTGATGGTGGCAGCAGTGTGTGGCCCGGCAGCCTACATCCTGGCCAACCTTGACAACTACCGTGGCGAGAAGGCTGAGTGACAAGGCGACTGGATTTAGACATTATGATCTTGTGTGAAATGTGTGACAGAACTGAATGAATGAACTAGACAAAGTGTTGATCCACCATCAGCTAGTAGGCCTTTGCACACATGATCCATCTTTTACAGTTAAGAACGGCCACATTCTCTGTGATGTCTGATGGCTGTATTTCCACCCTTCTGAGTTAGTTTCAGCAAGATAGGGAGTGGGCACCTAGTGGTAATGAGATGTAAAATGGGATTTGAGACTGATTTGGTCAACAACATCAGTGTTTGGGGATGTGTACCTTTATCCTCTTCATCTTCATTGACAAAGATAGTGTAACACTGTCAGTCATGAAATTCTATGAGGTATGATAAAGGTATTATGATCATCACTGTGTCATGGTGTTAGTTGGAAGAATCGTTCATTGTTGTTACTATAGATCAGTGGGGTTTCGTTTGATGAAGTCTAGAATGATTGATTCTAAAGGATAGACTGGTTTTGAATTATTTTGTTTGCATTCTGAAAGGTTGGCTTGATGACTGAGGAAAAATAAAGTCATCTTTCATGGGTGCTCTCTTGCCCAACTGAACTGGTATGTTGTGAGCTTGGAGTTATTTTTGTGTGTACCTATTAACATCTTTTTCATTTTTCTTTTTAATGCACCATGTTCTGTTTCTTCCTGGTGGCATTGCTACAAAGGTGATCATTCTAATTTTTTTTATGTTTTATCATTTAGAGTTCTACCTTCAGAAAGCTACCACTACAGTGTCAAGTTATAATAAGGCCTCCCAATACCTGCACTTGTTCCAAGTTACTTCAACTGCAATCATATGTGCTAACGTGATTTTTATACATACAAAGGACACTATGTTGCATGTACTAAGTCACTGATTGATGACATTGCTAGGTCATGGAGCCAGACTGATGAGTATTGTGTGATACCAAAGCAGTCACCATTACTCACAAGTAACACATTCCATGAATCTAGAGACAATAAAGATTTTGAGAGTCTTAGGTACAGAAATGGATCTTACCATAATGCGTGTATAGGCCACCATGAGACCAGGGCCTGAATGGCCATGGCAGACTTGTGCACCCATACAAATTTAGTGCATTTTATACCCCATTCAATAAAAAAAAATGCAATTAATACATTACATACCCATAAAAAAGACCCACCCTCTCTTATGGTTTCACAATTAATATGTCATTTTTTAATGTGGCATTGGTATTAATGGTCAAATGCAAGTCATTTTCAGTTTTCATTGGTATTGATGATCAAATATAAGTCATATTCAGTTCTTGGTAAAGAAATCTCACTCTCAGTACAGAAACAATCAAGTGCAGAAAAGTTTCCAGCATTCTTCAGTTTTCAGAAAAATGTTCTAAGGTTAAAGATACTTCAACCGCAAATTTTAAGTATGTAGATCTGCCATAGAATTCGAGAGATCATCTCTTTATGACCAAGGATGATGGTTGTGAATTTTTTGTTTCCTCTGAGACAGGTCGCTATTTCACATCTTCTTTCATTACAATGTTGGTCAGGAAGGTAAATGCACGTTGGTCAGGAAATTAGATGCAGGGTAGAGGGCTGAATTGGTCAGCCGATCGTGGGATTACATCAGGCTGGCCGTTTCTGTACAGGGTGATTTTTTTCCTTCAGAATTATCAGTGGTTCTAACCCAATTTCCTGAAAAATCTTAAAATGAGACTCTTACTGGAGTTCCTGCACACATGTTCTCCACATATAAACTCCCATCACCAACTTTTGGAAGAGACTGCCGGCTTGGCCTTTGGTGTAGATGGCAAGAATACATGTCATGCACTCTCCATGAAATGTTAATGTGTGAAAAACAGAGTGACTGGTATGCCACTGTGCGACACAGGAAAGCAACATCGTAGCAGCTTTTCAGATGGCACTACATTGATAGGCAGCCCGTTGTGTACGAGAATGTGGATTGTAAAGCGCCTAGAGCTTGGTCTCTATCCAAGGATGGGTGTTTTACTCTCAGTAATAGTAGTAATGATTCAACATTCATGATTGTTTAGCCAGGAATTGATCACCCGTTTCAAAGTTAAAGAAAAAACTACTATGCCACCGAACGAAAGAAACAAATTGCAAGACATTTTTACCTCTTTGGTCTTTTTCAGGCAAGGTAAACGGCATTCAAGACTATGAAAACAAAGCGTAATGAAGAACAGACAGTTACTTATCTCCAAAAATTGGGCGCAAAAATGAGTTATTTCAGGCTTTTGAATGTTTGTGGGTTGCACACCAACCAGTTCCATCCACAGTAACTTTACCAGGATAATCTTTGGTTAAACCCTAAAAGATACATCGATTAAATCTTGAAAAGGTCAGCAGTTTGATTTAACCTTTACCAGATGACCTTTTTGACTACACAGACCCGATCGTGCGGGTCACCCAAGACCCACACATTTTGTAGAGGCTATTGCTTATCCCTATTCAGATCGCGTGGGTCTTGTAAGACCCACACCTGATAAAGGGCGGTTCAGCAATGGTGTGCATCATTGGATCATGTGCAATCCATTAAAATATATAGGTCCTGGAGGATAATTGATTGTGCCCATACATGAAATTTCAGTGACCAACGGCTATTAAGATCATTGAGGAACTCCTAAGATTTCATGGGCATAGCTCTATTCGTTCATAAGATATGTTTTATAGAGTCACTGGGTCATGGAAGACCCAGGAAGCACGGTAAAGGTTAATTGACAGATCTCAATGACAAGTTTTGTTGTAAGTCATAGTGCGCAATGCTGATTGTATGTCACACTCACTAACATTTTGATTTTTTTCCAGTTTCTTTTGAATTTCAGTATTTTTGAATGTTTTATGTTTCTGTTGAATTTATACGAGAGAAAAGGTAACTTTAATGTTTTACAGTAGCATTGCTTTCTGGTGTTTGCCCTGTCTGGTGCTGTGTGTAGAGGAATTTACTTGAAAGATGTTTTAAAGTTTGCTTCTGACAGACATGCACAAAAGTTTTCAAACATCCAAATGGCAAGATCCAGACATGCTTTATATCCATGGATATTATTGGATGGCAGTCCACTACTGCTTTCTTTTTTCTGAACAGCTAACTATGCCATTACACAAGACAAACTTTCAAGTAATTCTAGAATGAAGACTTGGCATGTTTCTTCGAACATTAACGTTAACTTTGCCAATACGTTTCTTAGCAATTACTCCTGTACACAGCATGTTGAACAGATCACTGTCTGATTTGCCAACATTGTTGAGAGAGATGGGCGTATATGTCTGTCTCCATGTGATGATAGAGTTGATGACAGATTATGTATACACACCTGAAACCATGTGAAGTTAGTAGCTTACTTTTGTCAGACACAGACCCTTACTTTTTGAAGTCGCAGTCACTATGCGGATGGTGTAGGTCTTGCAGGATCCATACTTTTTTGGATGTGTAAAGCCTGTCTATCCTGCCATGTAAAGATGATATTGATGTCAAAGCTGAGTCTTGATGAATTTAAAGCCTGTCTATCCATGTAAAGATGATATTGATGTCAAAGCTGAGTCTTGATGAATTATTTGTCTTATCCTATTGATCAGTCAGTGTCTCACCTATCTGTCTGTCTTGTGGGAATACTGGAGTCGTTTCTGCAGCGTTAACACGTAGTTTCAAACACAGTTACTTTTCACCACCATCTCACTGTTTAGTTTGTAGTCAGCTTGGCTATAAACAACATGACTTGCCTCTTCTATTCATTTGATTTCTGCCTTTTAATCCAATCCTCTAGTTTTGTTTATTTCTTTTGAAAGTTGAACTCTGTGTATTCCCAATAATGTGCCATTTCAGGATGTTCGAAGAGTGGAAAAAAAAAATGTATGCACACACACACAAGCACTCGTCGAGTTTGTGAAGCAAAAGCATTTTTATTGAGAATTTGCCACGGTATACTACATATACATATGTCTAACATCTGCATTCCAAGTGGATTAATCATCTACAACGGATATCCTATCTGCTATTTCAAGCTCCCTAGGAGTGACACAAAGTGTAGAAAGTGCATGTAAAAATTAAAAAGGATAACACCAAGTTAATATGATCGTAATACTTCCACAAAAGTTGGGTCACATTTTCACACACTGATTAAAAACACACACACAAAATCTGCATACAATATAATCCTCAGAACAGTCCTGTCAATACAGAAACATGCAATGTTTTTACCTCCATTTCATTCTACTTCTTCTCTCGCTTGACCACACTCGATGCCTAATCTTCAAATGCCCGCCTTTTCTTCTTTCTCTCAATTGTCTTTACTGGATACTGCTCCTGGAACCACCCTTAAAAATTAACAGTATTACTACAATATATCAAATTGAAATATATGTATACACTTGTCCACCGTTAACGATGCAAAATAGGAAAAGAGTTGATACCAGCTATTGGTTGATCACCACAAAATAACAAAATTAAAGAGGCCAGCCTGTCTAACCCTTTCATGCTCAGTTTATTTTGAAAGGTGGCTGCGCACTGGAGTGACCCCTAATCAGGTCCATTACTAAAATGGATGGGTTTACATTTTAGACAGTTGTTAATACTTACGACACGCACATGATTAAAGACAACTAAATCCAGCCCAACAAAGCTAAATATTTCATGCTGCCATTTAGCGGTTTGCATAAAGGGACAAAGAGCTCTTCCAAAAGAGTAAGCTTGCTGCATCAAGTGATCACGTGTTAACATCTTGGGACATGCATGGTACTGTTCTTATTTAGCAGAGCAAATTATCTGTATTAGCTGCTGGAGGATTTGATAACAGTACCAGGTGGATAGAAGGGGATAACCGGCTTCCTTGGTTTGCTAAAAAGAAACCAATTAATTTGAACATAATTATTTTAACAAAATAAAAGATCCATGCAAGACCCATTTGCATGGGTATTGTGTGTGGCCTTCAGTTAAAAAGTTTTAGTCTCAATGTTCCACAATCGGAAAATATATGCAATCTATGCTTCACAACCCACCCTAATTCAGGCTATTGATTATGAGAAACAATTCAGACAGCTCATTACACACCAGCAAAGACAAACAGCATGCTTGGTGCTAGGACATTGCTTTGCTTACCTGCATTATCTTGTTTACAAAAATATTCTGCAATAATGTTCAGTACTGTTTTCTACCTCGATCATTTATAATAATACTGCCCATAGCAATGAGAATGGATCCAATATTGCGGCATAAAATGTGTTCAAAAGCCTAAAATGCAATAAACATGTTTTCACTTCCTCCCCCCGCCCCCCTCTTCTCTTATTGTGTGAAAACTACATTGAACAGACAGCTCTTTTTTTTTTTTTTTCTTCTGTTTTAAGACTATTGTACAGCTTTCTAGTTGGCAATTAGCACCTTTTCCAGGAAGAAAAAAAAAACAGAAAGACACGCAATGTAGTTTTTAAAAAACACCAGATGAGCACATGCCCTGCATACCCATTGTAAAATTTATTTAATTAGTTAGAGGCTTTCGAATTCTTTTTTTTTGTTTGTTTACCATACTGTTTCCATGGCAATGGATACTAACAGTGACTGAAAACATTTCTAAAACATTCTGCACCACCATGTTCCACCTTCATTCAGCTTGCAGTACACCAAAATTCTGAGCAACACTGTCTCAGTCACTGTGGCTAATGCCCAACATAATCATAGGCTGTACTGGTGCTCGGTAACTCCTGACAAAAGCAATCATTTCTAGACTTCCGCACTGACAAGAACACATACATACAAAAACAACAAAATACAACCAAACCTTTTCAATCTCCGCCAAAAAAAACCCAACTAAGCATGTTTTTTCCCCCTACTTAAGCTCGCAAAAGCACGAGATGATGCTGGTGCTCCATATATCCTCGGAGTACAGGTTACAGGCAGAAGAGTTCATTTATCTTTTTTCTTGTAACCCACAGCTAATTAAACACAAAACCCTGGATATGATCTTGGCAAAGCACGAGCACTTGAAATTGTCCGCAAAAGATTTCTTTTTCTAGATATGAAATTGTCTCCAAAAAGAAGAAGCTCTTCTCTAGGGTGCAAAAGCAACGAACTTTAAGCCTAGGCATCCTTATGGGAATATTATCAAATGTGCTATTTTTCACAAACTTTGATTAAACAAAGGCAGCCGCTAGCATCACTGAAAAGTATTGCCAAAGGCTGCAATACATGGTATATGTATTATACATACATGTACATGCACTATAGTTCAATCAATCTTGCCTTTAACCAACTACTTGTAAGAAAGGAAATAAAGATGTTCTCTACAAAGACTCACATGTTGTCTAAAAGTTCGAAAGAAAACTATTGAATTACACATGTTGTCTAAAAAAATCGAAAGAAAACTATTGAATTAAAATTTAAAAGAAAACCTTTGATTTTAAACCCACGTTTTATCATAGTCCACAGAGGAATTTTTCAGGGCTACTATACAGAACAGGAAATTAAGTCAAACAAACAAAACAAAACAAAACAAATAAACGCCATTTAACATGGCAGCTAAATAATCCACATCCTATGCTTTACTGGGTGCCACCCATTCCACTTAATTTTTCACACTCATGTTTTTTGTTTTTTTTTAAAAAGGTATAATCAACAGCATGATGATCACAAACACAGAAAGGCAATACATGCAGCCAGACACTACTCACTGTAATCAAATTTAAATCATCATAGCTGAGACGACCACACTGGGTCTTTTCAGGGCTGTTAAACTCGCACAGGAAAAAATGTCATTCCAAACACGGCTTCGATCATCAACAAAAATTATATCCAGAAAAAGAAACAATAACAGCGGTTAATGACATGGTACCGAAACCAGTGAGGCTGTGCTGACAGTGACAAATATTCCCTTCATTTTTCATTCCCAGGTATAAAAATAATTGTAAAACATGAATGATAAATAAAAATAATTTTAATTCCACAAAAAATATGAAACAAAAAAAGGGCAAATGGACACTGCAGTAACAGACAGCTTGTATCTCGTCTGGACAATGTGCACAATTTTCACTATGTGACTGCCCAATTAAAGCTGGCAAGTCGGATCTTTTAAGAAAATGTATGAGAGTCTTGGAACAAAGACTGAAAATGGTCCACAAAGGCAGGAAAACGGTAGACACTAGTTAACAAGACAACAAAAACAGACACACAACAATGAGTAACAGAAACGAGGAAGATACTGGCGCAGACTAGCGAATGTTGAATCTGAACAGAAACGAGCATAACACATCAAAGTACGGAAGAGATCTGGAGGCAATATTGGTCCACCATTCGACAAATGAAAGAAGCTGTTTCAAGCAAATCGCAACACGTAAATATATGCATACATCAAATGTAAAAACATGAAAGAGAAAACAGGTTGGGCAAGCTCCAAATAATAAATTCATCTCGATTCTTGATGGAGAAATGGTCAAAAGACAGAAAGATGGTATACATATTTGAACAGAGCATAAAAAAAAAGATTGTTAAACAGCTTACAACAGATAGTACACCACAAAGATTTATTGGATCACTGGTCAAATCTTGCTCAGGCCAGCACACAAAATCCCTTCCTCCCATAAGGTCAAAACCCTGTTCAGTTTCTTAAAAGAACGCGACCAGGTGTTTTATTATTTCAGATGGAAGTATGTAGCCTCTGAATGACTAAATACACATTCGACTATGTTTACATTGTATGGGGCTCCCACTTCCCCCAAAGTATGCAGATTTCAGCTGAACGTGAAAATAGAAATCTGTGAGAAAAATGTATTTCAGCAGAAAGAAAAGGCAAGGAGGAAAAAAAGTGGCAGTAGAATCCACAAAGTGCTGATGCATTTTCGGTCATGAAATCTTGTGTGAACGTTCACAGTACAGAACTTGGTGCTCAAATTTGCATGGGATTTTACCATTTGAAAGCTAGCTTAAAAATTTTCCCCGCATAAGGAGAGCATGCCTGTTGGACCCACCGAGAATTTCATTGATTTTCACTTTTCTTCAGTGGGAGCCCTGACTACTAACACTGATTATGTGTCGCTGACATCGAGACAATTAGGATGATGTATTAAGCACCATATTTCTTGCTGGTTTCACTTTAAATTTGATGTCTCTCATTATCATCAATAGTTACACTTAGTATTTAGTAAAGCAATAATAATTCATGTCGCTGCACTTGGAGAAGGAACATACACACACACACACACACACACACACACAAAAACCATCGTTAACCTTTCACCATAAGTTGGTAAAAAAAAAATAAAAAAAAACTTGCTTAAAAAAAAAAAAAGGGGGGGGGAAGCCTGGTTCCCGACCTCCCTACTGCCAACGCTAAGCAAAAAAGAAAAAGATATAAATCACAAAAATGGGAGTTAAAATGCACAGGACTCCGTTACAGCTACTTTTCTGTCACAGTATGAATACAAAGACATATGCCAATAACAGTAAACAAATGAAATATCACAACCAGAACAAAAGAAGTGGAAAAAGTATCCCAAAAGACAAATTCATTCACAGAAAACTGGTCTTGGTCCACAAATACGATTACATTCAAAATATTGTCCAACAAAATATATGAAAAAGAAGACAGACTTTGATGAGTAACAAATAGAGGAAACAATCCCAAACACTGGTCAATGTGTTTCAATACCAGTTGATATGTCAACTTAATTTTAACTGTAAAACACAATTTTTAGTCCAATCGCATTGACTGATATGTCAGGACACCTCAAAACTGCACAGGATGCCATTAATCAAACGCTAGTAGCCTTTAATTCTCAAATGTCTAGAATAACTGCAGAACACAGAGTAAACACTTTATACACAGATATCAGTTTGTTTGCTGCCAGGCTCCTCAAATCCTCTAAACAGTAAAGAGTAGAAAAAAAAAGGCATCATTTCCATTTCAATGCAAAAGATAAATGAACAAAAAAAGAAAAATGGAGCAGAATACAATTTAACCACAGTGAACTCGACCCAATTGTAACACAGAAAGAATTCAACCCATCTAATAAGATTTCCTGAGATCATCTTTATCAAAAGAAAATAAACGAGTTGTAGAGCAAGGGTTAATATAGCATCATCATGCACAGCATATTAGTAAACGCATGGATCTTCATAAGAAATACCTCAACCACCCCTTTGTTTTCAGAGGTCCAACGGGGAGCAGCTTGGAATATCCAACACACAACCAGTCAGACACGGATAGCATTCTAAAGCCTTCATGCTGAGACTGATTTACCAGCAAGAAAAAGAAAGGCTATACGAACTGCTCTTTCACTTGGTCACAAATGCAAATCACTGATGCGATAAATCAGGTAAATATGGTAATTAGCGTTGCACTAGTAAGATAACAGAGGATTAGGCCAAAGAGATCTGCATTGTAGTGTGGAAGATAGGAGAGACTCATAATACATAAATCTGTTCTGATGGTAGAAAGACAAGTACTTTGCATTGTACTTAACTATGCAGTATACAATTCCTATAACAAAAAAAGATATGTCTCTGCCAAAAACAAAAATAAGGACTGGACATGAATCGATGCAAACGACAAGGCAAAAACATAAGAGATGGTATTAGTTTCGCATGTGTACTTTGTGTATGTCTAACTGTGAGTGTGTGTTTGTAATAGAATGCATTGTCAGTCTGACATCATTATCACACACTATTCATCTAGTGTCTACCTAAAACAATTGTCTTATGTGCATTCAATGATGATGACTGGCCTTATTTTCATACCGTTTGAGCTTTGTGCCCCTAACACTTACGCAAAAAGCCTTGTGCAATCATACATCATGGTTACTACCAAAACAAAAAGAACTGTCTGAAAAAAGACATCAATAATAATGATAGTACATGCAGAGGCAATGGATGAGCTGAGATTACAGGGAAAATAAGCTTTTGAACTTCTGAATTACACAACGGATTTCTGACTGAGTTTTAGAAGTGTTCTGCTAAGAACTACTCATTAATTTACTTATTCACACCTACGATGGGCTCCTTTTGAGGTGGTATGAGGTACTATTTTTGTAAATAACACATGAACATGTTTTCCACATTAATCAAATTTACAGAAACTTGGTGTGTTTGTGCTGTAATGTTCACAATGCAGAAAAGTGATTATGCATTGAATACATTTCACTGACTTCACATGTCCCTTTAAAAAAAAAATGTTGTACATAGAAGCTAGAAGTCAATATATATGTGGAAATTCAGAATCGGTCCATTAATGAAAATGCAATATGACTACGTTCTATCGGAACAATAAAAATTCTATACAATGCTACACCACATAAATAAGCAAATCGACAAAAAATCATTTATGGCCAAACTGGCAAGATAAACAAAAATGGGAAAGCATAAAGCAAACCACATAATGCAAGTGGTGAAAAGAATTATAAAATGGCACAATGTGATGACCTGATGTTCAAATGATTGGCACATTGTCTATGGTAAGGTCGGTTTGTGCCCATGAAGCTGAAACGGGCCTTTCTGTTCAAACTCATCACTATGAGCTTCCACATACCTGATTAATAAACTTTGATCAGCCCATCGGAGTTTACGACCTGGGACACCTCTCTTGCCTGGCCAGCGTAGGCTGATCTGCATGGATCAAAGTATTACTTAAACTCTTTTGTCTTTGAAACCCTTCTTGCCACGAGGGTGAAGAGGCAAACAATTTCACATAGTCCTTGCCAGTTGACCATGTACCAAGACACTACCGTTTGAAATGTTCACATGAAATGCTTTCTGATGTATGCTGCTTTGACCAACTCAAAACATTTCTTTTTCTTCTCTTTTTTTTTTTTTAGCATGAGCAGACTGAGTACTTCATTGTAACTCTAATACCAGGAAAACTATCTTACCAAGGTGAGGAAAATGTCGCACTGGTATTATAAAATTAACTGTTGTGCAACATAATAAAATGCCATATAATGCACCTTTGGACAAACTCAAACATTATGTGTTTTTTTTTCATATATTGAGGGGAAACAGAAAAGACTAAATCAACTGACCAAAATGTATATGTTATCTGTTTCTCGCTCATGACCTTTTACTTACCAGTGATGCTTCCACTGACAGGGGGAATGTGTTCAATGCACTCCATTTGAATCGGTGCAAGGCCCAAACAAAAGACAGGAAAGAGAGAGACTAAAACTGCAATGAGATCAAACAAGATGTGAAAAGAAAAAGGAGATGGGTTTTCTTTAATTGTCACAAACTTGATTTCTTCATCCTGACAAAAATAAAACCAGTAACAGCTTGAAGTCAATCAACTGATCACTTTGCAAATCATATATAATCCAAATGATGATGCAGTTCAACTACCAGCAGAATTAGCAAAATATGCAGAACAGTTAATGAAATATTAAAGAGCACATGGCAGAATTTCCACATTTTCTTCAGTTTTGTTAACTTTCACTGAGCACCAGTCTTCAATGTTGCCGAGTCATTCTCAGCCACACGACCATTATTTTTGTCTCATTTTCTATGCCTTCTCAGAGGTCAACTCTCATGCGGCTCATCCCAGCCTTCCTATACACACACTCACACCCAAGCAGGTTCTCTTTCAATTCAAATGAGTGCCGTCTGCAGAAAGCCATCTACCAACCCACAAGAAGACAGTCTGCACGGGTCCTGGGTTACTTCAATTGTGCTCGGCATCTGAATCAACGTCAGCAGTACATCATCAAGCCTTGGAGACATGATGACGACTGCACAATGCTGGCAGCAGACCAAGCCCTGTCCCTGACGCAGGGTGATTAGAATCCGTCTTTCTAGTCACAAGAACACGCACAAGAGTAGTGGAGAAAGCGAAACTGCAGTCAGGAAGACAGCAGGACAGGAAGGGCCGCAGAATCTGAGACATTTCTATTTCCTTGATGTGAGGAAGATCAGTGACAGGAAGGGGAATGAGGCATTTCAAAGATCCACTCTGGTGGTATGTGTTCTCATAGTTACGTTCCACATTTCTTTTGGTTGTCATATCCTGGTCTCAACAACTTTTGATTTTGTTTCTTTCTTGCTTTTTTTTTTTTTTTTGCGCAAGCATGACGGAGAGAATGTAACAAAATCTTAATTTAAAAATAATCGCTTTTGGAAGTGAAACAAACAAAAGACAGACTACCGTTGCAAATCATTTAAAGAAGAGTAATTCCATGAACAAAAAAACATTCACAAGGTTGAAGGATTGGAAAAACAGAGCTGAATCAAACAGTTTTCTTTCCTCCTTTTTCTTTCTTTCATTTTTCTTCCTTTTTCTTGGGGGGGGGGGGGGGGGGGGGGGCAGAGGGGACTGTCATCCTCCTAGGTCCCCCACTGGCATGACTCCTCTGAAGCCACATACACAGCTCTCACTCATGTTTTTCCTGTAAATGCTCCAGCACCGCCAGCACATATGCAGCAATCAATATCCAGTCATCATGAGGAAACCCATCAGGAGAGACACTGCACTGCTGACAAATCACTTCAGGGAAGGCTGTTCTGATACAACATTTGCAGACAGCACTAACTAAGCTTTCTACTGACGTCAGTAACAGCTTTGATGTGGACAGACATTGTGAGTCAACACCTCAGGTAGGTGACAGCTTTCATCTGCTACATTGGTTTTTTTTTTTTCTATGTATCTTCCCACCACCTCCTTATAATTCCAATGACAAACTTTACTAGTGCACAAGGTGAAGTCTACCTGGCAGGGGATAAAAGGTCACATGACACCTATATAATGCAAGCACAAGTGGATATGACAAGCAAAAGTCAAGTAATGCGCTGCAACAAAGCTCAAAGCAAAACTCAGCAAACATGGTGATTTGTTGAAAACATGGGAAAATGGAAGAAACAACAACAGCATTTATATCTTGTGCGACTGAATCAACATTCAAGCTTGCTCCTCTGTGAACATAGGGGGAAGCCAAAAACTTCAAATAACAGTGAATAATTTCTCCAACCGACACTCGCAAACAGATGCAAGATGAGTAGCTACCATTACAAACACATCGTCATGAACACTGTGACAAGATGACCCAAACTATATTCTGCATTCGGTATTTTACGTCTTTATTTCTTGTCTTTTGTTGTCTTGAAGTGACCAAACCACATCAAAAGGGTTCAGGAAAGTCTGCAGATTATACATGGATGAAAACAAACATCTCATCATTATGCGCTGATGATTATGAGAATGTACCAAGAATACCGCAGGGTTGTTGGAACTTGTTCAGTCCCAAGTACGTTAACAAAAGGAGGGGAAAACAATACCAAAAAAAAAAAAAAAAAAGATATAGAAGTGGACAACTAATTCAAGTCATGTCATATGCTTTGTCCTCGTAATTTGTAGCAAATACATCTACATATTACCCATTCCAAATAAATAATGTGGAGAAAAGTGAACAGCATGTGCTTGATAAACGTCATACAGTAATCTAAACAGAACAAGCAGCCACTGAGATACTGCTGAGACACAAGTACACAAGAGAAAACAAATGCCTAAAAAGACATCTTGTCTGTCTCATAAACCTACTTCAGCAAAAAAAAAACAAGCAACGCACAACATATTCTAAGACAGACCTCATCACAGATCTCAACACAGTCATCACAGTCATTCTTGGACGTATGCAGTGATTCACCAGATTCGTTCACAGGCAGGTAACTTGCCCTCACATAAAAGAACATGCTCATACCGACAAACCAAGCCAGAATTGAAATCAACACCTACACAAAACTACCGATAGCTTTTCACACAGTGGACAACATCGACGCTGCCATTGTCCCAACGTTTGCTGATCTTTCACTTTTCGTCCCAAATGAAAGATCTCACCCTATCACTGTCAAGACACTCCACAGGGTGACACAGCTGTTTCACTGGCAGCCAGTCATGAGATTCCTCTTTCAGAGATGTGCGTTCCAGATCTCAGAGCACTGATCCTGATGTAGAACCCACTTGGGTATTTTCAGGAGCGTCAGGGCACTCCCCTTCACCTCACTTGTCTCTATGGAACGACAGGCTCTTCATGATCCTACGGCGCCGCACGTGAGGGGTGCGCTGACCCGTAGACAGAGACACTTCCAGCTCGATGCCATTTTCAATCATCAGCCAGCGACAGATGCCTTCCGTTTCTGGATGTGGAGACACAAGGAAAACAAACATTACATTGGAAAATCCGTAAGATAAATTCATACTGAATGGTACACTCTAAACCAGTCTGATGAAAACAAAATACTACTGGACTACAATTTTTCTTTCTGTCGACAATATTTAAAACTTAAAGTAAAAATGTCTTTGAAGGTACAAAACTAACGGTTGCTCATTTCTAACAATTTTTCTTCTTCAGCGCCGTTTTCTGATCTAAACTTTTTTCCATTAATTTTTCTTTAGCTCTGACTTAACCTGTGAAATTTGTCTGTCAGAATGGTGTTAATTAAGATTCCTACAAGCAGTGACAGGCAAGGACCTGCTGATCATTATAGAGCATCATGTTTATGTTACTATGCTACATTCAGTTTCAGAAATTCACATACATGGGAAATGATTTTCATCACACAACAAACAAGTTTCATCAATGCTTTTTGTATTTTTTTCTCTTTTTTAACAATTTTTTAATTTTTGGTATGATTAATGCTGTTAGGGTCCAATTCCAACATTTACTGGGAGTTAAGTTAGCCTGCCTTCTCATTTCACTGTTGGATTTCATGTTGTTTATGACCCAGCTGACTGCCCAGGCCCATTTCTGGGCTACCTGTTGATGCTTTGAATTGCACTGGCAATAAATGAGAGAATATGTATATCTGGCAATCCAAAATCATGACAGTTTCAAACAACTCCAAATAAAACCTATCTTTTAGCATAGACTGAAACAAAAATGAGCTACTGTCATTGAGCCCCAGCAATTGAAAAAGAAATCTTGGTGCCATGCTGACATACAGATCAGAGATGCCAACCCCCAAGGAGAAAAACAAATCTGAAAATGATTGCCCTGACTGAAAAAAAAAAAAAGAAAGAAAGAAAATCAAACAAATCACCGTAGTTGGCACGTAATGGACAGTGGTGAGAGGAAGTGGGTAGGAGGGGATGGGGGGAAGAGGAAGGAGGGGCTGCATGTTGAGCAGAGGAGCATGCATCACCTATTTCATACCCAGGTTCCCCAACCACCCCTCACCTATATGCATTATTTTACAAACTATTGTTGCATGCAATTTAGACACACTGGACACGCCAAATTTGTGCCTCTGTTTCTTTCGATTTGATCATAGTGAGAACCTAAATCGTTCCCAGACATGCTTTTACAAAGTCGTTGATCGGGGTCTTCTCCCTTGGCAGGTAACAGATGAAAGCCCTGCTTTTATTTTACACCATGAAATTTGTGATGGAAAATAACAGAGTTAGAGACAGCAACTTAAGTGCTGACACCTGATCTCCAATGTATAAGATAAAAAAAAAAAACTAACTAGTCTGCAAAAACTAACACCCATTAAAACAAAACAAAGCAAAAGAAAACAAAACAAAACAAATCTAGAAAACTAGAGCTTAGCTGACAGACAGTAAGACTCAGGCAAAGACCAAGTCAGGGATTTACAGTGTGCCAAGAGCTGGCACAGAGCCTGACCACTTCTCATGGGCAGATGCACAGACACTATGAGTGCATTCATTATCAGCTCAGGCCAAACGATCAGGCTCCAAGTCAGCTATTGAGTGAACAGACCTCCCATCCTAGACATGGAAAACCACCGAACCTGCCAGGATCTCCCGGACGGTGAAGCTTTTTGTCGCCAGGTGTTCCCTGCTGGACCTCTTGATGTCAAACACCAGGGTGGAGTCAGGAGAAATGCCGTGACCTCGGTCAACCTGCATATAGATATTCCCCAAACATTGAAAGGCAAGTGCAGTTACAATTTCAGGTTTAGAACCTTTCTTAGCTTGTAAATTAACACAATTTCAGGTTTAGAATCTTTCTTAGCTTGTAAATTAACAAAGTTTTACTTCATTTTGTCTCATCATGCACCCAGCACACATGTGAAGAAGGACATCTGAGTATGAGAATGTACACTGAAAAAAAAGGAGGCTCCAAAGACAAATATCTAATGTGGACACACTTGCTACATCAAGTACTTTCATGTCACACGCCCAAACTATAGATTCTAAGCAGGACATCTCTCATTCAGTTACTACATCAAGTTCTTTGATATCATACACACAATTTAAAGAATCTAAGCAGAAAATCTCCTTTCATGACAGTCTAACATCAAATCAAGGCAAACTAAGTTTCATCCCTGAAGCATACTGTGGCATTTTAAAAGTATAAACGATGCCAGATAATTGATGTTGTTACTTTCAAAAGTGTCTGTAGACTTGAACAAAAAGACTAGTACGAAAATCAGAAATAATCTTTTTTTTTTTTATTATTTCTAAATTTTCTCGCGTACATTACACCTTCAACATCAATGAGTGGATAGCAGCCTACGTGATGACACCTGTTAACTACACATACATCACAAAATGAAAAATTAATTTACGAAATTGGACAATTGTGCCAAATTTGTCTTTCAATTACCCTGATAAAGTGATAAAAAGAGAAACAAAAACAAAAACAAGAAAGGCAATCAAACCAGAAAAAGGGTACAGGAGAGACACAACAAACTTTTCTTTTCAAAACAGGATGAAGAAACAGGAGGTACGGGTAGCGGGAAGAAACAAAAGAACATAAAAAAAAAGGAAAAAAGACACGAAGATGAAAGCTGACCTCAAATTTGATGTCAAAGACAGCTCCTGAGGGGGGCACAGTCTTCGACTTGCCGATGACACGGGAACCGGAGAACAAGCTCACCCGACTGCCCGGACTGTTGTGGGAAGAGAAAAAAAAACACGAAAACATGATATAGTAAATCCAATTTGGAACTGCTTCTCAGTGGATACTTATTCATGTTGCAGTTCATGCGCAAGATGTATTTGTAAGTATAACCACCATATAACCCCTGCCGCCTTTCTCTCCTTGGGTTGAGTTTAGAAGGAACAAAGAATGGAAATCTTTGGAATATGGGGTTGTCAGGTATTTGTGCGATGGAAATGTAGAGAGGAAATATGAAGAGGTGGAGAGTGGGAAGTGGCATGTGAGGCAAAAGAAAGATTCAGTTAGAGAGAGAGACAGACAGACAGAGAGAAAGATGTGACCTCATTCAAACCATTTTGCCTGCAGAAACACGACTCATGAACATAATCTGTCTCTCTGAATACCTCTGTGCGCACACACACACACACACACACACACACACACACACACACACACACACACACACACACACACTTATTCACTCACACAAATTGTACCAAATTCCTTAATAAAATTAAGTTGAGGATGCACCTCATCTTGGTCAATGAAGTCACTGACCTTAATTTTGAATCAATTTCAAACCCATTTGTATTGTCTACACTGATGTTCAAGTCTTTGTTGTGATTTTAGCAGCATCTGGGTGGAAAAATTATCTGCAATCATGGTAAATGGACTGTATTCTTTCATCGTCACTTTTTGTTTTTTGCCAATCACAATCAGTGCAACGTGGAAAATAGTCTGATTTGTTCTGAAATGAATTGAAAATAGTGCACACCAGCGCTGAAGCTAACAGCTAAAAATTCTGCTCTTAATGCTGTAAGCTTCCCAAACATCGTATAGGAAGTAAAATGCAATAGGCTATCTTAACGGACAGATCAGGAGTTATAGCAAAATGGCAGATATGTGGACTGGTTGTCAAAAGGCAGATATACCCCCCCACACACACACACACATACACAAACAAATACTCAAAAACACTCTTTCCCTCTCTCATTTACACACAAGACAAACACTAACACTCATTCACAAGGGTGCACACACACACACACACACACACACACACACACACACACACACACCACACACACACACATGCTAACACTCCTTCACAAGGGTTTAAGCAAACATTTCAAGCCATGCTGGAAAGTCAGTGTAACATTGGGAAAGGTGGGGAGGGTGACCAATGAAGACTTCAACTCGGATAAGGCTTTGGATGGATGAAGGGATTAAAAGTTGAACTCTTGAAAGCTAGCTTTCGAAAGTGCTTGTTCCCGCTTTTTGTGTGTAACCATCATACTGTCATAGAGTTCTTACTTGCTGCTTGGGGAAGGGGGTAGAGGAAGGTGGGGGCTGACCTGAATTCAGTGTCAATAATGAATCATTCCTAGCCAAGCACGCACACACACACACACACACACACACACACACACACAAACATATATATATATATACACACAAACACACATTCACACACACCACACACACAGAGATCAAAACCAGCCCTCACTGTTCCAGTCTGACTTTACAGTAGATATGCTCTCCCCCTGCATCCAGACCACGGGCCCGGTGGACCGTGCCCGTCACACCAAACAGCTTGTCCGACATCGACACGTTGCTGTCTGAAAAC
Organism: Conus canariensis; assembly: GCA_033310375.1. Taxonomy (NCBI): domain Eukaryota; kingdom Metazoa; phylum Mollusca; class Gastropoda; order Neogastropoda; family Conidae; genus Conus; species Conus canariensis. Next base: position 43,998,243 of record CM065723.1, on the reverse strand, counting down.
AGAATTACCCCCACAATGTAAACGCAAATCCCCACAGGGAAAGGAGTAGCTACTTCCAATACACTGCCCAATATGAAACGACATCCTTACTATCATAAAGTGATATTCAACACACTTTAAATAATACACCAACAAAGCTTACTGAATGAATCTGCTTATATAAAAGTGTACCTGGTTTTCCACTGGCAATGAAGAGAAGAGTGGGCATTTGAGCAGCCAGAAGAGGTAAGGGTGGGGGAAAGGATTATAGCTATGCCCTCTCTCTCTCTTTACTTCTTGGCTCCAAGCTCTTCTCCTTTGAGATTTTCTATGTATGCGGTTCGTTTAATTACCACCATTAAGGATGTCACATTCCATCTTTGGACATAATGTCTGAACATGAAATCAGAGTGCTTGTACTTTATTTTCATGTCATCCATCACACCAGCCCACTAGCACATGATGGCTAAATCATCCCCGAAAGGTAGAATGATATGAATGTGCGTGCCAGATTTTTGTTTTTTGGTTTTGCATGCGTTCAAGAATGGCAGCAAAGTATAGAGTCTCCTTCACTGGAATAAGATGGGAAGGGAGTATGTACAGATACTAACTCCAAAAAGAAAATCTTTTCTAACATGGCTTTAACAAGTGGGAATCAAAGTCTAGATTCTGGATGGACTTTTCGTCCAGAATCCATTAAGCCTTATCCACTAAGCCAACTTATGCTTCATGTACCCATAGCCAAAACTACCCTCCAGTTATGGATCTCTGTTTATGCATAGACCTTTGATACAGATAAAAGTACTGAACTCGAATACAGGTAAATGTAAGGGTTCATAATGATCTGAAAAGAATTAATCCAGCTGGTACACACACAGATGGAATGAGGGGAACTCAACTCTAAATTATCCTTCATCTTCCTTACAGAACATTATATTTGAAATTAAAGATGTAAACCCCCAAAAAGAAAAGTAATAATAATACTTTTTTTCAGCTAAAGTGAGTCCAATTCAATTTCAATCTAAAGTGAGTCAATTTTAAGCAAATGCCCAACAGCAAGAGTAACTGTCATATATCGACAGACTGCATATGAAAGCAAGGCATTATATAAGCAACTGTGCTGTGTAATTAAGCACCAGCAACTTAAACCATGCATGCAGCTAATTTTCTGTTCTAGGTCATTTGGAAAAATAATACAATCTTGATAATGTCAGCAGGTGCGTATCTGTCTAACAAGCACTTCAGCAGGTGTTTATCTGTCTATCAATCCACTGGCAATATCTTTTTTTTCGTTTCATTTTAGTTCCTTTCAGTTTGTTTGCTTGCAAAGAACAGTGATGGTTTACAAACTTTGGACTGACTTCTCAAGTTTTTGCTTATTGGCGTTGATTGAAGGGGAAAAAAAATGAAATAGTATTACTACTGACCATAGGTCAAGGTCAAAATGAGAATTGTTCACTTCCTTTCAGAGACTTCAAATTAATTTGTTTTTCAAAAGGAAAATTATAGAGACAGCTAGCATGAGCATAGAGCAGAAATAAAAATTCATTGAAAACGGATTTGTACAGCGTCAAATATACGTTTCAATTTTTGTATGCTTCTGTCCAAGAAACTGATACGTAGATGCTGAAAAAAAATGATTCATAGAAAGCCGCTACAGTACATGCTACTGATTACCTAACTGACCACAGAGACCAAATCAGGGCTGGGAAACACCAACAAAGTGCCCTTACAGCTTGTCAACTCTGCCAGTAGCCTAATCCATCTGTCTGCACCAGCAAGCAACACACACTCGAAGTTCTGATCCAGTCTGGATTATGAGTTCAAAGTAGTAATGTTTCAAAGTCTGCACTGTGAATGTTACGTTAACCACACATGCTTTATAATTCACTTCTTTTGACACTGGCATGACAAAATACTTAACCAAACATTTGGAATCATATTCCCATTGCTGTATACTAAGAGCAACTAAGCACCCAAGACCATGCTTTATTCTTCAATTAAAAATATGAAAGTGGAGAAAGCAAAAAAAAAAAAAAAAGAACAGAAGAGCTGCATGGAATAAAGAGAAAAAAAATAACCATCCTCATCATGATTACAATAACAAAACAAACACCACTTAAACAGCAGTAACGAGAGAGAAAAAAAAAAAAACCAACATGACTAGCACCAATGTCACCACCACCAACAACAATGATAGTAACAATCATAAAAAGCTCCCATATAGAGATACAGCTCCAAATGTATCACACATTATTTTCATCTGACATCGTCCAAGATTCTTGATCTGACTGAAACTTTTCATTAAAAAATGAAAGCAAAAATCACCTCTGTCTGGAAATCAATTATATCATGCACCAATCCTAACATATGCTCAATGTAACAATCACACCACCAGCACAATGATAAACACGCATGCCACACCCCCAACTTGAGAATAACATGAGAAAGAGGGAAGGAAACGAGAGACATGATGACCAGCACAGCCAAAGGACTCGTATACATATCAGACAACGAAAGATAGACACAGTGAAAGAGACAAAAGCAGCACATTTACACTGTTCTGTTCTACACTTGCATTACTCGTTCAGTAAACGCAAAGATAAAGTTTCAGAACTAGAAAAAAAAAACATGTCAACTGTCATGCGTTTCCTTCGCATCTGTCTACCTTTCACCTGCAAATCTTTTTTTTTTTTCTCCCTTATTCAATTGCTTCTGTGAGATTCCTTTACAGTGATCATTTACACAAACTTTCCCACAGACTTCATACAGTTCTTCTATCAATATTTCAAAGACTTTTCTGATTCTTCTCAAGACCCTCTTTCAATTTCTAAAGGGCTAAAAAAAACATGCAAACACACACAAACACAATGCATGATGCAGTATACAAACCACAGACATTTCATCAGCAAGCTAATAATCATCCAAGTGATTAATAGCAAGTAACAAACATTTGAAATTAAATGACATCTTTAAAGACTGCAGTCTTGTTCTGAACACTAATCTTTCCATAATTCTAGCCCAGAAAACAACAGCAAAAACAACAATCAATTTCATAAAATACCTTTTATTAAATCCATTTAAAAGGTCTTAAAATGTGAATTTCAAATCTCAAGGACTTAAATTAAAGGACTTTAAAGGATCATATGAATCTTAACTGCACATTGGAATATTTATAATAGATCCAGTAACACAATTATGCCTTTCTAGCTATTTTGTCACTCAAATATTTTTACATAGACGGCGTTTTGCATGTTAAATGCTGTTCTGCCTGTGTAGTTCTGCATGTGCAAGGAGGTATGTACATATGTGAGTGTGTGTGTGTGTGTGTGGGTGTGTGGGTGTGTGCATGTGTGTGTGTGTGTGTGTAATGCATTGGTACGTCTTCCTGTGCATCTGTCTCTCTTGTATGCCAATGGAGAATAAATCTCTACAGATGTCCAAGTCCATACCTTGAGTAACAATCAACAGAAGTCCAAACCAAGAATTTATTACCGCTTGAAGACTTCACATTGCAACCTCTAACACTGTTATTTCAGCATGCACTGTGGGATTTAAAGCCCTGGAAACATTTTTCAGTTGTCAACAACACTGCTTTAAACCCAATTTATGCCAATCTATCATTTTTACCATGAAAATGGCATGGCGAATTTACAAAAGAAAACGAAATTTGGGATTTAAACCTTAAAAGATTTCGCAGATAGAAAAAACAATCTGGTACTGTTGTTGTTTCAAAATCAAGTGATTCTTTCAGTGTATGTCCCAGCTGCTCAGCTAACAATGCAGTACGTCCTAAATCAACACGTCCATATTTGCGCACACCACTGTGAGAAGACAGCATCCACAGAATGCACGAGTAGCTTCTCTTGAAGTTCTTTGTTACTGGAATAGCACACATCTATTTGAAAGAAGCCTTTTTCCACACATGGGCATTTTTTTTTCTTTGTTACTGTTCTTGTTGTTTCGTTTCATTTTTTTTCCCACACAACAAGTGACGTTTTGTGCAACAACAGTAAACAGAAATACCCAAGCATATTCACACTTGACAAAGGAAAAGAGGAATTCATGTGTGATGCAGAGAGTGGAGACGAATATTTTGATTTCTAAGACATCAAACTGAGGGCACTGAAGCAGACAGGATCAACTTTGATCCCATTCATGAGCACAATTTGTATGCATCTGATGTAGAACAGGACAGAGTTCTAAAAGCTTGCATTGTTGAAAGTAGGTTCTCTCAATTCTTGTGTCGTTGGTCATAATTTTCGTAGTTACAGTTTTATCCAAGTAAATTTGGAATCTTTCGGTTTTCTTTCTTTGATCAAAAAAAATCTCTATGGTTTTTCTTTAAACAGATTTACAGCCATAAGTAAAAAAAAAAAAAAAAAAAAAAAAGCAAGCATTTTCGGGTTTTTCAAAATCTTTAACTGTATACAGCAAGTAAATCATGTGAGCTCACCACACTGACGTATTTTGGCCATTCAGTTGGAAGACTGGGGCTGTTTTACTCAAACTGTCATAGCTCTGGATCAGCTCATTAAAATGGCACAGTTACTCATTAAAATGGCACAGTTACAAAAATAAAACGATTGTATGACAAATTGCTTTTTCAATGTGCTTGAATTATCCAGCAATGGGGAGCCGGAATAGCTCAGTTGGTAGAGCGCCGGACTCGTAATCCTGGGGTTATGGGTTCGAATTTCAGTACTGGGGGATTTTTCCCTCGGAGTTAACATTGGTTCTGACTCCATTCCCCATACAGTCCTTCGAATGAGACTATAAACCGAGGTTCTGTGTGTGAACGCATGCACATCTTGCACACACGTTAAATCTCACCAACGTTCAGAAGAGAAGGCCAGTTTGGCCGTTGGTATGGATGATACGTTACACGTAGCATGCACCTTCCCCAAAGATGGAGTATGGCTGCCTTAATGGCGGGATGAAAAACGGTCATACACACAAAACTCCACTGCCTGTCTATACAGGCAGTGTTCGCAGGAGTATCAGCCTGCGTACGCAGAAAGAAAGAAAGAAAAGAATCCAGCAATGCATGACTACTTGATTAACGTAGATTAAACAAATCGTTCATGGCTTCATCAACACTTCTTATTCTCACACACTGTATTTCCATGGTGTGATCAAATGCAGATAACACTTGACTGTGTCACAGTAAAAATTTCCTACACCTTTAAGAATTTGTATGGCTTTTATCTCCATATATTCAGAGTTATTTGTTCAGATCAACCACTAAGATTTCATCTAGAATCCACCTCACTGTAATGTTTTTAGTTTTTCAGCAACTTTTTTCCTCTCCACACTTTCGTTTTGTTTTATTCTACTACCTTTCGCTGGCTGCTTTGGGGGTGCTGTTGGATTCTTTTTCGAGCCCTTGGTGGTTAGAACACCACAGAATTACGGATTGTGGTGTGTCTCTATATGACGCCAAGAGCACAGACACATTCAGCCGTGTCTCCCTGATGAGTCCGATCCAGCGGATGAAAGGCCTAGGAGCAGGTGATATATATAGGTCTGCCTTCGAGAAGGATTGCGATGGTTCCCTCATGCAGCTAGTGAAAGGTTTTCATATTTATAATATACATTTTCCCATTAACTTCATCTTCAACACCCCCCCACCCCCACCCCCCCACCCCCACACATTTTTTTTTTTTTTTTCCAAATCTTTGCCAAGTCATTACTATAATGATGGAAGAATTGTTAACCTGCACTTGTTTTCCCCTACTACTTAATTGTTCAACATCACTGTAATGTTACTTCACAAGCTCATGATGTCACTTTTAAAAAAATAGACAAAAAAAAAGACAAAAAATCTAAGAAATCGAAAACTTCAGTCACAAAAAGCTGCCCATAATACAAGAAGGATATAGCTTCAGAACAGTCTCCTTTCGCTCTTAATTTATTCATGGAATAACCGATTGGCATGCTTGATCTGAACTCTGGTCAACGCCTAACCTAGTGCCTGATGCAGGCAGATATGTGTTTGTATGCAAGCGACCAGGGGTAAGGTACTGGGCAGTAAGAGTTCAGTAGCAAAAACATCCATCATCCAATTCAACAAAAAAACGACATGAAATTATATTGCCATTCACCTACATCAACTACAATGTGTGGTTTATATATATATATATATATACATATATAGATAGATAGATAGATAGATAGATAGGTAGATACAGATACATTTATAGAGAGAGAGATGTATGTGCAGATACATTAGCTGTGCACTTGCTTTTTTAGTATTTGTCAAAGAAAAAAGCTTTGCATCTCTTGTAAATCTTAGCAATCAGCTTTTGAATGAAGCAACGCTTGAGACAGCTGGGTTTTTTTTTTTATCCCACTTAATATCTGGGATGAAAAAAAAACAAACACAGAAATTGAAAAAGCATATATTTCAAAATAGATCTTTTTTTAAATAGTCAAACATTTAAGCAAAAGATGTATGCTAATTGGATAATTCCAGATCACAAAATGCACCCTGCAATTAAAAAAAAAGAAAGAAAAAAAGTGCATCCAGTCCACTAAAATACGAGAATCTTACATAACAAGAATCAACAGATCTATTTTTTCTTGTTACTGGTATACACAAAAGATTTTCATTGTGCGATATCATTATGATCATAATCAACGCCAGCTACACTGTTATCATCACGACTGGATCCAATCGCAAAACATCAGCAAGCCAAGCCTCAGAATCATGCACAAAGAAAGAAGAAAAGAACCATGCCAAGACAACCTTAGAACACCATGAAACACCTTCACACAATGAACATCTCCAAAGCCAGACAGACAGAAAAAGAAAATCAGGGCGATGAGATGAGTGTCCCAGCAACATGGAACTCTCTGCCTGGATCTGATGAAAGTCACACGTTATTTTCTTTTTCCCCCAAGGGCAGTTAGAAGTCTATTTGCAGAACAGATGGCAGTTAGTTTTTGGTTTCTGTGAGAAGCAGATATTCATTCCTGATAACATGAAATTTTTTTCTTCTTCTTGTCAAACATGGTGCATACTTGTTACTTGCAGAAGATATTCAGGGGCTGTATTAATGTGTATTAACATACACTATCATATGCAAACATACACATACACAGCACATAGACACACATGCACATAGAAAATGAGTGATTACCTGGCAAGCAAGAAAACATTAGCATTAATAGCAATATCTGGCTCGAGTCTCATTCTGGATAGAGGCCTCCCTCTCTCCCCTTCATCCGCCACTACTATTCCCATCCCTCCTCTCCCCCCCCCCACCCCTCCATCTCCTGGCCCCTCTCCAACTTTCCTCTCTTCTCTGAAGTGGTGCCACTAGAGGTCTCATGCTAGTCTTTCCCATGACATAATAAGCCGAGGTCCTGGGAGCTTGCAATTCATGCCTGCAAGAGATTCTCTAGCAGGCCAGTCAGCCATGGACAAATTCTGATGAAAAACCCTTTCTAAAAGGCAAATTAAAAAAAAGAGAAAAGAAAAAAAAACCTCTGACAAGTGTTTGTTCTAAGTATGTAAAAAAAAAAAAAAAAAAAAAAAAAAAGGAATCTTCCTTCACAAGAAATCTTGCTCTCTTCAAGGCAGGTAGCCAGAGTTTCACCCAGAGAAATCAGCACCAGTAAGACAAGTAACACAGTATAGCAGTCTGTGATACGAATGTATGTGTGTGCACACAAGTGCGCCAGTGCGTATGAGTGTGCATGTCTGAAAGAGGGACAAGTAAGGTAAGGTAATGTTGCTTATAGCCCAGCCGACCGCAAAGGGCCACATCAGGGCTGTCACCATGTTAAAATCAACTCACAAGTCATCAAAAAATAAAACTTTCACACATCTCTTTAAAATACAGACAAGGACAGAGAGTGAGAGCGAAAGACAGAGAGAGAGAGAGAGTGTGTGTGTGTGTGTGTGTGTGTGTGTGTGTGTGTGTGTGTGTGTGTGTGCATGTGTGTGTGTGTGTGTGTGTGTGTGTGTGTGTGTGTGTGTGTGTGTGTGTGTGTGTGTGTGTGCTTTCCTTACCTGTAAAGTGGGTTTACCAAGTGGTCATAAACCCAGAAAGTTGGTGCTTCTTTTAACTAGCCCAGTTTACTTTCAAATAGATCCTGGCATATTGTACTGTTGTAAATATTTTTTAAAAGCATATTCACAAACAGATATCTGAAAATGTGAATTTTTGAAGCATAAAAAGTTGAATTAAAAAAACATTTAAGTTATTATTGTACATGTCAGTTTTGCTTACAAACTTTGCGTTCCTTCCATGAATTGTAACATTCTTTCAAATGCGTTTGAAAACGCAATAAGCCAGTTTGGGGGGTGGGAAGGTATTTATGTGCAAGTGTGTGTGTTTGAGTGAGTGCTTGTGGGGGTGTGCCCGCATGTGAACATGTAGTAAAGCACACATGCGAAACTTTATCAATTCCTCAAACACTTAAATTTATCAAGTCTCTTTTCTTAAAAAAAAAAAAAAAAAAAAGGAAAAAAGCCTTATGCACAGGGGGCAGGGGCTGGGGGAGAAGGGGACTGATTTTTTTTTTTTTGAAACTGTACTACAATGAAAATTAAAACAACCCCAAAAGTTTAAAATTGAATCTAACAAAACAAGCAAATAAATAAACAATATATATAATATATATATATATATATATATATACACACATATATCAAGAAATAAAGAAAAGGGCAATCACTAATAAGAAATAAATAGATAAAGAAAGAAAGAAGTAAATAAGTCAATGTTTCTTTCCCCAATAAAAGATCATTGCTAAGAGCCCTGACTCGGGACTATCCAGTAAGCTGAAATAAATCAATGCCCACTGATAAATCAATCAATCAAACTAATCAATCCATTATCCAATGATAAAATAATAGTAATACCAAAATGAGATCCTGCAGAGCATATGAAATACCAGTGTCAGCTTTCAGCGATATCAAGGAGTCAGCCATGCCAGACAAGGTCCACTACATGGAGTGTGCTACACAATGCACATGAGCACAGCGCCTGCCGTTCACCAGCACAATAACAGAACACACCATGCCGTAGGAGGCTCTGCACGCGGGCTTACCAACAGTCTCTGCCGTTGTGTTCAGCATGTCGCTGTCACCTTTCTCATCTGAGGTTAGTAAAACAAAAAGTATCGTATGACAGGCCAAAACCAACCAAAACGTCATCAACGTTTTCATGGAACTGATGAACAAGCCCACAACACCCAAGTCAGTTGTTACACTGTTGTGTGTGTGAAAACCAAACCCAATAAGCCACAGTGAAGAGGCAACGTACAGAAAGTTTAACGAATAATCTCACTGTGGGGCAACACACAGAAAGTTTAACAAAATAGACTACCTCCTTGGATAAAAGCTTCAAAATAAAAACGAACAAAGTGAGATCTGTTCAACGGAGATACATTGCTGCTGATGTGTAAAAGTGAAAGCATATTTTACACATGTACACCTGCCACACATATACACACACGACTTGTTACCAAAGTTGTGTTCATTACACATAGGATGTCAAACAGGGACACACGCACACACATTTTGTTACCAAAGTGCTGTACATGTAAATACTTGCTCTCTGGAGTCTGTCCACAAAACATAAAATTACTGTAAGACGGTCAGATTTTCCATTTACAAGTGCATGTATTACATTTCTGGAAAACCATCTGACACTACCAACAATAACACTTTAACACTATTTGCTTTGAGATAGAAAATACCAGTGAAGCCTCAAAAAAGAAAGTCCAAAGTAATGTTCATTTAGTACACAATACAAAACAGATCAGTGTCTTCTGCAAATGTCACAAGCAACAGACATAAACAAATCACACAAAACAATACATACTGCCAAGACAACCCTAAGCAGGGGTATCAATTCTGCAGACAACCCTTTGTGGACTATTCTGTGCATTTTCATGTCATGTATTTGTGACTTGAAAAAAACATAGCCACTGAAAATGCACTTGTCCTGTTTTTGATATTGTATGTACATTTTAAAAAATTCCTGAGAAATCTGCATCTATTCAAATGTGGGCTTGTTTTCAGTAAGACTGCAACCTGTTCTACTCTCCTCTTCATATAAATCCGCGTGAAATTTCTCATCTGATAAGAAAAGGAACGATCACAAATATACATTCCAGGAATCAAAGATATCATTCAAAGCCCCAACTTTACCAAGATATGAACTTAAGCTCCAAACATATAACAAAACAGACCCTCTGAGCGTCCGTCTACACTATGCTATTTGACTGATCTGGCGCTTGAACCACGGAGCCCAAAAAGATGAAAGCCACAGCAAAGAAAAGATTTCACTATGCCATACTACACTAACCAAAGCAAGCAGCCTTTTTTCCTGCCTCTACCTGCAGCACTACCATACTCCAAAGAAGTGGACTGATTATCTTCTACCTTGCTTTCACTAACAGGAATGGAATGATTCAACTTTTTCTACCAAGTAAAAATTAATTACTAAATGATTGAGTTTCTTGTAACAAAAAAGAAGACAAAGATGAAGAAAAATGACATGAATATTCAAAGGTCTAATTTCAAGAGAAATACTTCAAAAACTGTATTATTTGTACAGACGTATTCAAAGACAAAATAAAGGTTTATTTTTTTTTTTTTTTCAAATTCAATTTGCACCCTATTTCCCAATTATTACTGATTTGATACAGTGTTTTATTTAAAGAATTATGATTCTGGTGTGTGTGTGTGTGTGTGTGTGTGTGTGTGTGTGTGTGTGTGTGTGTGTGTGTGTGTGTGTGCAAACACACTTAAATGCATGTGTACATGTGCATATGTGTGCATGTGCATACATGTGTGTGTTGTGTGTGTGTGTGTGTGTGTGTGTGTGTGTGTGTGTGTGTGTGTGCGTGTGTGTGTGCGTGTGTGAGTGCATGTGCATACACACATGTTCATTTTTTTTCTCCTAAATCATAATAGCTTTCATCTAAGTTTTTCATCCAGATCAACAATGACACAATTCTTAAAATGCTTATCTTTTAAGGATCATAATGTCTCCACCTTTGCATTTGTCCAGCAATGCTGTTTATAAAACATAATTAGAGATGCCCAAGAGGGCTTCTCAATCAAATTACAGTCATGAAAAAAAAAGAATTTAACTAAAGAGCATAAAATTTACTGTTCATATTATTCAAATTTCCAGCTAGCTCTCTTCATCAGTATAACTCTATAGAAGAGTGCACGGAATAAGGCTTTCACACAGAGGAACATGTTCCTGGTTTGTTCAAAATGTGTGGCTGGCTGCCTAAGAAACTGTATTAAACTGCAATCTAAACATAATATAATCTGCCCTTCCCTACTGAAATGTAAATGCTGGTCAAGCGATCCCATGTGCCATGAGTTAATGAGATAGGGGCTGTTTACATAACTGGCTTATGTTCAACAATGATGTATCACTCAGACCGCTATGCTGAAGAAAGTAGATCATGGCGGTGTCCCAGAGGTAATGGAGTGGTTGAAATGTTACAGACTGAAAGTTCTGATTAAAAAAAAAAAAGAACAGATGAAGATAAACATAGCAGCATTTCTGTTTACAAAAGCAACAGGCAGGATACTTTAGCCACTAACCACAACCTAAACAGAGAAATATGACTGCCCACTGAAGCTTAAATTAACAAAGGCAAACTTTTTAGTTTAGTGATAAGTGATCTGCAAGAGACTTTGTGACATTCATGTCTTTATGTTCGGTCTCCAGGTCTGCACATTGTCAGATGAGTGCTAACGCCCCTTTAGACTTATTCCATGAAACCACGACCGATGTCTATCTAAGATCCATTCTTCAAGAGACAGAGATACATGTAATCTTACTGTCCAGAGGAAATACTGTGCACTGTAATACTGAATGTAAAACTATTTCAGTCCTGGTACAGTAAGCTGAAACACTGTCATAATATAATATAAGTATTGATGAATACATACTAATCCTGCATATGAATAATCAAAACTGAAGGCTTAATTTTCTCATTTAGTATTCTATGATTTTTTTTCTTTCCTCCAGATCCTTACCAACTGGCTACCTCTGGGAAATAACTGGCTGTCCAGAGTCATAACCAAACTTCATTTATGCCAAGTAATGCTGGTCTGAAAGTGAAGCAGTGGCAGGCAGGAACTGAAGCGATAGAACAAAAGTTGTGTTACTGATTTGGCCAACAAACGAACTGTTTAACCCGTTCGCTGCTTGAAAATGTTACAAACAAAGGCTTTCCCAGTGCCAGGGAAATCTAATGATTTGGGGGTAATAATTAACAAAAAATTCTAGCTCAGAAACTACAAAAGATATAACAATGAAATATATATGATTTTTGAAGGAAATTGAATGAAGATTTTGAATCTGGGCTTCTTTTGTTTTAATTGTGATAATAAAAAAGTATTTAGGCAATTAGATTTGGATAGATTTTTTTGCACGATCAAAAGCATATGTATTTACCACTACATCTTCACATCCAAACAAGAACACAAAGCAAAAAAGTTGAAAATAAAGTTTGTATTGTCACACTACACCTGTAAATGAAAGTAAAACAGTTTAGAAGTCTATCAAGACGCTCACACTCTATGCAGACAGGTCAGTCCACGACCACGCCCCCCTCTCCCCACCACGCCCCCTTGCTGGACTTCAACCCTCTCTTTCACTGCTCCTCTTCCCCTACCTTTCCCTCTGCCCCGTGCCACGCCGCGAGCAGGCCGCGCTCCCCTCTTGCGCTGACTATCACGTCACTGACCACTGGCACGCAGTGCAGAGTACACACTAGGCGAGCTCGTTCGACGCTGGCAAACCAGTCAGCTGAACACACACTGAGGTCACACAGTACGACACAATAACTGACGAATACGGTCGGCAATTCCATCACTATCATCATCTCACCTTCATGCTCGAGTGAGTCGTTGAATAAAAGATTATTGTCTTTGTCAAAAATCATTAGCAGAGCCTGCTCAGCTGTGTAAATAAGTTGATTTGGTCGCTGCGCTTGTCGAAGGTTGTGCCGCCATCTTTGCAAGCGAGACGAAGTGCTGGCTGGTCATCCAGTCAGTGATGAGAATAAATGGGCTTTCCCCTCACGTGTGGTCATTTACATATCATTTTAATACTACAGACATATAAGGCTTACTACGCACACTCTATTTAAGTCTGTTGATAGAAATAGTAACGAATGAAAATTCAAGAAAAATGCATGACGTCAGTGGACGGCCCATAGGCACTGGGAAAGCATTTTTAATGCGGCGTCAGCTGACGGCTAAAAGGCACTCTACGGGTTAAAACAGAAGCAACATGTTTCAACAAACAACAAAATAATGACTAGGTGGTTTCCCAAGCTAAGCTTCCAAGCTACATCTTTTTTCATGTTTATATTTTCTTAACCATCTCATTTGCTTGAAGACGACCAAAACGTAAAAATGTGTTGCTTCTGTCTTGTCATCCATTTGTTCCATGAATTTGCTGGCTTTGTAAACTCAACTTACTGTCTTGCAAATACCGCTGCTACCAGCCAATCAATTCATTCATGTTTAGTGAAAATTTTAGCAGACTCATATCCTTGAAATCCAGTTTCAAACAAGTCAGCTGCATGTCTTCACTGCTATTTTCACATCCAAATGTGTTGTAATGGTTTGTATTTGAATTGGCATTGCAAGAATTGTTCTGGGAGATGGAGTGAAAAGTTAAAAGGAAGGTACGAGTTAAACGAGTACTTCAAGTTCAAACTGTAATATACCTACAATCTCATGAATACTTTATAATATTTATATATATACAACAGTTTTCATAATCTCTTTTATTTCTTGACCACAAGACATACGGTAGTAAATTTTCAGTTTTTAAGTAAATTACTTGTTTTTCAATGTTAATAAACTGAGCAAGATCTATGGTATACATGTGATCCTGTGATTGCTTTGTGTCCAAACAAAAATGTGAAAAAATGAAAAATAAACAAAAGTAAAACTGACAATGTCTTGAGAATGTTTAACTTTAACAACAGCGATAAATTAAATGAAAAGTATTTACCCATAGACATGTTATCTGGATGATCTCTGGCAGGATTGTTCACAGAGTTCACTCTGAAACAAACAATGTACATAAAGTCATACGGAAAGACACGTTTCACTGAAACAGAATCAAGACATTTCAACATCTCCAAAGAGACAGAGAAGAACCCGAGTCCAATGAAAATCAGAGGGAAAAGACTGATGAAGCTGTGGGTGTTTGTGTGTGCCCCTTACTTTATGACATGACTGGAGTGACCAACTGTTTTTGGCAAGGTGACAATCCTGACATGAAAGTGGGTGGCTATGATGTAAGCAACAAACGTACTGAATAATTTCTGGTGTTCTGAACAGACTCTTTCACCCACAGAGAGAAACATGATCGTTCTTCAAATAGGCTCTTAAAAATCTCTATACGGTGAAGAAGAGAAAAAAAAGAAATACATCCTTAAGTCAGAGTATATCTAATAAACACATCTGGAGTAAATAAATAAACAAATAAATGAAAAAGAAAAAAAAAATCATAAATGCTTCATTCAGTCACAAAAAATCTCTCTCCAAACCAAGCTCTCACTCTATCCATCTCACCCAAAATAGGACTAAAGTTTGAGAAGAATACAAATCCTTTAGAGTTACTTGAAAACAACTTATCCAATCATTCAACAACACCACCAAAGACTGAACATCCTTACGAATGCCTTTGCGGGGCGCCTTTCCTGAACTGATTGGGAGAGCGTCGGGGCAGCGTGCTAGTGCCCCATTCCCCTTCCGGTCTGTCACTCCATCCAGGCTTCTCCAAGGTCACGTCAGACGTGGAACGACGCAACTGGGCTGAGCCCATAGATGACAAAGCATCCACGTAGGAATTTCTCCTTGGGGGTGAAGCCATGCTGGAATTGGCGGAGGCAGCCTGCACGCTGTCGACGACGACAGCAGGGATGGACATCTGTGAGGAGAACAAACAGACTGCAGGCCCCCTGGGTCAGAACGAGGCTTTCCTGCCTGTCCAGTCTTCGTCAACGGACATACTAAAACTGCTTCAACGCTTTGTGTCTAGTGAACAAGTATCATGAAAGTGACTCAGACAACTGATCTTCAGAAACATCCCACCTTGAATTTATTGCTTAAAAAAACAAAAACAAAATATGAGGAAAATTTACACATTTAAATTGCTGTCATGTACAAAAGTGACCATAAAATAAGCATTTTAAAAACATCAAAATGCTTTGGTTCAACTCTAGTTTTTACTTTATGCTGTTCAAAAGACATGGCAGGCGTCAACATTTACTTTGTTAAGATCTTGAATGTGCTGTGATACATGCACGTCATTACAGAAAGGTGAATATTATATATGCACGTCATTACAGAAAGGTGAATATGAAATGCAATAATTTTCAAGGATATCAAAACGAACATGACTGTGATTTCAATGCCTGCCACATGCCACATGTGAAAAGCTTCCACTTTTTTTCCCCCATCTAAAACAAGCTGAAGTTTTGGATGGAACAGAATGAATAGTATTTTCCATTGCCAACTATGCCCTACCATTATAATAAAGACTCATATACCCCCATGGAACTTACAAGAACAAACAAGCAAACATTCAAACATTTGTCCCATTTCACTTTCATTGCGCATATATACACGTACCAGCACATCAACAATACACCCCTCTCTTTCATGAACCCCCTTCCTCCACACACACATGCACATGACTGCACTACACATGTACGCACAGAGACACACACACATACGTGCACATACACACAGACATGCATGCACACACACACACACACACACACACACACACACACACACACACACACACGCACATGCTTGCACACACACACACACACACTCACACACCACACACATATGCACACACACATGCACATACTTGTGCACACACACACACACACACACACACACACACACACACACACACAACACACACACATACATGCTTGCACACACACACACACACACACACACACACACACACACACCACACACACCAGCAGACCACCACACAACAGACTCTCTCAAAACGCAAATACAGTTACTAACAGAACACTATAAACAGTACCCTAAAGTGTATCAGTCTAATACTAACAGACAGATTTTGAATATAAATGTGCTTTTATCCAGGATTTGAAAGCTGAAAAAGTCAGAGTAGCACAGCGTGAATAAAGAAGTTTATTCCCCAAAGGAGACCCAAGGTAAGAGAAAACACACAGAAACACTTTTTAATATAATTGTGGATTAGGTGTACACGAAATTCATGTATTATCAGAGGAATGGAGACAACATGGAGGATACACAGATTAACAAGTTCAGAAGTAAGTTAATGCTGTGCCAATCGTGTCATTACAGCAAACTGTGTATATTTTATTCAAATCAATGTTTAACTGGGAGCCAGTGCAGATACATTTCCATAGCTTTCATTGTTACAGCTCAGGCAACCCCACTGGGTTTTTAAGGGTGGTCAGACTCACACAGGAAAAAAAAACACATCCCGAACAGGTCAAATCAAGAAAGATTACATCCTGAAAAAAGGAAACAAACAACATAAGCAGTTCATGAAATGGTAGATACACCACCAACTTCCTTACAGCAGATATGATTCATGCTGAGTGCACAAGCCACTAGGCTTGATTTCTCACACCAGATTTTAAAAAAATCATCAAAAATCAATGAAAAACATTTAAATAAAAAGAAAAAAAAATTCAGAACAGCCGCAAGGGCAAACACACACTGCAGTATGGACAGCCGCTGTCCACCCTCAACAGCGCTTACAATTATCACACAGCCTGGACACAAGATCACAACAACGCTGGCATGTCATAAACTGACCAAAAAAAATAAGTGGTGAAGAGTTTCCAGAACAAAGACAGGAGAATGGTCCACAAACCCAGAAAAAAAAAGTACACAACAGTAATAAAAGAAAATAACTGATGAAAAAGGCAAGAGTGAAAGAGAAGGACAGAACAGAGGCAGTTAGTAGCACACAAGTAAACAGAGTACTGAAGAGTCCCAGCATCCCAACAGGGCCATGCAGGTAGCACAAGAATAGCATCTCCTCTTGTTGGGATTTGGACAATGAGGTGTGCAAGAGACAGCGCATTCATTCCCTTTCCCATAATCCATCTCTACGTTAAGAAAAACGGTCCAATCGAGAAAGAAAGAAGAAAAAAAAAAAGATGTGGCACACTTTTTTTTTCAGTTTCCGTACCTGAGCGGACTTGTTCAACTGCTCATAAAACTGAAGTACAAAACAAAAGAAAAAAAAAGAGAGACATAAAATTCACAAGATATTCAACTGAAGCCAGCTAATTACCTAAAGTGAAAGGTTCATATGGGTTTATTTTCAGAGTATTAAACTTCTGCATCTCGTTGCTACTTAAAATATAACCCCCCCCCCCCCCCCCCCAACCCTCCTCATCATGTAGTAATACAGTTTTGTTTCATTACACATACTGCAAGAACCAACACTGGTACTGCCTTTCAGCCTGCACCTCACTGCATCATCTTTAAACACAACCCTGGCACCAGCTTCTTTTAACCCTTCTTCCACACACAACACACACACACACACACACACACACACACACACACTGAAGTCAGCCAATAACCTAAAGTGCTTCATTACACATACTAACACCCCCACCCCACCCAATCAAACACCCCCCCTCCTTTTCTCTCTAGTGAACTACCACTGCAAGCCGAGCCCATGTTTCCACTTCCTGCACGACGCTATGCGCATACAGCCATCAACACTCTCTTCGCGTTCAGCAGTTACAATGTGTAATAAAGTCTCCATACTAATCGACCCAGCATTCTCTCTGGATCTAACGAGTGACCTGGCCCAGATCATTAACAATACGATATTAACGCCTTTCCTCCACCCCCCACCCCAAGCACCACCACCCTAATCCTGCTCCTGTTCCCAATTAAAACATACACACACACACCGTCGCATGCATGCACATTCGCACACACACACACACCCACACACACAAACACACACACACAGAAGAATGAATGTGAACAAGAAACCTTTCTCGAGCTGCCTGAAGGCTCAAACACATCATTGTCCCCTGGTGCTCCAACATTCTTCTGCACCACAAAGAAACAAACAACAGAAGGACTGAGAAGGCACGCCCACAAACACGACACACAACCCTTCAATACGCATCACAAGTCCAAATAATATGTGAATGCATGGAAAGGGATCAGGTTTGAGGAGAGTGCGAAGGACAGAGGGGTAGGGGGTTAAGTTGTGTTTGGGAAGGATGGGGAAGGGGTGAGATGTAATGGGTGGGGGTAAGTTTGTGTTGTGAAACAATATGTATATGTTATATATATGTGTGTATGTCATTGTTTCTGTTGTTTGCAGACTGCATGTTGTTAAATTATTCATGCGCTTGATGATGTAACTGTAACTGAATGAAAAAGTTCCTCCCATAAGGAGGAAAGCAAAAAGAAAAAATATGAATAACTACCATCTCACATTGTAAACTGTTTGAAGGTCCTCATAAAAAAGTCAGAGACAAAAAAAAACCAAATAACTGGCATTTCATATGCATCCAATGTGTCCAAATGGCTAGTGAAGCATGGTTTAAACATAATTCCAAACTAGAAAAAAAAAAAAAAAAAATAGAGAGAGAGGATTTTTTAAAAGAACTTCTTAATGACTTTTAATTTCTAAAAAAAATCAAGGAATGTAATGTAGAAAATAAAAACCTTTAATGCATTCTTTCAATGTTTCGCACAGTCACTTCAGCATGGGAATGGGCACTTTCCACATTTATAAAACTCAATTTTTTTTTTTCATACATCTTTTTACTTTTCTGTGTGAGTCTGTGGTTTTTCTCTCCAAAATATGAACTGCTCCATCAAATCCTTGATTTTCAAGCACTTTTGAGTTCTCTCAAGTATTTGTAATCCCTAAAACATAAAATTTCAAGACTCTTTTAGTCCTTAAAAAGAGGACCTCAAAATTCAAAGACTTTCAAAGACATGCATGAACCCTGTGCTGGTGTTAAACCAAAAAAAAATCCCAAACAAAAAAATCCCAGCCATGTGATCAGTCTTGCTCCAAGCTGCCTCTTCTCTCTCTTTTCACTACTCCTAAAGTGATGGTCGGAGAGCTAGTCTTTCACAGACATGATTAACTCAGGGACCATGTACATCGTGACCTTTACCGCATGTAAAGAACCACCAACAATGGAACAGCTTTCCCCAGCAAAATTCTGGTGACAAATCCACTTTTTCAGGTGAACATTAGCATACACAGACAGAAAAGAAAAATACTGGTGATGTTGTGTTACAGTAAATGCTCTGACCAGGGTGAGCAGCACACATTTCACACCTCAAAAAATCTGTTGAGACAGTAAAATTATGCAATGAAGAAATAAATACTGTAGAGAACTGGATAGCAGCAGGAGGTCTTCAAAGAGGATGGCCCCCATCTCCCCCTCTTTAGACAAGTTGTAGTGAGTGTTCTTTAAAAAAAAATGTAACCCCATTACATATTTTTCTAATTACAAAAATCTAAAATAACATTCTAAAATCCAATTATTTTATGGTACAGACTTGAAGTGTAATTTATTCTCTTGGAAAAAAACAAACAGGACAACCATGTAAAAGATTTAACCGTGCATGATCTTCATACAGTGAAAGGCACTGACTGAAAGCATGGCACTGTATATATGTGTGCTGTGACAGAAGATGAGTATCATTTTCTGGACACATATGTTACATACACTCATTAAACAGAATGTCCATTAAAAGTTACAAAACAGTGTGAAAAAACTTAATGACTTTGATTACGTATAATGAAATTACCCAGGAATCGTTCTCTTCACATGTTCTTCAAATCATCACCTAATTCAAATCAAAACAGTGAAATTGTTGGCGAATGAAGGGCCAGAGCAAAAACGCACCAGCGTGTCTTTGGAGATGACGTGACATTTCAACTGCAGCTTGCCACTTTGGGTTCTCTCCAGAGGAAACCACTCTGCACCTCCCTGTTGGAAACAGAAGGTACAACATGCAATGTACCTTTTTTATGCAAAAACGTACATGACTGAGAATGGAATGGAAGCAAAACTTCAAGCTAATTTCACCTGGGCTGCAAGGCTGGCATCTGTCTCTGCAACACACATCATGATCACTTGAGGACCAGCCGGTGTCTCCATACAACCAGTTTTCTACGCTGTTGAAAGTGCATTCATCAGACAGCAGCAGGGGGAGACAACAGCTTTGTGAGTACATTGGATGAATTGTTGCAAACGGATATCTGACAGATCACGAAGTGATCCATGGATACAAGTTTAGAGGAAACGCAGACTAAGGTGTTGAAACGTTTTGTGCACAGTAAACTACATCTACTACTAGATCTCTAGATAAAATTTGATGTGATTTTGCCAGGCAGGACTTTGGGGGTAATTTCTTTTTTCTTTTAATACTTGAGTTTTAAAAAACATTATGAAAATGTTGTTTGGTGCTCTGAAAAAAGTAAACTGGTAGTAACGAGTAAGTTAAAAACAGTTGGAAGTCAAAATGTTAAAACAGTAACAACCCTAAGAGTATCAAAATACACCAAAGCCTACCCAATAGAGAACATGACAGAAAAGACTTCCTCCCATTTAAAAACCTTTTCTCTTTAAAAATGTTTTTTTTAATCTTGGTCTATGCCATATTTACTTGAAAGTTTAGATTCTCATTTCTTTCTGGATTTCATGCAATCCTTAATGAGAGCTTCTACTTCACCACAACAGCATCACAATACCTTTATGGAGAGTTCTTTGAGTTTCTCTGGGGTCAAGGTGACTTTGCCCATGAAGTCCTTGGAAATCATGTCCTTGTCATAGACATCCTGCAAACACACACAGTCCAACAAGTAGTTAAAATAAATGAAACCCACAGCAGTATGACAAAGGATTTATGCTTGCTGTGTATCTGCTGTCTAACATCCTCGCTCTTATAACTTCAAAGGCATGAACAAAACCGGGATAATATCTATATCCAAGGATTAAGAAAATGCACAGCAAAGTCTGGACACTGAAGGCAAGGCAATTTATGTTCTTTATAATGTCAATGAGAGATTCCTCCTTACTCTTCCTAATGCATATCTCAAGCAACCCCTTTTTTTTTTTTTTACCTGCCTTTGTCATCTTCAAAATGCTTCCCAATTTTGAGAACCTGTGCAAATAACTAAAACATTTCCCAAAGAATGTCCTACTTGTTCCATTTGATAACATTCTAAACACAATATCAATATGCTAGTGTCATGGATCTGGGCTGGGAAGTTTTAGGTTTGAGAAAAATATCTGTTCAATTTTTCAGGACAGGCTGGCTCTATGTTAGTTACTGGGCATGTGATTGGCTGAAAAGGGTAGATGGAACCAAACAGTCAAATTTCATCTACTTAATCAATCTTTGACAGAGCTGCTCAAATTTCCTGACCAACTTTGTGGGTACCTGCACGTTAATGGTAATGTTTGATGGCGACACGTTCAACCCTATCATGTAGTCTCCATTGAGAATGGAATGAAGTGGCTCATATAACACTGTCGTCAAGTCTCAAAAGAGAATGAAAAAAAGCAGTACGTATAACCCTGTAGCGCAGTTTCAAATGAGAATGGAACAAAGCAACATGTACAAGCCTGTCAGGTTATTTCAATCAATAAACAAACAAAAACAAAGGACTAACGATGGTCATGAGGGATCCCTCCTGCTTCATCTCCAGTGTGACCAGTTCGTTCCACTTGGGAAACAGCGTCTTCTTCTTCACAGAGGACGTGAACACTTTCTTGCCGTTCAGCGACACGATGCAGAATGGGTCGCTGAAACCTAACGAAGGGAGATGGAGGTTATGTTCACAGGCCGATTCTTTTTCTGATAACACAAACTTGGCTGCTTTTCTTAGAGCAGATTTTGATGATCAGTGATTATTCTCATGTCTTATAATAATCTTTAACCCTCAGAATAACTTACAGAATAACTTATAACACGATTCTTGTCATCACAAAACAAAAACAAAACAAAAAAACCAGCGCCCCTCCCCCTCCCCTTTTTACCCCAATACCAATGTTTGAATCTGATGAAATTGTGAACGTTCTTAGAAATACTGAAATACCCCTTTTCTCCAGTTCACCAGCAAAATATTTGTGCTTTCAATGGTAGTTTAACCTACAAATCAGATAAGGATAATCCATTCATCTTAATTTTAACGAGCTTGCAGTATCTTCCTTTTAACTGCAATTACACACAAAATTATACAGAATGATGACATCTGCAGTGACTGGAATTAACTTACCTTGATCTCACAGAAGCCTTTTATTTCTAGATTTTTGCCAGACTTCTCTGTTCTTCTTGATAAGCAAAATGCTTACTCCATAGCAAATGTAGGTATGGTAAAAATACTTATCAAAAAGAAAACATCTGAAAACTATTTCAGGATTATGTTCAAAATTATCCCTTTCATTAGAATCCTTTAAAAATGAGCTACACTTGTGTTGAAGTCCCAGGCATTTTTTTTCTTTCTTTCTTCTTTTTTTCCAATTACAATAATCTTTCTCCAGTGACATATCCAAGAACATTCTTTTAAGTAGTGAGATTCAGAGTACAAAGCTTTTACATTGAGACAGACGAAATGCTGGAAGAGTAAACTGAGAAGGAAATGAAAGGACAAGCCAACAAGTCAGCTGATCAACAAACTGCTCACCATTCCTGTCCATGGCAACCAGGTCTTTGCCTTGCAGAATGGTCAGCTCTGCAATCAGCTTGCCTGCAATTCAGGTAATATCATCATCAACAACAAAGGGCGCTTCTCTACATGCCTGTTGCAGACAGGAGAGATAACTCTGATTGAAGGAGATGGGGGAGAAGGGGGGCAGCTGGTTCCAATTTCCTTCTCTCACAATAAAGAAGGAAGGATTCTTGATTAACATACTGAAGGGACAAGGGGGAAAGGGGTTGTTAATCTATTTATTTGTTTTTGTTAATTTCTGACTGGTCGTTTTACATATACTTACCAATCCAAACAGACGTCTTATTCCTGCTTGGCATGGACACAGCCGTAACATCAGGATCCTCATAAAATTAAACTGGTATAGCAAGGGAGCTAACCACTCCTCCTATACTTACTAGACCCACAGAGTGATTGCCTTTAAAGCACCTTGTCATATCCGATTCTGAGGAGACAGCTCAGTTTCTCCTTTTTCTGTGGCAAGAGAATATGTGCCTCTTATTCTATGTGTTTTGCCTGATTTCTTTTTCCTATTTAATGAATCCTCCTAAAAAGCGGCCTTTCAAATTGACGGTTTGGGAGAGGAAGCGTTTTGTTTTTAGTTTGTTGGTGATTACCTCAGATAGGCCATTTGCCCAAAATGTGATTCAACCAAGAGGGATAACTATCCCAGCAGAGGAAAGGGAAGGGACTGGCTTTGATAATACACTGACACCATCAGAACACCACCATGCTTTGACCAGCATAAAAAAAAAAAAACCCCAGGACATTGTTACATTGGACACCAGCAGGATTCGAACCCTCAACAGCTGACTGTGAAACTTTGTGCTTAACTAATGAGCACATTAGGTACACCAGTGAAGTAGTTTGCTGCTCCATATAGATGGGCTTCTCCCTGCCCCCTTCCCTCCCTTTCTCTTTCTTCTTCCCTGCTCTGTTAAAAGCAAGCAGCTTCAAATGACACAGTATTCTGATAGGATGTATTTAACAATGGGGATCACACTTGTCTGCAGCAAAAGACAAAACATGTGCGTTTACTTGAAATGGTGGTACACTCAGAATTTACTTGAAATGGTGGTACACTCAGAATTTACTTGAAATGGTGGTACACTCAGAATTTACTTGAAATGGTGGTACACTCAGAATACTACAATGACATGGGGTATACAGTATAGTAAGGCTAGTGGGTGAGAGGGTAATGGGGAGAAGACAGACAGGAGAGACAGAGCAGAGAGAGAGGAGAGAGAGAGAGAGAGAGAAGAGAGAGAGAGAGAGAGAAGAGGAGAGACAAAGAAGAGACAGAGAGAAAAGAGACAGAAAAAGACAGAACACAGAGCACAAACAGAATACAGAGACAGAAAAAGACAGACGCACAGACGAACAGGAAGAAGGCGGCACACAGACAACGACTAGCAGAAACAAAGAATCTAACAGATAAAAGCAAAAGAAATGAACAGCAACTAATGTACTCTCTCCCATGAAAATGGAAAACAATCATTCCATTGAATTAAATGAATAAACACACAATTAGAAATGATTCCAGATATAACCCAAGACGCTTGATATAAAATTAAAAAAAAATTAGGATGAAAATTTAAAGAAAAAAAACAAACTTAAAAAACAGAGTTTCAGTGACACAGCCAACACCACACCTTCCAATATCTCATCCATGTAATGTGCAGCAGACATCGAGCGACGGGCATCTCCCTGTAAAACATGCAAACAACAAACAAAGAAAAATTATAACAAATCAAATGGAAAAAAAATAAAACGAGCAAAGGGAAGAAGTTAGGAACGAAACAAACAAGCCACAATTAACTATAGAAGCAACATCTGTGATCATCATTATGATCACCATCATTGTTGAAACAGAGAGTGAAATGGTTTGAAAAAAAAAAGAAAAAGAATTCAGCTGTCATAAAAATGAGGAAACCAAAATACTGTTTCTACTGCTTTTATCAGTTGAAGTATGATTATGATATATAGATAAGAGCCCTATCTGTAAG
The DNA here is from genome assembly GCA_033310375.1 of Conus canariensis. Taxonomy (NCBI): domain Eukaryota; kingdom Metazoa; phylum Mollusca; class Gastropoda; order Neogastropoda; family Conidae; genus Conus; species Conus canariensis. The sequence goes on along the minus strand of CM065723.1, from coordinate 43,973,513 downwards.
TGTGTGTGTGTATGTGTGCATGTGTGTGTGTATGTGTGCATGTGTGTGTATGTGTGCATGTGTGTGGTATGTGTGCATGTGTGTGTTATGTTGCATGTGTGTGT